>CM061542.1:45786618-46494118 GCA_030864215.1 Capsicum pubescens | reverse complement strand
TCGGATAATTCTGGCGATCAATTTTGATTTCAAGGGAGAATTGATCACTAAAAAACACTCTTGTATTGGTACTGGTGTAGAAACATGTTCTTCGATTTGATCACTTCCATATAAGTTAATGTCTCTCCATTTGGTATTTGGCTTGCGAAAAAAATTAATGATCTTGTTATGACTAGAAAAGAATTTGTCTTGTCCAGAAATAATGATAATTTTATTTTCGTGTGAATTATAGGTAATAGGTTTAATTAAGCCGTAAAGCAGTTGTACGTCGATTAGCGTCGTCAAAGTAGCTAGGATAACACTCCTATGGAGCGGTTCTTCTCCATATTTGTGTGGTTACAAAATGCTTCATGCACCGGACTGTCCTTTCAGATCAGAATAAGAGATGTAGTAGTATGTGAGCATTGCAATGTCAAGACTGCAAAAGAGTGAAAAAAAGCAAACACCTTTACAAAAAGTGATTGGTGTGGAACAAACTTCCAACTTCAGCTGTAACAAAGGTAGACCAAAGCTCATAGCTAGTGATTGGTTTCACATGTCCACCAAGGTTGTGGTTCCCCTCTTCTCATGATTTCAACACTAGCACTTTTTCCAATATTTTCCTCTCTTGTCTGTTTCACTCTTTTACATTTCTGTATACATATTTCTCTCCTTCTGAATGTGAGAAAAAGAAGAGTACTTAAATGAACCACAGATGATATTTCTACCTAACCTTTTGTATATTTAGAGGAGTTATATGAGTGTTGTGTGTTCAGATAGGGAGAGAATTGTGATTTTTGGTTAAGTGGTTAAGTACCTATTAACCTTCCATCAATTCATATTTGCACTTTTGATCTCTCCGGCTTCAAATCTCTACAAATTCAACGAATTATTAAGTGTAAAACTATAGATCAATTATCAAAATTTGTACTGTTACTCCATATTTGAAGGTAATAGTAAAGAAAGTTATAATCAACATGCATACTCATTAATGGAAAAAGAAAGTAAGAAAGAAGTAAAGGAATCTCTCTCAAAATTTTGAAAAAAAAAAAAAAAAAAGATAGAAAAAGTCATTGTAGAACATTAATGCAATGAGAATCCCTCTTGTTTTGTCAATATCATGTCCATTATACCATGTAGGGACTTTGAATTATTTCTACTCAATTAATGATGGAGAAAAGAAAAAGAAAAAGAAAAAAAGAGTTGCGGGGTTGTGAAGAAGAGCAAAAGGGTTCTCTTGGATCCTCTTGTTTTGTATTCAAGTAAATGTCACTTTTTTCTTACTTACTTTTGACTTCAACTTCATGCATGTCTCTCTTAGCTATGTTTTGACTATCATTATTTTAAACCTCATACTTTTACTTAACACCTTTCCTAATCCCCACACCCTTGTTTTTAATTAGGACTAAGGAGTTTTAACTTTTTTATATTGATCATATACAACTTTTCACACTATATATCAAGTCAGTAAAATGATGTTTTTATGTGTAAGCCTCCTTCAACATGAGATTTGTAGCTTTATAAATAAGACAGATTATCTATTATATAGAATAGGTAGATGTAATTTGATGGAGTAAAAATTCCTTATACTGATGATATATATATTTGTGTGTTAAGCCTTTCTTTGTTACATCATTGTGTTAAAGTGACCTATAATAACATTAAACAATTATCAGTAGTAATTCTGATTTAATAACATATACAGTATGTGAAAATAAACTACAAATATCTTCATTGAGGAAAGTTATCAATGGCTATAAAATAATGTTTACTAGAATCTCTGTCTACTCCCTAAAACAAGTAAAGGAGACACCTTTGGGTTTATTATCATTATGTACGTACTACAAAGACTAGCCACACAAGTTTACTTAATTAAAAAGTACTAGCAATGAAATTCTTTACTTCATATCTTCAACCATAATTGTTTAAAAGAACTAATACTATATATATAATGTTCGAAAATAATCTCTTACTCACCTGCACACATCACTTATCCGTACTTTACTTATGGAATTACAATGTATATACTAATAACAAAATTTCACTCTACTTCTGGTAGAATTACACCTCTCGAAAAAGTAATAATAAAAAATTAAGAACATTCACTTTACATAATATAATAAATTATATAAGCTAGCAAATATTGGGACCAAATCCAACAAATCCATTTGCACCATCAAAAGAAATTTGGATGCCTTCTTGTTGGATGTTTCCTATTATAGAAAGTCCTGTTGGTGATGGAGCAAATGCAAAACAGAATGTACCCTTGTCATTCACTGGAATTAGAAAGTTCCTAGCTGGTAGTGTCAATATTTGCCCACCCGAAAGGAAAAACGAGACTGTAGGCACCCGAACCGTCACGAACCCGTCTAGGTCATAACACGTGTCGAATATTGATACGGCCGGTGCCCGAGGGAGGGATGCCGTTTCAACTAGGAACGCGTCCCTAAACGCCACGTATGCCACCGAGGGCAGTCGTGTCACCGCTGTCCCCGTGTCCATGACCACTCCACCATCCCCTAACTCGGTTATCTTAAATACATCCTCTGATATCGGTACTTGAACACCTCCAACTCCAAGACCTAATAACCCTATATAGTAAAAACTCGGAGTCAGCGGATTCCGAATGAGTGGTACCCAAGCCGCACCCATGGGTAACACCCCACGCCCGAACTCGAGCGACCCGGTTGATCCGGTGCCCCGACTCACCAAGCAGTAACTAAATGCCCCACCCGTTTGACCACCAAGTTGGCCCACTAATGACATGGACCCACCACCAAGGCCCAATAACCCAGCAGCAGCAGTAAACATTCCACTATTACTATGTCCACATCCAATAGCCACATTTTTAACCGTAACGTGACCAAAAGTTAATGTCTCAATAGCCATAGTCCCTTTAGTATACGAACCATCACCATACATTACCTCATATTTACACCGACCCGCATGACAACCCGAGTTCTCAACCCTGTCACATACTGGCGTCCCGCATGGGACGCCAGTAAATGACACAGAGAGACTCGGGTCGAATACCGGGTCGGATTGGTGATAACATTGGGTACAGGGTTGACACTGTACCCAAACAATATCACTACCAGAATCAAGAACCATGTATTGGTCCTTAGGTGGACTACCTACACCAATCCTAACAAAATATTCTCCACTTCCTTGATCCATACCCGAAACTACATCCGACCCGAATCCGTCGACCCGGTATCCAACACCATTAGTAATTCTTTGCATGATACTAGACACCCTTTTGGAATCTCTATCCATGCGATCTTCAAAAATATTACTTTTATTATACGTACTGAAACGGGACAATATTTGTAACTTGTCTCTGTGAATGAGCTCGAGCTTCAAAGTACCATTTTCTTGTACATTTTCATCAGCAACATGAATTTTTTCATGAGTTTCAAGTGGTGTGATGGCTTGTTTGACATTGAAGATTTCATGAGTTGAGTTGATGGTTAGACTTGAAGTTGTGTTATTTGTGGTAAGTGAGAAAATGAGCAGAATAAGGAGAAGTGGTATGTTTTGTGAGGGGACAAACAAAAACATTTTTTCTTGTTTGTTTAAATCTTGGGAGGTGAGAAAGAAAGTGTGGTGTGGTGAGAGGGAAGTTGAGAGTTTTTATTTGTTTAAAGGTTTTGGGATGTGTATAATAAGAACAAGGGTTTGAGAGGGGGTGGGGGGTTGTGTATATGGATGGGGTTGTGGGGTTGGAGAATAGAGACCTTTGGGCCATTTTTGGAGGGTGAGAAGAAATAATTGAATGATGAGGTTTCATTTTATGTTTCTTAGCTTGGTATAAATATCTTTGTTTGGTTTCAGTACTCTCAACTCTGGCCCCTCTTCTCTCTATTCCTGTATTTTCTCACGTCTCTTTTTTTGTTGCATTTTTATATTAGAGTGAATGAATATGTATAATTTCCTTTTCTTTTCTTTTCTTTCTTTTTTTTTTCTTTTTTTTTAAGCCATGATTGAGTGGTTGGGAGGTGGATTTCTCATCTGAGATACGAGGGATCGAATCTAGCCTCCATATATGACACTCAGTTATGAGCTCGTCGCATGAGATTTGCCTAGTGCGGTTTACATCTCCTATGTGGTTTGTGAGCTATTGCATGCATAGTGAGTAGGTTACCACAAAGTACTCACCCGAGCAGAGATTGTGATAGAGGTTATGAGTTTTACTACGAGTTTCAAAAACAAATACATAATTGAATTGTATTCTTTGATACAACATAAATACGCGTGTGAATACAAGTAAAATTAGAGCGAATAAATAGAATTCTTCATATTTTTGTTAGTTTTATCTTTGTATACATGCATATGTATTAGTCAATATATAGCCTAAATGTAGGTATAAATACAATGAATATGGTCGTATGACACCACAAAATAGAATTGCACACCATCTCAAATAATCTATATCTGTAATCTATATCTATCTATAATCTATAATCTATAATCTATAATCTATATCTATCTATAATCTATATATATCTATAATCTATAATCTATAATCTATATCTATAATCTATAATTTATATCTTATAAATATTGTTTGAACTTTTTGACATTCATTAAAAGTCTTTGCTTTAGACAAAATCATCTTTTCACTTTTTTTTCAATATTTAAAAATTGAAAATTAATTAAATATATTTATGATAAAAAATCTCCTTATTAGAAGTCATCTGAATTAAGGCCAACTAATAATAAATAATGATTTGAACTCAATGCATTAATCTCAAGGAGTCATGTTCGTATTTAGCACTAACCAATTATTTTATGTGTGATATAGGTTTTAGAATTTTTAATTAAGGAAAGAATTATATAAGGTAAAGTATTAATTGGTTTTATAATTCAAAATATTAGGATTTTCTTAATTATAGAAAGATTTAAGTATGGAAAACTGAAGATTCCCATTCGATAATGATAAAATTATTTAAGGTAGTGTTTTCTTTTTCTATTAACATCGTTTTTTTTTTAATCTAATATTTAAAAGTTGAAAATTAATAAAATATATTCACGGTAAAATTTTTCTTTATTAGAGTCATTAGAATTAATGACACCTAATACTTTTTTCATTAGTTTAAGAATTCTAAATCACCTAAATTTGATTTTGAGAATAAATATAAACTAACTAAAAATATCTTTTCATGATTTAAACTTTTACATTTCATTAAAAATCTCCACAATAAATAAAATTATTTAATTTTAAATAATCAAACGTTACACGTGCAGATTAAACTAGTTACTACAAATGTAAAATACACAAACTAATATAATTGCTAATAAAGCTCAGATTATAGTCATTCTTGAAAATTCTCTTTCATTTTTACTTGATGTAGATACTATCATCTTTATTATAGTTCCTATAAAATATTGATAACAAAAAACTTATACATCTTATAAATGATTTGATGCTATAATTAATTTTCATACCATAAGTCGTTTGATTGATTGATGAAATGAGATAAATAAAAATATTTCATGAGCTACTCGTTTTATTCGAAAAGGAAGTAACTCATGAGAATCTTTTATCGGTAACAAACTGAAAATACATTGTATGAAATTAATTATCCTGCCTTACTTCTATATGAGATAATTAATTCTACAATTCTAATACAATAAGTGAGAGAAAAATAATTTAAAATTAATTACTATTTATAATTAAACGTGGAGTAAAATAATTTCACATTTTATGGTAAGAATTATTGTTCTTTATCTTTTGGACATTTGTGCAGGCAAAGAAATATTTTGTTTAACAAGGTGACAAAATGATTACCTCAGTGTGATGGGGTAGATTGACTATAAGTCTATAAGATTCTCCACACATGTTTATGTATTTCTCTCTCTATTAATAGGTTCTTTAAATAAATAAATAAATAAATAAATAAATAAATAAATAAATAAGCACACGACAAAGACCAATTGGCTAATTAAGGTTAAAAATATTACCTATAATCAGAGTACTACATATATGAATTTGAAAGATATTCGCTTCTCTAACTTTTCATCTAAAATTTACTATAGAATGGTATTTTTATTTAATCTCATCTTATCATTTACTTAATGTTAATTTTATTTTTTTTTGAAAAAAAATCATTT
The DNA here is from genome assembly GCA_030864215.1 of Capsicum pubescens. Taxonomy (NCBI): domain Eukaryota; kingdom Viridiplantae; phylum Streptophyta; class Magnoliopsida; order Solanales; family Solanaceae; genus Capsicum; species Capsicum pubescens. Next base: position 46,488,025 of record CM061542.1, on the reverse strand, counting down.
AATTTCAAATTTTGAAGCGAAAATTTTCACTTTGGAAACAAAATACTCACTGATTAAGAGGAGTTTATCTAATGTTTAAATATACTGCATATAATAGAATGGTCATATGAGAAAAAAGAGCGTAATTATCACCTTAGTTTGATCTATCAGATTTAGGTGTTAAATAGATGATTTGAACTGAATTTGAGTAGATTAAAATAAAAATAACTAAATAACATAATATTATAAGATATTATTCACTTTCATAATCTAAATTTGAGAAATAAACATCACCTAATCATTATAGATGTGTAACAATCAATTGATATAATATACAAAAGGAAAAAGTTCAAACAAATGAAACTATTACTATAAAGAGGTTTGACCGTAAAAGAATGAAATATATTTTTCACTTTTCAAGCTAAGTATGAAGCTTTTTCCTAGCTAAGCTTTCCCAGTGTAACTAAAGCATTCACATACAACAAATAGATAATGAGTTTCAATTAATAACTTAGGGTGTGTTTGGTAGGAAGGAAAATAATTTTTCATGAAGATGAAGTGGATTGGAGTGTGAGAAGAACACAATCGACGTGAAATGCAATTTGTGGAAGTCATTTTTTCTACTTCCGCTAAGGAAATTATTTTCTTTAATTTTAAGAAATTTGTTTTCCTAAGAAAATACTTTCAAAAATTTTGACCAGTCAAATATAAATTTTTTTTAAAATATTTTCTGGATATTCTAACTTAACATGCACCAAAATATGATGAGTCATACTTTTCCCCTTCAAATTAATGCATAGATAAACAAGCAAATATATATTCATAGATGTTGGTAAGTTCAAGATTTTTGATAGTTTGTCTCTGATTTGTCAAGAAATTTGAAGACTATGTTAAATATTATAGAAATATTATATAGGAGCAATTTCTTATTCTTTTTTTTTTTTTTTTTTTTTGGTCTTTTTGGAAGAGTGGAGGGGCCAATTATGCATAAAAGAAATGATGATCAAGTCTCAACTTCTTTTTATAAAGGTGCATTATTCATCTTTTTCCTTAACAATTATAGCTTTGTTTCTTGTAGCACCCAATGGTGTGGCCTAATGGTCAATAAAGTGGGTTGAGAGCTTGAGGAACATTAGGTGATTCTTCCCAACTGTCCTAACCTTGATGGATAGAGTTACCTGATATCTGTTGCTGGTGAAAGGTGACAGATATCTCGTGAATTTAATTAAAGTGTGCAAAAGCTAATTCGAACACTACTATTAAAAAAAATATATATATTATTATAGGCATGATAAGAGTTTTAAGTCCCCACGACTCGAAATGTCCATCCTTCTTAGGGTAAAAGATGGCCTCACCACTTCTCTTTATAATTTTCATGTGACAACTTGTTTTGATATAGTCATTCAACATGCACCTGCTTCTTGATCGATCAATTGATTGGATCGAAATATTAAGAGATGAATTGAAATTATATATGAGCAAAGTTATAAGCAAAATGATTAAAATGACTGAATTTTAGTCGATTTCGCCTACATTTTACTGATTATATTAATTTTTTTTTGGGTTTTTCATTCGGTATACGGTATTCGCATTGAAATTCGACTAATTCGGATTCGCGTCGCGTACGGCCCCATTTGGGGGGGGAAGCGCTCCCTACTACGGATTTTTTCATACCCAGGGCTCGAATCCGAGACCTCTGATTACGGGAGGAGCAGCCCCATCCGCTGCACCACATCCTTCGATGGTGATTATAATCATTTTTATTTGAACTTCAGTATTCAGTAGTTATATATATGTGTATAACCTTCAAACAAAAAATGGCTTAAGTCATATTTGCCTGAACTTCAGACATTACATTATGTTTGAAGTTAGACTTTATCAAGACTAATTTGGAATATCATAAATCTGAAGTGTTCCGAAGTAATCACATATACAAAAATTTTAAAAACGAATACAAGTTAAATGACAACATCAAATCGGACAACGTGCACTTCGCCCCACTTCTCTTGAGATGTACAACTTGTGAAGTGCTCTTAAATTACATTAATCTTCGAATTAATCACCACAGCCACTTTTATATCATGATATTAATATTTGTTTTAAACATTTTTTCTTTAATTGTAATCTTTACTACATATATTATAATTGTTTATGTACAATGTGCTATCTAATATCTCATCATTATTTACCCCATCATTTACACTATAATGATGGGATAAGTTATCCCATATATATGGTGGGATAACTAATTCCGATGGAATAACTAATCCCGGGATAACTGATTCTGAGATTAGTTATTCCGGAATAGTTATTCCACCATGTATATGGAATAACTTATTCCATCACTATGGTATAAATGGTGGAATAAATAGCCTCAATATTAACTAATACCTCACACCAAATATGGAATAAAAATATCAATTTGACTTGGAACAGTGAGTTGTTTTGTATGCAGATACAGAAAGGAAAAAGGAATCTAAAAACGAGCAAGGACAGTGTCAAATCAAATATCAAACTTATAGACCCCTCTGTCCCTCCATATCGCTCTAGGTCTCACGTTAAAGTGCTTTTTTAGGTTGAAAATATACAACTCAGCAGCATATTAATGTAATTCTATAAAATTTTATCTCATAGAATGTGATGTTGACATTTATAAAATGGCGTAGAGTATTTCCTTGATAAATATGTAAAATCTATAAGAAGTCCTTTAAAAGTATATACTTTGTGAAAAGACTTTGTACCCTTCAACCATTAAAATTGGCGATCATCTTAATCAATGTAGGGATTTGAGGACATACTAGGTATAGTAAAATCATGGATGAAGTTATTTGAGATAAGATGAGAATGACTTTTGTGATGGATAAGATGAGAAGCGAAATTGAAATGGTTTGGACATGTAATGAGGCGAGGTTCAGACGCTCTTGTGGAGAGTGTGAGAGGTTGGATATAGTAGGTACGAAGAGGGGCAGAGGTAAGCTGAAGAAGTATTGGGAGAGGTGATTAGACAAGATATGACACATATTCAGGTTACTGAGGAGATGATCTTAGATAAGGGAATGTGGAGAATGCGTATTAGAGTAGAATGCTAGTCGGATAGGAGTGTTGTAGTGCATTAATTGTAGTATGGTAGCTTCCTGTTTAACCATAGATGTCAATCATTGTTGTTTATTGTGTTTCGATGATCACACTATTCAGTGGTTGATTATTATTTTTCCGATAGATTTTGCCATGTTCCTTTGCCATATTTTCTGCATTGTTTTCCTCTTCGTACCTGGATTTGCTATACTTGAGCCGAGGTCTTTCAAATATAACCTCCCTACCTCCCCGAGGTTGTGGTAAGGTTTGTGTACACTTTACTATCCCTAGACCTCACTTGTTGAATTCTACTGAGTATGTTATTGTTGATATTTGTAATGATACCCAAAGGTGTGACCTTGTGGTCAATGACGTGAATGAACACTATGAGGTCTCAAGTTCAATTCCTAACAGGGGCAAGACACTAGATTTCTCCCCATCCGTGGACAGAGTTACCTAATACTACTTGTTAGTGTAAAGTGGAAGATATCCCGTGAAAATAGTTGAGGTGTGCGCAGCAAACTAGTCCAAACACCACAGTTATTAAAAGAATAACCTAATGACAATAGAAGCTATTTCATTTTTCTTTTCTATCTATTACTGTATTTGAGCAACATACAATGATTGTAGCTGTCAAAGGCGTGAAAATGCATAAGATACGAGCAAGCAAAAATAATAATTAGAGAGCATGGGACATATATAGTCATAGGTCATATATTGGCTATATAGGGCCATATTGGCAGCGTAAGACTTCCAAAATAAAGTTGTCACGAGTCATTCATGCAGATAAAGATACATGAGATGGCCTACAAATAGGACGAGATTGTCTTGGGGGGAAAAATATATATTCACTCGATTAATAAATCCTTTGATGTATAACACAATATTGTGTTAGATTATTGTCTTGAAGGATTACGGATATACGCCCTTTTTAGGGTTACGGTTCTTCTTAGGTATAATACATATACAAACACCATGGCCTCAATTAACAACAAACCACTCCAAGCTTGCGAGTTCACATTTAGACACCTCAACTTGATCTCAACTGACAACTTAATACTCCAACTTGTCCCCACTCTGTCTTATCAATGAGGTTTTAGATTATCATTCCGTAAGTCGGAGTGTCCAATTGACATAATGAAAACGAGTTGAGATGTCTGTATTTATGTATTATGCAGTTCTTTTTATGTGACAGAAGTATTTATCAAGATCACCTCTAACATGCATTTAATGAGCTGTTGCAAGCAACACAAAGGGGAATAGTAAAAGAACAGTCCAATTACTGGGATAACTGAAAAGCCAACTGCAAAAGATGGTGGCTGCAGAAATCAATAGATCTTTCTTTTTTATCTTTTTCATATCCAAATGAATTTAACTAACTAAAAAGCAATCTAATACAGCGCACCAGACCAACATCTACACTACAAATTACAGCTCCAGGAAAGACCATATCATCGCGGAGACGTTACAGGTTTTCAGATAATACACTGCGTAGATATGCAATGAAGTTGTCACATTCAATGCTTTTAAGTAAAATAAAGGCAGTATAAATGCCATGAACTCACCTTCATTTTCCTACCTAACTTACAAGAATAATATTCAGAAACTGTGTAAGATTTCATACATTGTTTTATCGCATCACCGACTCTTTGACAAATGAACGCCCACCAGATCTGCAATATAAAGAATGTGAAAAGGAAGTTAAAGCCATATGTGATAACTGAAAAGCTGAAAGTATACTAAGCTAGTGGGCATTGATTGAGCTTTGAGCCAAAACATACGAATATTCAAGATGGATGTTCATGAATCGAGCATTTTCTTTGCTTTGCGACAATGTTAGAGAGCCTTCAATAACCTGATCTTGCTCCACGTCCAAGGGTTCATAGAAGTAAACCAACGTCTGCAAATTCATGTCAAAAAATGCAAAACCATAAGCGCATGCACCAATTCTCCAGCGAAGAGCTGATAGAAAGTAGGATATAATCATAAAACCATAATTTTGTTCCAAACAGGGGATCACTGCTAGTTTATCAAAATATGTAGGTATTTTATCTAAGAACCGTTATCAAGGATAACTTAACTAACAGTTAATCTTCTAGATGAAAGAATGTCAACAGCAAAACTGTTATCAAGGACTTATTTTTGACAAGGAAGGCGAATAAGGATATGCTGGCTCAAAAGTTATATCCTGAACAGAGCATTACCATGAGGGCAACGATATAACAAAATAAATTATAGCCATGGTATCATGTATATCATCATTAGCCATGTCGCACCAAAAGCTAAGCAAAAATATTGACAATATTATCTCTGAGTTCTCAAGGTCATCAGTGATAAACACCATTTTCTAGCAAACATATTTCTTATGGTCTCGGAATGTATTTGTTGGTCCATCTATGACAAGTACAGTGAAGAATTTATATTTGTCCAACTCCTACTGTAGATTTAATAAACTCGGATACCAAAATTGGTTGCAGATTGTTGATTGACAATCAATTCACTCTTTTCTACCCTACCTTTCTTTCCAATGAACCAAAAAAGCAGAGAGTAGAATAGAGAGAGCACCCACAGATTTTTTCTGGAGGGAAGTATTTACAGAACCTGTTGCCAGTGTGTCGGGGGATCTTCTGGTGCAGTTGACAATATAACGGCTTCGCTAGGATTGGGACGCCTCTTTCTTTGATTTCCTTCTGTCACGTTACCATTAGAAGGCTCAACAAATGAGGGCGGGATACCATTATTCAAAGGATATATTGCTGGGCCATTAAACTCCACATCAAACCAGAAACCAAAACCATGAAAGGGTGCTGAAAAAAAAGAAGAGAATCAGGTCATACGACCACTAGTGAACATTAAAGAACAGGGTATCAACACTAAAGAAGAAAAGCATGAATCATCTCCCACCCACCTTTTTTTTTTTAAAAAAAAAGATGTTATAAAAGAAAACCACGAGTTCCGTGGACGGCACACACAGACAATGTTTATTGCGAGAGAGAAAGAGAGAGAGAGAGAGAGAGAGAAATTGTACATCGCATCATTGACTCGAATTTAAATCTGGCTGTGATGGACTCTAGCTCCCGAGTTGTCACTGTATAACAGTCCACATGCTTCACCTGCCGTTTAGTTGAAAGGTAAATGAGTCCAAAATGAGAAAGGCTCATGAGTACTACATAGTGCATGAGATACAAAAGCCAGAGGAAATAATTGAGCATAAGGCACAGAATCCCAGAATATTCTAAATTCTAAATTCCTGACAATCTTGATATAAGTATCAGGCCATACTTGAAACACCCTAAGTCTGCTAAAAAACTGTGAAGACTCAAGAACACGATGCAACTCAAACAACATCCATAGCATGAACAATAGCAAGATCCCTTACCTTCTTCACAATCACTAGAATCTTACATTATCCTGGAGTTCTGAAAGACATACTATTCATTCAAAAGGACAAGCCACATACACCAGCCTTCTGCTGGTACTGGAAGAGGACGTACACGAGTAATTGGAGTATCAAATCACCATTTAACACTTCGCAACAAACATAACAGACGATACTAAACGAGTCAATTAAATAGCAGATAACAATTAACAAAAGAATAGGACTATTTCCAGTCACAACTGAGTAATCAAACTGCCCTTAAGATTGTCTTTCAAGAGAAAATGCACTGCAGGAGCACCTTTACGATAATAATCACACCACTCAAACAACTAAAAACATGTGACGGACCCCTTACATACAATGGGGAAAGGAAAACTATTTATGTTTCCTCTTGGGGATTCACCACCGTAAGAATAGATGTGAGTGCTTATTCCGAGCAACTATTTTCCATGAACCGATAATTGCCTCTTTAATCACTAATATTTCATTTATAGTCCAAAAGATCTGCACTCCACATGTAGTGTGACTATCCAACAGAACCTGGACAGAATGGTTGACCTACAGAAACCCTCCTTCATACATAATTAACAGCTTAGATTATGAATTTTACTTTTCATAAAGAGGCGACAAATAGCTTCATATTGTTCCCCTCAAAAGGCAGGCTGGTATTCCATCCCAATGATCTATTTCATCCCCTTCTCCCCCACCCCCAGCCCAACCCTTCGGGTGGAAATAAAAAAGAAAAAGAGCCAGTATTGGTATTAACTCCCCCGAGGCTCAATCAGCAGCAACGGGAATTTCAATCTTCCAGATATAAACTCAAGTATGTAGTCCTACTTATCCAGACTCTATAAGTTGGGGCAACAATCCAATGATCTGCAAATAAACTTATGTACAAATTTTTCTTTCATATAGCTCCTTTACCAGGAAGGAATTCACTTGCTTGGATTAAGATGTAGCAGTTGTTATCGTTATTTGACACATAATAATTTGCAATTTGAAACCCAAAAATAATTGAATTTGCTGGTACTAACCACTTGTGGCCATGTCAAAACATTTTCAACAGTGATTGCCTCCACCGATGGTTCTTCAAACGCGCACTGCTTTGCTAACGGCATTATAGCAGACACTACAAAAAAATGGAACTCCAACTGAAATCTAAAGAGGAAACACATACAAAAACAGATAATCAAAAGCATTAGCATTTAGCAATTAAACTCTGTTCTTTAAGGGTTGTTTGCCTCACTCACACAGAGTTTAAGGTTCATGTGCACTAAACAGCTCTCCAACATAGATACACTTTCTATTTGTGTGTGACCACCGATAACACCTTTCACATTTCAACTGGATAAGGGAGGGTATACATGAAACAGCAGGTTCAATGCTAACAAATGAAGAATCAACCGTTACAATCCAATGAATTAAAATGATATACAAACCAGCAAGTCTCGAGACATTAAGATTTAAAACAAGTTTAACCACTGTACTAGAAAGGTCATTGAGAAAGCACACAACAAAAAAGTGCTATTTAATGACGAGTCCTATTTTAGTGCAAGCAATGTGAGACTAAAAAATTTTTTGTTTCAATTAGAAAAGAATTTCTATCAAAATTAAGCATGTTCTCTTTGATGTGAGGATCCAAATGGGTAGCAATGATAGAAAAGAGAAAAATAACTGGAGGGTGAGTAAAGGAGTTGAGCTTTAAACACAGCTAGATGAATAATGATATCATAAATCAAATCCGAGTTTTCACATGTCAAACTTATTAAAGTGACTAAACATCATAGCTATGTCCTCGACCAGTAAAATACAAGAAAATGGATCTTATTTGCATTCTGAAGAGAAAGCGCTTCATCCAGGTTATGAATTTTGCTGGAAGAACAGCAGAGATAACCATGAGTCTTACAACATATACTCACTGTCTATCCCATAAACATTACGCCAGAAATCAACGCTTTCACTATACCGATCTGGATGCGTCACAGGCGCCATGTAGAGCTGCAGAGAGAAGAAACGGGGATTAAAATGACTTCACTCGTTCATATTATTAAGTGGTGGAAAATCAAAGGCTACTCATAATTATCGGACTCCGGGTCTCGATCCTTCGGACTTATCTAGGTAAACAATGTAGTAGCATCAGAATCTGTTCCAAGAGCTTTTCTAATCTTAATCTAAATGAATAGATCACCATTCCTAATACAACTGCTTCATATTACTTCTTTGACACTGCAAGTATCAGCATGGGATTTCCTCTCTAAGTAAAATATGAAGCAGATGCTAAGATAGTGTATTTGCCGCATAACTACAGGATATCTGATTGGTTGTCACCTAACTATAAAATATGTGAATCTAAATTCTGATAGTAAGAATACACTATTCACCCAAATAAAGGAAGCAAGAGAAGGATAATATACACACACCCCAAAAAAAAAAAGTGGGATAACCCCCAAATAAATTTCCAAGCTCACATAAATTAGGGAATGGATGACTACCGTTGCATGTGATGGAAGAATAAGACCTCCTGGTTTCAGCCAGCGGTCTCTAGCAGTGATAACACTCCCCAGCATGCTCTGCAAGGACAAGCATATTCCATGTGGTGTAAGAAACAGAAAATTTACGAAGTCATATACTCCCACATAATAGATTTCAGAAGTAAAACCATGTGAAGACCAAACTAGATGTCTCCAAGAGAAGCATTGGAATGTGCCTCTCTGTATGGGATTACCTCATAAAGAAGCATGTAACCCATCCATTCTGAAACTATAACATCAACTTCTTCATCAATTTCAACATCCTGAACTAACCAAAAAGTATGATATAGTCATTAGTCACCATAGTCAAATCTATATAATAGCAAAAGATCTATTCATCCACGATAAAGATATTCAATTACAACAAAGTTAGAACTGACAACATTTTCATTGATGACACCAATGGAATTTCAATGTAGGCCATGTCCTCGGTGAGCTTCAACTGCACCATGTCCTGTCTAATCACCTCTCTCCAATATAATAAGGGATGCTAGTTGATAAATAGAAAATCTTGTTACATCAGCCAAGTTTTGAAGCATATTTTAGTGTCTGTTAATTAGAGATGAGATTTTACTTATACTGATATAAGCTTCCCTGTAAATTTAGTTTATTTCATAATTTTCTATAATTAAGGGTATTCTCGTGAATTGTTATTTTTGCAGTCAATTTACAATAAGAAACTTTTTTTGTAGAAAGATAATTTGATTTTTTTCCTAGAGAACTAAATCCCAATTTACTCAGATCCACAAGGATACAACAACATAAACAGGTGGAAGATTAGTAACTACGCCAGATTAAATAATGATTTCATCTAAGAGCCCAAGCAAAATACTTGAGCATGAGGAATTGATTTAAGGTTCTTTTTTCAACCTCGAAATTCTTTCGCATACATGTGAAGTGAATTTTAAGGATTTTCACTTCCCTTTAGGAAAATATAGATTTCATACAACTTAAGCAAGTAGAAGCAGCCAATTTTCTAAGGGTGAACAACATCAACTTTAAGTAGCCAAAACAAGGAAAGAATCAAATGTTTAGACTAGAACATACCTCGACCCGCCCATGCAAAACAATAACTTTGTCAGATAGGTTGTTTGCCTTCACGATTTCATTTGCCTGGTGAACCATAAAAAAGGGATGTAAAATGAATTTCAAACTCAATTATGTCACATAGTTCCGTCAGAAAAAAGACAGTGGAAGAGATCTTAAGAATGTACAGCTACCAGAGTCTTTTCCTCCAGCTATTATGGTTTCAATGATGTTTACACATTTTCAGTAGGAAAGGACAGACAATTGCAGGAATCTCAAAGTCTAAAAGGTTCATTCTAAGTGATATCATTGAAAGTTAAAGAAAATTAACGTAAAAATATTTTCAGAGTGATCTAAGTCAGCAGCGTAAGCAAGATTTTTTCAAAACAACCCAGAATATACCTTTGACATTTATAGAAGTGAAAAACAAACAAGCATATTTATAACTTTTGCGAACGTAGATGATCCTTGGTCCATGTGACCACCCTCTATAAGCCAAAGTATGTGCTTAACCAATGGACCAGAGAGCACTCTTTATCAAGCTGTGTAATTTTTTTCTTATCTCTTTGTTTTTCTCATAATATTAAAATATGTTTTGGTGTCCTGAGACCAGTTCCCAAATTGCTTTTTTGAGTCTCTTCTAACCTCATGCTTTCTGCCCCTCTTCATCACATCCAACTTTAACACATGATCCTAACTCCACTTGAAACCCATGTCACTCTAAGGCCTCCTTGGCCCAAGAGACTTTTTTCCCTTTATCCTCCTCAAAACGCTAGTAAAAGAAGGCAAGGGAAGCGACAACAACGACTTCCTCACACACCATCTCAGCCCCATGTCTAACTAGGTTTATTTTCTTCTGTCTTTGTTGTTGTCTTGGTCTTCTCTCCATCAGTTTTATGTACAAAGTACACACCTGACTTTGATCAGATCCATACCACACCAACAACATCATGTCAAATTGACACGGATCCGGTGAAGGAAAACAATGAATCAACATAACCCAATAATATACCCAGTTGACAAAACAAAGGTGCGGCGTAACAAATATTTTTAGCCCACGAATATTTGTTTGCTTGGTTTTTTAATAAGAAAATTTTTTCTTGCTTATGGAATGAATGCTTAATCCTGAGCTAAAATGAGGAAGAAGTATTTATAAATGATGCAACACCATCATGAGCACCACAACAAAGCAATCAATTCTCTCAGAACTCATCAACCATAAGAAATGTGCAGGGAAGCATTACTCTAAGGCGCATTGCAGAATCTAAATACTAAATAGAACTAGCTTCAATGGACATCTTCTGACAGAAGCAAACAAGTACCTGGACAGCTATATCACTTGCATCAACAGCATACACCTGGGACAAAAGAACATCTGCCTGATAAGTATTACATCTGGAACATCCAAATTAAAGGAAATACCAATTAAAGCAAAAAAAAGGTTCAGTTTGCATCAAAAAGAGGTCATGACTTCACTAGGTCCACTAAAAACCAGGGTAGAAAGAAAGTAAATCACATCAAAGATGCAGCCTTATTTTGTAGAAGAAAAAAATATAGATCTTCCCGAAAGCAAAATAACAATCTAAAACTGTCATAGTAGCTAAGCCAATAGAGAGATAATACATGAGCCAGACCTGCTTTTGTGCAAGAAGGCTGAAGAAACAACCAGTCATATATTTCATTGCCATGATCAGATGAATGATTGCTGGTCACCCATTCTTCTGTATTTTGGTGCATAAAACTCATAATTCCTTAAACAATCCAGAATCACCTGTTATTTTGGTAGAAACCAAATCTTCGATGACAATCCGGAGATACTTTTTTTTGATTGTTTTCTTTTGAGAATGATAACTTTTTTATCAATATATCCTGCGGATACTACATCAAAATATGTAGTCCTCTTTCAAAAGTATTACGAGACTATCTGATTCCCATTTGTACTTTTTGTTACAAATAGTCTAGAACATCAAGAGTATCTTCTGCCTGTCCTAACACTTTCTGTTCACACTAAAAATAATAAAGAGCTAAACAATTCATCTTAAAATTCTGTAAATTGTTCTGCTTGCCCTTAAAACATCTTTGATGTCTTTCGAGATACTTAATTGGAGAGTTTGATAGGAAAGGAGCAAAGAATCTTACAAGTAGAAGGTTCGCCAAATAGATTTAACAATTTGATCAAACTTAAAAATATGGAAAAAGGACAGGTATTTTTTATCCTCTCTCAATTGTGTGATTTCCAGGATGAAGCTTGTAAAGCTGGATAATCTTGAAAATGGAATAAAATATCCAGCTGTTACGTGTTCTTGCATACGCTGACTTTTACATGCTTTTGGCACCTCACTTGTGCCCTATAGATATGATTTGACACTGTTATGTACAAAGAAGAATGTGCATACTGCAAAGATGCAGGAAGTGTTGACGGAAATCTAGCACAGACATCTACGTCACATTAATATTCCCAGTGAAAAATACGGAATGTGTTGCAATTTTCCGCATTGACTTTTAACATTACTACTATTGAGAACATATTACAAACCAGCAATAGCTGGGTGAATTTGTCTATTTGATTACATACATAAGTTCATAATATTTCCTCAAAAGTTGAAAAGAACCATAGAAATAACAACTACACTCTGGTAACTGAACTCAGATTGATGAAATTTCAGCTAAAAAGGACTTATATCTTACTCGTCTTGCACCCGCCTGCGCACAAAATATAGATAGGATGCCGGTGCCACATCCAACATCAACAACAACCTGCAAAATGTAAATTTAATTATACCAAAGGCATAGACGAGAATGATTGTGCTCTGTAATGAAATTATAAAAAAACTTAAAAGAACCGTGATAGATTTAAGTAGCAATACAAAGTGAGATCTGATAAATTTAGGATATCATTTGGTGCACAAAGTACTGTGTAAATAGTCGACCTACTTTTCCAGCAATGAAGCTTTGATGCTGAAAAATTGCATTCCTGTAACTGTCAGTCCGCGCACGATCCTGCGAATTCCACCCATAAATTAACATGCCCTTTGTACATCTAGATATATCATATATTTGAATTTGAAAGCATAAACCCTAGGGAAAAGGAAAATTCAAGTTCAAAAGCAAGCAATATAATTAAATTCATCTAAAAACAAGCAGTACAATGAATTTTCAACACTTCTTCATTTAAGCTCACTTCATATCATCAACAACAACATGGCCAGTGCATTCCCACAAAATGGGGTCCGGGGAGGGTAAAGTGTACCCAGTCCATATCACTACCACAGATAAAGTAGAGAGACGGCTCAGGATAGATAACAGTATAACAAACAAAAAACATAAAAATAAACCACAAAATGGAATAACACACCGCCAAATAATAAAGAAACAAGACACCGAGAGAGTAATACTATAAACTGTCTATTCGAGATCACAAACACCATCAGAACACTACGAACAAGAAACTACAGATAGATACAAACAAAGCACTCCTCCCTACTATTACGGACGCACTCCTACCCACTAACCCTCTACCCTAATTCGCTTCCTCCACACCTTTCCTATCAACGGTAATGTCCTCCGTAAGCTGTAACCGCTCCATGTCATGCCTAATCACCTCCCTCCAATATTTCTTCGGCCTACCTCTACCCCGCCTAAAACTGTCCATAGCAAGCCTCTTACACCTCCGTACTGGAGCATCTGTGCAGCTCATCATCACATGTACGAACATCACAACCTCACCTCCCGCATCTTGTCTCCCACTGAAGCCACTTCCACCTTCTCTCGAATAACCTCATTTCTAACCCTATCTCTCCTAGTAAGTCTACACATCCATCTCAACATCCTCATCTCCGCTACCTTCAACGTTAGGATGTGGGAGTTCTTAACTGGCCAGCATTCCGCTTCATACAACATAGCTGGTCGGACTACCACTCTATAGAACTTACTTTAAAGCTTAAGAGGCGCCTTCTTATCATACAAGACACCCAAAGCGAGCCTCCACTTCAACCACCCTGCACCAATACGGTGCGTGACATCCTCGTCAATCTCTCCATTCTCCTGAATCATAGACCCAAGGAACTTGAAATTATCCCTTTTTCGAATGACCCGAGAATCCATCTCCACTACCATGTCAGCCTCATGCGCCAATCACTGAACTTACATTTCAAGTATTGTCTTAGTCCTGCTCAACCTAACCCCTTAGACTCTAGGGTTTGTCGCCAAACCTCCAAATTATCATTAACTCCTCTCTGACTCAAATCAATTGGTACAATATCGTAAACAAATAACATACACCAAGGCATGTCCCCTTGAATACGCCGCATCAAAACATTCATCACCAAGACAAATAAAAATAGGCTACGAGACATCCCTGGTGCAACTTGTCAAAATAGAGAAGTGCTCTGAATCTCCTCCTATCGCTCTCACACGAGTTTTCGCTCCGTCGTACATGTCCTGAATCGACTTAGTGTATACCACGAGCACAACTCTAGCCTTCAAGCACTTCCACAGAATCTGCCCCCTTTATCATACGCCTTCTAGAGATAGATAAACATCATGTGCAAGTCCTTCTTTCCTCACCCTAAACTGCTCCACAAACCTCTTTACGAGGTGAATGGCCTCAGTAGTCGAGCGACCTGATATAAAATCGAACAGATTCTCGAAAATAGTCACGATCCTCCTCAGCCTCAACTTTACCACTCTTTCCCAAACCTTCATAGTATGACACAACAACTTGATATCCCTATAGTTGTTGCAACTTTGAATATCCCCCTTGTTCTTATATAGTGAAATCATCGTACTCCATCTCCAAGCCTCGGGCATCTTCGCCACCCTAAAATTGATGTTAAACAACCTTGTCAGCCACTCCATCCTACCCCACATGTGTTTTTCCAAAAATCCACAACAATCTCATCAGACCCAGTCGCCCGACCCCTCCACATCCTACAAATAGTACCCTTGACCTCCTCAACCTTGAACGCTTACAATAACTGTAATCACGACACCTCTCTGAGTGCTCCAAGTCTCCCAACACAAAACTATTGTCCCCGTCATCATTTAAAAGCCTCATCTCTACCAACACTTTTCCATCCTCCTCCTTGATGCACTTCACTTGGTCAAGGTTATGGACCCGCCACTGCTTAGCCTTGGCAAGCCTATACAACTTCTTATCTCCGTTTTTCTCCTCTAAAGCCGCATAAAAGCTCTCGAAAGTTGTTGTCTTAACTTCCGTAACCGCCAACTTAGCCTCTCTCCTAGCTAACTATACTCATCCATATTCGTGCGCTTCTCCTCATCATACTTTGCTTTCAATCAAGTTTGCATAAGCCATCTTCTTAGTCACTTTATATCATCGCCATACTACATAAAATGCAACAGAGGGATTACAAAGTTTGAATTATGCTATCAGCTCCATAATGTTCAAGACTATAGTAATGCAAAGTAGGGGTGCGCACCGGTCGGTTCGGTTCGATTTTGTGTATTAGCAGTTCAATTTATCGATTTTTGGTTTGTAAACACGCTAAACTGATAACCGAATCAACAAGATATTTTTTATCGATTTTCGGTTAATCGATTTTTGGTCTTTATTGATTCGATTTTTGGTTTAACCAATAAGAAAATATTTCCCTAATTTTTTTACTCTTTTTTCATATGTTTTACACTAACTTCATGTATAAAGTCTACAGAAATTATAAGAACTAAGACAATAACTATAAAATACAAAAGACAATAAGGTATGTACTTAAAATATACAGCCACAATTATATAATTACAAATAAAAATATAATTTTGACATAATCTCATTGGATTATTGGTTTAATAATAAACTAAAACCTTTAAACCAGAAACCGAACTGCTAGCCCAATTAAAAAATTATAAAACTGTTAACTCAATGTAACGACCCTACAAATTATTTTTATAAATTTATCTTATTATTCTTCCTCATAGTTTTAAAAACATGATTTATGACTTACGGGGGCGGTTAGGACCAATCCTTGAGGTACTTGAAAGTGATTTGAGTCGTTGGGTTCTTGAGTTTTAATAAAGTTAAGCCCAATCATGGTCAACCTTTGATCGAGACAACCTTGAATTAGTATCGTAACATTTTCAATAGGTCCGGAATGTGCTTTTTAGTCAATTTACATATTAAATTTATTTTCTCGAGGTTTCGAATAATATTCGAGGATCTATTGGATACTTTAGATATTATTTTAGTTGGTGATTAATGGGCTAAATCGATATTTTCTTATTTCTTGAGATCTATGTATAAGGATAGATTTAAGTGGGAAGGGTTTAAAAAAAACTATAAAATTACATTAAATGGTGTTAAGCAAGAGGGAGGCGACAGTTACGTTTTTATTTTTCCACTTCTATTCATGACTTTGGGGCATCTTCAGGTTAGCCTACGACTCTATTTTGTGCAATTGATCCAATTATTATGGTGTCATATATATAATGAAGGAGTAATAGTGATGCATGGGTGTGCGTGAGTTAGGCAAAATCCATTACTGTGGCAATTCGTTCTGTCTAGTACCATTATGATATCTTATAAATCTATTTGGTTAACATTATTACATGTTAATATGAAAGATTTTCAATCATTGGGCAATTAATGATGTGAAAATAAATGCCATTGGTGGTATATAGTGGTCATACATGTACATTGGCAGAATAGGTATAGAATTTAGAGTTTCAGTGTTTTTGTTTTTAGTGATGGCGCAATCATTAGCCAATGATTGAATCATGTCAATGGAGTAGATATCAATGGTTTAATAATGCATTCATAATTTTATTAGGATATTTACGATTCGTTATTTGCTTCAGAAAACTCGAGATATCAATATAATTTTTTTTCTTTTCCGTATCATATTTATTTTCTATAATTATAATTTTGGGTACAAATTAGATTTTTAGAGTAGGAATTTATAAATTGGGGACGTTGTATTTGGCTAGAGTGAGCTCGTTCGGAGGCGATTAAAAGGGGTAAATCTTCCATCTGATTCTTTAGGCTTCGGGCTAACTTCACGGGTCTTCTCCTAGGGCAAGTTAAGACTTTGTTAGACTCTTTTTTCAAAGTGCTTATTTGTTAGTTATATGTAATGGGAGTAATGGGGAATGGGGGTCCCGTATAGGGGAAGTGATGAGCATCCATGCGGGTACCGGTGTTATTTGAGGGGTTAAAATAAGTTAATTGTACATTTTGAACTGTTTTCCCTATTTGCTAGCCGATGGGCTGATTTGCTATGGTAAATGAATTGTTGAAAATGCTCTTGATAAGTTGAGTTGATTTTGAAGTTGATATCTGATCTGGCTTAAGACATGAAGTGTTTTGCTTAATTGTATCTTTGATTTGGGATCGAAGTTGCACGCCTGCACACCATGGATTGCATTTTGTATGGGATCGGAGTGCACGCCTGCACAATATTATCTATTTATTAATTGGGGTCAGAGTGCACGCCTGCACAATATATTTATTGCGATCGGAGTGCACGCCAGCACAGTACGTGGACCTTATGAGTCCCCCATGGGTCCTGAACTTGAAGCCATTGCTCGGTAGGTGTGTGTACACAACACATACATTGCATTCATTCATTTCTGATTCAGATTAAGTAATGTGTAATTGTTGACTTTGTATTATTTCCTAAGTACTTGACTATTTGTTACTTGATTTCGCTGTATTGAGGAATTCTTGGACTGTGTTATGATATCCTTATGACTAGTAGACTTGATTATTCAGTTAGAATAGGGTGATTTCCCTGAGTGCAGGTTGTATGATTGTTTTAGATGATTGACGTGGTGTTACTTTTCACCATTTTGAATTATGGTCGACCAACGATGCTTGTTGTATGCACGTGGTTCCATACTCACCCCTGTTTTTTCTACACCTTACGTGCAGGAACCGATCCGACGACCTTCGGGCATTGATCAGGTATATGTTAACAATGGAGACATGCTAAATATGCATGCATTCCTGTGGTTACTCTTTGTTAGCATCATTGGAGATTCGAGGTAGCTGTTATTGTTTTCAGAGACTACTGAAATCTCTTCTAGCCTTATCTTTATGCATTTTCTGCATTTTAAGCTATTCAACCTTTCTTTGATTTTTGTATTTAGTGGCTTGTGTCAGTGACTACCAGACCTGGGATTGTCTATGTTTTGACTATACTAGTCTAACAATTTACTTTTGAGATTATTCGAGATTTATTTTAATCTTATTTCCTTCCGCTTCTATAAGTTTGGGATGTTGTTTGGAATTGGGTTCCTGGTTTACCTATCACGGAGGGTGGGATAGGTGTCATCACGGTCCCGAAGTTGGGCCGTGACACCAATAACCCCATATCGATAAATCAATAATATTTTTATCGGTTGAACCGATTTTTGCACACCCCTAATGCAAAGAAGCCAACTAATTCTCTGACTTTGTAATTTGAGCTCGGTTACACTCCCTAAATAAACTGATTTTCGTGAGTGTATATGGAAGTGTATACATGCCAACCCAGTCTAACATATTAACATGTAGCCAAATAATCATAGAACTCTGTAAGCTCAACTCCTCAAAACACTACACTCCCTAAAAAGTGATTCTTGCAAATATATATAGACATGCACACATTCCGACCCCGACTAATGTGTATATAGACAAACAAATCCTATGAAGCTCAGTTCCTCAAGAAGCTACACTCACTAAAAACACTCAAACTTGGCCTTAGCTGACAAGTAAGCACTCCAACTTTGTGAATGAACATCTAGAGTCCTAGACCTTAGCTGACAAGTACGCACTCCAACTTTGTGAATGAACATCTAGAGTCCTAGACACCTTAACTAGGTCTCGACTGGCAACCAAATACTCCAACTCACCCCTAGTGTGTCTCGTGGACACCTGATGCTGATGTGTCACGTAAAATTCGAAGGTATCTAGATGATCATTTGTTAAATTGGAGCATTCAACAGACACAATGGAGACATGTTTAAGGTGTCTAGATGCAGAGGTTGCGTCTAATAATGTATTATGCCAAAATCCATTCTTGCAAATGTATATAGACATGTAATATGCCAACCAGTCTAATTCAACCATCCTACTTAAATTCTATTTATTATATCTGCTCACAATGTAACAAGGATTCTAATGATAGCAACGCCTAATCACTCAATAGACAAATATGTATATAAGAACTGCAACATATTCAATTTAGTAGAACTCCCAAGCCACAGACTTATCTAGATTCATAATATAACCACATGAGGGTTCAAACAATAAGAACAGCTCGATACACTAAGCTCACACTATGTCCAGGGTCTAGGAGTTGTTTACACAGCTCGAACCCAATCTAATTTGTATATCCAATCCAATAATCCAATAGAACTCTTCCAATTCAATCATCCTACTTGAATTCTATCTGTTAAATCTACTCACAATGTAACAAGGAAACTAATCATACACACTCAATGGACAAATATGTATATATATTAACTACAACCTATTCAATGTAGTAGAATTCCCACGCCACTGACTTATCTAGATCTATAATGTAACCACAAGGTTGTTTAAACATTAAGGACGGACAAATGCACTAAGTTCCCACTATACGTGGGGTTAGGAAAGAGCTTGACCACCTTACCCTGCATTTCTACAAGAGACTATTTCCACAGCTCTAAGTCGTGAACTCCTGGTCACATAACACATTACCTTAATCTACAACCTATTCAATGTAGTACAACTCCCAAGCCACTCACTTGTCCAGATCTGTAATGTAATCACGATATTATTTAAACATTAAAGACAACCCGATGCACTAAGCTCACACTATGTGCAGAGTACACACACCTCGAACCCATCACCTCCTGATTACATCGCAACAACTTCAACAAATTGTTCAAAATTAATAGTGCTTGTACCTTAATCATCTCTTCGTGAATATTAACATGAGCATACGAGTTAAAATACACCGATTCAATGTAGTACAACTATTTCACCAAATCACTCACTTATCTAGACCCATAATATAACCACTCGATTGTCTAAACATCAAGGACAATTCAGTGCACTAAGCTCCCAGTATACGGGAGTTCATGGAAAACCGAAACCGCCTTACCCCACATTTCTGCAAGAGACTATTTCCACAACTCAAACTTATTTACTCGTGATCACATAACAACAACTTTACCTTAATCATCTCCTCGTGAATCCCCACATGAGCATACGAGTTAAAATACGCAGTATCAAACTCCGTACAAGGAGGTGCAGGTTTTTCCCTCTCCTCCTCCTCCTCCTCCCGCTGTTTCTGCTGCTGCTGCCATTGCAAAACCCTAGCGTCACTATCACTACCACCGCCGCCGCCACCTCTACGGCCACGTATCCTTCCGCGGCTGCCTCTACGTACTCGGTGACCGGCGGAGATTCCGCCTCCGCCTACGGCGGCGGCGCCGTCGTAGTGGTAGCCGTTAGTGTAACCGCCGTCTGTTGGTTGTAACATTTTTTTTTTTGAATGGACTGAGCCAAACTGTTGGGAGTAAATTTTATTATAGTAATGAAGAGTTCTATTTTGGGATTTGGGAAATTAGCAATTTTAGACCTTCAAATATTGATTAATTTTAATTTGGTCTTTGGGATTTTTAATTAAGCATATTTGGCTTTGGCTTAAATAATATGTGTACTTTTGATCTATGTGATTATGAATCTTTATAAATTTGATGATTATTAATTGTTGAGCCCTTAAACTTGTTCAATTTGGTTCAATTCAGTATTTTTAAAATAATTTTGCGCGTAAGACAAAATGAGGATCAAATTAAATACTAAAAGACTTTAAATATTTAAATATGGTACAAAAATATTTACATCTTCAAAAATTGCACATAGCAGCAACTAGTTAAGCAGCGAGCAGTCACAACGCACGCACATTGGCCATTGCACCAGTCCACTATTCAATTCTAGTTCTTAGTTCTCATTTCTCATTTCTAAGTTCCGTATGTGCTGCTTAGTATTGAATATTAGGAATTATGTTATAAAACAATAAACAATAAAGAAAAGGAGTAGAGAGAGAAGAGAAAGTAATTGTTATTCTTTCTCTTGAGGGATGAGAAATTATATGATTGTCAATACAATGAACAAAACCCCTTTATTTATAGAAAAAATTTACTTCTAGTCTGAGTAAAAGACAGATGCTTCAAATCCTAATAGATATCAAAGTAGATCTTGATAGACATTCACTATAATGTAAATACATTTATAACACTCCTTCTTGAATATCTAATTGGTAGATAATGTGCCTCGTTAAAACCTTACTAGAAAAAGGAAAAAAAATCTAGTGAAGGAAAAAGAGTACACATCTCTAATAATACGCATTTCGGCTGCCTCATTAAAAACCTTACAAGGAAAATCCAGTGGGACAAAACCTCGTAAGGGAAAAAGAGTACAACACGTATTAACTCCCCCTAATGAGAACATCCTTGAACCTTTGCATCCTGATCTTGTGCACCATCTTCTTAAAAGTTGTAATTGGAGAAGACTTGGTGAATAAATCAGTCACATTGTCAATTGAACGAATCTGTTGCACGTTAATATCATCATTCTTTTGTAGCCCATGTATGTAGAAAAGCTTTGGCAATATGTGCTTCATTCTATCTCCATTCATGAATCCTCCCTTAAGATGTGCTATGTATGCTGAATTATCTCTGTATAAAATTGTGGGTGGATTGTCATATTTCACACCACATTTTTCTCTAATGAGATGTATCATGGACCTCAACCATGCACATTCTTGGCTTGCTTCATGAATAGCTATTATCTCAGCATGATTCGATAAAGTGGCTACGATAGACTGCTTTGTATATCTCCAAGATATGGCAGTACCACCACCTATGAACACATAGCCTATTTAGGACTGAGCTTTATGTGGGTCAGATAAGTACCCAACATCAGCATGACCAATAAGATCGGGACTGCAATCTTTAAAATAAAACAAATCCATGTGTTTTATCCCATTTTGATGTCTCATAGTAGGAGCAAAAATATACCTTGCTAACAAATTGACTGAAAAGGCTATAGGCCTTGTAGTATTTGCAAGGTACATGAGTGCATCAATTGCATATGGTACTTCATAACCAATCCAATTCGATATATTTCGAATTTCAACAAATAATCTATTGCTTTGAAAACTCTCCAAGAGTTCCAATGATGTTCAAGCAATAAGCTTATACAATATAAGGATTATAAATAAGTTTCCCAGAAACTTTTATATGTTTCAATCAGTTTGAATCCTTAAAAGTTTTCACATAAGTTTTGTCAAGTAACAATATTCATCATTTCATGAGTGACATCTTCAAGTGTCTGGACTGCAAATCAAATAAGTTTTACGCTTACCAAAATGCATCCTTTCATGTCACTTGATAAATGTCTACGTCAGCATACTTAAATAAATATAGAATTCAGATCCTCGTAATCTTTCATAATATTGCGCCAATATTGTGTCAAAGATATTGATGATGTATCATTTTGTATCGGTTCACAATGCGACATAACATTTTGAGATCTCATCACTTCACTATTTTCAGGTACATGAACCTCTCATAAGGTTTCATGGAGTGTTATGTTGTAGGTTTTTCAAGAGCTCATTGCCTTCTGATTATGATTATTTGCTCCTTATCCTTTTCAAGGATTATTTCATTTGGAACCTATTGGTCTATCAAGCTTCACGCATGCATAGACTTTATCCTTTAAGGACACAAAATAGGAGCACTTGTAGCTAAATATGAGATGCTTTCGGCATTTAACTTGAATTATCTTTTGAATGAAGATCTGATGATAATTCCTAACATATTTCATAGCTGCTTATAATCTCCCCCTTTATGTTAGGAAAACTAATATACATCCTCTACTTCTTTGAGGAATCCATCTTTGTGCAATATGGTATATTCATTAATCGTATACCGCACATCAAAACTATTAGATGGAATAGTTGGTTCATGACCTTGAACCAATTGAGGGGGAAGAAATAATCATAAGTTATTGGTCTAATGCATACAAGTGTTATTGTATGCAATATATCATATTTCAGACCAACACATGAAGCTTTGTTCTCATTAGCAATGGTTTAACTATTTATCGAAGGCATTCAATGCTAAACCATCATCATCAAGATAACTTTCTTGATTGCACAATCTGAAAATTATGTTCTTAACTCAATTTTATTTAGCAAGCAACTTTATGAATGTCAAACTGCAGTTTGACAATGAATGTACATGTGATCATCTTATTGATGCATCTTTTCAACATATCACATGATAGGTGAACGAACCCTTATTCACCTTTTATTCTTTTCAGATTTTGAGGTATCCAATCCCAAAATTAGTTGGTCCAACCAACTTATCATGAGAACAAGCAACATTAAAGTTCATGAAGAATTTTCTAATTCTTCAATATATGTTCAATACTCAGTATGCACATCTTCGGGATATCACAATCGTTCATGTCAACTTATGAACTTTTATGCTAGTAAACTCCAAGCTTACCATGATATGTGTTTTTGCTTTAGTAAATTTCAGATTTACTATTATAGGAATAAATTTCAGGTTTACTACTTCAGAAGTAGATTTCAAAATAACTTTTCTCAATTATTCAACCTCTTTCGGAGGTGAGTTGTGATACCATCACAATCAAGTGCACGTTTGCATTAATAAGCTTCTCATTCCCCAGGAATGGAATATAATCATGCCTTAAGCGTATCAAATTATGATAGCTTAAAACCTCTTTCAAAATATTGCTACTTCAGGAGCAACTCGAGGCATACATATGATCTAGATAATTTTTCTGTAACATATCTTATGATCATAATACGTGCAAAAATATCATCATTTTTTATGATCATTATCATATTGTCCGTCCATGCGTATATTCGTGCATTCAATCACTTGTCTTCTTTTAGACATATTATGCATTGCTACCACATACACCTCAAGAATGAAGTAGGTTGTCATATTTCAAACTTATAATATATTGCTACCACATTCACTTCATAGAATGGAGCATATTCAATGGGTCGAATTTCATGACTTTTCATCAAACACCCATTATTTTGCCTTAACCATCACACTATCATCAATACATGCATTGAGATCCAATCTCAACGTATTATCCATATAAAGGCATCTTAGGCATAAATTGACGGGACTTGAACCCAACATATTATCATCCCTTTTGATAATATTGTTCTTGAGGAATAAATCTAAAATATAAATTGTTCCAAACCAATTATTTTTCCTCAAATCCAATAATAATTATATTAGTAGTAGCAAAAGAAAGATAATATAAAGAATTACTAACCTTGAAATCCTTCAGATTTATAATCTCACCTTGTTTGGCAGAGTTTCGTGCTGATAACGTGTTATAAAACAATAAAGAATAAAAAAGAGGAGTAGAGAGAGAAGAGAGAGTAATTGTTATTCCTTCTCTTGAGGGATGAGAGATTATATGATTGTCAATACAATGAGCAAAATCCCTTTATTTATAGAAAAAATTTACTCCTAGTCTGAGTAAAAGACAGATGCTTCAAATCCTAATAGATATCAAAGTAGATCTTGATAGACATTAACTATAATGTAAATACATTTATAACAAATTATGAATATTAGAATTGGGCAAGTTATCAGTTTTTAGTTCTCATTTCTAAGTTTTGTAGTTGTTGCTTTATTATTGAATTTAGAAATAGTAAAATTTTAGACTTTGGGCTTGTTTCGGCTTAAATATGGGCATTAATAACAGTCTATTAGTAATATAAAATATTTTTTGACAAAAGTTCTTCGATGCACCAAAGAACCGGGATCCTTAAATCGAAGAACCAATTTTTTTTAAAAAACAAACATCAAACTGAAGAACAAAAGAACCGAATTAATTAGATTCAATTCTATTTTTTAATTTTTCGATATTTATGTCCACCCTAATCACAAGCCCTTATCTTATAGTCAGGTGGTTTTTTAGCCTCTCTTTTTCCTGTTGTTGATGCACTTTCTTACTTAGTATTGAATATATTTAACTATGAAAGACATACAGGGTACTACTTATGGGAGAACAATTCCCAGTAACCAACATGGGTTGTGGTGCAGCGGATGGGGCTGCTCCACCCTTAATCAGAGGTCGAGGGTTCGACCCTGGGTATGGAGAAAATTCTGTTGAGAGCGCTACCCCCCGAATGGGACCCTACCCGGCGCGAATCTGGATTAGTCGCTCCAATGTGAGTACCGAACACCGGATGAAAAATCGAAAAAATAAATAAAAAAATCCCTGTAACTATATTAGCCCAGTATGCCGAGATGTAGCTACTACTTAGGACAACAACTAAACTTTTCCTAATTGAAGCTATCCTTTTCACCAAAAAAAAAGAATATATTTAACTATGATAAAAATGAAAATGAACAATTTCACTTTTGGTCTCGTTATTATTGATGAATTCTAGTTGTAATTCTTATAATATTTGATTGTGCATATTGTACCTTCGATAAACCAAATTATATATTTCTAGTCCTTTATATAAGAAACATATGATATTTAGACTATTTTTAGCATTATATTACACTCAAACAACACAAATTTAATATAATACATTAATAATTAAATGATTTAACAATTAAGAGAAAATACACTAAAATACCCCTAAATTTGTCTGTCCAATTTATTTTAGCCCTTTAATTAAACTTTCATATATTTACCCTCTTAACAACTTTAAAGTGAATTGAAATTCACCTTTCGCAACATTATATTTCAATTCACATCATACTAAGAAACAAAATCATAAGAGCGTCGTTTAAAAGGGAAAGAGAGAAGTTTTAATTACCTCTCTGAACTTGTAAGGTTTTATTTAGTATACACCTAAGTTCTTTGTTGTCTTAACCCCCCCCTCCCCTCATTCGAAAACTTGTTATTCTAATATGTCGAGTCCCCCTTTGTGGTCCACCTGACACAAAAACTGAGCACAAACTCAATAAGGCGTGTGAGGGACAAAAATATTTGTCATATCATCTTATTCAAATGGTAAAAACAGGAAAATCACCATTTTTAATTTTTTTTTCATAGTTTTAAAAACCATCTCTCTCTTCTCTTCCTATTTATTCTCCCTTCTCCCGCGTCACTTTCAAAATTTCTCAAAATAATTTTCTTTCAATAGGATTTCTACGCTTGAAATCAAATCTCTAATCGAAATAATAATCGAAATCTAGTATGAAACACTAACCGGAAAAAAATAATATCATATTTTAACACAAAGAAAACAAACAAAAAACACATTTTCTTTTAGATATATAACTTACTTAATCAAAGAAAATTCAATCCGAAAATTAAATACACTCTCAAAGCTTCAACTTTTCGTTATTTTGGAGCAGAAAAAAACTCAAAAATTTCACCCTTCTTCTTCACTAAAAGCTTATACAAAAGCTTTTAGAAAGTGAAAGTGAGTGATTTTTGATATATGGTAAATATAAAAGACCGTTCGATATTATTTATCCACGTGCACATACACATAAGCCATTATTTTATCGTGTACGCGCGTGTTTTACACGAATGTAGTCTTTGAACCACGAGAGGTTACATGATGTATTGAAATAACTAGTTTTCGAGTTTTTTTAAGACAACTAGTAATTTTGTTGTTCACTAAATAAAACCTAACAAGTTCGCGGGGGGGGGGGGGGAGAGGGGGGATTATAACTTCTCTCAAAGGGAAACTGCGACTATAAGTCAGGAGCGGCTGGTAAGCAGAGATTTTAGGTGCTTGCCTAAGGCCTCCAATTTTTTTGGGGGGGAGAGGGGGCATTTTCTACCCCTTATTATATTAGTAGTGTAAAAAAAAAATTATAATTTTTTAAGGTGGTGGACAGCTAAAAAATAGGATTAGTTAAAAGAATAAAAAACTTTACAATAGGAGATTTTGTTACAATCAACGGATAAGTAATTTAATATTGAGTTGATATCTCTTTTTTACTTTTTCCATAAAAAAACGTTTCCTTTCCTTTTAATCATTTAAATTACCTTTTGTTTTACCTACTTTTCTCACCTTTTCTCTCTTTTTGACGACTCACCTTCTCTCCTCTCTCTTTCTTCTATTCTTCTTTTTTCTCCTTTTTCAAGTTCAAAGACTCAGAGTTAATATCAAAATTTAAATATTGTTAATAATATTTTTACTTTATTGATAATTTCACTTCGAAGAGAACACAGTTCATGTTTTAAATTTGAAAAATATATTTTGAAGTAGCTAAAAGATATTTGGAATCATTGATCAAGCATTCATATTTCATGAATCGGGTAACATCATTCTAACTTTTTACTTTATTTTTGTATTTTATATTGGAATTTTTTTTATTTGATAGTGTAGATTGTGTTTAAACTATTTGTTAGAATTTAATATGTCAACTAGAAAACATGAATGCGGTTATTCAAAACTTGTAAAAAAAAAAGAGTTGATAATTTGATAAAATCTCAAAACGGAGCTCTTGATAATTTTTTGACAAATAATATTAGTGTTAAATCAAAAAAATTAGAAAAATGTTCTTTAGATGAACAAGTCACTAATTTAGTTGAGTTAGATGATGATATGATCCACAAAGAAGAGGAGGAAACTAATGAAATGTCAGATACAAATTCTCAAAAAAATAAAGACCTTATAAACGAATCAAATAATTGTACTCTTAAAAATATATATGATCCTAGTCAATGGACTAATATTGATACAAAGTTAAGAGATCTATTAGTAGAAAATGAACCAATTGGAATTATTGACATAGATTTTTCAAAGGATGAATTTTTAAGGCATTTTTCTACCACACATTATTTTCAAAAATTGGCAAATGGAGAAAGACATCAGAGAAGATGCTTAGTTTATTCCAAAGATTTAAATAAAGTATTTTATTTTTGTTGCAAGTTGTTTAAAGCAATACTTTTAATGCTAAGAACAATAAATTTGCTAGTGAAGGTAGTAGAGATTAGAAAAATCTTAATGCTAAACTTAGATCTCACGAAACATCTAGCCGACATATTATTAATATGAACTTGTGGATTGATTTAGAAATTAGATTGTGTAACAATAGAGCAATCGATAAAAATGTTCAAGATCAAATTAATAGAGAAAAAGAACATTGAAAAAATGTATTGTCAAGAATTATTTCCATCATGAAAACTCTTGAAAAAAATAATTTGGCAATTAGAGGAAAAAATAAAAAAATATATCAAGAAAATAATGGAACTTCTTAAGCCTTATTGAAATGATTGCAGAATTTGATCCAATCATGCAAGAGCATAGTCAGAGAATTAAACATGATGAAATTCATAATCATTATCTTGGACATAATATTTAAAATGAATTAATAAGTTTGTTGGCAAGTGAAATTAGGAATAAAATTATTGAAAAAATTGTAGAAACAAAGTATTTCTCTATAATACTTGATTGTACTTCGAATATAAGTCATCAAGATCAAATGTCTTTTATATTACAGAGCGTCGATATTTCAGTAACTCCAATAAAAATTACTGAATATTTTTTAGAGTTCTTAAAAGTGGATGATACAAGTGGACAAGGTCTTTTTGAAGTTATTATAGATGAAATAAAATGTATTAGACTTGACATTGATAATCAATCTAAGAGGACACGGATAAGATAATGGATCTAATATGAAGAAAAAACATCAAGGAGTGCAAAAAGGACTTCTAGATATAAATCCTAGATCATTTTATATATCATGTGATTGTCATAATTTAAATTTAGTACTTTGTAATATGACTAATTCTTGTACGAAAGCTGTATCATTCTTTGAAGTGATACAATGTATATATATATTCACTATTTTCTTCTTCCACTAAATGATGAAAACTTTTGAAAGATTATGTACCTAGTTTAACTCTTAAATCATTGTCGTATTAAAAGTATTAAAGCAATAAGATTTCAAACTCCACAAATAAGAGATGCTTTATTGAAATTAGTAGAAGTTAGTGATGATCCAAAGACTAAAAGTGAATCCAATTATTTAGTAATTTATGACCTTGAAAATTTTGAATTTTTACTATGTATAACTATTTGCTATGATGTATTATTTGCTGTTAATTCAATTAGAAAAAATTTTACAATCAAAATATATGTATATTGATGTTGTCATAGATCAATTAATAGGTCTAGTTTATTTTCTTACAAAATATAAAGAAGAAGGATTTATATCTTAATGACTTGAGTCAGGAAGACGAGGTGGTAGTAAGGTTGGATTCCCAGACGGTGTGTAAGAGAGATAGTTTCAAGTATCTGGGGTCCATGATTCAGGGGAATGGTGAGATTGACGAGGATGTCTCCCATCGTATTGGATCGGGATGGATGAAGTAGAAGCTCTCCTCGGGGGTGTTGTGTGATAGAAAGGTACCCCCCAAGCTTAAAGGCAAATTCTACAGGGTGGCAGTCCGTCCGGCTATGTTGTATGGAGAAGAATGTTGGCCAGTCAAGAACTCTCACATTAAAAAATTGATGGTGGCAGAAATACGGATGTTGCGTCGGATGTGTGGGCTTAATAGGGGTGATAGAGTTCGAAATGAGACTATTCGAGAAAAGGTTGGAGTGGCTTCGGTGGAGGACAAGATGTGGGAAGTCTGAATGAGATGGTTTGGACATGTGATGAGGAGGGGCACGGATGCCCCAGTTCATAGGTGTGAGAATCTTGGTTTTGATGGTTTCAGGCGGGGTAGGGGTAGGCCGAAGAAATACTAGAGAGAGGTGATCGGGCAGGACATGGAGCAGTTACAGCTCACTGAGGACATGACCCTATATAGAAAGATCTGAAGGGCGCGGATTAGGATAGAAGGCTAGTGCCAGTTTGAGTCGTTGGGGTAGGACATTACTTGGTAGATGTATTATTCTTGCTAGGACACTTTGTTGTATGCTTTATTACGAATATGTTTACTATTCTTTGTTTATTATCCCTTGCAGATGACATATTTTTGTCTTGACATCTTGTTCCATGCTTTATTAAGTATTTGTCTATTATTCCTTGTCTTGAGCCGGGGGTCTATCGGAAATAGCCTTTCTACTTCTCTTGAAGTAGGGGTATGGACTGCGTACATCTTACCCCCCCAGACCCCACTATGTGGGAATACACTGGGTTTGTTGTTGTATAATTTTAGCAAAGGAAATTGCATTGGAGATGAATATAGAACCTCAATTTCGTAATAAACGTGTAATTTATTGAAAAAAATAATTTGATAAGGACATTGATAATGAAATCACAAGATCTCTTGAATAATATTTTAGAGTTGATTACTTCTTATACATAGTAGACCAAATCATTTTTTCACTTCAAACTAGATTTGAACAATTTGAAGCGTATGGAAATATTTTTGATTTTCAATTTAGTGGGAAGAAATTGAGATCTTTAGAAAATGAGAATTTTAAAAAATATTGTCTTAATCTTGAATGTTCCTTAAAACATAATACCCACTCTGATATTGACGGTTTAGACTTATTTTTTGAATTAAATTTTTTAAGGAAAATAGTACAAGTAGCAGATAATACTTTAATCGAGATACTCAATCAAATTAAAAGACTTGATTCTTTTTTCAAATGCTTATATTGCTTATAGAATAATGTTAATAATTTATGTAACAGTTGCCTCTGCAGAATTTTTTTTGTCAAAATTGAAAATGATAAAATCTTATTTAAGATCAACAATGTCTCAAGAAAGATTAAGTGGATTAGCTATATTATCAATTGAAAATGAATTATTAGAAGAAATCAATTATAAAAAAAATTAGAGATAAGCATCCAGTACCCCCTCGAACTATGGCCAAAGTTGCTACGACACACTCCAACTTCACATGGGTCCTATTACCCCCACCCTCCCACCCCCCAACAAAAAAGAAAAAACCTCAATTTTAGCATATTTTTGTCACTTTTTTGTGCTAACATAACACCTTTATTACATAAAAATGAGGTCCACGTCAAAGGTGCCACGTCAGCTAAACTGATGCCATATTAGCTAAAAAAGGTGATAAAAATACGCTAAAATTGAGTTTAGGAGGGTAATAGGATCCCTGTGAAGTTGGAGTGTATCGTAGAAAATTTGGTCATAGTTCAGGAGGGTACTAGATGCTTTATTCAAAAAATTATTAATAATTTTGCATCTCAGAAAGCTAGAAAAATAGATTTTAGATAAAAACATATATAATTTATGTTGTTGTTGAGGTTAAAACCTCCCATTTAACTTTCGCTTTAAACCACTAATAATATTCTTGAGCAGCCCCTGCTACATGTTCTTCACCCACACATTTATCTAGCTCACGCGGTTTATTATTAGATTTGAATCTTGTTGGTTGGATTGGACGACTGAACCAGAAATTCTATGCTTACACACAACATACCTTTTCAATTAACATAAGTTGAAGATGCTCATGGTAATAATTTTTAATCATAATGGCAGAATCCACTAGGCATTTTCTCTCCATTCTGTCCTCTTATCAATTACTCTAATTCTTTTAGATCCTTATAACCTGCCTTTCTATTTGACATTTTTGTTGCAATTAACTATTCAACTTTCATGTCCCCTACACGAGTTAATTAGTATGTTTAGCAGGTCATATGACTTTTTCATGCATGCATGCATCATTTGATAATTCATTATATGAAATTGAAACTATCTATCCAAAAATGGCACAACAAACTAGTATTATGAATTCCTTATCCGATTCTGTTAGAAAGAGGGGTAATTCTAAGCTTAAATTTTACCTCAAGGGAAATTATGGCTTTATAGGTGGAACTATAGAAGCGGATCTAGTATTTATAAGTTTCGAGTGCCACAATGCTTTGAAAAACATACACGACATTTTGTGTAAGCTATATCAATAATTAAAAAAACATTAAGGGTTCGTTTGGTAGAGTGTATAAGAATAATGCAAAATATGTTGTATTAGTAATGCTTGTGTTAGTTGTGCTTGCATAAGTTATGCTTGTATTTTTCTTATGTAATGTTTGGTTTGACATATTAAAATTAATATGAATTACATAATTTCTAAAAAAATATTTTTTTTACAAAAATATCCTCCATATAGATATTGGATAGGATGCGTAAAATTTTTTGAGGAATAATTGTATCTTTAATCATGCTAATGCATGCACTAGATCCATTACATTACTAATGCCATGAATTTTGAGGTATTAGTCATACACACCTCAATACACAATCTTGCATTAGTTATACATAAGCTAAAAAATATACCAAATAAGGTACTAATAATATACAAGACTAATGCATGCATTATTCTTTTTAATAAACTCTACCAAACGACCCCTAAGTATACTTTATCATCAACTATGTGAACATGGAAGGGACTTGGCTCATTTGTTTATTTTGGTCTTATTAGAGGTTGAGAGTCCTATTCATGATTGTATACAAAAATTTTAACAGTAAAGACTCATTATATTTTGTCAAAAAAACTATCCAAGTCGAGTTCGAACCATTGGCCCCGATTTAAGCAAGAAGAGCACATCCATGAGTATAAGAGTTGGACTCTCCACCACTGGCACTACATGCCCTATCATTATTCTAGGTGCCAAGACTAGTATTTACATATTTTTTCATACATATGTAGAGTTTCAACAGAGACGTTTGGGTGCTATGACACCCCCACTCCTATACATAGATCCACGCCAGGGTGGAAGGAGTTAATTCTAAACTTGTTAAAGAATGTATGTAAACACTCTTATGCAGAATGTACATAGAAATCATATATTTAGAGATAAGATAGTATATCTTTGTAACGCCCCGATTTTTTGGAATAGGAACGCCACACGGTGCTCATGATCTCGAAGAACCACAAGCTAATCCTCTACTGATATATGTACCTGAGCATTGCATAATATAATATAAAATGTGCAGAAAACTGGCAAAAATTTGCCATAAGGTTCCAAACAACTAAAAATACTCAAAACTGAGAACTGAATACTGATACATCTGTCTGAAAAACCTCTAACCGTCTGATCTGTGGAGTTGATGGGACATGTCTCCAACTAACTCCATCTGCTGAAAATAAACTGAACCTAATATAAAACTGAAATAGGAGGCATCCTCGAATGAAGAGGACTCACTACTACGTCTACTGCTGTTGACTGAGTCTGGACTGCTATGGGTGCTCTGGATCTCTTGCTTCTAAACCTATGGTATAAGACACCATAGCGCAAGAGAAAAGTATGCGTCAGTACTTTGAATGTACTGGTATGCTAGATGAGGTAAGGCTGAATGCAAGGGCTTATGCATGAACATTACTTAACTGAATAACACGAGAATACCAAATGAGGATGTATGCATGAATGTACAAACTAAAAACTGAGATCGTAGTAATACTAATGCTAGATTCTGAAATACGAGTTTCTGAATACCGACTTACTGATGACTGAGTCTAGGAGTACTGATATTTGAGTTCACTAACTTGGGGATACTAAGTAAGTGAGTCTACTGAGCTTGATGTCTAAGCTTACTGATACTGATACTGAGTTACCATATCTGAGATCAAGCCTAATAACGGGTGACCTTTGATTTTACTGCTGATAGTGTTTGATACTTGGTTAACTGAATATGAGATCAAGCCTAAATAATGGGTGATCTCTGAATCTATCGATGATAATGTCTGATACTTGATTAACTAAATATGAGATTAAGCCTAAATAACGGGTGATCTCTAAGTGTACTGATAATGATAATGATTATCTAAATTTGAGATCAAGCCTAAATAACGGGTGACCTCTGAGAGGTAGTAGAGCCTAGTATAACGGGTGACTCCTCAATTGAGTTCTATTACTTAGACTGAAGCTAAAACCAAAACTGTGGGAGATAGTAATCCAGCCGACATGCCCCTTCTATCTAGTTAGGGTCCAACCTGTAACCCTAGTTGGAAGGGTGCCAATACCGTGCCATAGGTAAAGACACTTCTATCTAGACCCAGGATGCCAAGCCTAATATAACGGGTGATACCTGGTTGAAGCCAAGCCTAATATAACGGGTGACTCCGGGGAGGTAGTCAAGCCTAATAGGATAGGTGACTCCTCATCCTATGCTAGTTACGCAGTTTTAGAGTGCAAGGATTGTTATTAATGACTCTCCTAAAATAACGGAGAATCCATCATCCTTGCCCTCGCTCGGTGCTAAATCCTACTCCCAACTAAATAGACACTGAAATGATTCTTAGATCGTACTAGACTGAGCTGGATCTATTACTGATTATCTTACTTGACTGATCTGACTGAGTTTACTTGGTTTCCTTGACTGACGCAATACTACTAAGGTCTGAACTGAGTACTGAACTTGATTAGACTGAATACTGAGCTTGCTGAGTTTTTCTTAACTTTTGTCACTAACTGAGACATAGTGATCATAGAACGACTGAGATTATCTTAAGACTAACTCGGCTCTAGACAAGCAGCTAAGTTTCGGGTATTAAATACCCCTAGGATTCGATAGCATAAATAAATAAGACATGACAACTCTTGCGTAACAACCATGACAATAGACTATCATTCATAACATAACCAATGAAGCATTATTTTGAGCACTTGGGAATCTTAAACATGTAATTGTAAAAGGAAGCATGCTATTGTCTCATAACTCATCCAACAGGGAATTCACATGAATAGGAATACATGCAACATATCACAATTCATTTATTTAGGTCTTTTAACAAACACTTAGATGCACTAGTTGACATATGCTTAGGAATAACATACTTCATGTTGCAGTGACACTCTTTTCTTCATATAAGCAATCTTTCAAACATGTGGGAGGCACCCTTTGGCCATACAACATTCAATACACCAAATTAACATAATTACATAATCCAACATGTTTCTTGAAGGGACTTTATCATGAACATCACATAACCAACACATACTAAGGTCAATCCCTGCATCTTTATGATCACAACATGAATTAAAACTTAATATTAACATGGCTTCAACTTCAAACCACATAAATTATGTAAAACTCACAAACATAAATCTTGAATTTAAAAAGGGATTCTTGGACTTCTTGGGTGGAAGGAACCCAAGACTTAACATCCAACATACCTTGCTATATGATTCTTGAAAAATTAACGGAGGAATTTCCTTGATTTTGAACCTTCAATAGAAACCCTTATTCTTGTTCTTGAGGAAAATTGAGAGAAAACCTTATATTTTGGGTGAAAATATTTTTAATCTCATGTTAAGAAAGATTATATAAGGGTGGGATTTGACCAAATTGCCCTTGTAAACATGGAAGTGAAGTGCTGAAAAACTGGGCACAAGGGCTATGGAAAGACGACGCCTTTACCAGAGCCTTTTGTAGGCTGGGCGAAGCCTTGCTACTGAGGGAGGGAGCCAAGGCTCTAAGCTATGCGACTCCCCTTTGTAGCCTTTAGCTACTATTTTGCAGACCCAAACATGACCTTAGGCTTGTCTAAAAATTCCAAAACTCACCTGGGATGTACTCTTGACTTGCCTCATCGCAACGCAATAAGAAAATCAAGAATTAGAGGTCGGGAAGGTCATGAAATAATTTTTCAAAGTTTCAAAGGCTTATGAAATGGAAAAGTTTCAACACTTAGCCAAATTTTCTAAGTGTTAAGCCTTTCTTGGCATGCTTTAGATGCTCTAAGGACTCAGGAATTTTATGGGGTGTTGCATTATCTCCCCCTTGGGAACATTCGTCCTCGAATGTGGCTGACTAAACTGAGATTTTTGATCGCCTGAACTTACTTAAGGGATGAAAACATCTAAAATATATCTATACGACTGAACCTACTGATATACTGAATCTTCTACTGGATTTGCATAGCTGATGCATAGAATACCCGACTGAAACTATTGATAAGCAGAATTCTCATAATGAACATGCATATATGATGCATGGATACTTGACTCATAAATACATGACTGAAATTACTGATAAGCTGAGCTTCTTCTACTGAACATGCATGTCTAATGCATGACTACTTGACTGAACTGACTTATAAATGCTTGACTGAATATACAAGGATAATTGATGCTAGCTTGTAATGAGAATTTGAGCATGAAACTAAATGGGTTTAAGGACTTGAAAACATAGGGGAGTCATAGGGTATCTCCCTCTTGGGACACTATGTCTCTCTTAGAACTTTTACTTCACTGAAGTACTTGAGAAAACTGAGGCGATGCACAAGGCACCTATGAACTGGTTCATAACTAAACGTTTGGGATCCGAATCTAATGCATGATGCATGAATTGAGTTATACTTGCAACTACTAGAATACTCTATCGTGGGATAGTTACATGTCTGAGGTTTCTGATAGCATGCGTAAATAAAAAGATGAGAAGACAAACTATATGAATCTGACTGTTTGACTGCTAAACTGACTTACTGGCTAACTTATGCTGAAAACTTAAGCTTAACTGAAGTTTTCTCTGACATTCTTTCTATAAGGTTCTAATGACCTTAGGGATTAAGGACCCTTGGTATGATCTGAATACGACATCTGAATAGGAAACCATAACATGGTTAGAGTTCTGTAGTATGGGCACTGATAACTCTGTCGGCTGAGGTCTGAGCTGAAATAACTTCTCCTGCTAAGTTCAAGCCTATTCAAATCTCCGAAATATATCTAGCCACTTACACATCAACATAACATTCAAGCCTATCTTCGTGACTAAAGCCTTGTGTAAAACAAGTATGCTACAATCTTTCCTTAAGAATAAACACTTACTCTATCTCATCTAAGCAACTGCCCAACACTAAGGAGGATTCACTGAAAGTTTAAAAGAAACCTTGGGATCTAACGGAGCATAAACATAAGGATGAGAAACTCATTCGTACCCGTAACTATATCAGGAGAACTTTCCTGATCATGGTGAGTTGGAGGTGCACAAATCCTGATTGGGCGCTGCCCACTGGTGGTACTGGAGGTGGCGCCCTGCTGGTGTAAATTTTTACCCCTTTGAGCTATTATTCTGTACTCCTACAGTTTGTGTCCTGGCTTACCACATCCAAAGTATAAATTGCTGCCCACTTTACACACCCTCTTATGGTTCTTACCATTTTTTTTGCAAAGCGAATAGGTGAGAACACTCTTCCCACGACCTAGTGACTTAGAGCCTGGTGCTCCATCTCGACCGATATTCTTAGACTTAGACAGTGGTGCCTGTACTGACAGTGAAACTGGTGCTGAGAATCTCTGACGGGACTGGGAACGGTTACTAACCCTTGATCTTGGCGCAAAGGTATTTGTTCTAGCCCTCTGATTCATCCTACGCTCTCTTCCCTCATTCTTCTAAGTGTAAGTCAAAATCCTAGATAGGACAACATTCTGCAAATTGTTCTGAGTAACTACTGCATGAGCTAAGGTGGTGAAAGCAGCTCTGAACTCTGCATGAGAGACATGCCCGTCCGAGGGATTTACCCGAATGGCCTGAGGGGCTAGCTGATTTTCATTACTTCTTTCGCTAGCTTCTCTGGAAGACATATTCTATAAATGAAGGGAGGAATGGATTATGATGAGAATTATCTGGAACTTATACTTACTCGCACGACATGAATACTGAAAGGAGGGAAACTGTTCCTAAAATATCTTATAGCCTCTTATACATAAATATGGTGTGCAACACACCCATGCACAAGACTCTACTAGATGTGGCTTTTCAAACTCCTAGGACACTATTGAACCTTAGGCTCTGATACCAAGTTTGTAACGCCCTGATTTTTTGGAATCGAAATGCCACACGGTGCTCATGATCCCGAAGGACCACGAGCTAACCCTCTACTGATATCTGTACCTGAATACTGTATAATATAATATAACAAATGCAGAAAACTGGCAAAAAATTGCCATCAGGTTCCAAACAACTAAAAATACTCAAAACTGAGAACTGAATACTGATCCATCTATATGAAAAACCTCTAACTGTCTGATCTGTGGAGTTGATGGGACATGTCTTCAACTAACTCCGTCTGCTAAAAATAAACTGAACCTAATATAAAACTGAAATAGAAGGCATCCTCGAATAAAGAGGACTCACTACTACGTCTACTGCTGTTGACTGAGTCTGGACTGCTATGGGTGCTCTGGATCTCTTACTTCTGAACCTATGGTATAAGACACCATAGCGCAAGAGAAAAGTATGCGTCAGTACTTTGAATGTACTGATATGCTAGATGAGGTAAGGCTGAATGCCAGGGCTTGTGCATAAACAATACTTAACTGAATAACATGAGAATACCAAATGAGGATGTATGTATGAATGTACAAACTAAAAACTGAGATCGCAGTAATACTAATGCTAGATTCTGAAATACGAGTTTCTGAATACCGACTTACTGATGACTGAGTCTAGGAGTACTGATATCTGAGTTCACTAACTTGGGGATACTGAGTAACTGAGTCTACTGAGCTTGATGTCTAAGCTTACTAATACTGATAATGAGTTACCATATCTGAAATCAAGCCTAATAATGGGTAACCTCTGAGTTTACTACTGATAGTGTTTGATACTTGGTTAACTGAATATGAGATTAAGCCTAAATAACGGGTGATCTCTGAATCTACCGATGATAATATCTGATACTTAATTAACTGAATATGAGATCAAGCCTAAATAACGGGTGATCTCTAAGTGTACTGATAATGATTATCTAAATTTGAGATCAAGCCTAAATAATGGGTGACCTCTGAGAGGTAGTCAAGCCTAGTATAATGGGTGACTCCTCAATTGAGTTCTATTACTAAGACTGAAGCTAAAACCAAAACTGTGGGAGATAGTAATCTAATCGAAATGCCCCTTCTATCTAGTTGGGTTCCAACCTGTAACCCCAGTTGGAAGGGTACCAATACCGTGCCACAGGTAAAGACACTTCTATCTGGACCCAGGATGCCAAGCCTAATATAACGAGTGATACCTGGTTGGAGCCAAGCCTAATATAACGGGTGACTTCGGGGAGGTAGTCAAGCCTAATATGATAGGTGAATCCTCATCCTATGCTGGTTACGCAGTTTTAGAGTGCAGGGATTGTTATTAATGACTCTCCTAAAATAACGAAGAAGCCATAATCCCTGCCCTCTCTCGGTGCTAAATCCTACTCCCAACTGAATAGACACTGAATTGATTCTTAGATCATACTAGACTGAGCTGAATCTATTACTGATTATCTTACTTGACTGATCTGACTGAGTTTACTTGGTTCCATTGACTGACGGAATACTACTAAGGTCTAAACTGAGTACTGAACTTGATTAGACTGAATACAGAGATTGCTGAGTTTTTCTTAACTTCTGTCACTAACTGAGATATACTGATCATAGCATAACTGAGATTATCTTGAGACTGACTCGGCTCTAGACAAACAGCTAAGTTTTTGGGTATTAGATACCCCAGGACTCGATAACATAAATAAATAAGATATGACAACTCTTGCGTAACAACTATGACAATAGACTATCATTCACAACATAACCAATGAAGCATCATTTCGAGCACTTGGGAATCTTAAACATGTAATTTTAAAGGAAAGCATGCTATTGTCTCATAACTCATCCAATAGGGAATTCACATGAATAGGACTATATGCAACATATCACAATTCATTTATTTAGGCCTTTTAACAAACACTTAGGATGCACTAGTTGACATATGCTTGGGAATAACATACTTCATATTGCAATGATACTATTTTCTTTATATAAGAAACCTATCAAAAATGTGGGAAGCACCCTTTGGCCATACAACATTCAATACACCAAATTAACATAATAACATAATCCAACATGTTTCTTGAAGGGACTTTATCATGAAAATCACATAACCAACACATACTATGGTCAATACTTGCATCTTTATGATCACAACATGAATTAAAACTTAATATTAACATGGCTTCAACATCAAACCACATAAATCACGAAAAACTCATAAACATAAAATCTTGAATTTAAAAAGGGATTCTTGAACTTCTTGGGTGGAAGGAACCCAAGAATCAACATCCAACATACCTTGCTATATGATTCTTGAAAAATTAACGGAGGAATTTCCTTGATTTTGAACCTTCAATAGAAACCCTTATTCTTGTTCTTGAGGAAAATTAAGAGAAAACCTTATATTTTGGGTTAAAATATGTTGAATATCGTGTTAAAGAAGCTTATCTAGTGGTGGGATTTGACCAAATTGCCCTTGGAAACACAAAAGTGAAATGCTGAAAAACTAGGCACAAGGGCTATGAAAAGCCGGCGCCTTGCTACTGAGGGAGGGAGCCAAGGCTCTAAGCTGGGAGGCGCCCCTCTATATCCTTTAGCTACTGTTTTGCCAATCCAAACACGACCTTAGGCTCATCTAAAAATTCCAAAATTTACCCGGGATGTACTCTTGACTTACCCCATCGCAACGCAATATGACAATCAAGAATTGGAGGTCGGGAAGGTCACAGAATAATTCGTCAAAGTTTCAAAGGCTTATGGAATGAAAAAGTTTCAACACTTAGCCAAATTTTCTAAGTTTTAAGCCTTTCTTGGCATGCTTTAGAAGCTCTAAGTACTCGGGAATTTTACAGGGTGTTACAATCTTCAGGGATTGATAAAATTTCCTTTTTGATTATTTCTTTAATTAGCATAGATATAGATGTATATGAATCTACCCTATAATAGAATAAAACATATGAAAATTACTTCGAAACCTTGCTCAATAATATGGTATCATAGCATGTGTGGCATTGTTGGAATTAGTTCACTGTCTCATTGGAATTGTTTCACTGCCTCGCCAGATTTTTCATTGAGGATTTTCTAGCAGCTTTTGTGGGTGCGTGAGAGGTATCATTGGTCTGATTTTTTGGTTTAGACATTGCCAAATAGCTTTTAACACATCTCTGGTGATTCTTTGATCATCAAAATACTGTAGGCAACAACAATATCATTCCAAATTCATTTGTCCTTGGTTTTGGATTAGAATTTTTTTTGATGGTCGATAGTACTGTTAATTATCTTGGTTTCTCTGTAGCTAATTTCTGGAATCAGATTTGTATCTCTGATTTTTGGTTTCTTAATCATCATTGTTTGGAATCCAATATTGTTTGGTGACAGTTTGGTGCTTTATACCTTTGTTGAAAGTTTCTATGCATAACATTTTCTAGTCTCACCTTGTTTGTTGGTGGGATGATAATTTGTATCCATGATCTTTTCATCTATATATTTGGTTAAACTCTCTGTTACGCTCCTGTGAACTTGTTTGAAAATGAATGGCTATGTAGAAGGATGGATGAACACTTTGGCTAGTATTGCTTTTGTTCTTAGTCCATCTTTTGAAAAAATGATGTTGCTCTTGGCCAAGGAATTTGTTAAATTTTCTCAATATTAGAACTTACTGAAGGAATCCACTCTGGCATAATGTTTTTGTTGAGTCTGATTAAACATGTCTTATCACCTCTTCTAATAAGTAGGCGATTGATTCGGGTGCTACAAATCACATGACAGGTAATCCTAACATTTTCTCTACCTTTACACCACATAAAGCACCTTCTCTAGTTATGGGTCAACTTATACTAGTGTTGGATTTGGGAGAATAAAGCCAACTTCCTTTATTACCTTGTCATCTGTATTAAATCAAGGAAAGCTGGCCTTTAGTTTGATTTTCGTCAATAAAATTACTA
Organism: Capsicum pubescens; assembly: GCA_030864215.1. Lineage (NCBI taxonomy): Eukaryota > Viridiplantae > Streptophyta > Magnoliopsida > Solanales > Solanaceae > Capsicum > Capsicum pubescens. Next base: position 46,446,408 of record CM061542.1, on the reverse strand, counting down.
GATAGCTTAATTGCTATATCTTGTTTTTTTGGGATCATTGTCTATTTTTTCATCTTGTGACGTATCAGGTTATTAGTGAGGGACATGTATCTGGTGATCTGTACATACTTGATGACCAGGATCTTCGGTCTATTGTCTGCTCTAGTGTCGTGTTCCCATTTGAGGCACATTATCGATTGGACGTCTTTATCTACCTTTGTTGAAGAAGCTCTATCCTAAGTTTCAGAATATTTCTTCATTGGATTGTGAGTAATGTCGATTTATAAAACACCATCTCAGTTCTTTAAGTCTAAGAGTAAATAATCGAGTTGAGTCAGTCTGTGGGTTAGTTCATTTTCAAGTTTTGGGCGCCATATCCTGTTGTTTCCAAAATCGAACACATGTATTTTATCACTTTTATGGATGATTTCTCTCAAATGACTTGGATTTATTTTATGAAGATTCGCTCTAAAGTATTTACTCAATTTTGTACATTTTATGCTGAAATAAAAACTCAATTCAATGCTTTCGTGCGTATTTTGAGGAGTGATATGCTAAAAATACATGTCAGAATTATTTCAGTCCTACATGGGATAACACCTTATCCTCCACCAATATTCATGTATTGATACACCTTCTCAAAATAGAGCTGTTAAAAGAAAGAATAAGCATCTACTTGAGACCACTCGGGCACTTCTCTTCCAAATAAAGGTTCCTAAATAATTTTTGACCGATGCAGTCTCTACCACCTGTTTTTTGATTAATCACATTCCATCTAGTGTGCTTGTTAGTAATATGCCTTATCGTGTTAGTAAGTCACTATTTCCAATAGAACCTAAGGTGTTTAGAAGCACATGTTATGTTAGAGATTTTTGATCGATGGTTACCAAGTAGGACCCCAAGGCATTGAAATGTGTTTTCTTGGGCTATTCTCATCTTCAGAAGGGGTATCAATGTTATTCTACTAAACTTGACAAATATTTGGTATCGGTTTATGTGACATTTTCAGAGACTACATCATTCTTCTATGTACCCCCCACTTCTACAAGTTAGCAGGAGGAAGAGGAATGGTTAGCCTATCAAGTTATTCGTGATGTGACAAAACTATCAGATGATGTTGTTCTTCCATCTTTAAGTTCTTCTATTAAGCACCGATTTTCTATTGTGCCTTCTGTACCTATTCCAGAAAAACCATCAATTGTTTAAGTTTACTCAATAAAGCAATTGGCTAATGATACATGTTCTACATCAGTTCTTCCATCATCAGATCCTTCTCCATTTGATCCTTCAAAAGATCTTGACCTTCCTATTGCTCTTTTTAAAGGTTTGCATACTTGTAGGTTCACATATTCTATTGCTAATTTTGTTTAATATGATCTATTATCTCATGGATCTTAATCTTTGATTACATATCTAGACTATATTTTTGTTCCCAAAACAGTGAAAGAGACTTTGAATCATCCAGGCTGGTCTAAATAATGCTTGAGGAAATACATACCTTGGAAGAAAATTACCCTTGGGATTTAGTGTATTTACCTAATGGAAAGAAAGTAGTGTGATGCAAGTGGATCTTCATGGTCAAAGTCAATCCAGATGGTTCTGTGGTGAGACTAAGTGCTAGACTTATGGCCAAAGGATATGCTCAGACTCATGGAGTGGATTATTCAGACATATTCTCCTTGGTTGCCAAACTTAGTTTTATCCGTTTGTTCATTTCTCTAGCTACTTCTATGAAGTGGTCTTTGCATCAGTTGAATATTAAGAATGCATTCCTTCATGGTGATCCCTAAGAAGAGTTATATATGGAGAAACCACCTGATTTTATTGCTCATGAGGAATATGGGGAAGTTTGCCATTTAAAGATATCATTATATGACTTGAAGTCCCAGACTTGGTTTGGCAAATTTAATGAGGTCGTTCATGAATTTGGGATAAAGAAGAGCAAATGTGACCATTTAGTGTTCTATAGGAAATCAACAATTGGTATCATACTTCTTGTTGTATATGTTGATGACATTATCATTACTGGAAGTAATTTTGTGGGGATCTCCTTACTCGATTTTTCTTGCAGACTAAATTTCATACAAAAAACTTGGGATAGTTGAAATATTTCTCGGGAGAAGAAGTCTCTAGGAGAAAGAAAGGAATTTTTGTCTTAGAGAAAGTATGTCATCAACCTACTTGCAGAATGAGAAAGCTAAAATCTAAGTCTTACAGTACTCCAATGGTTCCCAATGTGCATTTTGTGAAAGATGGTGATCCCTTTGATAATCTCGAAAGATATAGGAGGTTACTTGGAAAACTATACTGTCTCAACATGACTTATCCAAATATTGCTTTTGCAATAAGTGTGGTTAGCCAATTTGTATCCACTCCTTAAAAATAAAACATATAAGTAAATCCCGTCAAGTAACACAGGGAGGGGGAAGGTGCGACACACACCCCATCGTATGGTCCACTCTCGTGCGGCATAGGCCCATCACGTGCCCTAGCCCATACGGTGCGGGGCCAACGCAGGGTGATGTAGTAGCTTCCTTGATGGTCTGGGTAACAGGAGGCCAACACACAACCCTGTCACGACCCAAACTGCGGGCACCTACGCTATTCTAAGCAACTAGGAGAACCCTTATTACCCAACTAAAAATATGCAGAAGACTTCTGTTTTAAGGGAAAACTGGATTAAATATAATAAGATAAATTAAATATTAACAAATAAATTTTTTCAAAAACTTCTTACAAGTGTCCTTCACTATCCCAAGACTTGGTCAGACTTGTACAAGAGCTATCTACAACAGCATAGACTGACAATAAAATAAATAATACAAAGACTCTAACATCTGCTGGGAAGAAAGTGCAGAAGGTAGTGCAGAATATCGTCCTCCATCTAGTAACTGCAAACTAACCTGCATCCAGTCTACACTCCAAGAAAGAATGTAGAAGAGTAAGGTTAGTACAACCACACATACTGGTAGGCATCATCGGCCGACCGTGTTAGTTCATATAATCATAAAATAGAATTAAGAAAAATAAATCATGACATCTTGAATGGAATATAATTTAACTAAGGTTGTAATAACATTATTACTTTACCTATATAACTTACATCATCCAACTACTCTTCCAACTCCATCAATATTATATTCACTACTAACATACTTTAGCCTCATTAATTCACACAGTCAACCACAATGCAACACTAATACATCACTATTCCTTTTTATTCACCTTATCTTTTTCATTACTCATATTCATAGGAACAAACCCGTAATCATAGAAAACCCATACTAAACTCTTGGACAAATAACCAAATGCTCACTTATAATATTAAAGAATGATAACTAGCCATTCTGGTAAGCTACGATTAAAAAACATATAAATAAAGCAAGTCAACCAACATATAAGTAAGTACAAAGTTTCACTTTTTAAAATACATATCACACAATCAAATACCCAATGAGTCAACAATACTAGGGTTGTGCAAAAACCGAATCGACCAATAAACCTAACCGATAAAAATATTATTGGTTTAGTGTTGTTGGGTTAATGGTTTTATAAAAAAAATTATTGGGTTATTGGTTTTTTTTTTTAAAACCCCACAAAATTATAAGCTTAACTCAGTCCGTTAAAGCTTGAAAAAAGGTCTCAGACTTAGAAATTTCAGCTAAGTGCTTATACTTAGAAGTATTTTAGCCTTCGTAAGTTGGAAGTCCTATTTCACGACTCTTATGACCTTAAAATATCGATTTTAGATTGATTCATGATTAGGAATGTTAGTAGGTCACTTCGGGTGAGTTTCAGATTTTTCGGACCTCATTTGAACCATGTTTAGGTGACCAAAATAGTGGGTCGATGTGATCTAGACGCGTTGCATCACCCACCACATTAATGGATAATTTTCCCCAACTTTAAGTGCAATTCCAGTAAACCAACGCGAACTCGATGCGGTGCATTGGCCATCGCATCAATGCCATTGACGCGGTGCGTCAATATGTGCGTCACTGGGCACGTTTTGAGTCATTAAAAATCCGCGTCTAGAGGGGTAATTGGGTCATTTTACCACCTCATATCAGCCCCAAAAACACGTAATTAAGTCAACCAAAATGCAAAATTCACTCATTCTCTCTAAAATCCTCTCAAGAACAAACCCTAAGGGATCTAATTTCAAATTTAAGATTCAAGGACGCACCATCAATCTTCACGAATTCAAGTATTAAGGTATGTTAGGTGTTCATCCAAGGGGTTTCTTCCACCCTTGGAGTTCAATAACCTCTTTTAAAACTTTAAGTTTGTTGATTTCATTAATTCCATGTTAGGTTTGAATATATTCATGATTATGATGTTAATTGGATTTCTAATTCATTATTTATTACAAGATTCATCTAAATTTATTTGACATGTGTGTAGTATTATGTGAATTCATGTTAAAGCCCTTGAATTTGTAAGTTGGGATTGGAAATCATGATGCCTACATGTTGATTAGTATTATGTGCAAAGATTATGCTCCCCAAGTGTTTGACAAATTGCTGATGTGGATTAAATGGGGGAATCATGACATGCTAGCATATGTACAAGCTTATATATTGCAAGTGTTTGATAAAATATCTCTATGAATGAGTTATGAACATTTTAATGCTCTTCAAGATCATGCTATGCTTTACTTTTCATGCTATCGAGTCTTGGGGGTATTCAATACCCGAAAATCTAGCTGTTGACCTAGAGCTACAGTAGTTACAAGATAGTCTCAGAAACATCACAATCAGAGTATTTAGTCAGTACAGAACTCAGTGTATTCATTCAGGCACCAGAACTCAGTGAAATCAGTCCAGTTCAGTCAGTGAAAACAATCAGTCATAGTTCAGTCCAGCCTAGTACAGTTTAGAAATTAGTTTGGTGTCTATTCAGTTGGTCGTAAGATTCAGTACCGAGTGAACCCAAGGATGGGGACTCACCTGCGAGTAGAGGGTGTGATCCTTAGAAGCAGTCATTGTGTTCCAGAACTGTGTAGCCAGCATAGGTTGAGACATCAACCTGCCAGATTGAGGGTTGATGAGGTGTTTTACCTGCCAGATTGAAGGTACCACCTTTCTCATTCAGAGCACCTGTCAGATTGAGGGTGAATCTTCTGCTTGTCTTTACCCATAGCATGGTACTAACATCCTTCAACCTGGGGTTATAGGTTGGACCCCAATCAGCTCAGAGAGGGGTATGTAGGTTAGATGATTACCTCCCACTATTTTAGTTTCTGTCTCAGTATGGAACTCAGTTCAGTTCTACAGAATCAGGACTGTCAGACACAGTCACCCAGCTCAGTATAGAACTTAGATCAGTTCTACAGAATTAAGACTATCAGAAATAGTCACCCAGCTATCAGTAATACAACTATCATTAACTCAGCTATCAGTCATTCAGTTATCAAAACTCAGTATCCAGTGTTACTATGATATCAAACACAATATATGTAGATATGTGCACAGTATTGCATAATCAGTGTTTCATCAGTTTCAGTTATACATATACTCTCATTCAGTTATAGTCATATTACCCAGTTAGTTATTTGTTCATGCATATAAACCCATGCATATCTGCCTACCTCATATAGCATACGAGTACATTCCACGTAATGGCGTATACTCTTTCTTTGCGCTATGATGTCTCATATTTTAGGTTCGGCCACTTAGGTTCCTGACCGTGCTTAGACAGATTCAGTTACCAGCAATAATATCATTATTGAGTCCTCACCTATCAAGGGCATTCTTTTATTTCAGTTATTAGTTTATTATTAGTTCAGTAGTCGGAGTTAGTTGGGGGCTAGTCCCTCAACTCCACATTCAGACAGTTTAGTTAGAGGTTTTTCAGACTAGACTAGTTCAGACAGTATTCAGATTTCAGATGTTTATCAGATGTTATTATTTAATAGTATTTCAAAATTTGAACCTTATGGTATTTCAACCTATTTTTTGCATTTATTACAGTATTATTATTCAGTGCTCACATCAGATATTAGTCATAGGTTAGCTTGTGGTTCTTTGGGGTCGTAAGCACCATGTAGCGTCCGGGGTACAGACTCTGGGCATTCCAAACTTGGTATCAGAGCCTAAGGTTCAACAGAGTCCTAGGGAGTCTGAAAGCCGCATCTAGTAGAGTCATGCGCATGGGTGTGTAGCGCGCCACTCTTATGGACAAGGGGCTATAAGGCATTTTTAGGATAAGTTTTCCTTCTTTCAGTATTCATATCGTGCGAGTGAATAAGAGCTCAAGTTAAAATCTCAGTCTAATCCTTTTCTTCCCTCTATTTACAGAATATGTCTCCCAAAAAGACTAACAAAATAAGAACTAGAAACCAACTAGCACCTCCGCCCGTTTAGGCAGATCCCCTGAATGAGCATGTGTCTCACTCTGAACTCAAAACTACTTTCACTGCCTTAGCTTATTCAATAGTAGCCTAGAACAATCAGCTGGCTACAATCTTATTTAGGCTTATGACTCAAGCTCCACAGAATGAAGAGAAGGGATATAGAAAAAGAAGGAGAAAGAATAAGAGGGCCAAAACGCCAAGGCCAAAGAGTGGCCGAACAAATCCTCATTTCCAGAAATATGGCAGAAACCATCAGGGCGTGTGTAGGGATGGTAGTGGGTTATGTTTTGGATGTGGCAAGCCAGGCCATAGAATTATAGATTTTCCTCAGTCAGGTTCGCGGAGTCAGCATATCCGTCCCTCAGCTCAGTCTAGTCGCCCAAATTAGCAGGGTGCCACTTCCAGTGCCACCAGGAGGCAACACCCAAATAGTATTTATGCACTTCAGTCCCGACAGGATCAAGAAAGTTCTCCTGATGTGGTCACTGGTATGTTACAAGTCTACCATTTGCACATTTATGCTTTTCTAGATCCAAGAGCTTCTTTGTCCTTTGTAACTCCTTATCTAGCTGTTTACTTTGGAGTCAGTCCCAAAATCCTAGTAGATCCCTTCTTAGTCTCTACTCCAGTGGGTAAATCTATCACATCCCGACGGGTATACAAAAACTGTTTGATTATGGTATCTCAGAAAGTCACTTCAGCAAACTTAGTAGAATTAGAGATGACTTCATTTGATGTCATTCTTGGCATGGATTGGATTCATTCATGCTATGCTTCAGTTGACTGCAGTAACAGAGTTGTCCATTTTCAGTTTCTGAATGAACTTGTCCTTGAGTGGAGGGGTAGTACTTCAACGCTTAACTTAGGGGTCAACTTGTTTCCTACCTTAGGGCGAGGAAAATGATATCTAAGGGGTGAGTTTATCATCTCCTTTGAGTTAAAGACTTTAGTTCAGAGAACCCTAACCTTGAGTCAGTTCCAGTAGCATGTGAATTCCCAGATGTGTTTCCCGAAGATCTTCCAGGAGTCCTTACCGAGCGGAAAATTGACTTTGTAATAGACCATCTTCCAGATACTCAGCCTATCTCTATTCCACCATACAGAATGGCCCCAGCAGAACTCAAATAGTTAAAAAATAGTTAAAGGATCTCCTAGATAAGGGATTTATCAGACCTAGCCAGTTCTATTCATGCAAAAGAAGATGGTTCTCTTAGAATGTGTATAGACTACCATCAGCTAAATAAAGTAACGGTCAAGAACAAGTATCCACTTCTGAGAATTGATGACTTATTTGACCAACTTCAGTGTGCCAGCTACTTTTCTAAGATAGACCTCAGATTAGGGTATCATCAGCTCAGAGTCAGAGAATGTGATATTCTGAAAACAACTTTCAGAAATCGGTATGGTCACTTTGAATTCCTAGTCATGTCATTTGGTCTTACCAATGCTCCAGCAGCTTTCATGGATTTGATGAATCGCGTGTTCAAGTAGTACTTGGACAGGTTCATCATAGTTTTCTCAGATAACACTCTTATCTATTCTCGTAATGAGAATGAACACGCAAATCATCTCAAAATCGTACTTCAGACTCTCAAAACCCATTAGTTATCATGGTATCTTATCTATTCATATCTTATATGTCATCTCTATGATAATAACTCATATTTGTGCATGTTAGAGAAAATCATATACGCATACAGTTCCTAGTATAAGGAGTTTCAGTTCACTCAATATTACGAATCATGTTTCATGAATACAGAAACCCTAGAATCAGGTCATGCAGCTCATGACTCGTGTACTCATGTAATGCTTTACAGTATGCCCAGTTCCCATGACTCATGATACACTCCTAACGGTTGGATAAATTCAGATTATGTCATGTGTATCCTCAGTTTAGATCTCTTGATAAATCCATGGTGTTGATATTCTATTCCCCAGGCTTCAGTTAAGTGTCAAGTTTGGCATAGTATTCATTCACGCTTCAGGACCTTATAGTTTAACCCTTTAGTGAACTCTCCTTATGATATAATGTAGTAATGAGTGATTTCTTAGATGGGAGAGAGTAAATGGTTCATAATAAGGAAAGATTTTTGTATACTTGTTTTACACAAGGCTGTATTTATAAAAATAGGCCTGAATATTAGGTTAGTGTGCTAAGTAAATAGCTAGCAAGAAGTTGTATGTAGTTGTTGAAGGGAGGGAAATCAGAATTTTCATCAGATGAGAAGTTGAAAAAATGCTGAGTGTTAGTGTCTATTCAGATCCTCGATTTATGTTAGTATCCATCACATTGCTATTAGAACCCAACATCCAGTTCCAGTATGAGTCTCAATTACAGTCTCAATTACTGTCTTAGTTACAGTCTCAGTCACAGTCTAGTCTAGTAATCAAATCAGTAACTCAGTTCAGTTTCAAGTTTGCTTAACCATAGCGTACAATTATTAGTTATTCAGTTATCAGTATTTCAGTACCACAGTTTATAGATTATTTCAGAACTTGGCCTTGCATTCTCAAATAATGCAGTTTTCACAAATTCATGCTTAGTTATCTCATGTTACTTAGTCAGTACAAACCTCATATGCATAATACTCTACAGTTTCAGTCCAGACTAAGTACAGTTCAATATTACATGACCAGTATTCATCTATCAACCATTCAGTTAATCAGATAAGTTTGTATGTTTATGCATTTGTGCTTAGCTCCCATGTGAATATTTTCGGTAGTCTCAGGTGAAGTGCCGTAAGAGGTGGAGAATATTGTAAACCCCATACCTTTTCCTAGCTTGAAATAATCTAAAAAATGTTAGGAGCTATCTTTGAAAGATGAATCCACTTTTGTACATGTGGCATTTTTAAGATTTTCACTTTTTGTCATGTGGGAAATTCAATAAGCTTTCCATCGATATAAAATTTGCCTAAATACGATAACCAGGTAAGAAGTAATGACTATTTCAAGTTCCCATCGTAAAACAACGCCATATTGGTTAGTGGCGCGCCACGACACAAGCTAAAATGACAATTGTCCTTTTCCAGTGTCTCAGCGCGATTTCCTTCGCGTTATGCCAAAGTTCCAGGTCGGAAAAGAAGGGGTAACGCGATGGCTCCACGTCGCGCCATCCCTTAGTTTCCCAATTGTCAAATTCCAGTGACACGACGGGATAGTGCCGTGTCGCGCTAGGGGTTTAATTCGGCAATTTTTTACTGAAATTACAAGACACGTCCGGGGTTAAAAGGGTCAATTTTCCACCCCTATTTATGCCCTTTAATATGTGATTCAACAACTTTTCATCCAAAATACACTCTCTTCTCTAAAAAACATCTCAAGAACAACCTATGTTTTTTCAGAGAAGATTCAGAATCAAGAATTTCCTCCGTCAATCTTTGTGTATTTACAAGCCAAGGTATGCATAGTGTTTATTCATGGACTCCTTTCGTCCATGAAGCCCAAGAATCCCTTTTCTAAATTCAAGTTTATGGATTTTCTTTTGAATTTCATGATTGGGCTGCTCTTGTTCATGTGGATAATGAGAAATTGAATTCTACTCCATGTTGGGCGATAAATTCTATGTGGGTTAAATTATTATAGATATAGATTCATGCAAACCTATGACTAAACCCTTGAATGATGAAATTAGCATTGAACCATGATGGTTAATTATTGTACAATGATGTTTACATGTACCATGCCTATAATATGGTTGATTAAATGCCTAGATGAAGGAAAAGTGCCTAACTAGCATGATACCATAAAATCCCCATGTATGTACAAGTTATGCCTATCACATGTTTTGATGAAATGCTTCTATAAATGTATTATGGATTATGATGTTAGTTAAATATTCAAGTAAGTTATGCTTGGTCAGTTTCCTTCCATCGAGTCCTGGGGGTACTCGTACCCAAAACATTAGCTGTGTGCCTAGAACCATGTCATGTTTCCACGATACTCTCAGTCAAGCTATGAATCCTTAGACTTCAGACAGTCTTATGACTCAGGAAATCTCCATGATCTCATGAACTCAATCAGCTGTCAGATATCAATAGTATTCTGTCAGTCAATAGAATTCAGTAACTCAACCCATGTTCAGTTCAGTAAATCATGTCCAGAGTCTATTCAGATGGGAGTAGGAATTACCACCGAGTGAACCCAAGGATGGAACACACACTATCATATGAGGGTGTGATTCTTAGAAGTCATCCTTATGTTCCAGAACTATGTAGCCAGCATAGGTTGATATATCAACACTGTTCGATGAGGGTTGATGAGGTGGATAAGCTCTGTCAGATAAGGTCCCCACCGTTCTCTTTTGGGGACACTATCAGATGAGGGTCACCCACAGCTTGTCCTCACCAGTGGCGCGGTATTGACACCCTTCCAATTGGGGTAACAGATTGGACCCCAACTCAGCCATAATGACATATTAGGGGCATGTCGGTTAGATAACTACTTCCCATAGTTTCATGTTATAGAATCAGGACTGTCAGACATAGTCAATCAGTTTCAGTAATAAAACTTAGATAGTTCTTCAAATTTTAGGACTGTCAGATACAGTCAACTCAGATACAGTACGAGATTCATCTAGTTCCATTAGATTCAGGACTGTCAACTACAGTCACTTATGTTATTAGTTATATCAGTTATTAGTATGTCATGTTATCAATATTAAGATTTAGTAACCATGTTATCATGGTATCAATGTCAGTTATTATGTCTCATGCATGTATTCTCACACTCATGATAGTCAGTCTGCTATTGTTATTGTTCCTGCATATGAACCCCATGCATTCAGCCTACCTCACATGCATACCAGTACATTCAAAGTACTGACGCATTTGTGCTATGGTGTCTTATACCATAGGTTCAGAGACTTGAGCTCTAGAGCATCAGTAGATTCCACTCTCAGCTGTCAGAGTTAGCAGTGAGTCCTCATTTTTTAGGACACGATCATCATTTTATTATCTTAGTAATTAGTTTATTAGTTGGAGTTAGTTGGAGACATGTCCCATCAACTCCTTATTCAGAAAGTCACGTTTTAGAGGTTTTCCAGACTACAGTATGTTCATATAGCTTATTTCAGTTGTTTTGGGTATTTCATACCCCTCCCAGATATGACATTTTTATCAAATACTATGTCTCAGTTTTGAACCTTATGGCCTTTCAGTTCATGTTTCTGCATTATAAAGTATTTTATGTAGTATACAATTACAAATATCAGTCATGGGTTAGCTTGTGGTCCTTCGGGGTCATGAGCACCGTGTAACATTTTGGGTATTAGATTTGGGGCGTTAAAAAATTGGTATTAGAGCCTAAGGTTCAATAGAGTCCTAGGAAGTCTGAAAGCCTCATCTAATAGAGTTTTGTACATGAGTGTGTTGCGCACCACATTTATGTACAAGAGGCTACAAGATGTTTTAGGAACAGTTTCCTCTCTTTCAGTATTCATGTCATGCCAGTGAGCATAATCTCATGTGAATCTCTCAGTCTAATCCATTTCTCCCTTTCTTCTACAGAACATGCCTCCTAAAAGAAGAAACGGGAATCAACCAGCCCCTCATCCCGAAGAACCTTTGGGCGAATATGTTTCTCATGCAGAGTTCCGAGCTTCATTCACTACTCTCGCTAACTCAGTTTCTTCTCAGAATAAATGACCAGTTTTTGTTCTGGCCAATCCAGTGGCCAATTCAGCTGTAGCCAGGATTCGGTATTTCACCCGAATGAATCCTCCATCCTTTCTCGAGTCTAAGTCAAATGAGGATCCTCAGAAATTCCTAGATTAGGTATAGAAGGTTCCAGACATAATAGGGGTTACTTCTAGTGAGAGTGATGAGCTAGATATATATCAGTTGTAGGATATTGCTCACACTTGGTTTAAACAATGAAAGTCAGAAAGGCCAGATGATGCAGGGCCTGTTGAGTGGGAGGAGTTCGCTTCTACTTTCCTAGATAGATGATTTCTCCTAAAGGTTAAAGAAGCTAAGGTATTAGAATTCATCAACCTCAGGCAGGGCAATATGACGGTGAAAGAGTATTCTCTTAAGTTTACTTAATTAGCCAGATATGCCCCTCATGTGGTGGCAGATAGCAGGGCCAAGATGAGTAAGTTCGTTTTAGGGGTGAATGATAGCGTGGTTAATGAGTGCAGATACGCCATGTTGAATAGTGACATGACTTTAACCTTGCTCTTGACTCATGCTAAGCAGATAGAAGAGCAAAAGATTAAGCAGAGGGAGAAACAGAAGAAGAGAGCTAGGACAGGTAGCTTTAATTTTAGTCAGCCTAAGTCATAGGGAGGAATTCTCTCTCAGATTTGTCCAAAGTGATTAGCTCTAGATACTTCGTTAGTTAGTGCTCTAGTTTCTAAGTTCAGAGAGGGTAAAAAAGATAGAGTGCCAGGCTATAAGTTTCAGGATAGTGTTAGCAGTGCCCAAACTAATCCCTTTTGTTAGACTTGTGGAAAGAACCACAAGAGAGTGTGAAGAGCTGGCAGTGATGTCCATTTTGGTTATGGCAAGCCAGGCCACAGAGTCAAAGACTGCCCTCAGTCAGGTTATCAGAGTCATCTTCGCTCCTCATCTCAGTCCGGTCGCCTAAATCAGCAGGGTGCCATCTCTAGTGCTATTAGTGGGTAACACCCAAACATACTTTGTGCTCTCCAGTCCCGGCAAGATCAAGAAAATTCTTCTGATGTGATTACTGGTACATTACATATCTTTCATGTGTATGTTTACGCTTTGCTAGATCCAGATGCTTCTTTGTCTTTTTTTACTCCCTATATAGCAGTTGTTTTCAGAGTTAGTCCAGAAATTCTAGCAGAGCCCTTTTTAGTCTCTACCCCAGTGGGTAAAACCATCATAGCCTGACGGGTATACAGGAACTGCCCCGTTATTATATTTTAGAAAATCACTTTCGCAGATCTAGTCGAATTAGAGATGACTAATTCTGATGTCATTCTCGGCATGGATTAGCTTCATTCCTACTATGCCATAGTCGACTGAAGAAACAAGATAGTCCAATTTTAGTTCCCAAATGAACCCGTCCTTGAGTGGAAGGGTAGTATATCCGCTTTCAGGGGTCAGCTTGTTTTCTATCTTCGGGCAAGGAAAATGATATCTAAGGGATGTGTCTATCATCTTGTTCATGTTAAGGATTCTATTTCCAAAACTCCCAGTCTTGAATCCATTCCAGTTGTGAATCAATATTCAGATATCTTTCACGAAGATCTTCTAGGAATTCCTCCCGAAAGGGAAATAGACTTCGACATTTATCTTCTTCCAGATACTCAGCCTATCTCTATTCCTCCATACAGAATGGCACCAGCAGAACTAAGAGAATTGAAAGAACAATTGAATGATCTTCTAGATAAGGGAATTATCAGGCCCAACATTTCCCCGTGGGGCACTCCAGTATTATTCATGCACAAGAAAGACGGTTCTATCAGAATATGTATAGACTACCGTTAACTTAATAAGGTCACGGTCAAGAACAAGTATCCTTTTCCCAAAATTGATGACTTGTTTGACCAACTTCAGGGTGCCAGTTATTTCTGTAAGATAGACCTCATATTCGGCTATTATCATCTCAGAGTCAGACAATGTGACCTTCCAAAAATAGCTTTCCATACTCGATATGGTCACTTCGAATTCCTAGTCATGTTATTTGGTCTTACCAATTCCCCAACAACTTTCATGGACTTGATGAACCACATGTTCAAACAGTACTTGGACATGTTCGTTATAGTCTTAATAGATGATATTCTGTTTTTTTCCCACAGTGCGCGAGATCATACAGACCATCTCAGAACAGTACTTCAAACTCTCAAAGATCATCAGCTATTTGCCAAATTCAGTAAGTACAAATTTTGGCTAAGGTCAGTAGCCTTCCTTGGTCATATCATTTCGGTTGATGGCATTAGAGTAGATCCTTAAAAGACCAAAGCGGTAAAAAATTGGCACATACCTATCTCTCCATTGGATATCAGGAGTTTTTTGGGTTTGACTGGCTATTACAGACAGTTTGTTAAGGGATTTTCTTATATTGAATCCCCTATGTCCAGATTGACTTAGAAGAAAATCAAGTTTCAGTGGTCAGATCCTTGCGAGAAGATTTTTCAGGAGTTGAAAACTCGACTCACCTAAGCTCCAATTTTAGCTCTTCCAGATCGTCCAGATGGGTTCATAATATATTCTGCGCATCCAGAGTGGGTATAGGTTGTTTCCTTATGCAGTATGGTAAGGTCTTAGCCTACGCCTCTAGATAACTTAAACCCCATGAGAAGAATTATCCTACTCATGAACTTGAGTTAGCAGCCATAGTCTTTGCCTTGAAGATTTAGAGGCATTATCTATATAGAGTTCATGTAGATGTCTTCACAGATCATAAGAGTCTTTAGTATGTCTTTACTCAGAAAGATCTCAATCTTTATCAGAGAAGGTGGTTAGAGCTCTTGAAAGATTATGACATGAGTGTCCTCTATCATCCGAGAAAGTCTAATATAGCGGCCGACGCTCTTAGTAGACTATCTATGGGTAGTGTTGATCATGTGGATAACAGTAAGAAGAAGTTAGCTCAGTAAGTACATCATCTTTCTAGACTACGCGTTCGCTTAGTCGATATAGATGAGGGTGATATATGGGTTCAGAGAAGTTTAGAATCATCTCTAGTTTTCTGAGGTAAAAGAAAAGCAAGAGAGAGATCCCAGCCTCGTCAAGTTGAAAGAGTCAGTTCAGGATCAGAAAGTAAAGGTTTTCTCCCAAGGAGAAGATGGTGATTTGCGTTGTCAGGGTCATCTCTGTATTCCAGGTGTAAATGACTTAAGGCAGTGAATTCTTGCTGAAGCGCATGGTGCACGCTACTCTATTCATCCAGTGGCCATAAAGATGTACCGCGACTTGCGGGAAGTCTTTTAGTGGAGTGGGATGAAGAGAGGTATTGTAGAGTTTGTGGCTAAGTGCTCTACATGTCAGCAGGTTAAGATATTGCATCAGAAGCCTAGTCGTCCTATGCAGGAGTTCATTATTCCTACTTGGAAGTGGGAAGAAGTGACCATAGACTTTGTGATGGGTTTGCCTCAAACTCGTCATCAACATGATTCAGTTTGGTTCATTGTAGACAGGATGTCCAAATCAGCCCATTTCCTTCCAGTTCATACCTCTTATTCAGCCGAGGATTACGCCAGACTCTACATTAGTGAGTTGGTCAGATTACACACGTTCCATTATCTATTATCTCAGACAGAGGTATCCAGTTTACCTCTCACTTTTGGAAAGCGCTCCAAAAGGGTCATGGTACCCAAGTTCATCTCAGTACAACCTTTCTTCCTCAGACAGATGGTCAAGCAGAAAGGACCATTCAGACTTTAGAAGATATGCTACGGGCATGTCTAATTGATTTCAAGGGTAGTTTGGATGACCACTTGCCTTTGATTGAGTTTACATACAACAACAACTATTATTCCAGTATTCGGATGGCTCCATTCGAAGCTCTTTATGTTAGGATATATAGATCTCTGATTGGTTGGTTTGAAGTTAGTGAGACCTCAATCATAGGTCCTGACTTAGTATTCGATGCCTTAGAAAAAGTCCAGTTGATTAGAGAAAGACTCCGGGCTTCTTAGAGCCGATAAAAGTCTTATGCAGATGTTTGTAGAAAAGATCTCGAGTTCAAGATTGGTGACTATATCTATCTAAAGATCTCTCCCATGAAAGGAGTTAAGCGGTTCAGCTAGAAAGGGAAACTCAGTCCCTGATATGTCGGTCCCTTCAAGATTCTCAGTCGATTCGGCAAGGTAGCTTATGAGCTCGAATTGCCTTCAGATCTAGCCTTAGTTCATCCAGTCTTCCATGTCTCTTTTCTTATGAATTGCATAGGTGACCCACCATTTTTAGTCCCTATTTAGAGCATTGATGTTCAGAATAGTCGCTCTTATGAGGAGATTCCAGTTGAAATCCTAGACTATCAGACTCGTAGACTGAGGAACAAAGAAGTCCCTCTAGTTAAAGTTCTTTGGCGAAATCAGTCTGTCAAGGGAGATACTTGGGAAACAGAAGCAGACATGCATACCAAGTATCCTCACCTCTTCTCCGCCAACTCAAATCAAGCTCAAGGTAATAGTCCTTCTTAATCTTACTCAGTTTCATGTTCTGTGTTCATCACAAACTTGGTATCAAGTACCATTGCATATTCAGTCATGCATTCATGTATCAGTTCAGTTATATAATTATGCATCAGACATGCATTCTCATTGTGAGAAACTTAGTTCCTCAGAACACTCAATCATCCATTCATGAATCAGTTATGCAAGCATCAGGTATATGTGTCCAGTATGATATATTCAGTTATCAGTCATGTCAGTCATGAGTTCATGTTTCAGTTATTCATGTTCAGTATGTATGTCAATTTATGTTCTTCCCCTCACTCTCAATTTCATTCGAGGACGAATATTCTTAAGGAGGAGATATTGTAATACCCCTTACCTTTTCCTAGCTTGAAATTATCTAAAAAATGTTAGGAGATTTCTTTGAAAGATGAATCCACTTTTGTACATGTGGTATTTATATGATTTTCACTTTTTTTCATGTTTGAAATTCAATAAGCTTTCCATCGATATAAAATTTGCCTAAATCCAATAACCAGGTAAGAAGTTATGACTATTTCAAATTCCCGTGATAAAACAATGCCATATTGGTCAGTGGCGCACCGTGCCACAAGCTAAAATGGCAATTGTCCCTTTTTAGTGTCTCAACACGATTTCCTCCGCATCGCACCAAAGTTCTAGGTTGCAAAAGAAGGGGCAACACGATGGCTCCGCGTCGCGCCATCCCTCAGTTTCCCAATTGTCAAATTCCAGTGACACGGTGCGATAGCACCGCGTCGTGCCAGGGGTCCAATTCGGGAAATTTTTATTGAAATTACAAGACACGTTCAGGGTTAAAAGGGTCAATTTCCCACACCTATTTAAGCCCTTTAACATTTGATTTAACCACTTTTCATCCAAAATACACTCTTCTCTCAAAAACATCTCAAGAACTACCTATTGTTTTTCATAGAAGATTCAGAATCAAGAATTTCCTCCGTCAATCTTCGTGTATTTATGAGCCAAAATATGCATAGTGTTCATTCATGGACTCCTTTAGTCCATGAAGCCCAAGAATCCCTTTTCTAAATTCAAGTTTATGGATTTTCTTTTGAATTTCATGATTGGGCTGCTCTTGTTCATGTGGATAATGAGAAATTGAATTCTACTCCATGTTGGGCGATAAATTCTATGTGGGTTAAATTATTATAGATATAGATTCATGCAAACCTATGACTAAACCCTTGAATGATGAAATTAGAATTGAACCATGCTGGTTAATTATTGTACAATGATGTTTACATGTACCATGCCTATAATATGGTTGATTAAATGTCTCGATGAAGGAAAAGTGCCTAAATAACATGATACCATAAAATCCCCATGTATGTACAAGTTATGCCTATCACATGTTTTGATGAAATGCTTCTATAAATGAATTATGGATTATGATGTTAGTTATATGTTCAAGTAAGTTATGCTTGGTCAGTTTCCTTCCATCGAGTCCTGGGGGTACTCGTACCTGAAACATTAGATATGTGCCTAGATCCATGTCATGTTTTCAGGATACTCTCAGTCAAACTATGAATCCTTAGACTTCAGACAGTCTTATGACTTAGGAAATCTCTATGATCTCATGAACTCAGTCAGTTATCAAATATCAATAGTATTCCGTCAGTCAATGGAGTTTGGTAACTCAGCCCATGTTCAGTTCAGTAAATTATGTCCAGAGTCTATTCAGATGGGAGTAGGAATTAGTACCGAGTGAACCTAAGAATGGGAACACACACTCTCAGATGAGGGTGTGATTCTTAGAAGTCATCCTTGTGTTCCAAAACTATGTAGCCAGTATAGGTTGAGACATCAACACTGTTCGATGAAGGTTGATGAGGTGGATAAGCAATGTCAGATAAGGGCCCCACCGTTCCCTTTTGGGGACACTATCAGATGAGGGTCACCTACAACTTGTCCTTACCAGTGGCGCGGTATTGACACCCTTCCAATTGAGATAATAGATTAGACCCCAACTCAGCCATAATGGCATATTTGGGGCATGTCGGTTAGATAACTACTTCCCATAGTTTCATGTTACAGAATCATGACTGTCAGACATAGTCAATCAGTTTCAGCAATAGAACTCAGATAGTTCTTCAAATTTTAGGACTGTCAGATACAATCAACTCAGATATAGTACGGGATTCAGCTAGTTCCATTAGATTTAAGACTGTCAAATACAGTCACACATGTTATTAGTTATATTAGTTATTAGTATGTCATGTTATCAGTATTTAGATTTAGTAATCATGTTATCATAGTATCAGTGTCAGTTATTATGTCTCATGCATGTATTCTCACACTCTTGATAGTCAGTATGCTATTGTTATTGTTCATGCATATGAACCCCATGCATTCAGCCTACCTCACATGCATACCAGTACATTCAAAGTACTGATGCATTTGCGCTAAGGTGTCTTATACCATAGGTTCAGAGACTTGAGCTCTAGAGCATCAGTAGATTCCACTCTCAGCTATCAGAGTTAGCAGTGAGTCCTCATTTTTTGAGGACATGATCATCATTTTATTATCTTAGTAATTAGTTTATTAGTTGGAGTTAGTTGGAGACATGTCCCATCAACTCTTTATTCAGAAAGTCACATTTTAGAGGCTTTCCAGACTATAGTATGTTCATATAGCTTATTTCAGTTGTTTTGGGTATTTTATACCCCTCCCAGATGTGACATTTTTATCAAATACTATGTCTCAGTTTTGAACCTTATGGCCTTTCAGTTCATGTTTCTGCATTATAAAGTATTTTATGTAGTATACAAGTACAAATATCAGTCATGGGTTAGCTTGTGGTCCTTTGGGGTCATGAGCACCGTGTAACATTCCGGGTATTAGATTTGGGGCATTACAAACTTGGTATCAGAGCCTAAGGTTCAATAGAGTTCTTGGAAGTCTGAAAGCCGTATCTAGTAGAGTTTTGTACATGAGTGTGTTGCACACCACATTTATGTACAAGAGGTTATAAGATGTTTCAGGAACAATTTCCCCTCTTTCAGTATTCATGTCGTGCTAGTGAGCATAATCTCAAGTCAATCTCTCAGTCTAATCCATTTCTCTTTTTCTTCTACAGAACATGCCTCCTAAAATAAGAAACGGGAATCAGCCAGCCCCTCAGCCCAAAGAACCTTTGGGCGAATATGTTTCTCATGAAAAGTTCTGAGCTGTATTCACTACTCTTGCTAACTCAGTTGCTTCTTAGAATGAAAGACCAGTTATTGTTCCGATCAATCCAGTGGCTAATTCAGCTATAGCTAGGATTTGGTATTTCACCCGAATGAATCCTCCATCTTTTCTCGAGTCTAAGTCAAATGAGGACCCTCAGGAATTCCTAGATTAGTCACAGAAGGTTACAGACATAATGGGGGTTACTTCTAGTGAGAGTGCTGAGCTAGTTACATATCAATTGTAGGATGTTGCTCAGACTTAGTTTAAACAGGGGAAGTTAGAATGGCCAGATGATGCAGGGCCTGTTGAGTGAGAGGAGTTCGCTTCTACTTTTCTCGATAAATTCTTTCCCCTAGAGTTTAGAGAAGCTAAGGTGTTAGAATTCATCAATCTCAGGTAGGGCAATATGATGGTGAAAGAGTATTCTCTTAAGTTTACTTAATTAGCCAGATATACCCTTCATGTGGTGGCAGATAATAGGGCCAAGATGGGTAAGTTTGTTTCAAGGGTGAATGATAACATGGTTAATGAGTGCAGATATGCCATGTTGAATAGTGACATAACTTTATCCAGGCTAATGAATCATGCTCAGTAGATAGAGGAGCAGAATATTAAGCAGATGGAGAAGCAGAAGAAGAGAGCTAGGACAGGTAGCTTTAATTTTAGTCAGCCTATGTTAGAGGAAGGCAATCGCTCTCAGATTTTTCCAAAGTCATTTTTTCTAGATCCTTCGTCAACCAGTGCTCCATTTCCTAAGTTCAGAGAGGGTAAAAAAGATAGAGCGCCAGGCTCTAAGTCTCAGGATTGTGTTAGCAGTGCCCAAACTAATCTCTTTTGTCAGACTTATGGTAAGAACCATAAGGGTATGTGCAGAACTGCTAGCGATGTCTGTTTCAGTTATGTCAAGCCAGGAAACAGAGTCAGAGACTTCCCTCAGTCAGGTTATCAGAGTCATTTCCGCTTCTCAGCTCAGTTTGGTTGCCCAAATCAGCAGGGTGCCACCTCTAGTGCTACTAGTGGGCAACTCCCAAATAGACTCTACGCTCTCTAGTCCCAGCAAGATTAGGAAAATTCTCCTGATGTGGTTACTGGTATGTTACAGATCTTTCATGTGCATGTTTACGCTTTGCTAGATCCAGGTGCTTCCTTGTCTTTTGTTACTCCCTATATAGCAGTTGATTTTGGAGTCAGTCCATAAATTCTAGAAGAGCCCTTTTCAGTCTCTACCCCAATGGGTAAAACCATCATAGCCTAGTTGGTATACAGGAACTGCTCGGTTATGATATTTCAGAAAGTCACTTCAGCAGATCTAGTCGAATTAGAGATGACTAATTTTGATGTCATTCTCGACATGGATTGGCTTCATTCCTACTATGCTGCTGTCGCCTGCAAAAATAGGATAGTCCAATTTTAATTCCTAAACAAACTCGTCCTTAAGTGGAAGTGTAGGTTATCCGCTTTCAGGGATCAACTTGTTTCCTACCTTCGAGTAAGGAAAATGATATCGAAGGGATGTGTCTATCATCTTGTTCATATTAAGGATTCCAGTTCTAAAACTCCCAGTCTTGAATCTATTCTAGTTGTGAAAGAATATTCAGATGTCTTTGCCGAAGATCTTCCAGGAATTCCTCCCGAAAGGAAAATAGACTTTGACATTGATCTTCTTCCAAATACTTAGCCTATCTCTATTCCGCCATATAGAATGACACCAACAGAACTCAAAGAATTGAAAGAATAGTTGAGTGATATCCTAGATAAGTGATTCATCAGGCCCAATATTTCCTCGTGGGGCGCACCAGTATTATTCGTGCATAAAAAAACGGTTCTCTAAGAATGTGCATAGATTACCGTCAACTTAATAAGGCCACAGTCAAGAACAAGTATCCTCTTCCTAGAATCGATGACTTGTTTGACCAACTTCAGGGTGCCAGTTATTTCTCTAAGATAGACCTCAATTCCGGCTATCATCAGCTCAGATTCAGAGAATGTGACATTCCGAAAACCGCTTTTCGTACTCGGTATGGTCACTTTGAATTCCTAGTCATGTTATTTGGTCTTACCAATGCCCCAACAGCTTTCATGGACTTAATGAACCGCGTGTTTAAATAGTACTTGGACATGTTCGTCATAGTCTTTTTAGATGATATTCTGGTTTATTCCCGCCGTGCGCGAGATCATGCAGACCATCTCAGAACAGTACTTCAGACTCTCAGAGATCATCAGATATTCACCAAATTTAGTAAGTGCAAATTTTAGCTAAGGTCAGTAGTATTCCTTAGTCATATCATTTTGGGTGATGGCATTAGAGTAGATCCTTAAAAGACCAAAGCGGTAAGAAACTGGCCCAGACATGTCTTTCCATCAAATATCAGGAGTTTCTTAGGTTTGGCTGGCTATTATAGAGAGTTTGTTGAGGGATTTTCTTTTTTTGCATCCCCTATGTCCAGATTGACTCAGAAGAAAATCAAGTTTCAGTGGTCAGATCCTTGTGAGATGAGTTTTCAGTAATTGAAGACTCGACTCATCTCAGCTCTAATTTTAGCTCTTCTAGATGGTCCAGATGGGTTCGTAGTATATTGTGATGCATACAGAGTGGGTATAGGTTGTGTCCTTATGCAATATGGTAAGGTTATATCCTACGCCTCCAGACAACTTAAACCCCATGAGAAGAATTATCCAACTCATGATCTTGAGTTAACAGCCGTAGTCTTTGCCTTGAAGATTTAGAGGTTTTATCTCTGTGGAGTTCATGTAGATGTATTCACAGATCATAAGAGTCTTCAGTATGTCTTTTCTCAGAAAGATCTCAATCTTCGTCAGAGAAGGTGGTTAGAGCTCTTGAAAGATTATGACATGAGTGTCCTCTATCATCAGGGCAAGGCCAATGTAGTGGCCGGTGCTCTCAGTAAACTGTCTATGGGTAGTGTTACTTATGTGGATGATAGTAAGAAGAAGTTAGCTTAGGAAGTACATCAGCTTTCCATACTAGGCGTTCACTTAGTCGATATAGATGAGGGTGATATATGGGTTCAGAGTAGTTCAGAATCATCTCTAGTTCCGAGGTGAAAGAAAAGCAAGATAAAGATCCCAGACTTGTCAAGTTTAAAGAGTCAGTTCAGGATCAGAAGGTAGAGGTTTTCTCCTAAGGGGGAGATGGTGTTTTGCATTTTCAGGGTCGTCTCTGTGTTCCAGGTGTAGATGACTTAAGGCAGTGAATTCTTGCTTAAGCGCATGGTGTGCGCTACTCAATTCATCCAAGGGCCACAAAGATATATCGTGACTTACGGGAAGTCAATTGGTGGAGTGGGATAAAGAGAGATGTTGTAGAGTTTGTGGCTAAGTGCTCTACATGTCAGCAGGTTAAGATATTGCATTAGAAACCTAATGGTCCTATGCAGGAGTTCATTATTCCTACTTGGAAGTGGGAAGAAGTGAACATGAACTTCGTTATAGATTTGCCTCAAACTCATCATCAGCATGATTCAGTTTGGGTCATTGTAGACTGTATGACCAAATTAGCCCATTTCCTTCCAGTTATACCTCTTATTCAGCCGAGGATTACGCCAGACTCTACATTATGGAGTTGGTCAGATTATATGCGTTCCATTATCTATTATCTCAAACAGAGGTACCCAGTTCACCTCTCACTTCTGGAAAGCATTCCAAAAGGGTCTTGGTATCCAAGTTCATCTCAGTACAACCTTTCTTCCTCAGACAGATGGTCAAGCAGAAAGGACCATTCAAACTTTAGAAGATATGCTACAGGCGTGTGTAATTAATTTCAAGGGTAGTTTGGATGACCACCGGCCTTTGATTGAGTTACATACAACAACAACTATCATTCCAGTATTCGGATGGCTCCATTCGAAGATCTTTATGGTAGGAGATGTAGATATCCAATTGATTAGTTTGAAGTTAGTGAGGCTAAATCATAGGGCCTGACTTAGTATTCGATGCCTTAGAAAAAGTCCAGTTGATTAGAGAAAGACTCTGGGCTGCTCAGAGCCGATAGAAGTCTTATGCAGATGTTCGTAGAAAAGATATCGAGTTCGAGATTGGTGACTATGTCTATCTAAATATCTCTCCCATGAAAAGAGTGAAGCGGTTCGGCAAGAAAGAGAAACTCAGTCCCCGATATGTCGGTCCTTTCAAGATTCTTAGTCGATTCGGAAAGGTAGCTTATGAGCTCGAATTGCCTTCAGATCTAGCCTCAGTTCATTCAGTCTTCCATGTATCTTGTTCAAGAAGTGCATAGGTGACCCAACAGTTGTAGTCCCTATTCAGAGCATTGATGTTCAGAAAGTCTCTCTTATGAGGAGATTCCAGTCGAAATCCTAGACTATCAGACTCGTAGACTGAGGAACAAATAAGTCCCTCTAGTTAAAGTTCTTTGGAGAAATCAGTCTGCCGAGGGAGCTACTTGGGAAGTAGAAGCATACATGCATACCAAGTATCCTCACCTCTTCTCCGCCAACTCAGATCAAGCTCAAGGTAACAGTCATCCTTAAGCTTATTTAGTTTCATGTTCAGTGTTCATCACAAACTTGGTATCAAGTACCATTGCATATTCAGTCATGCATTCATGTATCAGTTTAGTTATATAATTATGCATCAGACATACATTCTCATTGTGAGAAACTTAGTTCCATAGAACACTCAATCATGCATTCATGAATCAGTTACGCATGCATCAGTATGCGTGTCCAGTATGATATATTCACTTATCAGTCATGTCTTTCATGAGATCATGTTTCAGTTATTCATGTTTAGTATGTATGTCAGTTTATGTTTTTCCCCTCACTCTCAGTTTTATTTGAGGACGAATGTTCTCAAGGGTGAGATATTGTAATACCCCG
The DNA here is from genome assembly GCA_030864215.1 of Capsicum pubescens. Taxonomy (NCBI): domain Eukaryota; kingdom Viridiplantae; phylum Streptophyta; class Magnoliopsida; order Solanales; family Solanaceae; genus Capsicum; species Capsicum pubescens. The sequence goes on along the minus strand of CM061542.1, from coordinate 46,421,918 downwards.
TACCTTTTTCTAGCTTGAAATCATCTAAAAATGTTAGGAGATTTTCACTTTTTTTCATGTGGGAAATTCAATAAGATTTCCATCGATATAAAATTTGCCTAAATCCGATAACCAGGTAAGAAGTTATGACTATTTTAAGTCCCCATCGTAAAACAGCTCCATATTGGTTAGTGGCGCACCGCGCCACAAGCTAAAATGGCAATTATCTTTTTTCAGTGTCTCAATACAATTTTCTTTGCGTCGCGCCAAAGTTCCAGGTCACAAAATAAGGGGAAACATGATGGCTCCGCGTCGCGCCATCCCTCAGTTTCCGTTGTCAAATTCCAGTGACACGGTGCGATAGCGATGCGTCGCGCTAGGGTTCCAATTCGGGAAATTTTTACTGAAATTACAAGACATGTCCAGGGTTAAAAGGGTCAATTTTACACCTCTATTTAAGCCCTTTAACATGTGATTCAACCACTTTTCATCCAAAATACACTCTCTTCTATCAAAAACATCTCAAGAACTACCTATGTTTTTTCATAGAAGATTCAGAATCAAGAATTTCCTCCGTCAATCTTTGTATATTTACGAGCCAAGGTATGCATAGTATTCATTCATGGACTCCTTTCATCTATGAAGCCCAAGTATCCCTTTTCTAAATTCATGTTTATGGATTTTTTATGAATTTCATGATTGGGCTGCTTTTGTTCATGTGGATAGTGAGAAATTGAATTCTATTCCATGTTGGGTGATAAATTCTATATGGGTTAAATTATTATAGATATAGAATCATGCAAACTTATGACTAAACCCTTGAATGATGAAATTAGAATTGAACCATGATGTTTAATTATTGTACAATGATGTTTACATGTACTATGTCTATAATATGGTTGATTAAATGCCTAGATGAAGGAAAAGTGCCTAACTAGCATGATACCATGAAATCTCCATGTATGTACAAGTTATGCCTATCACATGTTTTGATGAAATGGTTCTATAAATGTATTATGGATTATGATGTTAGCTATATGTTCAAGTAAGTTATGCTTGGTTAGTTTCCTTCCATCGAGTCCTGGGGGTACTCGTACCCGAAACATTAGCTGTGTTCCTAGAGCCATGTCATGTTTTCATGATACGCTTGTCAAGCTATGAATATTTAGACTTCAGACAGTCGTATGACTCAGGAAATCTCCATGATCTCACGAACTCAGTCAGTTGTCAGATATCAGTAGTATTTTGTCAGTCAATGAAATTCAGTAACTCAGCCTATGTTCAGTTTAGGAAATTATGTCCAGAGTTTATTCAGATAGTAGTAGTAATTAGCACCGAGTGAACCCAAGGATGGGAACACATACTATCAGATGAGGGTGTGATTTTTGGAAGTCATTCTTACGTTCCAGAATTATGTAGCCAACATAGGTTGAGACATCAACACTGTCCAATGAAGGTTGATGAGGTGGATAAGCACTGTCAGATAAAGGCCCCACCATTCTCTTTTGGGGACACTATCAGATGAGGGTCACCTACAACTTGTCCTTACCAGTGCCGCGGTATTGACACTCTTCCAATTAGGGTTACAAATTGGACCCCAACTCAGCCATAATGGCATATTAGGGGTATGTTGGTTAGATAACTACTTCCCACAGTTTCATGTTACAGAATCAGGACTGTCAGATATAGTCAATCAGTCTCAGTAATAGAACTCAAATAGTTCTTCAGATTTCAGGACTGTCAGATACAGTCAACTCAGATACAGTATGGGACTCATCTAGTTTTGTTAGATTTAGGATTGTCAGATACAATCACTCATGTTATCAGTTATATCAGTTATCAGTATGTCATGTTATCAATATTCAAATTCAGTAATTATGTCATCACGGTATCAGTGTCAGTTATTATGTCTCATGCATGTATTCTCACACTTATGATAGTCAGTCTGCAATTGTTATTGTTCATGCATATGAAACCCATGCATTCGGCCTACCTCACATGCATACCAGTATATTCAAAGTACTGATGCATTTGATCTATGGTGTCTTATACCATAGGTTTAGAGACACGAGCTCCAGAGCATCAGTAGATTCCTGTCTCAACTGTTAGAGTTAGCAGTGAGTCCTCATCTTTTGAGGACATATCATTATTTTATTATCTCAGTAATTAGTTTATTGGTTGGAGTTAGTTGGGGATATGTCCCATCAACTCCTTGTTCAGACAATCACATTTTAGAAGCTTTACAGACTACAGTATATTCAGATAGCTTATTTTAGTTGTTTTGGGTATTTCATACCCCTCCCAGATGTTATATTTTTATCAGATACTATGTCTCAGTTTTGAACCTTATGGCATTTCAGTTCATATTTCCGCATTATAAAGTATTTTATGCAGTATACAGGTACAGATATCAGTCATGGATTAGCTTGTGGTCCTTCGGTGTCATGAGCAACGTGTAGCATTCCGGGTATCATATTTGGGGCGTTATAAATAAAGTTGAGCGGGTATTCGAGGAATATGTCTAAGCTTGAAAATTTGTAAATGCAGTGCATAGGGCTTAATCACTCTATCCTATATGATGTTTTGTAGGCCTCGCCTCACACTACAAAATTTTAGGTAGGATGTGTTTTCTTATTCAGATGTTTTATTCAGCCCATGCCAAGATTCCTTGCTCCTTAAAGACATTAGAACTCTATAGAAATGGTGTCAAAGAAAGGCTCCAATTGAGCACAAGTTTCTGGCATGAGTTAGTCCGCAAAGCCATCAATCCAGTTTAGTAGTTAGGAGAACAAGTTCATATGGTTTGGTTTCCCATATTTATATCTAATCACACTATCCGAAGTCTCATGAATGTAACTATTCCAAGACGGAGCAACTAGGTAGTTGCGAGTTTAGCTCAGTTCATGTATCATGCCTCAGTTTCAGATCCTTGATATGCAGTCACAATTCTGTTCGTAGGTGCCCTGTGCATCGTCCCAGTCTTTCCTCAGTAGCTCAGCCAAGTGAACATCCTTCAGGGGACGTATTATCCCAAGAGGGAGATGCACTATAATCCCCCAAGCTTTCATGACCTAAACCTTCCATATTCTCTTCACGTTATAAATCTAGTTTGGAGTAGTGGGTACTCATAAGTTGACCCTCAAGTTCTAATCTCAGCTGTACGCCATGTATTCAGGGTCTCAGTTCAGTTTATGATATCCAATTCATGTATCACGTTTCAGGCTCAGTTATGTTCTCATGTTCCCATTCATGCGTGTTTAGTAAAGGATCTCGAGTTGAGATCGGTAATTTTATATTCTTGAAAATCTCTCCCATGAAGGGGGTAAAGAGGTTGGCAAGAAAGGGATGCTCAACCCCCGAAATGTTGGCCCTACCGAATTCTTAGTATCTTTGAAAAGGTAGCTTACGAGCTTGAGTTGCCTCCATATTTAGCTTCAATACATCCAGTGTTTCATGTCTCCTTGCTTAAGAAGTTCATAGGTGACCCAACAGTTGTAGTCCCTATGGGGAGTATAGTTGTTCAGAACAATCTCTCTTATAAAGAGATCCTAGTAAAAATTCTAGATCATCAGGATTCGCATACTGAAGAACAAAGAGGTTCCTCTAGTCAAAGTTCTTTGGCTAAATTAGTCTGTTGAGGGAGCTACGCGGGAAACAGAAGCAGATATGAGGACCAAGTATCCTCACCTCTTATCTGCAAACTCAGACTCAACTCAAGGTAATATTTTCCCTTGAGTTCATTCAGTTTCGTACTCAGATTACCTTTACAACTGTAAGACCCCGCAAAATCCTCGTTGTCTAAATCCCTTAAACGATGCCCAAAGAGTTCCTAGACTTAGAAAATCTAGCTAGGTGTTGGAACTTAGTCATTTCTAGTGCCTCGAAACTTTGAGGATTTTATTACCAACCTTCCCGGCCTTCGATAGTTGATATTTTAGCTAATTTATGATTAGGGAAGTCAATAGGTGTTCCCGGACAAGTTTTGGAATTTTCGATCCACGTTTAGACCACGTTTGGAGTCCTAAAATAGTGGACCAATGCAATCTTAGCGTGCCGCGTCGCCCATCATGTTGGTCAACTTTGTTGCAGGAACTACTGCGGCTTGGCGCGATTACGGCGCGATGTATCGGTATCACATCGATGCCATCGATGCGCCGTGTCTCCAATCGCATCGATACCTAGTTTTTCAGCTTTTAAAATCCGTGTCCAAGGGGGGCAATTTAGTCTTTTTCCCCACCCTCTATCAGTCATAACACGGGATTAGGGTCCCCAAATACCAAAATATATCCTTCTTATCTAAAATTCACCAAGAACACTTTCTAGGGTTTCAACCCAAAGTTCAAGAGAACTCAAGATTTAACCGTCGCTTTACAAAATTTCTTCAAGAATCGGAATCCCCAGACCAAGGGCATCAAGAATATCCATTCAAAGTCGTGAATAGAGTCACAAAAGCAAGAGTTCATTCAAAGTCCATAATCTAAGGTATGTGGGTTTTGAACAAGAACACTTATTCTGTTCTTGTGCCCAAAGTTTTGATTTTATTAAAGAATTTCATATTTTTACTAGTGAGTTTATATCCAATTTACTCTATTTTGAGTTTATGAATTTAGAACTTGTTAAAGTCTTGAAATTGCATGTTATCTTAATTAGTTATGCCTTGGATTGAGAATTTATGTTGTGAATTGTATTTCCTCATTGAAAATTGGTATTTTAAGTGTTTCCAAAGTTGAAGTCAGGAATTAAACCTTATTATGTAATTTAGATCATTTGAGTATATGTTGATGCTTTAAGTCAAGTATGAGTTGTGATGTTTCTTGAAGGCTATGGTTTTTTAGAATGATTTAATAAGCAAGTACTTTGATTCTTAAATAAAGATTGCTTTTTACCCTAAGCTAAGATAGGAATCCACATTGTTTATGATTTGAAGCAAAGAAAAGCATAATTGGCTTTCATTATATATTAGTGTACTATTTTAAGGTGGATTTTCTAAAAGTTCTGAGCCTAAGTATGGGAGTAGTATTTACCACCGAGTTGCGCTTTATTCCAAGGTCTCATACCCCAGAACTACGAGCCACTGTAGGATGATAATTTACCCCAAGTGGGTTAAGATATTGATCACTAAAGTCAAGGTTCTATTCCGATGGAAATGGTAGAACAACTCCCCCAACGTGGGCAAGACGTTGGACTCCATGTCTGCTCACATGGTTTATGTCGATTATAAGAAACTCCCAAGTTCCCAAAGAGTCCCAATGTTCCATAATCATAAGTCTTTGAATTCCTAAAGTTTCAAAAGAAGTTCTTTATTCTCCTTAAGATAAAAGTATAAGTTTGAAAGTTATTGTTTAAGGATTTCTTTTCTTTTTTGGGTTACAAGCTTTGAGAATAAGAGGAGAATACAAATTTTAGAACTAAGTATAATGACTCACAAGATTTATATTACATGTTTCATTGTTCATGAATTATGAGATTTATATTTCGGACTTATTCAAGCTATGTGAGTCATTCAAATTTGCATGCATCGTTTCATAAATAGTAATGATATTGTTTACTTAATGCATACACCCCTATATACTCAGTACATCCTCAAAGTACTGATCCACATATACGTCTGTGTGCTACATTGTCTCATAATGTAGGTTCAGGTGCTCAATCTCAGTCGCGACAGTGATTCTCGAGTACCTTTGTCTACACACTGCATTTGGTGAGTCCTCATGGTTCGAGGACCTATTTCTCAGATTTCCAGTTTTGATTACAGTTGTTATGGCTTTCAGTTCAATCGAGTCAGTTGGGGGTTTGTCCCAATGACTCTCTAGTTCAGTAGTAAGTAGAAGCTTGTCGAACTAGACTAGTTGTTGAATTCCAGATTTTTAGTACTGATTTCTTAGATGATTATTTCAGTTGTTTTAGTTCAGATTTGATATGATATAGTGTTGTATCTTGACTCATATATCCTAAAGTAAGGTTTAGAAGTAGTAGCAGGCTCAAAGGGTTAGCTTGGGGCTACTTGTAGCCTTAAGCACCGTGTGGCATTCCAGGATGAGATTTTAGGGCGTTACAACAACTCTGTATTGGTTCAGTTGCATAGCATTTTCATATCATGCATACCTTCATGAAATAGCTCAGTCACGTGTCATGTTTTCAGAACTCAGTCATGCTTTAATTAAGCATGTCAGTATGATAACTCAGTATATCAGTACTTTTAGTCATGTAATCATGTTTCAGTTGTGCATGTTTGGTAAATATAAATTCAGTCTATCAGTATCCTTAGCTTAGTCAGTCTCATTCAAGGACGAATGTTCCCAAGGGGGAGATATTGTAAGACCCCACAAAATTATAAGCTTAACTCAGTCTGTTAAGGCTTGAAAAGAGGTCCCAGACTTAGAAATTTCAGCTAAGTTCTTATACATAGAAGTATTTTAGCCTTCATAAGTTGGCGATCCTATTTCACGACCATTATGACCTTAAAATATCGAATTTAGGTTGATTAATGATCAAGAATGTCAGTAGGTCACTTCGAGTAAGTTTTGGATTTTTTGAACCTTGTTTGAACCTTGTTCAGGTGACCAAAATAGTGGGTCGACGCGATCTAGATGCGTCACGTCACCCATCGCATCGATGGATAATTTCCCCCAGCTTTTAATGCAATTCCAGTGAACCAATGCGAACTTGATGCGGTGCGTTGGCCATCGCGTCGATGCCATTGACGTGGCACGTTGATCTGCGCGTCACTGGGCACATTTTTAGTCATTAAAACTCCGCGTCCAGAGGGGTAACTGGGTCATTTTTCCACCTCATATCATCCCTCAAAACACGTAATTAAGTCATCCAAAAGGCAAAATTCACTCATTCTCTCTAAAATCCTCTCAAGAACAAACCCTAGGGGATCTAATTTCAAATTCAAGATTCTAGGACGCACCATCAATCTTCACAAATTCAAGCACCAAGGTATGTTAGGTGTTCATCCAAGGGTTTCCTTCCACCCTTGGAGTTCAAGAACCTGTTTCAAAACTTCAAGTTTGTTGATTTCATGAATTCCATGTTGGGTTTGAATGTATTCATGATTATGATGTTAATTGGGTTTCTAATTCATGATTTATTACAAGATTCATGTAAATTTATTTGACATGTGTGTAGTATTATGTGAATTCATGTTAAAGCCCTTGAATTTGTAAGTTGGGATTGGAAATCATGATGCCTACATGTTGATTAGTATTATGTGCATAGATTATGCTCCCCAAGTGTTTGATAAATTGCTCATGTGGATTAAATAGGAAAATCATGACATGCTAGCATATGTACAAGCTTATATCTTATAAGTGTTTGATAAAATATCTCTACAAATGAGTTATGAACATTGTAATGCTTTTCAAGATCATGCTATGCTTTACTTTTCATGCTATCGAGTCCTGGGGATATTCAATACAAAAAAATCTAGCTGTTGACCTAGAGCTATAATAGTTATAGGATAGTCTTAGAAATATGATGATCAGTAGTATTCAGCCAGTACAGAACTCAGTGTATTCATTCAGACACCAGAACTCAGTGAACTCAGTCCAGTTCAGTCAGTGAACATGACCAGTCACAGTTCAGTCTAGCCTAGTATAGTTTAGAAATCAATTTGGTGTCTATTTAGTTGGGAGTAGGATTCAGTACTGAGTGAAACCAAGGACGGGGACTCACCTGCCTGTAGAGTGTGTGATTCTTAGAAGCAGTCCTTGTGTTCCAGAACTACGTAGCCAGTGTAGGTTGAGACATCAACCTGCCATATGAGGGTTGATGAGGTGTTTTACCTGCCAAATTGAGGGTTGATGAGGTGTTTTACCTGCCAGATTGAGGGTTGATGAGGTGTTTTACCTGCCAGATTGAGGGTACCACCGTTCTCATTCAGAGCACCTGCCAGATTGAGGGTGATTCTTCAACTTGTCTTTACCCATGGCATGGTACTGATACCCTTCCAGATTGGGGTTACAGGTTAGACCCCAATCAGCTCAGAGAGGGGCATGTCGGTTAGATGATTACCTCCCACAGTTTTAATTTCAGTCTCAGTATAGAACCCAGTTCAGTTTTACAGAATCAGGACTGTCAAACACAGTCACCCAGCTCAGTATAGATCTCAGATTAGTTCTACAGAATCAGGACTGTCAGAAACAGTCACCCAGCTATCAGTAATACAGTTATTAATAAACTCAGATATTAGTCATTTAGTTATCAGAACTCAGTATCTAGTGTTACTATGATCTTAGACACAATATATGTCTCCATTTGGAAGTCTCGCGAATAATCTCATTACCTTCTCGAGGAAGATCGCGTCCTTCATTACAAGCTTTTACACATGCTTTTGCTTAATGAGGCATCCCTTGTTTGCTTTTGGATCACACACAATTAGGTTAGGCAGGCTTGGGGAGGTGATCTGAATTGCTATCGATACGATGCGGGGTTGATTTACTGAAAACCTTTGCGCGCCTTCGTTACCTTTTGGGAGGCCGTTGGTTGATTCTCGAAATTGAAAAAAAAATTGGGTCCAGACCAAGGAAGGTGTTAGCCCAGCTGGAGCACCTTATTTCACATCATTGAAGACAATATTTGAGTAATGTTTAGTCTTATGCTCGTGCACAGTATTGCATAATCAGTGTTTCATCAGTTTCAGTTATACATGTACTCTCATTTAGTTATAGTCATGTTACCCAGTTAGTTATTTGTTAATGCATATGAACACATGCATATCAACCTACCTCATCTAGCATACGAGTACATTCCACGTACTGACGCATACTCTTTCTTTGTGCTATAATGTCTCATATCATAGGTTCGACCGCTCAGGTTCCGGACCGCACATAGATTGATTCAGTTACCAGCAACAGTATCAGTAGTGAGTCCTCATCTATCAAGGGCATGATTTTATTTTAGTTATCAATTTATCAGTAGTTCAGTAGTCGGAGTTAGTTGGGGGCTTGTCCCTTAACTCCACATTCAGACAGTTTAGTTAGAGGCTTTTCAGACTAGACTAGTTCAGACAGTATTCAGATTTCAGATGTTTATCAGATGTTATTTTATACAAGTATTTCAAAATTTGAACCTTATGGCATTTCAGCCTATTTTTTGCATTTATTGCAGTATTATTATTCAACGCTCATAGCAGATATCAGTCATGGGTTAGCTTGTGGTCCTTCGGGGTCGTAAGCATCGTGTAGTGTCCGGGGTACAGACTCGGGGAGTTATAAGTTTCAGTTTTTCTAATTGGGTTATTGGGTAAACCAACAACCCAATAAGAATATACTAAATTAATATTTTACACATACACACACATATCTTAATTTCTCTTTTACTTTTATAAATTAACAAATATATTATTTCAATTATACAAACTCTTAATTTCTCCTGACAAATATTTAGTTCAAACTTGAAGATTCTTGTAAATTAAAACACCATGTAGGATTTTGGTTGCAACTAAGATTCGATTTCTTTTCATGTTAGTTACTACTTTTTTTATTTTATGAGTATTTTCTTATTGGTTAAACCGAAAACTAAACTGTTAAGGACTAAAAACCGATAAACTGAAAACCGATAAAAAATAGCTTATCAGTTTGGTTATTGGTTTAGTATATTTAAAAACAAAAAAATGTTAAACGAATCGATAATACATAAAACCATAACGAATCGACCGATGCACACCCCTAAGAAATACAACAATAACTGATCAAACAGTGCTCACAAATAAGCCACATAACCATCAAGAGTATCAAGCATACTCTAAACTTCCACAGACTCAACACAAGTATGTACACATAGGCTATGAGACTTATTTTTGCCTAAATATTATGACCTGCAGGGAACAATCTATGTTCATGTACCATATCGGCGTGGTACCCGATCCAACATATACACATCTATACCGATGTGGTACCCGATCCAACATATACATATCCGTACCGGCGTGGTACCCGATCCAACTTATACATATCCATACCTACGTGGTACCCGATCCAACATATACACATTCGTACCAGCGTGGTGCCCGATCCAACATATACACATCCGTACCGTCTTGGTACCCGATCCAACATCTACACATCCGTACCGATGTGGTACCCGATCCAACATATACACATCCGTATCAGCGTGGTACCCGATCTAACATATACACATCCGTACTGGCGTGGTACTCGATCCAACATAAATAAGTAATATCAATATCAAAGTTACGCTACCTCACAACACACAACAAGATGTACAAGTTTTACAAGTACACTTTAAGTTATAAGACAATTCCATCAAGTAAATTTTCAATAATCAAATATTTACACACGCATTAACAATTCAAACATCAACAATTCCAAGCATGTACGAATAACAATCAACAAGTATCCAATTTAAGAGCATACAAAGAATTAAGTCGAGTCTAAACTCTAATTAAATTGTAACCTAGTATATACATTTTATTAAATTCACACTATCTTTCGGGATGCAATACAACGTACTAAATTTATAAGTGTACTTAAAATCATAAAGAAATTCAATCAAGTGCTTTTATTTATCAATATTTTGATCCTCTCACGGGTATTATTTCAATAAATCATCACGATTATCAAAGCACTTGATTGAATTTCAACCAAGCCTTTCATAGGCACATTTCAATAAATCATCATTATCACCAATTTAGCCTCTCATGGGCATCCAATAGATAAAGTGCTTTTATCAATACCAAAATAATAATATCATAAAATAAATCACAATTTAACACTTAAGCATGCAGGTCACTATTGGAGTATTACTTACTCATTAATTATTAAAATGTCACAACCTTTTTTTCATGTAATACAATCATTACACTTATTCAAGTCATCTATCCTTTAGATATTACTATGTTCATCAATACTTGATCCTATCATGATTCTCCTCATCATATTATTGTCCAATACTTGTAACTTAATATCATTATAACTCAACTAGGTTCATCACTAGAACAACCAAGAACTATCACGTACACATACTTCATTTACAATAATCTCCTTGCGGACACATATCACATAATATCACAAGTATCACATAATTTATTAATAATATAGATTTCGGAATTAAAGTTAAGTTCTCATGTCTTCATCCACCTCAACTCCATGTCTGCAGGCCTAGACATGCTTTCTCCCATCAATTCTAAATTACGAAAATATAAAATAGCATAATTTTCTACTCATTAAACCTAGCCTACCTAGACACCAAGCTTTTGGAAGAAATAAGCTGCAACAAAGATGCTCTTTTCTTTTCTTCATGCCTTGAAATAATCAATCATCTAAAAGTCAAGCAATTATAAGAGTTATTAAATAATTACTCTTCAAACAAATATCTTGGAGATTCAAACCCACTAATTCTACCCTTAATTCAAGGTTTATATCATTGCTCAAGTTCAATTAATCATTAATTTGCTCTTTCAAACTTAATCCATCTCCATTAATGGAGTTTTTGTGCTAAAATGTCTCATCTTTACGGAATTCAGGGTTCCTAACCATCAAAATTCATAATTTAGTTTATGAAATTCATGTTAGTAATCTTTAACTTATAGATGAAAATCATCTCTAGGTCATATTAAAAACACCCATGAGTATTCCCCAAAAGAATTTCACCATTAAAGGTATTTTTAAGGATTACAAGATGTTAAAGAATTAAAAGACGAAGAAAATAATGAAAAAACTTACCTCAACGAAGGAATTTTACCTTAAGCTTTGGGAAATCACCTCTGTAGGGTTGGAGAATGAAATTTGAGATTTTTTGACCTAAAATACGGCTGAAGCTTATTTAAATACAACCAGAATTTTCGCTACAGCGAAATCCCATTTCAGTCCGGACAGTGCTCAGTAAAACAGTCATAACTTTTTACTCCGAATTTAGATTGAGGAATGGTTTGATGCGTTGGAAGGAGAACTCAGATATCTTTTATTTGATAGGTAATGGAACTCCTAAATCCTTATATTCTATGAGATATGATCATTTGAAGTTGGCCTAATAAAACCTATATCGAAACTGTAACGGAAAGAAAGTTTTATACTTAACTTTTGTGTTAGGAATATTGTACGACCTTAATTCATACCTAAAGAACTTTCAAAACTAAAGTATTGATATTATCACTCACGAATAATTAAAATTCATCAATCTTTAGTCTATCTAGACACATTCGAAGGCTAAAATCTTCACCGAAAAATTTGAGGTGTTATAATAAATAAAATATTGGCTATTTTGGACCAAAGTTAATATTGAGGAATGAAAATTAAGAATTTTCATGAATTTATTATGAATAATTTAGTAATGATGAAATGGATCGTTACAAACCCTCCCCTTGTGACGCATAGTCCCATTTCACGTCTAAAACTCCCTTAAAGTTTCCGAACTCATTCCAAAATATTTTCTACTCATTCTAAGAGTCACGTAGGTTCATTTATAAGTCAAAAAAGGCGTAGAAATATACAGGCCATTACAATTGGAGAAACTAAAATATGAAGAACTAAAGTATTAATAAGAGATAGAGGAACTTGATACTAGTGATAGTTCAGGGAGATTCTTGAAAATGTTGGTTCTTGATGGCTGTTTCGTGGTTGAGTATATCTGAGAGTCTTGTGATGTGGTTCCCAAAGAAGAAGACAGTCATTAACATATATTGGATGAAAGGTCTTGTAGATTGCGGCTTGTTATTACTAGAAAACCAACTTTCATTTTTTTTCCTGACCAAGCTACATGACACGACTAACGAAGGTAAAGAGTCATTCATAACAATGGTGAAAGTGATTTTTTCTATTACTTTACCCAATGTAAACTACGAACTCATCAGTGCACCTGATGGTAACGATGCCAAAGAAATCAAGCATTTACTTCAAGCGGTACACATGATTTATCTGGACTCTAATGATAGACAATAGCGGAACAAAACGTAGCAAGAAAAGTTTTTGCTGGAATCGTATACATATAGGAGCTACTACTAGTTCTAGAAATGTACAAAGCCGTGACATATGGCACGACCTGATGCGATGTGAAATAGATCTTGACAAAGAATTGAAATCTCAAATACTTGATAAAAATTTGAAGAATATAAAAATTTCAATCAAGTTTCAAAGTTCACCCGGATGATGATTTGAAAACATAAAAACTTTATCGTTGACTAGAAGTAAGTTGTTTAAACATTAAATCTTTATTGTTAGTATTCTAAAATACTGGAGTGTTTGTCAAAAAATAATAAGAAAATGACGAATGAAATTGAACAACAAATTAATTCAATTGTGAATGGTGCTGTCCCAACGACAATCAATGTTGCATTATTAAGTCGTTCAGATATTGCTCTAGCAATACAAATGACAGAGAAAACAGAAAAATATTCTGGTGTGAACTTTAAAGAATGACAACAAATAATATCATTTTTGTTGACCAAACTTGAAATGCAAATGTTCACAAGTAGAGATCCTCATGTTCCAAAAAATTAATGATTGAAAACCAACTGTCTACTTTGAAAGAGCTTATGAGTCGTTTCAAGATAGAAGAGGATAATGAGTTGAATGAAAAATCATCAATGATGGTTGTAAATCCTGTTATGAATGATGCTCCAAATAATAAGAAGAGGAAGAAGTACCCTGGACAACAGAAAGAAAATGTTCAAAGGCAAGTACTTTAATTGTAGTGATGTTGGCCACAAAACTCTAAATAATCAAGTTATGAATAAGATCAAAAAAAACAAATCAGATAAACATATTGGAAACAACTGAAAAGATTAAAAACCTATAATCTATGATTATTGAATGCAATCTAATTGGAAATCCAAATGAAAAGTTGTTTGATTCAGGGGGCACTAGACATGTTTGTCCGAACAAAGAAGCTTTTGCTACTTATGATATCGCTGGTCCTAACAAAGGTTGAAGAAAGTAGAAAGATATTTCTAAAAATGACTTTCGATAAGGTGTTAACTCTCAACAATGTTCTCCGCATTTCTACTATTAGGAAGAACTTAGTGTCAACAACACTTCTTATTTAAAATGGATTTAAGTGTGTGTTTCAGAGAAAGTTTTAATAATTAAAAATAAAATGTATCTAGTAAAGGGTTACCTCAATGAGGGCCTTTTCAAACTTTGATGTACTGGTTGTTGAAATGAATAAAGCTGAGACTTCTTCTTACTTATTTTAGTCAAATTATTTGTGGCATAGTCATTTAGGACATGTCAATTACAAAACCTTGTGAAAATTAATTAGTTTGAAAGTGTTATCTAATTTTGAGTGTAATAAATCTAGGTGTCAACGTGTGTTGAATTGAAGTATACTAAGCATCAGTATTAATCTATTGAAAAAGGTTTTAATCCATTAGACTTAATTCACACAGACATCTGTGATATGAAGTCAAATCATCTCATGGCGGAAAAGAGTATTTCATAACTTTTATTAACGATTGCACTAGATACTATTATGTTTATTTGTTAAATGGTAAGGATGAAGCAATAGAAATATTTAGGCAATATAAAATTGATGTTAAAAATCAGTTGGATAAAAATATTAAAATTAAAAAAAAGTGATAAGGATAGAGAGTACGAATCTCCTTTTACAGAGATATGTTTAAAAAATAAAATTGTCCATTAAAATATTGCCCTACATTCACCTCAATCAAATAGGATTGCATAAAAAAATCGAACATTGAAGGAAATAATGAATGCCTTACTCATAAGTTTAGGTTTATCATAAAACTTATGAGAATAAGCTATCCTTACAGCAAACTGAATACTCAATAGAGTGTCCATTGTAAGACACAATCTATTCCATATGAAAAATAGAAATGAAGAAAATCCAACTTAAAATATTTCAAAGTCTAGGACTGTATCACTAAAGTCCAAGTTCCTATACCTAAAAGGGTAAAAATAGGACCAAAGACCGTTGATTGTGTTTTCATCAGATATGCTACAAAGAGTAAAGCATGTCGAATTTTAATTCATAAATCCAAACATTCAGATATCCATGATAATACGGTAATTGAATCAGATAATATTGTGTTCATTGAACACAGTTATCCGGATAAGACTAGACATGAACTGTCTAGTGAAGTATTTAAATGATCTCAGAATGAACCAAAAGAGAAAGTACTTAATGATGAGAATCCAAGGCGTAGTATACGTTAAAGAACTTCGACTTTCTTCGGATCAGATTTTGTAATATTTCTTCTTGAAAATGACCTCAAATGCTTAAAGAAGCGATGTCGTCTTCGAACTCATCCTTTTGGAAAGAGGCAGTCAATAGTGAGATTGATTCAATCTTGAGCAACCATACTTGGGAGTTGATTGGTCTTCCTCAGAAAATAAATATTTAGTTTCTAAATGGATCTCCAAAAGGAAAATGAAAGTTGATGGTACTGTTGACACCCAATTTTGGCTCTCCTTTTTCATAAAATTAATTTCTCAATGCTTAGGATTCTTGAATATTTTTTCAATATATATTTTTCTTATTTTTAAAATAAACAGTTTGAAAATGATATTCTTTTTTATCTTTTCTATTAAAATAGTAATATCACATCTTATAAATTTGCTCGAAGAAAAATGAATAAATAAATATATTTTAAATTGTCATTTCACTTTTTTTTCTAAAATGAGTACACACACGCACACACACACACATATATATATGTTAGCATATTAACATAATACTTGCTATATTATCATATTTCTTTTTACAAATTTACTATAATTTATTTTATTTATTTAATTTTAAATTATAGCTAAACATATTTTAAATATAACATATGTACATATTTTAAATTGTGCACGTGTGTATACATATCTATATGCGTGAGAATTATATACATATATATATATATATATATACATTTTTGGAAAAATTAATTAGAATAAAATGAGCATCGTCGAATTAGTCAAGTGAAATCGGTGTGGAAGAATTAGATTAATTAACTTATCCATTTGAGCCAATTTCTTTGTATATTTCATTCATTAAAATCTAATTTAAGTTTGGCCAGTTAATCATAGTTGGCAGATCCTTTAGGGTGCCTAATCCCTTCCCTTTTGGATAATCAGAACCCTTACCTAGAATCTTTTAAGTTACATAAATCTAAAATGAAGTCCTTATTTTCTTTAATCACTTAGTTTACAATATGTACCCTAATTCACCGTAAAACTAATTAGATGGTGACTTCCTTAATTTAATTAAATTTTTTTCAATTTGTTGTACCTCGGTTTGAACCCTGTTAAAATGGGGTATAACAACTTGGCGACTGCAGCACTGGGGATATTTTGGTTCTAACCATTACAAACTTAGGTTAATAATTAAGGTTTTTTAATATCTGTTTATTTTACCTTATTTGATTTATGCGTTTATTATGTTTATGTGATATAAACTGTTTATTTACTACTACTTTGTATGAATTATTTGTTATTACTTTATATAAATTGTCATTCCATTCATATTTCTTTCAGTCGAGAAAATTGATATAATCACACGTACACGTGAGGTGTGTTTTGCGTACCCGCAAATTTCTTTCAAACTCTAAATTTTAGGAGAATTGGCGTATGCGCGGTGAGTTTTTTTTTTTTTCTGTGTGACCGCGTAGCCTTCTCACTCGAGTTGTCCACTCGAAAACCTTGTGTCTAGTAATCCAAATCTTTGAAAACTTAAGATAGAGCATTATCACCCTTGATTTAGTCCATGCATACATAAACCTTAGGCGGTTTAACCCATGGTGTCATTCCACAAATAGGAGAACATCTTTTATGTCAAATGGGTTTCATGATCCAATGACGATCCTTATATTATATGCAGAGATAATGATAAATTGATCCAAATCAAAATTTGACCAAGCTGAGTTTGAAAATTCTAACTCCAAACTCAAGTAATTTCATTAATTAAAGCTTGGATCAATTTATTGAAATCTCGATTAATATTTGACACTTAGGCCTACCTCAACATAAATAAGTCACCCATATATTAGGAATGCGCTAATGTTGCTTGATGTATTTGTCTACATGTTATCTTATAATTTGTCTGACTTTACTTGACAACTTACTTGCTACATGATCTATTCAATTTACATGAACATGACTTTACTTAATATACTTATTTAAAATTAACATCAATTGTATTTTATTTTTCTCTTTTTATTTTATTCCCAAAAAGAGTTGATTCGTGTTGACAACCGAACTGGCCGATCATCCTTACTTTACAAGGTCCAAGGCTTCGACATTACCACGACGTAGTTGGGCTATTCAAGGAACAAAAATAAATATGTTTGATCCAATCACATCTAATCCAATTGGTACTAGTAATATTGTGATTCTTGGTGACCCTCTTGAGACGCTCGAAAATGAAACCATTGCCCACTTGATTCACGAGATTGAGGATCTACGTGGGGAGCTGAATCGGGTTAAGGACTTGACCAATCTATCTATTACACTTCAAATTCCACCTCCTGAACACAGAAATACTGCACCAAATCCTGTAATACCCTATATTATTCTTAGCTCAGTTCAGCTCCTAGTTGCATGCATAAGAGGCTTAAAACCTAAAAATTTCACTAAGTATTGCGGACTTAGTCATTTTTAAGGCCTTTTAACTTCAAGGTTTTTTAAATTAGTTTTCCCGACCTCGAGGTGTTGGTTTCTGAGTTAATTCATGTTCAGGGGTGTAAAAAGCATGTGTCGGGGAAGTTTTGGATTTTTTGGATGAGGTTGGGGGATGTTTGAATCATGAAACCCGAGAGTCAGCGCGATAGGGATGCGTCACGGAGTTAATCCTGATGGAACCTTTGCCTAATCACAGTGAGCCTTTAAAATGTATTCCAGTTATGAATTTAAATGTCTGAGGGGCAATTATGTCTTTTCCCTTAATCTAGGCCGTCAAATTATGAATTATAACTCTAGTTCGGGCATTATTTGCCCATCTTCTCAAATTTTCTCACAAAAAAAATCCTCTCCTCCCCAAGATCATCAAATTCCATTATTTTCTCTCCAAGAAAACCAAGAAATTCAAGTTCTCCAATCCAAGAACATTCAAGAAAGCATCAAGATTGGTGTTTCTCTTTCAAGCTTAAGGGTTTAAGGTATGTGTGATATTCATCCATTGGCCCTTTTTACCCATGGAGTCCAAGAATATCTTTTTATGTTTTCAATTATGAATTTTACATAATTAAATTGAATTATGCCCATGAACATCTTGATAATTTGATTTCAAGTTTTGATTACATATGTTTTCGACGGAATGAGCCCTTGCATGTTTTGAATATTGAACTCATATCATTTAAAAACTTAATTCATGGTTTTGGTATTATAACTATGTTATCACCATGTGATTTACTCATTCCCATGCTAAAGTTCATGACTCTCAAGTGTTTGATGAAATACCTAAGTGTTGGATTTTGAACAATGATTCCCTATTATGGTTTTCAAAGATTTTATATGTCCTTATTGTTATTTCCATTAAGTGCTGGTGGGTTATGAACATCCAATCCTACTTGTTTACATAATTGGAGTATCTTCAAAATGATTTCTAATAAACTATGAGCATTGTCATTTAGTTAGTTATTTATGGTCAGTTGTCTGTTCTATTGAGCTTAGTTCAGTCCAATAATCAGTGTCATTTCAGTTGGGAGTAGGATTTAACACCGAGCGAACCTAGGGATGAGGGCTCACCCATCAGTTAGGACTGGTTCCTTAGTAGCAGTCCCTAAGTTCCAGAACTACATATCTAGCGTAGGATTATAAAATGTCACCCGCTAGTGTTAGACCGACATTCTCTGAGATGTCACCCGCTAGTTTAGGAGTGACATTCTCTTAGGAGTCACCCTCCAGTTTAGGACTGACATTCTCTTAGGGGTCACTTGTTAGTTTAGGACTTATTTCCTAGTCCTTCAGGTCACTAGTTGAGTGGATCCACACAACTATTGTTAGTACCCGTTGCACGGTACTGACACCCATCCAATTGGGGTTACAGGTTGGACCCCACTTAGCTCAGATTGGGAAATATTGATTATATGATACCTCCCACAGTCTCAGTTTAGTTTGCTTGACCATAGCATACAGACTTCCAGTTATTCAGTTATCAGATTTCAGTAATTTAGTTTACAGATTATTTCAGAGACATTATATGCTTGGTCTTGCATTCTCAGTATTTTAGTTTTCATGCATGCATACTCAGTTATCTCATGCTATTCAGTCAATCATTATTTTATGCACAGTTAACCCATGTATTTCAGCCTAACCTTATCTCATATACCAGTACATTCAAAGTACCGACTGTACACTTTTCTTTGCGCTATGATGTCTTATATCATAGGTTTGGACGCTCAGTTTTCCGACCGTGCTTAGACAGTTCAGCTTATCAGTAGCAATAATGTGGTGAGTCCTTATCTATAGAGGACATGATTGTTTTATTTCAGTTAATCTAAGTTGTTTCATAATTTCAGTTAGTCAAAGTTAGTTGGGGGGTTTGTCCCATCAACTCCTCAGTCAGTTAGAGGATTTTCAGACATTCAGACAGTCAGTTAGTTTTATCATCTTTATCAGTCTTGACAGATATTTTCATACTTGTAACTTCAATTGTATTTTTAGTATTTAAAAACCTTATGGCCTTATCAGTTATTTTCCATGCATGTCTATTATCATTGCATTGTTCAGTGCTCATAACAGGTACCAGCTCATGGGTTAGTTTGTGTTCACTTGTGATCGTAAGCACCATTGTCGCGACTAGGGGATAGCCTCGAGTAGTGATAAAACTTGGTATCAGAGCCAAGTTTTATAGTATTCTAGGGAGTCTGAAAGACGTGTTGAGTAGAGTCTTGTGCATGGGTGTGAAGCACGCCACCCTTATGGACAAGAGGCTACAATATATTTTTAGGAAAAGTTTCCCTTATTATAGTATTCATGTCATGCGAATGAGCATAAACTCTATTTAAAAATCTCTTTCTGACTCATTCTTCCTTCTATTTATAGATAATGCCTCCCAAAAGAAACAACAGAAGAAGGAACGGGAAGCAGCCTGCACATCCTCCTGTTCAGGAAGATCCCTTGAATAAGAGGTCTCTCACACCGAATCCAGAGCTAATTTCACTACCTTAGCTCATTCAGTAGTTGTTCAGAATGATAAGCAGGTTATTGTCCTATCTAGGCTTTGGTTCAGGCTCAACCGAATGAGGAAGAGAAGAGTAGGGATAAAGAGAGAGAATAAGAGGGCTAGAACAGGTAGTTTTAAGTCAAGGTCATAGAGTGGTTACCATTCCCAGTTCTGCCAAAAATTCTCAGCCCCATCTCTTTCTTCAGCTAGTACGCCAGTGCCAAAGTTCAGGAATGACAATCGGGATAGAGCGCTAGGCTCTAGGCCCCAGGGTAGCATGAACAGTAGTTGTACTAATTCTCTCTGTGGGAGGTGTGGTAAAAAGTGTCCTGCAAACTTAGAGTGATGGCTTATATCTAAGAGGGAGATAATAGAATAAGTAACCAAGTCAGGCTCTCAGATTCCAGTAGTGATGCCAGTATGTTGTAGAACATCAGTAGGGGAGGAAGATGCCCGACCCATTCTTATCTTAGTGCAAATTTTATACTTCAGTCCTCACGACATTTACTCATGCCTTATATGTCAGCCCCATGATCATAACTCATATTCAAGCACTTTCCATAGAATCATGTACACTTCCAGTTCCTAGAATAAAGAGTTCTAGTTTGCTGAGCATTACAAATCATATTCCATGAGATTAATGAACTCCAAGCTCAGGTCATGCAGCTTATGACTTATGTACTTATGCTTTACAGTATGTTCAGTTCTGGTACTCATGCTACACTCTTAATGATTAGCGAAATTCAGATTTTGTCATGTATATGCTCAGTTTTTATCTCTGTAATGAATCCAGGTCGTGGATACTCTATTTCTTAGGCCTCAGTTAAACGTCCAAGTTATGCGTAGTATTCTTTTATGCTTCAGGTCCTCATTCTCTAACCTTAGGTCCTCATGCTCTAACCTTTTAGTGGCCTCTCCTTATGAAATGGTAGTGGTGATGAATAATTTTTTAGATGGAAGAGAGTAAATGTTTTATGTTGGGGAAAGATTATTGTATGCTTGTTTGATCTAAGGTTATAAGTGTGGAGTAACATTGAGGCCAAGTTTTTGATATATGTCTTGGATAGATGAAATTTTGTGTGTGATTTTCTTAAGAATAACGTATAGAAGTTGTTAATGATAGTATTATTAGAGAGTATGAAAAAGATGCTTTGATGGGTTATTTGCCTAAAAGTTTATGTGTGGTTATGATGATAGGATTGGACATCATGTTGGTGTATATAAGTGGATGGGTGCATTGTGAGTTAGTGCATTCCTAGTAAGAGGTTGAATTTAGTTGTTGAAGTGGTAAGGAGAATTATTCTTGAGATGAGAAGTTGTGAAAATGCAGGGTGTATTGAATTTATGATTCCAACTAGTATTACAATGTTATGGGTGTACTTTGTAGATTTGAGTAGGCTTGAACAAAGTGAGAGAATTCAATTCAGCTCAGACTTTCATAGATAGAGTTATCAGTGCCCATGTGAATATTTTCAGTAGCCTTAAGTGAAGTGCGGTATTGAAGCAGAAAGTATAGTTGAGGGAGTATTTGAGGAGTATGTCTAAGCTTAAGAGTAGCGGTTGCATTGTCTAAGGCATATCAATTTCATTTTATGTTTCATAGGCCTATGTTTCATGTTACAAAGTTATAGCCATATTAAGAGTCCTTACTCATATATCTTATTCAAATCATGCCCAAGTTGTTTGCTCCCTACTGCTATTATAGCTTCTTATAAGGAGTGTTGAAGAAATTCTCTAGTTAAGTATAAACTTTCAGTATAATTCAGTCCGTATAGCCATCAATTTAGTTTAGCAGTCAGACGGACAAGTTCCTATGTTTTTTCCATCTTCCTATCTAGTCTTACTATCAAAAGTTTCATGAATATTTCCATCCCAAGAGATAGTTTGTTCACATCCATGTAAATTGTGAATTCAGTTCAGTTCACTTATCATGTTTCAGACTCAATCATGCAATCATGCTTTCAGTTATGCATGTTTAGTATATGATCTCAGCTTCTTCAGAACTCTCAGCCTAATCAGTCTCATTCGAGGATGAATGTCCCCAAAGGGAGAGATATTGTAATACCACGTATTATTCTTAGCTCATTTCAGCTCCTAGTTGCATGCATAAGAGGCTAAAAACCTGAAAATTTCACCAAGTGTTGGGGACTTAGTCATTTTTAAGGACTTTTAACTTCAAGTTTTTTTTTAAATTGGTATTCTCGACCCTGAGGTGTTGGTTTTTGAGTTAATCATGTTCAGGGGTGTAAGAAGCATGTCTCGGGGAAGTTTTGGATTTTTTTTACGAGTTTGGGGTATGTTTGGATCACAAAACCCGAGAGTCAGCGCGATAGGGCTGGGTCGTGGCATTAATCCCAATGGAACCTTCACCGCATCGCGGTGAGCCTTTAAAACATGTTCCAGTTATGAATTTAAATGTCTGAGGGGCAATTGTGTCTTTTTCCCTCAATCTACGTCATCAAATTACGAATTATTACTCCAGTTAGGGCATTATTTGCCTATCTTCTCCAATTTTCTCTCAAAAACAAACCCTCTCCTCCCCTAAGATTATCAAATTCCATTACTTTCTCTCTAAGAAAACCAAGAAATTCAAGTGCTCCAATCCAAGAACATTAATGAAAGCATCAAGATTGGTGTTTCGCTTTCAAGCTTAAGGGTTTAAGGTATGTGTCATGTTCATCCATGGGACCTTTTCACCCATGGAATCACAGAATCTCTTTTTATGTTTTCAATTATGAATTTTACATGATTAAGTTGAATTATGCCCATGAACATCTTGATGATTTGATTTCAAGTTTTGATTACATGTGTTTTCGGTGGAGTGAGCCCTTGCATGTTTTGAATATTGAACTCTTGTCATTTAAAAACTTAATTCATGGTTTTAGTATTATAAATATGTTTTCACCATGTGATTTACTCATTCCCATGCTTAAGTTCATATACCAGTACATTCAATATACTGACAACCTGCTTTTCTTTGCGCTATGATGTCTGACCGTGCTTAGATAGTTCAGCTTATCAGTACCAACAGTGTGATGAGTCCTCATCTATCGAGGACATGATTGTTTCATTCCAGTTTATCTCAGTTGTTCCATAATTTTAGTTAGTCGTAGTTAGTTGAGGGTTAGTCTCAACAACTTCTCAGTCAGTTAGAGGCTTTTCAGACAGTCAGTAGTTTTATCAGCTTTATCAGTCTTAGTAGAAGTTTTCATACTTGTGACTTCAGTTATATTTTTGGTAATTAAAAACCTTATGGCCTTATCAAATATTTTCTATGCATGTCTATTATCATTACATTGTTCAGTCCTCACAGCATGTACCGGCTGATGGGTTAGCTTGTGGTCACTTATGACCTTAAGCACCGTTGTGACGACTAGGGGCTAGCCTCGGGTCATGACAAATCCACCAAATTTTTCATCACTTGATTCACCAGTTCCCGAACACTTTCCTCCTCGACATTCTCCACCTACCAAAAATAATCTATCTCCAACCACTCTAAAAAATCCACCAAATCAACTATCCATCTATACTCCTCCGCAAAGTCAACCACCCGACTACACTACCTACGTTACTCTTCCTAATCCATCACCTGTCAACACACCAAACCAACCTCTAGTTCACATCTCTCACATAACAACACCTGTTAACACCTATTCACTACCTAAAACTACTCTTATGAACCAACCAAATCAACCACCCGCTAATACCCCTTATAATCCTTCACCAGCTCCAATCTAAAATAATCCTACCATACAAAATTATCCAGCCCAGTATATATAAGGGGCATATGTTGCCCCTCCATATGCTCAACATTTTCTCCTGTATATGTAGTAGAAAATCAAACCTTTACCAATTTAATTACAATCAGGTTCCAACCTGAGGTAGATCAGTATGAAGTAATGGAGAAGGATGCTAGAGCAAAGGTCGATCATATATTAGCAAGGGATATTAGCAATCTTACGGAAGCAATGAAAAACCTCCAAACTACTATGGGAAACAAAAGCCTTGAGTATGAGGATTTGGGTGTGCAACCTGACATTTACTTGCCCGTAGGTTATAAGACTCCAAAATTTGATTTTTTCAATGGAGTAGGTGATCCGCATACACATTTAAGAGCCTACTGTGACAAGTTGGTAGGATTAGGGAGAAACAAAATGATTAAAATAAAATTATTCATAAAAAGTTTATCTAGTGAATCTCTTTCTTGGTACACATAACAAGATCTCCGTAAATGGCATGGGCGGAATGATATGGCACAAGACTTTATGGAACGATTTAGCTTCAATACTGAAATCACACTAGATAGGTTCTACTTGGCTATGTTAAAGAATAAGTCAACTAAGATGTTTTGTGAGTATGCTCTGTGTTGGAGGGTAGAAGCAGCTAGAGTCCAACCACCTATGAGTGAAAATTAAATAACTGCTACCTTCATTGAATGCCAAGATTACAACCTCTACTATGAGGAAGTGATAACTATGATGGGACAAAAGTTCATGGAAGTTGTCAGAATTGGGGAAATCTCGAAAGATGAGATCAGATTAGGGAGAATCCAAGACTATACAGCTTTGCAAGAAGCAAGCAAAGAAATTCAACATGGTTCCATCAATGGGAACAAAAAGAAGAAAGAAGATGTATCTGTCCTTATGATTGACCAATGATATAAGCCAAATCAAGTTCCTTTATACCCAAATCAACCTATTTATCCTTACCAATATGCCAGAACTTCCTAGACACTCTATCAACTTCCACCAACTCCTTACTTTGTCTAAAATACCCAAGAAAATTACCACCAACTTCCAGCTTTTTCTTACTAAGATCTATATCCATACTAACCCATCCCACTTCTAACTAATCAAAATCGCCCATATGCTAGACCTAAAGCTCATCTAAATCCTGAAATAAAAAATACTCACAACTACACAAAAATAGCCGAATCATATGCTCAGTTGTTTGAAAGATTGAAAACAGCAAGTGTGATACAACCAATTGAAGGAAAAATCCCAGATCCTATTCCAAAATGGTTTGACAGTTCCAAGCATTGTGCATATCATTCAGGAGTTGTTGAACATGATACCGAGAATTGATATGGTCTTAAAATCAAGATTGAAGACTTCATTAAGGAAGGAACAATCCAGCTTAATAGGACTCAACCCATTATGAACAACAACCCTTTGGCTAACCACGGGAATGCTAATGTCAATATCATAACGATTGAAGAAGATTTGGATTTAAAAGGAAGCAGTGTACCAATTGGAAAGGTAGGAAATGACACATCATTAATCTTTAACGCTCCTATGATAACAATCCAAGAACCAACATCAATCAAGGTTACTACTACTAGCACTGAGACACCAATCATTTAGGGTGCCGAATCGCAGTAGGCATTGAAGAATTGGACTTGTACTCCGTACTGGGTTCGCTGGGGGCCTTGGTAGATTGAACAAGTTGTAACACTTTTGAAAAGTATGATTATAAAAACTGAGGCTTGATCGTGCCTTAAAGTTTTATTGTTTTGCCTCATCTTTTGGAAGCTTAATTGCAAAATCTATGAATGCATTTTTTATTTTTCTTTATCTTTCTATTATGTATGACTTTTCCTCCTTTTTATATAAATTATCAAAATCTGTCAATTGAAATAATGAAATAAATGAACAAAGCTTGGTATCAAGCAAGACCTTGAAGAATATGAAGTTGAGTAAGGGTTTGATCAATCAACCTAGGAACATGACGAACATAGAAATATTCGAGCACAAAGGATATAAATCATAGGAGGACTTTAAATAGGTTTTATTTGGATGTAATCCTCACTTTTTATGTAATTTACGAACTATATTTTGACCTGATTCCCTTGTTGGGATACGTAGGCAACCCATATTAGATTTGATTTTAATATAGAAAAAAAACATACAAGAAAATCTTTTATTTGCAATAGGAGAACTACGCCTGACTTGATTTCCTCGGTGGGATATGTAGGCCACCCACATATGGTTCGATCAGATTAGGGTAGAAACTAGAAATCCTTACTTATGTAATTTTGAACTACACACAACCTGATTCTCTTGGTGGGATATATAGGCAACCCATATCGAGTTCAGTCCCTTTACTAGAAAAATACCCTTATTTTTTATGTACCTTGAAATATATTCTGACCTGATTCTCTTTGCGAGATACGTAGGGAACCTATATAAGGTTTGGTCTTACTACAACATAAACTTAGTATACATTTTTAAAGTCTAAAGTGGGACAAAATTTTGAGAAGACATGAACGGGAATGATTGGACATTGTCAACATACATTTTGATTTGAGCTATCATACAAGGAATAAATAAATAAAGGATGTTTATTTTGTTTCAAAAGTGTCGCAGTCTAAAATTGGCAGAAGTTTTAAAAACTATACATATCTTTGCATATATATGTGTGTACATATATACCCTTTAAAATTTTTTCTTAAAAAGCTTTCATGACTTGTTCATTTTCCAAGCCTCAACAGAGATCACAAGGTCAGAACAAACAAGATGAATGGAGGATCAACAAAGTCAACCTTCGAGTCAACACAAATCAGCAACTCCCTCCCAACTAAGAATTTTTCTTTGAGTGCAGGGACAATAAAGATACAGGATGACAACACTAGGTTGATGTCAAGTCTACCAATCTGGCCAAAATATCATTTGCCCCCTAAGAGGAATTGCTCATCAAGGATAAATGGTGAAGATCAGAAGACAACATTCAATCAATCACACTCACAATCTACAAAACCAACATCAAGTCTAAAGATAAATGAATATATCATGTGACCATAAGACGCCCGACTTTATTTCTTATTTATTACTTGCTCTATTTTTACTTTACGATTCTACTCAACAAATTTACTTTAAATCAAGACAAGGATTTACAACAAGCAACATTTGTTTTCGTAGACAATCGGAGACATCATTCATTATTGGGTCTCCGTAGACAATTGGAGTTCATCAATATTAGTCTCCGTAGACAATCAAAGACATCATTCATTATTAGGTCTCCGTAGACAATCAAAGTTCATCAATATTAGTCTCCGTAGACAATCAAAGTTCATCAACATTTCCTTAGACAATCAGAGTTCATCAACATTGGTCCCCATAGATAATCAGAGACATCATTCATTATCATGTCTCTATATACAATCAGATTTCATTCATCATCAAGTCCCCATAAATAATCGGAGATGTCATTCATCATAAGTCCCCATAGATAATCGGATATGTCATTCATGATCAAGTTCCTATAGACAATCGGAGTCATCATTCATCATCAAGTCCCTATAGACAATCAGAGACGTCATGCACCATTAACTTTCTGAAGACAATCAGAGACATCATTTATCATTAAGTCTCCAAAGACAACCAGAGGCCTCATTCAACACTAAGATTTTTTGAAGACAACCGGAAACTTCATTACATCATCAACTTAAGCCGATCGGCTACACCATTACTTTACCCTCTACTTTATCAATTACTTTATATCACTCTACCCACTTTAATAACTTTACCTTAAATCTAACAAATATCATTAGTCATCAAGTCTACAAAAACAACTGAAGACGTCATGTATCATTAAGTCTCCAAAACAACTGGAGGCATTACTTACCATCAAGTTCCCGAAGGTAATCAGAGACAACATTTGGCTATACAACTACATCATCTTATGAGCCACACAACTTCATCCTCTTTTTTATCCTTATATATTTTCTTATATTTTTTTATTCAATTGGTAATTTTACTGTGAGTTTCATTTTTTATAGAAAATACAATTTGCGATAACAAGATATACATCACAACGTGGAACTATCTCTTAGTAGAAAATAGGTCAAGCTAGTAGAATGTCAAGCATCCCAAGAAACGTCGATGATTCAGAACTCAACTCGACTCAATTTTCATGAATTCACACATAACTCTAAATCTATTCATAAATATGTCTGTAAGTGATATCATAATTCAAAACTACAAGTAGTTTGATTCTAGACACGATCCTACCCACCCCACTAATGTTAAATCATTTTTCTCATCACTAGTAAGACCAGTGCAATCATAATTCTGACATTGCGACAAAATTTTGAGTTTCTCTAAAAATCTTATCATAACATATTTTGAACTACATCGACCCGATTCTCATGAAATCCGAGATATTTAGGCGACTCAGAAGTCAGGATTCTGTCAAATTCATAATCACAATCATGACAATTCTAGCTTCACCGTTCTGACATTTGGGTGTAGCCTTCCTAGAATCGGTCTAATTTATCAGTCGAGACAAAATTGGTCTATATCAACGTCTTCTCCCAAAAATTCTTTCATCATCTTTGGTATAAGAAGGGGAAGCTGTTGACACCCAATTTTGGCTCTCCTTATTCATAAAATTAATTTCTCGATGCTTAGTATTCTTGAATATTTTTTCAATATATATTTTCCTTATTTTTAAAATTAACAGTTTGAAAATGATACTTTTTCTTATATTTTCTATTAAAATACTAATATCACATCTTATAAATTTGCTCAGAGAAAAATGAATAAATAAATATATTTTAAATTTTCATTTCACTTCTATTTCTAAAATGATACTTGCTATATTATCATATTTTTTTTATAAATTTACTATATTTTATTTTATTTATTTACTTTTAAATTATAGCTAAACGTATTTTAAATATAACATATGTACATATTTTAAATTGTGCACGTGTGTATACATATCTATATGCGTGAAAATTATGTACATATATATATATATGTATATATGTATATGTATATATACCTACGTTTTTGGGAAAATTAATTAGAAAAAAATAAGCATCGTTGAATTAGTCAATTGAAATTGATTCGGAAGAATTAGATTAATTAACTTCTCCGTTTGAGCCAATTTCTTTTTATATTTCAGCCCTTAAAATCTAATCTAAGTTTGGCCAATTAATCGTAGTTGACGGATCCTTTAGGGTGTCAAATCTCTTCCCTTTAGGATAATCAGAACCCTTACCTAGAATCTTTTAAGTTGCGTATATGTAAAATGAAGTCCTTATTTTCTTTTAATTGCTTAGTTTACAATAGGTGTCCTAATTCACCGTATAATTAATTAGGTGGTGACTTCCTTAATTTAATTTAATTTTTTTAAATATGTTGTATCTCAGTTTGACCCATAGTAAAGTGTGGTATAACAGGTACTATGGACAAATATAAGGCAAGACTTGCTGTGAAAGACTTTAAAAAAAAAGGCCTTGATTATTTTGATTAATACTCGCTTGTAACAAGGATAACGTCCATTTGATTGTTGGTTGCACTTATTGCGGTATATGATCTTGAAATCTATCAAATGAATGTGAAAACAACATTTTTAAATAATGAATTAGAGAAAGAAATTTACATGGAATAATTTGAAGGTTTTGTGGTTCCTGGTAAGAAAAGAAAAGTGTGCAAACTTGTTAAGTCACTATATAGACTAAAACAAGTACCCAAACAGTGGCATGCAAAATTTGATCAAACCATGTTGGCAAATAAATTAAGATAAGTGAGTATGATAAACGTGTTTACATTAAAGACACTCTAAATCACAAAGTCAGTATTTATTTGTATGTGGATGACATGTTGATCATTAGTAAAGACATTTCTGACATAATTGCTATAAAGCGAATGCTTGAGAGCAAGTTTGATATGAAAGACCTTAGAGTTGCTGATGTGATCTTATAGATAAGAATTCATAGAACTTCACAATTGTTGGCATTGTCACAGTCTCATCACATTGAAAAGGTACTTGACAAGTTCAGGTTTTGAATTTTGATATTTCCCTGACACCATTGGATGTGAGTTTTAGACTTCAAAATAATGAAGGTGAAAATAACTCACAATTAGAGTATGCAAGAGTCTTGGGAAGTTTTATGTATATCATGAAATGTACGCGATAAAAAATATCATATGCTATTAGTAAATTGAGTCGATACACGAGTAATCCCAATCAAACTCATTGGATATCAATAAATTTTTTTGGGGATATTTAAAACATACTTAAGACTATGCTTTACATTATAACAAATATCATGCAGTAGTTGAAGGATATAATGATGCAAATTGTATCACCAGATCAAATGAAGTAAAATTTATGAGTGGGTATGTATTTATTCTAGGTGAAGGAACAATCTCTTGGAAATCATTCAAATTGACATATATTGTCGATTCTATAATTAAACCAAAATATATTGCATTAGATAAAATCGATGAAGAAGCTGAATAACTCCAAAATTTCTTGAAAGATATTTTTCATTGGACTAAACCTTTGGCACCAGTATGCATACACTGTGATAGACAAGTTGCAATATGTAGGGCAGAGAGCATAATGTATAATGATAAATCTCATCATCTAAAATAGAGAGATAATACTATTAGAGAACTAATCTCTAGTGGAATTATCGTAATTAACTATTATAATACCCCATACTTTTCTTAGTTCAGTTTAGCTCCTCGTGCTTGCATAAGAGGCTAAAAGCCTAAAAATTTAGCTATGTGTTAAGGACTTAGCCATTTTTAAAACCTTCTAACTCCGAGGATTTTTAAGTTGACCTTGTAAATTCTAAGACGATGATTTTTGAGTCGATTCATGTTCAAGGATATAAGGAGAATGTCTCGGGTAAGTTTTAAATTTTTTGGATGAGGATTGGGTCACGTTTAGATAGTGTTATCTGGATTGAGCAGATTATGTATTCACGGGCTAGTTATATGAAAGGTGAATCAGTAGGCTTGAAATAGTAAATGTAAGAATTTATGTTTATTGATGCAAAATTAAGTATGATGATGTATTTATGATCTAGAGGTGTACCAAAGTTGATGGGATTGCATTATTTCTAAGTTTTAAAATGTGTGTGCTTCGATAGTACCCTTGAGTTGTTAAATGGTGAATGAGGCTATGTAGTATGTGGTGTTCTTACCAGCGAAGTTACCAGATATAGGTTGATGATGTTAGGTATGTTGGTATAATAAAACTCTTGAAGATTCTAAGTTAGTAAGTGTTTAAGTTATTGTATGGTGACTATTGGGGCTATAAAAAGTTAAGAGTTGTATCCGAGAAGATAGTATTAGCAGTGGGATTTATACTTTCAGGTGTAGTCTTTCAGGATGAGTTTATCATTCATGTGTATAATTATACCCTAAACTCTAGAGTAAAATGATTGTAGTTCGGTTTAGAGTTTAGTAAAATGGTTCACAGACTTAGAGTGATGGCTTAAATCTAAGGGGGACTTGATAGAACAAGTACCCAAGTCAGGCTTTCAGATTCTAGTAGTGATGCTAGAGTATTGTAGAATATCAGTAAGGGAGGGTTTATTCCCAACCCATTCTTATTTCAGTGTTGTATTTCAGTCATCATGATATCTACTCATGCCTTACATGTCAGCTCCATGATCATAGTTCATGTTCATGCACATAATTGAGAATCATGTACTCTCCCAATTCCTAGTATGAGGAGTTCCAGTTCATTCAGCAGTATGAATCATGCTCCATGAATTTATGAACTCCAAACTCAGGTTATGCAACTCATGACTCATGTACTCATGCTTTACAGTATGTTCGGTTCCAGTACTCATGCTACACTCCTAATGATCAGCAAAATTCAGTTTATGTCATGTATGTCCTCAGTTTAGACCTCTTTAGTGAATCCATTATATTGATACTCTATTTCTCAGGCCTCAATTAAGTGTCATGTTATGCATTGTATTCTTTTATGTTTCAGGTCCCCATGTTCTAACCTTTCAGTGGCCTTTCCTTATATCGAGATAGTGATGATGAGAAGTTGTGGAAGCGCAGGGGGTATTAAATTCATGATTCAGATTAGTATTACAGTGTTATGGGTTTACTTTGTAGATTCGAGTAGGGTTGAACATGGTGAGAGAATTCAGTTCATCTCAGACTTCGGTAGATAGAGTCATCAGTGCCCATGTGAACATTTTAAGTAGCCTCAAGTGAAGTACAGTTTTGAAGTGGAATGTATAGTTAAGTTTGGGCTTTCAGTATAATTTAGTCCGTATAGCCAGCAATCCAGTTTAGCAGTAAGACAGACACGTTCCAATGGCTTTCCATCCTTCCATCTAGTTATACTATTCGAAATCTCATGAATATGGCTATTCCAAGAGATAATTTATTCACATCCATGTAATTTGTGGATTCAGCTCAGTTCATGCATCAGTTTCATATTCCAGATATTCAGTCATGATTCAGTCCGTAAGTTTCCCATGCATCATCTCAGTCTTTCCTTAGTATTTTAGCCAAGTTAGTATCATTTGGGAGACAAAATATCCCAAGGTAGAGATGTATTGTATTACCCCAAGTTTTCATGTCCTAAACCTCTCATCTTTTCTTCATGAAACTAGATCTTTCCTAAGGCAATGGATACTCATATGTTGATTCTCTCGTTTCAATCTTAGCCTTATAACCATTGTCATGTCGATGCATTTATTCATGAAATCAGTTCAGTTCATGTATCATGCTCAGACTCAGTTAAGCAATCATGTTTCCAAGTCATGCATGTTCAGTAGATGACCTTAATTACTTTAGTACAGTACTCTCAGTCTAACTAGTCTCATTCAAGGATGAATATTCCCAAAGGAGAGATATTGTAATAACCCGTACTTTCTTAGTTTAGTTCAGCTCATAGTGCTTGCATAAGAGGTTAAAAGCCTAAAAATTTAGATATGTGTTGAGGACTTAGCCATTTTTAAGACCTTCTAACTTCGAGAAGTTTTAAGTTGACCTTCCAGACTCCAACATGATGGTTATTGATTTGATTCATGTTCAGGTATGTAAGGAGCATGTCTCGGGTAAGTTTTGGATTTTTCGAACGAGGATTGGGTCACGTTTAGATTTCAATTCTAGTAGCTTAACAAGATTCCACTGCATCGCACTAGGGATAGCAATGAGACACTCATCGCATTGCGGTGAAGGTGTATTTTTCATGTTCATGATTCATAATTCGAATGCATGTGTCATGATCTTTATCCTAGTGTGTGAAGTGCTTATTAGGTGAAGAATGTTCATAGAAATCACTTAGAGCCAAGTTGAACTAAGAACCTTAGATTCATCCAAAGTTTGGTGTTCGATTTTACAAGGATAAAGTTTGAAAGTGTATAACTTTTGATATATGTAGAACCAAATTGTAGATAATTGAGTCATCTTTTCAACGATTCCAATTTTGCCTTAATACGATACTCGAGCAGAAAGTTATGGTCATTTTTATTAGGACCAGTAAACCACCACAATTATAATGCGTCGCGGTGAGCCTTTAAAACGCAATTTGGATTACGAATTTTTGCTTTAAATGAGTGAAGGGCAATTGGGTCTTTTATCACCTCAAACCATGTCGTAAAAACATGATTTAAGATGTCGATTTAAGCATTATTTGCCCATTCTCCTTCATTTTTCTCTCCAATAAACCATAACCTAATCCCCAGAACATCAAATTCAATCCTCCTCTTCAAGAATAATCAAGAACCAAAGTTTCCCAATTCAAGAAAGCTTTCAAGATTTTGTTTCTTCTTCAAAATTTAAAGTTTTCGAATGTGAGAGTTCATCCATGGGTTTCCTTTCACCCATGGATCCCAAAACCCCTCTCTTCAACTAAAGAATGGATTTTTATTCCTATTATGGAATTTGGTATGTTCAAGAAAGATTTAATTTCATGATTTCATGGTGTTTTTAATTCAATTCAGACCATGTGTGATTCCATGCAAGATTTTGATTTCCTTATGCCATGAATTTGAGTTCCCATTCTTTATTCAAGTGAATTCCATGATAGATCCTAAATTCATGATTTTTAGCAACATTACCATGTCTTAAATTATTGCTTTCCACATGTTTGATGAAATTCCCATATCATGTTCAATTAATTTCAATATGAATGACCAAGTTATGAATTTTGTCTTGTAACTCTATTGTTCCCTCATGTTAAGACATTCTTATGTTCAAGCCATGATCTTTACTTGTTTTGATAAAACGCCCATGTCCTATTTCAAGCGAATTACATGTAAATTCCCCATTTCATGATTTTAGTTATGTAATCATGATATGCTCCCATGTTTAAGATATTCCTATGTTTAAGTTCACGATCTCCGTGTGTTTGATGAATTGCCCAAGTGATGGGTTTCTTTAAATAATGCTTTCTCATAATGGTTTCGAAGCTTTAGTATGTCCCTGTTGTTATTGCTATCGAGTCCTGGGATTTATGAATACCCAAAAACTTAGTTGTTTACTTAGTCTCAGTATTTTCAGAATGGTTTCGATATATTAGAGTACTATCAGTTCAGTCAATTACTTAATTACTTGATAATAATAATAATAATAATAATAATAATAATAATAATAATGTGAAAATAGTTATAAATCTTTCGTGATTTACTAAAATAAATAAGAAATAAAAGTAATTAATTTGTAACATACGAAATAAGTAAAAAAGAACAAGTAATCTAATAAGGAACAAGAAGAGATTTATAAAAAAAAAAGTGTACTAAAAAAAATTACAAAGTCCCAAATAAAAATATCATAAAATGATAAATGGGGACAAATGTAACATGTATGGAAAATAAGTAAACATGTAGCTATTTAGTTGGATTAAAAAGTTTGTGAGGACTACCAAAAGATTATAGTCATTGAAATATCTATGTCTTATTTAGATCGTAAACTTCAAACATCTTTCTTTAGTTTGTTAAACTTCGTGTCAAATCATACTACATTATATAAATTAAGACACAGAATAAAATATAAATTGAAGGAGGAAGCGAGAAAACAAAATATGCACACAAAAGTTACTATAATATTAATATCCAATTAGATAAGTCCACATGGAATGGACCTAAAAGAAAAGGAATGAATGTGCATATAAAATCAAAATAGATAAAGAGAACCCACTAACTATTAGCCACGTTAGCTACTTGGCATACTGTGAGGACGACCAAAGTTCAACTTCTCCCCTTATATATAGTATAAAAATATTACCTCCATCACAATTTTATGTGATGTGGTCTGACTCGAAAAAGAGTTTATGGGAAGACTTTGTAATATTGCAATACTATTATTAATTTTGAATATTAAGTGGTATATTTTGGATTTCAAGAGTTAAATAGTTTAATTTTGATCGTGAATTCAAACATGAAAGTTTTAAATCTTTAAAAATAAAATTTACATATTTGAAAATTACATGAAAAAGTACTATTATCAGGAAATTATTCCTGATATTAGGCTAAGAGGCAAACCTTCTAATGTGGTTTTTAAATTTGATATGGCCAAGACATATGATAGAATGGAGTGGAAATTTCTGATTAAGGTACTGGAAAAGATAGGTTTTGATTCAAATGTTGTTGACAAAAATTGGAGACTTATTGCTAATAACTGGTATTCAGTTCTGATAAATGGCCAGGCTTATGGATTTTTTCATTCAACCAGAGGAGTTAAGAAGGAGGATCCTCTTTCTCCTTAATTATTTATTATGGCAGCTGAGGTTTTATCTAGATCATTGAATTCCCTAATTGATAATCCTAGATACAGAGGGTATGGAATGCCAAAGTGGAGTGAAAATATTAATCATCTTGCATATGCAGATGATACAATTATTTTCACTTCTATTGATAAAATTTCATTACAGATAGTCATGAGGGTTCTCAAAGATTACGAAAGACAATCAGGTCAATTAATTAACAAAGGAAAAAGTTTTTTCTTTGTTTATCATAAGACTTCCCATTCTGATATTAGATTGGTGGAGGAAATAACTGGATTTGTGAAAAGTTCTTTCCCACTAATTTATTTGGGTTTTCCAATTGGGCATGCTAAAAAGAAGAAGTCTCATTTT
This sequence comes from Capsicum pubescens, assembly GCA_030864215.1. NCBI lineage: Eukaryota > Viridiplantae > Streptophyta > Magnoliopsida > Solanales > Solanaceae > Capsicum > Capsicum pubescens. The sequence goes on along the minus strand of CM061542.1, from coordinate 46,386,023 downwards.
GTTGAGTTGTTGAAGAAAGTGCAGAATAAACTTCAAGTATGGAAAGGGAAGATGCTCTCTTTTGGTGGTAAAGCTGTTTTGATACAAAATTTTCTTAGTAGCAAGCCAATTTATCTACTTTCTTCCACTATTCCACCTAAATGTGTATTGCATGATTTGCATAAAATTTTTGCAAAATTTCTGTGGGATTTTAAGGAAATTGGCAGAAATATGCATTGGATATAATGGACAGATATTTGCAGACCTAAAGATGAGAGAGGATTGGTATTTAGATCCCTTTTTAATGTGTCAAACGCTTTATTTGCAAAGATGTGGTGGATTTTCAGGACACATAAGACTTTATGGTCTAACTTCATGTGGAACAAGTATTGCAAAAAAGTTAGACCACAATTGGTTGACTGGAAAAGTGAATCATTGGTTTGGAAATATATGTTAGAGGCTAGAGACACTTTTGATCAAGAAACATGGTGGGAACCTAAATTAGGTCATTCTAGTGCGTGGTTTGCTAACTGGTCACAATTAGGAGCGCTTCATTATTACTTGCCACTTGACATGCATAAGGATTACCAAATTGATGAGGTCAATCAGTTATGTACAACTAAGAGGTGCAAGGTAGATATGTTGCAACAGAAGTTTGGTGAGGAAGTTTGTGGTTTTGTTATTGAAAATATTCAGAATGTATCTTAAACAAAAATGTGGGATAAAGCATGGTGGATGTTCAAAAACCTCTAGTACATTTTCTGTGAAGTCTACTTGAGAAATTATAAGAAGCAGAGAGGTCAAAAATTAAAACTTCAGATATATATGGTTGAAAGGTATACCTTTTAAGGTATCTTTCTTTTTGTGGAGATTGTAGCATAAGAGGATCCCAATAGGAGAGATTTTAATCAGAACTAGAATTGCTGATAATGTGATTTGCTACTGTTGTGAAAGAGATGTTCAGGAAACTATTGGACACTTGTTTTTACAGTGTGATTACTCAAAAGCTTTATGAAATTATTTTGCTTCTATAGCAGGAGTGACTGGTCCATTTTTACAAATTAAAGACAGTGTGCTAAAGTGGTGGAATGTATCTAATGTACCTTAACTGAAGCCTATTTTTAGAGTTGTACCAATGTTTATACTGTGGCAAATTTGGAAAAGAAAAAACTGTCTTAGACATGGTAGTAAAAGATCTCTTTGGAGTATGAAGTTGGAAATAACTAGAAATCTGATATGGTTAGCTAAATGTCTATATCCTTGGCTTAAAAATATACTAGATTCTTGGGTGGATTTAGTGAGATTTTTATCAGAATACAGGTCAACCTTGAAAACTGTTGTGGTGAAGTGGAATTTTCCTAAAAGAAACCAGTACAAATGTAATTCTGATGCTGCTGTGAAAGGCAATCCTGGACCAAGTTTAGCAGCTTTTTGTGTTGGGAATCACATTGGAGAGTTAATTCATGCTAAAACTAGAAGAATTCCTAATGGAATCAATTTAGTGGCTGAAGTTGTGTCATTAAGGTTGGGATTGGAATATTGTATTGAGCATAATCTGATGCCTATATGCTTGGAAGCTGATTCTTTGGCTGTTCAGAAATTTGGTACAAATCAGTAGGAGATTCCATGAGGTATTTCTAATGAAATAAGGAGGATTCAAAATCTAATAAAATAAAGAGAGGTGGTGGTCACGGTCCAACACATTTACAGGGGAGGGAATCAACTTGCTGATTTTTTAGCTAACTATGTCTTCTCTTTTGCAGGTAATGACAATTACTTCTTTTTGAATTATCAGCAACTCCAACATGGACAAGGGACAACTTCCAAGTTTAAGAATTAAAAAGATACAAAATGTGGATTTTGGTCATGTCTAAACAAAAGCAATGCTACGACATAACATGCAGAACACTCAACAATCAAACATACAGTGCACAAATTAAGGATTTTTGGTCTTTCAAAAGGTACAAGTAAAGTTAATAATCTGCAAATAGCAAAGTTAACAGTACAAGATGCAGATCTTTTTAGATACAATCAACAAACAACAACTATCATTGACAATGGCAGTGTCAAGTAAAAGCAAAATTACCTCAATAACATCTATGGAGCTCAAGTTTCTGGTTAAGGTCAAATAATCATTAAATAATATCTTCTTAGTCAGTGGTATCAGCTTCTAGTTAAGCTCAATCTGTCGGAGAGATAAAATTGATGAGAATTTGATGTTAACTGAGAAATAAATTAGAGGTAAAAGTAAGAAAACTTATCTTGTTGTAACAAGTTCGGATTGGAAGCTATATGAGTTGAAGAAGTCTTCGATTGGAACAATTTCATGTTGTTAGTGAAATTTTTAACACCTTAGATGAAAATGCCCAAAGTTCATCATGCATTTATCGATTAGAGCTTGACTACCAACAAGGAAGCTACTTACAACACTTTTTCCAGAATTTGAGTGAAGATTACGGGTGTGTTTGGTATGATGAAAAATGTTTTCCTATTTCTCCTTGTTTGGTTGCAATAAAATGTTTGGAAAACATTTTCTACAACTACTCATTTTCCTTAATTTGAGGAAAAATGACTTCCCTCATGAGCCAAGGGAAGTCATTTTCCAGAAAATGACAAATGTGACTTGACCCCACCCCACCCCTTTACCCCACCCCAACAACACTCATATTCACATGACTAAAAAAATTTACATTTCTCAAAAATTTATATTACTCAAAAATATTTTTCAATGTGCTTTACTTCAATTTTTCACTGCTTGAAATAAAAAATAGTGAAGCCCAAATTTTTCCCATTTCCAATGTTTGTTGAATATATTATTATTTTCATATGCATAGAGGAAGACTTACCTATGTTACTTTTGCTAATTGCATATTTCATTTTGTCATCGATGTAACTTGTTTCACGATGTTGAATAAGCTTATCGTTCTGTTATATTTCTAATGATTGTAGTATCTTGAGATTGTTCTGACAAAATATTAAAAAGTGTCTCCTATATTTGCTAATTAATAGTTGCTTAAATTTAGTGATTGTAATATTTTAGTATTCGATATTGATATTATTTGTTATGCTTAAATTAGTTCTTACAAATTGTTGAGTTGATAGAGGTACTGCTATACTAGTTAATAGTTAGTAGTATTTTCTAAAAAAATATTTTTTCACTCACCAATCAAACACTAGAAAATATTTTTCTAAAAAATAGTCTCTACTCACCAACCAAACACCATAAATATTTTTTGAAAAATATTTTCCAGTCACCAACCAAACATGAGAAAATAAGTAGAAAACCAACTTATTTTCCAGGAAAATATTTTTGAAGAAAACATTTTCCATGAAAAATATTTTCCATCATACCAAACACACCCTACAACGAAGATGAAAAAGACAATTCATTTTCATTTACATCATTCTTTTAATTTTTTTTCCTTTTCTTTAGATATTTTTGGACAGCTTTCTAGAAGATAGGTCTTTAATTTTTTTGGTTGGGTTTGCTTTTAACCCGATTAGGGAGGTTAGGCCTAATTTATTTTGTAAATTCTATTTACTAATAAAAGGCCCGATGTCCCAAATCTTTTAAATAAAAAAAAGTCACTATTATTCATAATTTAAGATATTTAAAAGATATATGAGAAAATTATGATAAAAAATTATTGTTTGAATATAAAATGTGTCAGATAAATTGAAACAAATGGAGCATTTTCTAAATTTTGTATAATATTACCTGGATGACATCCACGCAACAAGAAGATTAAATGATGCACTTGAATAACAATTGAATTATTTACCTTAGAAGACTAAGAATTAATTTTTGCTTAATATATTTTTTCATTCTTTTTTAATGATGCACTTATATTCTAGAAACTTAGATAGGCAATTGAGTTAACAATGACAAAAGAGTTTGAAAATGAGGTGTAGGTGACTCAAGTTTTAATAATTGAGTGTAGGTGACAATTACTTTATTAGTTATTAAGAAAGTTGGAAAAGTTTGAGAATAGCCCACAAGTTTTTTAATTTATACTTTGATCCAAATGTTGACCTAATATAATAGGAAACGGAGGAAAAAAATATGCGTTTCTCTCTCTTCTCATTCATTATTGTTTTCTCTCTCTTCGCAATTTTTATTGTTCATTGTTGTCGCTGCTTTATTCATCATTTTCTGCATCATCATCTTCTTCATTATCATCACTATCTTCTTCTTGTTGACCTTTATTATTGTTGTTACTGCTTCTACTTGACTAATTTTTTAGGTCAATTTTGTTTGGTACATCACTTTGGCATTACTTCATAGGTGATTTTGGTAAGTAAAATTATAATTTTTAATTGAATTTGTCATCTAGGTACACTGCTACTGTGCTGTTTTTCCAAAAATGGATGAACCCAAACACGAATCCAACACAAGAGCCATTTGTTTCAACAGATCACTCATCTATCACAATAGATGAGTCATCTGTTGCAACAAAAGACTCATATGTTGGATTTATGTCTATAGTTCTATAGTGCCGTAACATGAATCGAACAGATTGGTCATCTGTTGCAACAGAGGAGTCATTTGTAAAACTAGATCAGTCACCTGTTGAAACAGAACCTAAACTCGATTCCAATAGACGAGTCATTTGTTGCAACAGATGACCAATTTGATGCAATAAGTTAGTTATCTGTTGCAACATATCACTCATCTATTGGAATGAGCTTCAAAGATTCTTTAGTACTGTAACATCTATCCCAATAAGCGCTTTATCTATTGTAACAGATGTATAATCTATTGTAACATATGAGTCACCTATTCCAATAGATGACTCATCTATTGGAATCAGCTTCAAGTTCTATAGTACTGTAACATGAGTTACTAACAGGTGAGTCATCTGTTGCAATATATAACTCACCTATTGCAACGTATTATTCACCTGTCGCAACAGATGACTCATCTGTTGGGGTTCATGTTACGGCACTATAAAATCACTATTAATTTTATTATGATGTCATTATTATTTTTTTTAACAAATGTCCTCACTTAGATACCACTAATGGAGGGATAAATAATAATAGGGGTAGATTGTCATAGTGAATGGATCAAGAATAGCAATCGATATGCATGACATTGGAAGGAGGGTGAAATGCTAGAGATGATAGCTATGATAGTCCAAAGTGATGTTTCGTATGATGATTTTGTAAACTTAATCATCAAATATTGTGGACAGAATTATCAGCCTAAAGAACTCGTCATCAGCTACATGCACAACTCCTTTTAAAATCAGAGGGTACTACCATTCAAGATAATCGATCAGGTTTGATTGCGTGCTTATCTTAGTGATTCAGCTAGGCCAGTGTTAAGGTTTGACGTGGTTGAAAAAATGAGAGAGAATGAGAACCAGAATGTAGAAGAAGAAAAACAACAAGACATCTTTGATGATAAGCTGGATGATCTAGACATGAATATTCTATATGATGAACAAACACCTACGCCCATTATTGCAAGCAATATGGTGGGCAGTTTTTCTCAATTATCACAGTCGGGCAATCGTCCAGATGATGAGACTGGATTTTACAATAGAATGTCATTTAAGGATAAGAAAGAACTATCTACTTCTTTGTTTATTGCTTGCTGGAAAAAAAATATTTCATACTAAAGAAGGTGATTAATTCGAGAAAAGTCTTTTCCTTCAGATGTGCTAATCCGAACTGCAAATGGTGGTTGAGGGCTGTGAAATACTTAAGTTCTGATAGATCCATCATTAATGTTTATAAAAAGTATCACACATATGGTTCGAAGCATATTACGTCCAAAATCCTCACGCCAGGATAGAGGTCCTCAGTCAATATTTAAAGAATAGATTCCCCAATAGCAAAGACCCTTCTATAAGTGATATGGTGATACAAGTCAAATGGCCACCTTAGCTTTGATGACATCTTTGGAGGCCAACACCTAAAGGCTCAAGACTTGGTCACCCCGAGAGTACAAGGATATGCAAGGAAAGCCCATTTTGAGCATGACTTAAGGCAATCCCATGTATGGAAGGTTGCTTGGAAGCTTACATTGATGTTAACCCGAGAACCACAAGCCTTGAAGACTTAAGGACTCTCGGGTTTGGACCACCTTTGTTGGTTCACATTTTTGGTTCCCTTTACTAAGGGCATTTTGGAAAATTCATATTATCTTCAAACACACCAAGTCCATCCTTGGTCATTAAGGGTAGTGTGGTCTTTTTGTCTCCTTTTGTAATATACTATAAGTAGTACATTTTAGGTCTTTTCTCTTTAGTTTATGAATTATGAAATATTGAAACATTGAAAGTTCTCTCTTTGTGAGTAGAACACCTTAGTTTAGTCTTAGTTAGGGCTTGGAATAGCTATTGTAGTTTAGGTCTTGGAAAAGCTAGTATTGACCTTTGCTTGGAAACTGTGGATCATGAGGTGCGTTGGTTCCCTTGGTGGTCACCGTAAGAGTGTTGTGTTGATTATTACATTCATTAGGGGTTAGTGTTGAAATACACTTGGTTCTTAATCTTGTAATAATCTTTGTCTCACTATCTATCCTTTTCATTCTTGCAAACTTGTTCTGTTGTTCTTCTTCTCTACTCTCGATTTGTGTTTGTTCTTGTTGGCCGAAATTTTTGCCTTCTTGTTATTAATTTTAAGTGTTGTTAATCTAGTTTGGGTTGGCTGAAATAAGTGTCAAACAACTTGTTATCTTCTCATTCTAGTGTTGTGTTGTGAATCCGAGAGAGGTCTCCAATCGGTCCATGGATCTTAGTAATTTATGGACTGTTTTGGAGTGTGTTTGTGGACTGTTTTGAGTCACTTTGTGAGTTCCTTGTTTTTATTGTATCATATGGACAATCAACTCCTTACAGAATTGGGTGTTACAGTCAGTTATTGGAAGATATATACGACCATGGGGATTGCCAAGGACTTGGTCTGGGGGACACACGAGCACGGGGATACAGTCCTCGATGCCTACCATTACATGCTTGAGTCCACAAACCCCGAAAGCAAGACGATGTTGCACGTTGATAAAAATGGAAGGTTCAAGTACTTTTTTGTATCCTATGGTGCTTGGATTCTTGGTTTTCAACATTTGAGAAAAGTCATAGCCATCGACGGGACTTTCTTAAGGAGCAAGTATAATGGAGTTTTGATAGTGGCGGTGACACATCTTTCCTGTTACTTTTTCTGTAGAGGACAAGAAATGTGATGTCTCATGTAGATGTTTTTTGAGAAAATGCGAAAATGCGTCAAATATACCAAAGAGTTGTGCTTTTTTCGAATAGGCAACCGAGTGTCCCAAAGATGGGTTCAATTTTCTACACTTCAGCTCACTTTGGTTGTTGCATGAGGCATCTTGGAGATAATATTCAAAACAACTTACACAACAAAAGGGTCGTGACCCTTTTTTGTTGATCAGCTAAAGCGTATAATAGAGATGAGTTTTTTGACAATTTCAATCAAATAATGGATATGCATCCAAGGCAGCCGAACATCTCGTACGTGCTGATTTTGAGAGATGGAGTCGAGTATTTTTCCCAGAAAATAGGTACATTCTTATGAATTTAATGTCTTGTTTGAGTTACAAGTTTAATATGATGCCATTCTAAGTGATTCTTTTGTATAGGTATAATATTATAACGTCAAACATAGTTGAATCGGTGAATTCATTGTTTGGCATTGAAATCGAATTTCCTATCGTGACACTATTTGATAAAATAAATAAGAAGTTTGACAAATTATTTCACAAAAGGCGTGTGCAGTTAGCGAACGTAGGAACCAAATTTATTCTAGAAGCGGAAAAACAAATATCAACGAACATCAGTTTGGGGAATAGGTTATTTGCTCATCAAATAGCAGATTACAAGTTCAGTATCGACGGTCATGGTGATGTTGCCACGGTCAATCTTCAAACAAGATCTTGTACATGCAGAGTTTTTGAATTGGACAGAATGCCCTATCCACATGCTATGGAAGCGTTTCAAGTCCAATACGGTGCACAATATAGAACTAAAATTTACGAGTGCTCGTCTCCATATTATTCAGTGGAAAGATATATAATGACATATAGTGAGAACATTAATTCGGTGCTTCTCGAAGGATCTTGGGTTGTTCCTGTAGAGCTTTTGGGGAGAATAATACCTACTATATTGACCTAAACACTATCAAATTGGGAAGATGGCGATATAAGAGGAGGTATGGAGTCGGAGAATCATTCCCATCAAGAAAAAAGAGTGCTCCATATGTAAGAACGCTGGCCACAAAAGAACTACATGCCCGGATTGTAATCCACCATGATCGTTGTAATAGCAAAACTTTGTTGTTTTTTGGTTATGGACTTTGATATTTTTCACTCATTGTCATGAACGTAAATGTTATTATTTGTTATACAAAATATGTTTTTTATTAACTTGTGCATCAACAAACTACAAAATTATTTTCAACAGATGACCAATCTGTTTCAACAGAGGAGTAATCTGTTGGAGCAACACAATACAATTCCTGCCATAAACCCAATAGATGACCAATCTGTTTCAAAAAATGGTTCATTTGTTGAAAGAGCTCAAAACTCTTGCTATTGCTAATGGATTCAAAATTGTTCCTTACTTCCAACCGTTGACATATTTTTTGAGAAGAAGAAATAGACAGAATGAAAATTAAATAAGAATTAAAAAGTTAAACTCGACCAAATATAAATTTTTCATTAAACAAAAATAAAATACATTAGGTAGGTAGATTCAATATAGAAAAATAAAAATACATACGCTAAAAGAAAAAACACAACCTAATTATTATTATTATTATTATTGTTCTCAGCCGGCCAATCGTCAACCAGCAGCAGCAGGGCCCTCCTCAACCTGTGAATCTCTCGGAGCATCCTTACTCTCACGGTGCCCAACTCCCACTGCAGGTCATTAACTTGCCTCAAAAGTTGCCGCACGATGTCGCGCAGAATAGCAATGTCCCAAATAGGATAAGCCATATCTAGAACACACATGAGTTGACAAAAAACGTAAACACAAAAGTAAAGAAAAGATTCTGAATATAATATAACGTATACTAACAACTGGTAGATTTACACACACAAAAAAAAAACTACCTTAACGATAAAGGAATTAGGTCTTTGAAGAGAAGTGGTTGAAGGTGTAATACGAAAGACAAAAAGACACAACTGCTCACCTCCATTTTATTAATTATATTCAAAGTGGCGACTTTTTGATTTACTCTGAAAAATCATGACTTAATTAAATCATGCTGTTGACTTTTTGATTATTGTGACAAGTCATGACTCTTCATTTCTTAATCTTAATTTGTTCTTAAAATTAAATAACCATTTTTCTCAATTAAATATTCGAAGACTTCTCACCTTTTCAATAACTATTTCTTTGAATAATATCTATTTTTATTGAGTTGTAGCAACAGATGGTCCATCTGTTGCATTAGATAACCCATCCGTGGTAACAAATTTTCCCTCTGTTGCAACAAATATTTCATCTGTGCAATAAATGACCCATCTGTCACGACAGATGTGTTATTTGATGCAACAGATGGACCATCTGTTCTGGGCCATATTTTTTAATAATCTCCATATACCTTAGTTAATTCAAACTGTTGACTTTTTGATTATTTAAATAAAGAAAATAGATTTAAAAACAAAAAAGTGAAAAGTCACGAATTTTTGCCTTACATTAGTTAGTTAAAAGTAAATAACCATTTTTATAGGTTTAAATTGTGTTTATCATTTATTTCCTTATTATTTATTTATGAACCATTTTTCTTTATTAAATAATTGAAAAGTCATGGCTTTTCACCCTTTCCGTTTCAATAACCCTTTTTTTTATTAATAATCATTTTTAGTTAATTTTTCTAACAGATGGACCATCTGTTGAAACAAATTTGTCATCTATTTGAAGAGCATAAATCAGTGGTAAGAACTGTATTGTGTTCTTCCAGAAGATCTGTGCAACAGATGAAACATCTATCGCAAGAAGGGTGTTTTGGGTTTTTCCAACAGATGACCCATCTGTTGCAATATATTATTCATTTGTTGGTTGAACGCAATGTAGTCTGATGAACTGTATTATATTCTTCCACCTAATGTCCATATGTTGAAATACATGGGTAGTCTATTAAATATAAATTTTTTGTAGTCTGTTGCAACATATGGTCCATACGGTTCAGCAAATGCTCAATCCCTACCTCCAACCGTCGACATGTTGAGATAAGGATTAGACAGAATAAAAATTAAAAAGCCAATGTCGAACAAACATAGATTTTTGAATCCATTACATACAAAAATACAATAAAAAATAAAACTTAGATCTAATATAATAAAACAAAATACATACGCTAAAAAAACATAACCTTATTATTTTTATTATTGTCAACCAACCAATTGTCATCTAGTAGAAGCAGGGCCCTCCTCAGCCTTGCTATTATGGTGCCCAACTCCCATCGGAGGTCATGAATCTGCCTTTCAAGTTCCAGCAAGGAGTCTCGCAGAATCACCTTGTCCCCTTTCGATCAACCATATCTAGAAGTAGAGTAGACTAAAAGTGTAAGGAGGGACCTATTTATAGAGGAATGAATTTGAATGGGTTAGTCAAAAAGTCATGACTGTTCACCTCTTTTTTAATAATTACATCCCTTAATTAAATAAAACTAGTGACTTTTCGATTATGTAAATTAAAAAAATAGATCTAAATACAACATTGTATCTTTATTTTATTTCAGAAAGAAAATTGCTTTAAAATAAATCCAACATATAGGTATTCTGTTGCAAAATATATTCTATCTGTTTGATAATTTACAACATCTTGGCAATGTGTTGCAGCAGATGTATATATTTGTTTGATTATTTCCAATAGATAAGTCATCTATTGCAACATATTGATCATCTGTTGTAACAAATGTCTATAATTGTTTGATAATTTTAACATATGTGTCATCTGTTGCAATAGGTTAATCATCTGTTTATTTAAATTAAGCCATAGATGGGGTAGGAAGAATAAGGTGCGTGCAGATGAATGGATCTACTTTCATATGTGGGAGTTATGTATTATTGATAAGGTCATCATGACAACTCACAAAGTACAATGATTTTGTGTGACACCTTGCCTTTTCAAGCTAGAAATCGAACCGTCATTCCAACGTGTGTAAACTATAATCCCATAATTTATATTTAAATTCTTATATCATGATATTTATCCTAGTGAGTGAAGTGATTATGAGGTGAAAAATATTCATAGAAATCACTTAGAGCAAAGTTGAGCTAAGAATCTTCGATTCGTCAAAAGTTGATATTCGATTCTACAAGGGTAAACTTTGAATGTGTATAACTTTTTATACATCAATTTTGCCTTAATTCGATACCCGAGTGAAAAGTTATGGCCTTTTTCATAAGAGGTAGTAAGGGCAGGAGATAAGTCCACGCCGAGGGGGTTATTCTATTGGGATAGAGCGTGCGGTCGCGGGGTCTATCGCCCCGGACTAATGGGCGCGATGCCTGGTCTATTCCTTTACCTTTTTAGCTTCTTATGGGTCAAGGGGTACTTTGGTCCTTTCCCCACAACCCCAAACATCTAAAGGATGATTTATATCACCCAAAAGGGCATTATTTTCCCATCTTCTTTAAAATCAACTCACCAAAAAACCTTTCTTTCCCTAAGAACAGACCCAAACTCTTCCTTAAGAAAATAAGGAAATTCAAGCTTTATTCACCAATCAAGAAGATTAAGGTATGTGGGACTATCCTAAACTACATGGGCATAGCTTTATCGTTCAAACAAGTTTTGTAAAGTATATGTTTTCGTATATGAGATGGGTTTTGATATGGTTGAAGATCATGAATTCTGAATCTGTTTTATAATGAAATTTAGCATAAGTTATGAGGTTGTTATCCAAAACTTGAATCTTTTTCACGTATGTGAATGTTATAACTTTTGACAAGTTGAACGAGAGCGTGATTTTACGAGATTCCCTCTCTTGTTATGAAATCTATTGTTCAAATGTACTGTGGGTTGTTCAAATGAATGAAACGAGTTTGAAAGTAAGTTCTTTATTATCATTATGGGTGAAATAATTTATGACATGATGAGAGGGTACTTTCTTTGCTTATAAGTGTTTACTCTGTTAATTGAAAGAAATGCATGCGTTTTATGAAAGGATTGTCCACCACATAATAAAGTGTTAAAAGGGGAATATTTTTCATATGTTTGCATGCATTTTGAAATAAGAACCCTCTTGTGTGATTTTTGAATATTTGACTGGCCATCAACATTATTTTTGAATGAAAGGGGATATGATTATGACATGATATGATATGACTTGTAAATCTAGGTATGACGATACCTATCACGAGATACCCTTAACATGAAAGAGATAAATGTTTTAAAAACATGAAACATGGTTTTAAAGGACTAAAATTAGGCTTAAAGAGAGCTAGTTGGTTAACTAAAGAAGGCTTGAGTTCAGATAACTCTTAGCCCAAAACCGTGTTTTGCCGATATGGGATTTATGTGCTATTCGGCAAGTGGGATAGCATGGTATGTTGGAAAGTTGGGCATACATCTTCATGATACTCCAATCTATGCGACAAACTCAGATTGGGGTCTTGGCCACCGAGTCAAGGGCGGACCCATATAGCCCGTGGGTATTCATATTTTGTAGGGTGAATGCTATAGATCAGTAGTAAAATTAAGAGTTGCATCATGATTATAAATAATAAAATTTTTTAAAACACATCAAACAATGCCCAGGTATTTTCATTTACTTTATGTTAAATGTTTTATGAAATGTTCTAACCTATGTTATATAAAAATATGTTATTTTAGATTGTTTCACATATAAGTACCTTTGTGTATTGACCCCCTATATTTTAGGTTTTGTGGTATAGTCCCATGGTCCATCACTTTAATATAACACTTGGGATATGACAGAAATGGGTGAGCCATCCATCTTTCGGGAGGCATTTACTTATATGTTGAGTCTTTCAGTATATGGTCCAGTCGGGGGCTTTGTTTCAGTCTAGATAGTTAGTTTTCATTAAAGGCTTTGTAGACGAGAGTTGAGTATTGTATTGTCATAATTTTCATGACACCACTTGAATTATAATGAATATCCATTGAATACTATTATATCTTCCGCACTTTGATTTATGTATGGATTATGCTTATGATTACATGCTAAGGGGTCTCCCGGGCCTTCATGGTTTGGGATGCCCGTCTTGGCCAGGGCCTCGGCTCAGGTCATTAAAACTTGGTATCGAATTACGGTTCATGGTTGTAAGACCCCCGCAAAATTCTAAGCTTAATTCAGTCCTTTAAGCTTGTCTAGGGGTCCCAAACTTAGAATATTTTAGCTAAGTACTCAGACTTAGTGTCATTTTAGACTACGAAAGGTGGAAATTATATTTCACAACCTTTACGTCCATTAAATGTTGATATTTAGGCTGATTCATGATCAGGGAGGTCCATAGGGGTTCCCGGATGAGTTTTGGATTTTTCGGACCTCGTTTGATACATGTTTGAGTAACAAAAATAGTGGGTCAATGCAATCTCAACGCGTTACATCGACATGTAAATTTTTCCCTCAGCTCAGTGCACATTCCAGTGAACCGACGCAACTCGACGCGGTAATTTGGCCATCGCATCGATGCCAATGATGCAACGCGTCGGTCTGCACGTCGGTGGGATGGGTTTCAGTCAATAAAATACCATGTCCTTAAGGGTATTTAGGACTTTTTTCCTCTGTCCTTCATCCTCTAATAACACAAAATTTAGCCCTCTTTTAGCAAGAGATAATCATTCTTTCACAAATTCCTCAAGAACAAACCCTAGGTCTGTCAATTCAAGAATCAAATTTCAAGAGATTTCACTATCAATTATCAAGAATTCACCAACTAAGGTAAGTAAAGTGTTCATCCAAGGGTCCCTTCCACCCTTGGAGTTCAAGAAACCCTTCTTAAAGACATGAATTGTGATTTCCATATTGTGGGTTAGATTGTACCCATGTTAATGATGTTGTATGATTTCCAAGTTGAGATCTTTAATGAATTTCATGAATTTATGTTAGTATGTGGGTTGAATTCCATGAATTTGAATTGATTTATGTAGCCATGGTCTATTAGATTAATGTTCATGACTAAGCATAAAGTTATGCATCCCATTTGTTTGTCAAAATGCCTAAGTGAATGAATTGTGCTTTATGGTCCATGGGTAGTCTTATGATAACTTCATGCAAACACTACATGTTCAAAATTACTCTCATGATAATGTTATGCCTCACAAGTGTTTGTTGGATTACCTATGTGAATCAAAAAGTATTCCATAACATGATAGTATGTATTTCTGCCCATGTACAAGTTCATGACCTTCAAGTGCTTAATGAAATGCCTCATTGATTGCAATGTGTACAGTTGACTATTGTTATATTTCGAAGAATTATCATGTCTTATTATTATTCATGCTATCGAGTCCTGGGGGTATTTAATACCCGACAATTTAGCTGCTTACCTAGAGCCAGTGTCAGTTATAGAATAATCTCAGTCATGTCACTATCAGTAGAATTCAGTCAGTTATAGAACTCAGGAAAAACTCAGTAGTATTCTGTTCGAAGCTCAGTAGGCTTAGTCAGTTCCCAGAATTTAATCAGTGATCATTTCAGTACTCAGTATCAGTCCAGTCCCATTCAGTATTCAGTTTAGACCTTAATAAACTTAGTCAATCAACAGAATTTAGTAGTGTTCTGTCAGTCAATGGAACCCAGTGAACTCAGTTCAGCTCAATTAAACAAGTACGATCAGTAATAGTTTAGTCAAGCCTAGTATGAACTAGGAAATTAGTTCAGTGTCTATTCAGTTGGGAGTAGGATTTAGCACCGAGTGAACCCAAGGATGGGGGCTCACTTGTCAGCAGAGGGTGTGATCCTTAGAAGCAATCCTTATGTTCTAGAACTACGTAGCCAACGTAGGTTGAGATATCTTCCTGCCAGATATTATTAGGGTTGATATATCTCATTTGAGTTTTTCTATCAGTGAGGGTTGACGGAAGAGCTTCCTGTTAGAGACGGTTAACTCACAGCTTGTCCTTACCCGTGGCACTGTATTGACACCCTTCTAAATGGGGTTGCAGGTTAGACCCCAAATCAATTAAAAATGGGTATGTTGGTTAGATAATTACCTCCCATAGTCTCAGTCTCAGTCATCAGTACAGAACTCAAATAGTTCTACATATTTCAGGACTGTCAGATATAGTCACTCAGCTCAGTACGGAACTCAACTAGTTCCATCAGAATTAGAACTGTCAGAAACAGTCACTCAGTAATAGTGTATCAGTTATCAGTACATCAGTTATCAGTAATCCATGTTACCAGTAAAATCAGTAGTCGGTATTATTATGACTTTAATTACAGCTCCTGTATTCATGCATGTATTTCTCTCTCAGTCATGTTTATGTTATTCAGTTAGTTATAGTTCATGGATGTGAACCCTTGCATTCAGCCTACCTTACTTTTCATACTAGTACATTCACACATACTGACACATAATTTTCTCTTGCGCTATGGTGTTTTATACCATAGGTTAGGATGCTTAGGTTCCCAATCACACGTAGATAGATTTAGATTCAGCCAGCAGCAGTAGACTAGCAGTGAGTCCTCATTATTCGAGGATATTCTTTTATTTCATTATCTCACCACATTCAGTATTTCAGTAGATGGAGTTAGTTGGGGGACTATTCTATTAAATCCACAATTTAGACAGTTTAGTTAGCGGTTTTTTAGAATAGTTGTTCAGACAGTTGTTCAGTATTGGTATTGTGATACCTTATCTCAGTTTTATTTTAGTTATTGGAACCTTATGGCATTTCAACCCATTATTCTGCATTATTCCGTATTATAACTTAGTTATTGCAGGTACCAGTCATGGGTTAACTTATGGTCTTTCAGGATTATGAGCACCGTGTAGCGTCTGGGGTACAGACTCGGGGCATTACAAACTTGGTATCAAAGCCTAAGGTTCAATAGAGTCTTAGGAAGTCTAAAATCCGCATCTAGTAGAGTCTAGTGCATGGGTGTATTGTGCGCCACACTTATAGACAAGAGTCTATGAGATGTTTTAGGAACAGTATCCCTTCTTTCAGTATTCATGTCGTGTGAGTGAGGATGAGCTCTAGTTACACTCTCTTTTTTATTTTATAGAATATGCCTCCAAAGAGGACACAGAGAAGAGGAATAGGAGATCAGTCAGCCCCTCAGCCCGTCCATCTAGATTCTTTGGGTGAGCATGTATCCCACGTGGAGTTTAGAGCAGCCTTTACCACCCTAGCTCATTCTATAGCAGTTGAGAATGAAAGACTAGAAGCCATTTTGGCCAACCCAGTGACTAATACTACTGCCGCCAGGATTCAGGACTTCACCCGAATGAACCCTCCATCGTTTACCTGGTCTACGTCGGATGAGGACCCTCAGGAATTTCTTGATCAAGTGCAGAAGGTTACAAATATCATGGGGGTGAATGCTATTGATAGCATTGAGTTAGCCGCCTATCAGCTACAACATATAGCCCATACATGTTTTAACCAGTGGAAAGTAGACAGGGGTGCAGATATAGAGCCCATAGAGTGGGAAGAGTTTACTATAGCCTTCTTAGACAGATTCTTTCCCTTAGAGCTAAAAAAGCCAAGGTGTTAGAGTTCATCAATATCAAGTAAGGCAGTATGAGTGTAAAAGAGTATTCCCTCAAGTTTACTCAGTTAGCCAGATTGCCCCACATGTAGTAGAATACAATAGATCCAGAATGAGCAAGTTTGTGTCTGGGGTATCGGGTAGAGTGGTTAAGGAGTACAGGACTGCAATGTTGATTAGGGAGATGGACATATCTAGGCTTATGGTCCATGCTCAACAGATTGAGAAATAGAAACTTAAGAAGAAGGAGAGAGAAAATAAGAGAGCCAGAATGGGTAGCTTTAGTTTTACCCAGCCAAGGTCAGAAGGTGGTAACCGTTCTCGGTTTAGTCAAAAGTTTTCATCCCTAATTCCATCTTCAGCTAGTACACCAGTACCGAGGTTAAGGAATGACAGTCATGATGGGGCGCCAAGCTCCAAAAACCATAGTAGTACAAACGATATTCGTACTAATCTGCTTTGCAAAAAATGTGGTAAGAATCATAATGGTGTGTGTAGAGCCGGAAATGATGTGTGTTTTAGATGTGGCAAGTTAGGTCACAAAGTTCTAGACTGTCCAAAGGCTGGTCCGCGAAGTCAGCACAATCATTATTCAGTTCAGTTCGGTTGCCCAAATCAGCAGGGTGCCACTCCTAGTGCCGCCAGTGGGAAGCGCCCAAATAGGCTTTATGCGCTTCAGTACAAAAATGATCAGAAAAGTTCTTTTGATGCGGTCACTGGTACGTTACAGACCTCCCATTTACATATTTATGTCTCATCAAACTTAGGAGTTTCTCTGTCTTTTGTAACTCCTTGTATAGCAATTAACTTTAAGCTCAGACCAGATATTAACAAAACCTTTCTCGGCCTCTACCCCAGTGGGTCAATCTATCATTGCCCGGCGGGTATATAGGAACTGTTCGGTTATGATATCTTAGGAAGTCAGGCTCCCAGATTTCAATAGTAATATTAGTATGTGCAGAAAATTAATGGGTGGAAATGATGCCCAACCCATTTTTGCCTTAGTTCAAAGCTTGTACTTCCGTCATCATGATACCTATGCATGTTTTACGTCTCAGCTCCATGAACACAACTTATATTCACACACTTTCCACAAAGTCATGTGCGTTTCCAGTTCCTAGCATGAAGAGCTCCAATTCACTCAACAGTATGAATTATATTTCATGAAATCATAAACTCCAAACTCAGGTCATACAGCTCATGACATCTGCACTCATGCCTTACAATGTGTTTAGTCCCAGTTACCTTACTAATCATAGTCTCAGTTACAGTCTTAGTTATAGTGTCAGTCTCAGTCGAGCAATCAGATAAAAAATATAGTTTAGTTTCAGGTTTACTTGACCATAGCGTACAGTTATCAATTGTTCAGTTATCAGTATTTCAGTACCTCAGTTTACACAATATATCAGAATTATGTTATACGCTTGGTCTTGCATTCTCAAATAATACAAATTTTTATTTTCGCAAATTCATGCTCAGTTGTCTCCTGTTACCCAGTTAGTCCTTACCTCGTGTACATGACACTCTACAGTTTTAGTCCCGTTATTCATACTAATTACAGTTCAGTCTTATATGCCCAGTATTCAACTATCAGTTATCCAATTAATTAGATAAGTTAGTATGCTTATGCGTTCATGAGCAACGTCCATGTGAATATTTTTTTCTTTCAGTAGTACCAGGTGAAGTGTCGTATAAGGTGGAGAGTATAGTTGAGAATAAATTTTTAGTATGATACAGTCCGTAAATCCAGTAATTCAGTATTAGCAGTCAGACGGACAAGTTCGTGTGGTGTGGTTTCCACCTTTCCATCTAGTCGCTCTGTCCGAATGTCTCATGAAATAAATTATTCCAATATGGAGAAATTAGGTCGTGCGTGTTCAGCTCAGTTCATGTATCATGTCTCAGTTTCAGATCCCAGATATTCAGTCACAATTAGTTTGTAGGTGCATTGTGCATCACCCCAGTTTTCCTCAGTATCTCAGCCAAGTCAGCATTCTTCGAGGGACATAATGTCCCAGGGGGGATATGCACTATAACCCTAAGCTTTCTTGTCCTATACCTCCTATTTCTCTTCATATAACAAATCCAGTTTGGAGTAGTGGGTACTTATAAGTCGGCCCTCAAGTTCCAATCTCAACCATAAGCCATGTATTCAAGGGGCTCAATTCATTTTACGATATTCAGTTCATGTACCACATTCCAGTCTCAGTCATTTTCTCATGTTCCCGTTCATGCATATTCCAAAAATGATCTTGAGTTAATTAATATTTTTTAGTTTAAGTAATAGTTTTTCCATGAACCTACCCAGTTTCTTGTTCAGATTTCAGTTACAAATTTGGTATTAGTTACCATTGCATGTTCAGTTATACGTTCATGAGACAGTTCATCCATATATCCATGCATCAGATATATATGTTCAGTATATAGATTCAGTTTATCAGTAATCCCAGTCATGCATTCATGAATCGTGTTCAGCTATACTCATGCATCAGATAGGCATGTTCAGTATGATAGTTCAGAATACTAGTAATATCAGTCCTATAGTCATGTCCCAGATGTTTATGTCCAGCAAGTAGATTCAGCCTACTAGTACTCTCAGTTCTGTTCGTCTCATTCGAGGACGAATGTTCCCAATGGGAAGATATTGTTAGACCCCACAAAATCCTAAGCTTAATTCAGTTCTTTAAGCTTGTCTAGGGGTCCTAAACTTAGAATATTTTAGCTAAGTACTCAGACTTAGTGTCATTTTAGCCTATGAAAGGTGGAAATCATATTTTGCGACCTTTACATCCATTAAATGTAGATTTTTAGGTTGATTCATGATCAAGGAGGTCCATAGGGGTTCCCGGATGAGTTTTGGATTTTTTGAACCTGGTTTGATACATATTTGAGTGACCAAAATAGTGTGTCGATGCGATCTCGACGCGTCGCATCATCCATCACATTTATAGGTAAATTTTTCCCTCAACTTAGTGAACATTCCAGTGAACAAATGCAAACTCGACGCTGCGCATTGGCCATTACGTCGATGCCAATGACGTGGTGCGTCGGTCTGCGCATCAGTGGGATGGGTTTCAGTCATTAAAAGGCCGCATCCTTAAGGGTATTTAGGTATTTTATCCTCGGTCCTTTATCCTCTAATAACAAGAAATTTAGCCCTCTTTTAGCAAGAGATAATCATTCTTTCACAAATTCCTCAAGAACAAACCCTAGGGCTATCATTTCAAGAATCAAATTTCAAGAGATTTCACCGTCAATTTCAAGAATTCACCAACTAAGGTATGTAAAGTGTTAATCCAAGGGTCCCTTCCATCCTTGGAGTTCAAGAAACCCTACTTAAAAACATGAATTATGATTTTCATGTTTTGGGTTAGATTGTACCCATGTTGATGATGTTGTATGATTTCCAAGTTGAGATCTTTAATGAATTTCATGAATTTATGTTAGTGTGTGGGTTGAATTCCATGAATTTGAATTGATTTATGTAGCCATGGTGTATTAGATTAATGTTCATGACTAAGCATAAAGTTATGCCTCCCATGTGTTTGTCAAAATGCCTAAGTGAATGAATTGTGCTTTGTGGTCCATGGGTAGTCTTATGATAACTTCATGCAAACACTACATGTTCAAAATTACTCTCATGATAATGTTATGCCTCACAAGTGTTTGTTGGATTACCTATGTGAATTTGAAAGTGTTCCATAACATGATAGTATGTATCTCTGCCCATGTACAAGTTCATGACCTTTAAGTGCTTAATGAAAGACCTCATTGATTGTATTGTGTACAGTTGACTATTGTTATGTTTCCAAGAATTATCATGTTTTATTATTATTCTTGCTATCGAGTCCTGGGGGTATTTAATACCCGATAATTTAGCTGCTTACCTAGATCCAGTGTCAGTTATAGAATAATCTCAGTCATGTCACGATCAGTAGAATTCAGTCAGCTACAAAACTCAGGAAAAACTCAGTAGTATTATGTTCAAAACTCAGTAGGCTTAGTCAGTTCCCAAAATTCAATCAGTGGTCAGTTCAGTACTCAGTATCAGTCCAGTCCTATTTAGTATTCAGTTCAGTCCTTAATAAACTCAGCTAGTCAATAGAATTCAGTAGTGTTTCATCAGTCAATGGAACCCAGTAAACTCAGTTCAACTCAGTTAAACAAGTACGATCAGTAATAGTTCAGTCAAGTCTAGTATAAACTATGAAATCAGTTCTGTGTCTATTAAGTTGGGAGTAGGATTCAACAACGAGTGAACCCAAGTATGTGGACTCACCTATCAGCTGAGGGTGTGATCCTCAGAAGCAATACTTGTGTTCCAGAACTATGTAGCAGCGTAGGTTGAGATATCTTCCTGCTAGATATTATTAAGGTTGATATATCTCATTTGAGTTTTTCCCATCAGCGAGGGTTGACAGAAGAGCTTCCTATTAGAGAGGGTTAACTCACAACTTGTTCTTACCCATGGCATGATATTGATACCCTTCCAACTAGGGTTACAGGTTGGACCCCAAATCAGTTAAAAAGGGGCATGTCGGTTAGATGATTACCTACCACAGTCTCAGTCTCAGTCATCAGTAAAGAATTCAGATAGTTCTACAGATTTCAGGACTGCCATATACAGCCACTCAGCTCAGTATGGAACTCATCTAGTTCTCTCAGAATTAGGACTATCAGAAATATTCACTCAGTAACAGTATATCAGTTATCAGTACATATGTTATCAGTAATCCATGTTACCACTAAACTCAGTATTCCGTATTATTATGACTTTAGTTACAGCTCCTGTATTCATGGATGTATTTCTCACTCAGTCATGTTCATGTTATTCAATCAGTTATAGTTCATGCATATGAACCCTTACATTCAGCCTACCTCACTTTGCATACCAGTACATTCACACGTACTGACGCATACTTTTCTCTTGCGCTATGGCATTTTATACCATAGGTTCAGACGCTCAGGTTCTTGATTACATGTAGATAGTTTCAGATTCAGCCAGCAACAGTAGACTAGCAGTGAGTCCTCATAATTCAAGGATATTCTTTTATTTTATTGTCTCACTACATTCAGTATTTTAGTAGATAGAGTTAGTTGGGGGATTGTCCCATCAACTCTATATTTCAGATAGTTTAGTTAGAGGCTTTTCAGACTAGTTGTTTAGAAAGTTGTTCAGTATTGGTATTATGATACCTTATCTCAGTTTTTTTCAGTTATTTAAACCTTATGGCATTTCAGCCCATTATTCCACATTATACCGTATTATTACTTAGTTATTGCAGAAGGTACCATTCATGGGTTAGCTTGTAGTCCTTTGGGATTATAATCACCGTGTAGCATCCAGGGTACAGACTCGGGGCGTTACAATGGTCCCAGGGTGTCTACAAATTTGTGTCGAGTAGAGTCCTTTTTATGGGTATGTAGCGCGCCACACTTACAAGGAGAAAGCTACGAGGCATTTAGGAGATATTTCCCCTTTCTTTCTTACTCTAAATTGTTCCATTGTGTTATCCATATGGAAGTTATCCAAATTCCTTCTTTACTTTAATTTTATTAGCTATGTCTCATTATCGAGTCGATTCAAGTGCAGAAGCTGAAAGTCTAAATGATATGGTCCTTTCTAATTGAGTCATAAAATATTATGAAATAGCATAATGACTTGAGAGGAGTCCATTAGTGCTTCAAGGTGTATTGATTCGAGTGTATACCTTTATTCTGATGAAATCGTACTTTTCAGCCTGAGGTATGAAATGTATTCAGTTTCTTTCAAAATTCTTATTGCAGATGTCATGCTAAAAGGTAAAGATATGTAGCAGAATATTGGAATAGTATTTCCACCTGAGTAGTAGTTAATGTTAAAGTGTCATGATCTATTGGTTGTAAAATGGTCCAAAAGTTAGTGATATGGACTATCAATTTTAGAAGTCAGAGTGAGGATGACTTTTGCATTAATAAGCTAGTTTTAGTTGTATAATCGTGACTGAGTAATGGGTTGCCATTTTATAGTGATAGACTAATGTGGTAGAAAAATTTGTAGATTGTATGGTAGTTTGTGAAGGAAGTGTTTGGTTATGATTATTATTTATTCAAAATAGGGAAGGATCTCAGATAATTATGGTGGTTGTAGAAATCATTTATAGGCTGTGAATAAAAAGGGGTAGATTAGTCAATAAGTTATGGGTAGAGACTCATTGGTGTAAATGGAATTTGAAGACAGTCTAAATGTATGCATGGGTAAGTAATTATGATATGAGAAAGTGGAACATATTGATAAGATCGTAATGGATTATATTATAAGATTAAGATCGACTATCTCTATTATGTGAATTTACCCCCTTGACTTTCTTTTCTTTAGTAGTTGAAAACTAGTACTGCAAGTGAGAAGGTGTACGGTAGATTCTAAGGTGTGGTAGTAATGTTGTGGAGAGAATAAATTTGTTGGTGGTAATTAAGTTAAATGGCATAGTTGGGTTGATTTCTTAATTTGATGGAATAGTATAGTATGTGACATGCTTTATCTGTGTTACATGATTGGGGTTATATAATAGGCTTGAGCATTAGATGTGGATTATGGTGATAAGATTAGTAGCTTAAGACTGATGATGGTTTTTTTGTGGGAATGAATTATGAGGCTTGATATGAGGTGTGAAATAGCCTAGGTAGGAAACTTGTGGAAAAACAAGTGGATAATTATGATATACATATACATGAGACTATGGTTTAAACGATGAATTATGGTTGAGTTATTAAGTGGGTAAGGGAAAGAATAAGTTGAACCCCGAGGTAGCATGTTATTAGATAAGGTTGATGTGTATGAGTGTCACGTGTACCTAGATCACATTCTCGAATTTTTGTAGTATGGAGAAGTCTGAAGAGTGGTTGTATGGTGTACTTTAGAAGTTGAATTGAGGAAATATAGGTAGGAAATATGTGCCTTTGGTATAGTTGTACAAATTTTGTTAAGTTGTAAGTTATGTGATTAGAGGTTAGTAATCTAAGGAGTTGGAGATGGAGTGTTAAGTGTTTAGAAGCATGGATACCCATGCCTATGATAATGTTAGTCACAATTCAATGACTTTAGGGTTTGGAGGAAGTTATGATTAGTTTTCCTGAAGGGGGATGTCCTTGAAAGAATTTAGTGTCCTTACATTAAAAATTATTGAGGGGAGTCTAGAATTTATGTGCATGGTGATACCCCTTTGTGTTGAGAGTTGTGGGTATAGATTTGATGAGAGGTTATATCCTCAAGTTCAGGAGTTTGACTTTGCTCTAAAATTTTTTTATTATGGCAAATTGCAGGGAAGAGTCATGATAAACCTATTCATATTCATGCAAACTCCTCCTACTTCAATTTAAGAGGTCATCCTATCAATGTCTTATGTATTCAAGTCCTGCCTATGTCTAAGGTCTGAGTTCTCTATGTAAGTTATGTCATGTTTTGACCTCTAAACTAGAAGCAACAATGTCTTAGTAATCCATTTTTCCAAGTATTCAAGATTCATGATTATGATGCTCATGATCCATAAATCCATGTCTCATATCATGCTTGGTTCTAAGAAAATATGCTTTCGATATGTTACCAATTCATTTTATGTCGGGATTAGCCAAAGTGATAAGATTCATGCAAACTCATTACTATATCAGCTCTGAAAATAAGAAGCAATAGCT
This sequence comes from Capsicum pubescens, assembly GCA_030864215.1. Classification (NCBI taxonomy): domain Eukaryota; kingdom Viridiplantae; phylum Streptophyta; class Magnoliopsida; order Solanales; family Solanaceae; genus Capsicum; species Capsicum pubescens. The sequence goes on along the minus strand of CM061542.1, from coordinate 46,361,711 downwards.
TCATGTATCAATCCTTGTCTTAATCGTTGACTTCATAAATTTCGACTTTATGTTATACGACTCATGATGTAAGCACTTTAGTTTCTCATCGTGGTCCGTCCTAAGAACTCATGTTGTGTTATGTTTATGCCTGAATGACTCTCTATTTATGATTTAGACATCTGATGTATGAAGCACTTCGAGTCTATTATATTAAATCTTTATCTCATATCCCACCTTGAGTAGTGCAATAAGCATATATTATAATCGAATAGTGTTACTCTCTTTCATGATATTTATCCTCGGGTCCCTCAATAACCCTCCGTATGATAGCATGATAGTAGTTATGGAAGAGTAGTAATGTTTGAGGTAGGGAAGTAGATGTTCTTGAATATGAAAATTTGATGTGATTTCTTTAGATAACGTCATAGGTGAAGGGGAAAAGAAGGAGATGAATTTCATTACATGAAATAGTTAGGAAAGAGATATATGACAAAAGTCTTTGTGAGAGTGATCGAATTTGTTGGTCTTAGTGGGAAGATCCATGAAATGGGTGTATTAATGAAAGTCTTGAATGTAGTGATTGATGAAAACACAAACCCATGTACTATGTGGTTAGTACTCCCTGAATTAAAACTATAGGGTGGTTGATGGCAGTAATTAGGTGAAGTAATATTCTTGAAGAGATGTAGAGTATGGGGTCCCATAGATTAAGCTAGAAGCTCTTTTGTAACGCCCCGAGAGTACACCCTGGGCGTCACACGGTGCTTACAGTCCTAAGAGACCACAAGCAAACCCATGAACTGGTACCTGCTGTGATACGGGTCAAAGAGGCATCTTAGCACTCGAGGACATGAAAATGTGAGGGAAGACCCGAGGTTGTGGGGCTTCCAAACCAAGGAACAAGCTTTGAAGTGTAGAGAACAAGTCCCAACACTCCAAAGCTATCCAAGAAGCCAAACCCCTTTGTTTGGGCTCATTAAGGGCCTTTTGGGAATTTATGTAACAAGTGTTGCCCTAGCCTATAAATAGAACAATTAGGTCATTTTTTCATTTAGACTTTGATGATATGTTTTGAGAGCACCATAGGGTGTATTGCAAGGTGGAATCCTTGTGGTAAGGTAGAATCCTTGTGTTAGTAGCTTGTTTAGAAATGTTGGTTTCTTGGGGATTCCAGTTCCCTTGAGGTCACGTAAGAGATAGGTTTATGTTGTGTGTGGTATTAAAGGTCCAAGAGTGGAATAAGCTCTTGGGTTGTTAATATTACATCTCCATTTGTCTATCTTTCTATCTTTACTTTGTTCTAATCATTGGTGTTCTTGTTCTAGTATTATAACCCGTGACTTGTTATCATTGTTATATCCTTGTTGTTGTTCATCTGGTCATTATATTGTTGTTGTTAATCTTACTTTGGTTGGCTGTTTCGGTGTTAAAACACACCCTTTATCTTGTCATTGTTGTTGTTATTGTTGAATCCGAGTGTGGTCTCTAAACGGTCCTTGAATCTTTGGATTTGTGGACTATTTTGAGTGTGTTTTCTTGTCTTCTTGATAATTCCGGTATCATTTGGTATCAGATCCATCTTTGGTTTTGTCCCTACAATACCAATCTTGGGCTCCCTTGGTTGAAGAAAGAAAAAAGGTTGAAAACTGAAATTTCCAGAAAATTGCAAAACTGTCCATTTGGTGTTCTTGGCCGAAAATTGTGTTGTTGTTGTGTATTTGCCAAGAATTTTTGTTTGTTTAGTTATTTCTAAGTGTTGGCTTTCTTGTTTACTAGCTTGAGTCTAAAATCTAAACTTGAGCTTGAACTTGTTGGAGTTGTTGTTGTGAACTTGAAGAGTGGCCGATTGTTGTTGTTCATTGTGGTCTTAGCCGTGACTTGTTGGCGTTGTTGTTGTTATAGGTGGACGTTTGGATTGTTGAGTTCTTGGTGGTTGATGAATATGTTCTTGATGTTCTTACAACCTTCATAACTTGATGAGTAAAGTGACTACTAGATCTTAAAAAGGTGAAAGGAAAAAGATGAAAACTTGTTAGTCTTGTAAGACTTGCAATCATCCATCAACTAGTCAATCACTTCTCAACAACTTTCCTTGTTTTAAGGATCTTGTTTTAGGGAACCAGTGCAAAAAGTCAAGTCTTCCATTCTTTTGAATTTGAAGAGGATTTCAAGATTTGTTTCCCTCCAAAACAATTCCCACCAATTAAAAATCACCAATAGTTCAAGACTTCCAATTTTTGAAAATAAAAAAATTGTACGGCCACAACCAATACGTGTCTGCCACGTCACTGTTACTGTTCACACAACAAATTTTGGCTCAAATTTAGTTTTTCTTAGTTTCTTATTGTTGGTTCCTAGTTTTGTTTGTTGACTCTAATAACTAATCGACAAGCTAGTACTCCTCTACTAGATTGTAAATTAGTTTTTGAATACGCTTCTTCATGTTAACGTTGTTTATTTTGTGCTTTTCTCATTTTTGAGTCGTAGTATCTTTTGGTTCAAGTTTGTACATTATTTATTTGAGTCGTTTCAAACAAGAATCTACTCCGACCTTGAGCCAAAATTGGGACCAAGTAACCTTATTGGAGTATAAGCGAGTTATCAACGCTTTTGAGACCAATAGAGTGAAAACGTCAAAGTGTGAAAGTATGGAATTATGGACTGTTTTGAGTCGACTCGTGGACTGAGTTTTGCTAATATTAATGTGTTATTGTTTTTATTATATTTTAGTGTTCTTAATAGGTACTATGGCATCGGGAAAGATGACCATGAATGATTTGATGGCTGCCATAATGGGTATGAAACATGACCTTAGTAGTCGAATGGAGAGAATGGAAAGAATAATGGACCGAGTGGACGAAAAAATGGAAGGGACGGAAAGCTCTCTTTGCAAGGAGTTGGATAACTTGATAGAGAAACCAAGCCTTCCTAATAAAGTTCCCATGAGTGGACATTCTCCACATGAGCTACAAGGTAATCAAACTAACTCTTGCACTCTAGTGAATGAGGCTAGTAGCCAACTAAGTGTGAATGATAGTTTGCCTTTAGGTGAGCCGAATGTGCCTCTATTTGGTGATGATAATGTATAACTTGAGATTGTTGAAACACTAGTTGATCCATATAGTGTTGAAGCCATTGTGGCAAGTAATAGTACATTGTCTTATGGAAGTCATGAAGACCAACTTGTGTGTGAAAATTATGATGTTGAACATGTTGGCCGATTGACTAAAGGATGACCCTCTAGTTGTTTTTATTGTAGATCATGTTAGTATATAGGGTGTCAATGAGTGTAAAGATTGTAGTCTTTGGGAAAGGAAGTATGTCCTCCACCCATGTCCATGGACACTCTATCCCTTTGATCCCGGTGACCATTTGAAATGTGATATTGATTTATTTCAAACCATATTCGAGAATGATGTGTGTGCATTGTGTGGGCATGGTTATGTTGATGCTAATCATGTCTTATATGTAATTCAGGTTTCCCGTGATTGGTGTGTCATTTTTGAGAACCCGAGGGATGTTGGGTTATATGTTAAATTTGAGCCACCTTGGCAAGATGCTATGATTGATTACACTAATCCTAACCCTCATACCTTGAGGAACTTGTGTTTTCTTGTCCTTCCTATTATTTTGCAAGGTTTGGATTCGAGGACGAATCCTTTCTAAGGAGGAGAGGATGATACGGGTCAAAGAGGCATCTTAGCACTCGAGGATATGAAGATGTGAGGGAAGACCCGAGCTTGTGGGGCTGACTAACCAAGGAACAAGCTTTGAAGTTTAGAGAACAAGTCCCAACACTCCAAAGCTGTCCAAGAAGCCAAGCCCCTTTGTTTGGGCTCATTAAGGGCCTTTTGGGCATTTATGTAACAAGTGTTGCCCTAGCCTATAAATAGAACAATTAGGTCATTTTGTCATTTAGACTTTGATGATATGTTTCGAGAGCACCATAGAGTGCCTTGCAAGGTGGAATCCTTGTGGCAAGGTGAATCCTTGTGTTGGTTGCTTGGGGATTCTAGTTCCGTAGAGGTCACGTAAGAGATAGGTTTATGTTGTGTGTGGTATTAAAGGTCCAAGAGTGGAATAAGCTCTTGGGTTGTTAATATTACATCTCCATTTGTCTATCTTTTTATCTTTACTTTATTCTAATCATTGGTGTTCTTGTTCTAGTATTGTAACCCGTGACTTGTTGTCATTGTTATATCCTTGTTGTTGTTCATCTGGTCTTCATATTGTTGTTGTTAATCTTACTTTGGGTTGGTTGTTTCGGTGTTAAAACACACCCTTTATCTCATCATTGTTGTTGTAATTATTGAATCCGAGTGTGGTCTCTAAACGGTCCTTGAATCTTTAGAATTGTGGACTGTTTTGAGTGTGTTTTCTTGTCTTCTTGATGATTCCGGTATCATGCTACGAGCACTGAATAGTATAATAACATATGTGGAATTCAACTGAGGAATGCCTTAAGGTTTTAATTAATAAATCTAATAAACAAAACTGTCAGTACTGATAAAATGTCTGACACTGACAACTAAAATCTAAGAAACTGACTAACTATCTGAAATATCCAAAAGCCTCTAAATTGACTGAATGGGAGTTGATGGGACAGGCCCCAACTAACTCCATCTAACTACTAAACTGAAAGCATGAAAATAAATATAGTCAATCCTTAAAATAAGAGGACTCACCACTACTACTGCTGATAATCTGGGTGGTCTAAGTGCGATCCGAGAACTGAGCGTTCGAACCTATGATATGATACATCATAGCGCAAGAAAAGAGTATGCAGTCAGTACTTTGAATGTACTAGTATACTAAATGAGGTAGGGTGATATTCATGGTTTCATGAACATGAATAATAACTGTCTGAATATATTTATATATAATATGAAGTACTAAATAGAGTGGAAGAAATCTGTAGTTACTGAGGATGCATAAAATCTGTAAATACTGAGGATGCATGACCAAGAATATAACATGTTCTGAATGTAATTTGTAAATACTGAAATCTGATAACTGAATCACTAATATCTGTATGCTATGGTCAAGCAACTAAAATTGAATTACTGAACTGATTACTGGACTGAGACTGTGGGAGGTATCATCTAACTGACATGCCCCAATCTGAGCTAATCGGGGTCCAAACTATAACCCAAGTTAGAAGGGTGTTAGTACCATGCCACGGGTACTAACACTGGCTTTCTAGATCCACTATACTGATGTACTATCCCAAAGGACTAAGGGTGTCAAGCCTAAACTGACGGGTGACCCCTGAGAAGTAGTCAAACCTAATCTGATGGGTGACTCCTCATATCCTATGCTGGCTAAGTAGTTCTAGAGTACAAGGATTTCTACTAACGACTTTGCCTATATGACGGGGAAATCACCATCCCTACACTTGCTTGGTGCTAAATCCTACTTCCAACTGAACTAACTCAGAATGCGGAACTGTTCTAAGTTTAACTGATTATGATAACTGACTGAACTGATAATGCTCATAACATATTTTCAAACTATTCTTAAGATACTGAGATTAGGTAAACAACTATGTTTTCGGGTATTCATAACCCCATGACTCAATAATAGTAAAATGGTACTAAACTTTAAGGACATAACATGGGAGAATTTATTAAAAATCCATTCTTGTAGGCAGTTCATCAAACACTTGATATGCATGGTTTAGGCTAAACATGGGGATAGTATAAAACTTGGAGTGATATCATAATTTCAACATCAACAACACTTAATCATGATTTTATTCAGAAAATAGGAATATTAAAATATGTGGGGTTTGATAATGACAACAATTTCATGTAAACGTGGTATGAAATCAAGATTCATGGAGGTTCATGGTTGAAATCACAATTTCAAATCATAATAACTTGAAAATATCATAACTTTGTATTTAAATTGGATACCTGGGCTCCATGGGTGAAAGGAATCCATGGATGAACACTTAACATACCTTAACGACAGATTTTCGTAAAAAGATTGGACCTTTAAGCTTGATTGTGCAAACCCTAGTTGTTTTTATCCTCTTGTGTTCTTAGATGATGAACATATGATGTTAATAGGGTTAAAATGTGATTAGGAGCTATTAATTTCGTGTAGTTATGTTTAGGGACGTTTAAGAGGTGTCAAATGACTTGGTTGCCCTCGGAATAACTCAAAAATAAAATATCTAGGTCGTTGTGCCATGGGGTTTGCGTCGCACAAGCTATGGAAAACTTTAAGGTTTGTGTCGCACTCCCTATGGCAAACTTTAAGGTTTGCATCGTACTTTCTATGGCAAACCCTTTCCAGTGAACGTTTGCAATTGTTAGGCGACACACACCCCTTTGCAAAGCCATAACTTTTTGCTCGGGTGTCGGATTAAGGCAAAATTGGTATTATAGGAAAGCTAATTCAATTATCTACAATTTAGTGGGTTTTAATCTAACAAATTACACTAATACATAAAGTTATAGTTGTTCAAAGATGAGCCTTGTAAAATCGAACACCAAAAATTGGTCGAATCAAGGGCTCTTAGCTCACTTTGCTCTAAGTGACACTTATGAACATGTTTTACACATCATGAGATCTCTTCTAACTAATCTAACCATCATAATTCATGCACCTAAATATTAATTATGGGATTAGAGGTTCATACTTAGGAACAACGGTTCGTTTCCTAGTATAGAAGTGTACGGGTTATTGCATTTTTTCTCTGAGTTAGGCTTTAACATAGAAGTACTATGCAGTGGGACTCAAAATCTTGTGGTTAGATGTGATATGGGAGAATTTTAAGTTGGAATGATGAAGAATATTATTTATTGTCTGGGGCATAGACGAGTTGTGTCTCTAAGTTTAAATCTATTCATTGTATCTGTAAGGTAGAGAATGTTTCTATTCCTATATCCCGCGAAATCTCATTTCATGATTAGTACCAATGTAAAATCAGGCCTAATAAACTCATTCCATATGTTGTGATGATCATGATCCCTAGAACTCATGTACAAGATCATCTCTATGTCAATTCTTATTCTCTCACGCTTTGTGCTTACTCGTTCTACTAGGGGTTATCATGAAGCTCTTTTAATGCCTTGCATAATTTGTAGAGTAAAAATATTCAATGTGATATTACATTCTTTATTCCATACTTTTAGAGCCTCAACAAGTTCCTACCCATTATTCGGGGGCGAATGATTCTAAGAGGGAGATAATATGACACCCCGCCTTTTCGAGCTAAAAATTGAACTTTCATTTCTACGTGTGTAAACTCTAATCTCATAATTTATATTTAAATTCTTGTATCATGATCTTTATCCTAGTGTGTGGAGTGATTAGGAGGTGAAAAATATTCATAGAAATCACTTAGAGCAAAATTGAGCTAAGAATCTTTGATTCGCCCATAGTTGATATTTGATTCTTAAAGGGTAAAATTTAAATGTGTATAACTTTTTACATATGTGGAATTTTTCAGATTAAGACCCATTAAATTGTAGATAATTGAGTCAACTTTTTAACGATACCAATTTTGCCTTAATCCGATACCCGAGCGAAATGACATGGCCTTTTTTGTGAGAGGCGGTAAGGGCAGGCGAAAATCCTGCGCCACAGGGGTTATTCCGCTGGGATAGAGCGGGCGTCGCAGGGTTTATCTCCTCGGACTAAAGGGCGCACCACCTGGTCTATTCCTTCACTTCTTCAGCTTCTTAAGGGTCAAGGGGTACTTTGGTCCTTTCCCCTCAACCCCAAACATCTAAAGGATGATTTATATCACCCAAAAGGGCATTATTTTCCCATCTTCTTTAAAATCAACTCATCAAAAAACCTTTCTTTCCCCAAGAACAGACCCAAACTCTTCCTTAAGAAAAAAATGAAGTTCAAGATTTCTTCACCAATCAAGAAGCATAAGGTAGTAGGACTCTCCTAAACTCCATGAGCATAGCTTTATCGTTCAAAAAAGTTTTGTAAAGTATATGTCTTCATATATGAGATGGGTTTTGATATGGTTGAAGAGAATGAATTGTAAAATTTGTTTTATAATAAAATTTAGCATAAATTATAAGGTTGTTACCCAAACGTTGAATCTTTTTCACATATATGAATGTTATAACTTTTGACAAGTTGAACAAGAGCGTGATTTTATGAGATTCCCTCTCTTGTTATGAAATCTATTGTTCAAATGTACTGTGGGTCATTCAAATGCATGAAACAAGTTTGAAAGTAAGTTCTTTATTATCATTATGGGTGACATCATTTATGACATGATGAGAGGGTACTTTCCTTGCTTATAAGTGTTTACTCTGTTAATTTAAAGAAATCCATGCATTTTATGAAACGATTGGCCACCACATAATAAAGTGTTAAAAGGGGAGTATTTTCATATGTTTGCATGCGTTTTGAAATAAGAACCCTCTTGTGTGACTTTTGAATCTTTGGGTGGCCATCTACATTATTTTTGAATGAAAGGGGCTATGATTATGACATGACATGATATGACTTGCAAGTCTAGATATGACGATACCTATCACAAGATGCCCTTAACAGGAAATAGATAAATCTTTTAGAAGTATGAAACATGGTTTTAAAGGACTAAATTTGGGCTTAAAGAGAGAAAGTTGGTTACCCGCAAAAGGCTTGAGTTTAGATAACTCTTATCCTGAAATCGTATTTTACTGATATGGGTTTTATGTGCTATTAGGAAAGTGGGATAGCATTGTATGTCAGCAAGTTGAACATACCTCTTCATGATATTCTAATCCTTATAGCAACTCAGATTAGGGGCTTGACCATTGAGTCGAGGGCGGACCCATATAGCCCGTGGGTATTCATTTTTTTTGGGTGAAACCTCTAGCTCAAAAGTAAAATAAAGAGTTGTGTCATGATTATAAGAAAATGTTTTAAAATGCATCAAACAATGCCTATGTATTTTCATTTACCTTATGCTAAATGTTTTATGAAATGCTCTCACCTATGTTGTTTAAAAATATGTTCTTTTGGATTGTTTTGTATACCAGTATCTTTGTGTATTGACCCCCTATATTTTAGGTTCTGCGGTATAGTCCCATGGCCTATCACATCAGTATAACACTTTGGATATGAGAGAAATAGGTGGGCCATCTATCTTTTGGGAAGAATTTACTTATATGTTGAGTCTTTCAGTATATGGTCGAGTCGGGGGCTTTGTCCCTGTCTAGATAGTTAGTTTTTATTAGAGGCTTCGTAGATGAGAGTTGAGTGTTGTATTGTCATAATTTTCTTGACACAACTTGAATTATAATGAATCTCCATTGATACTATTATATCTTCCGCACTTTGATTTATGTATGGATTATGCTTATGATTACATGCTAAGGTATCTCTCGGGCCTTCATGGTTTGAGATGCCCATCGCGGCCAGGGCCCCAGCTCGGGTCATGACATTTTGTAAATGCAGTTTTTAATCGATTAGGCTTTGATCATTCAAACAAGATCCTATATTGTATAGTTATATTTGATAGGTTCGAATTGATAAGGCTGATGGACCATGAAGATGGCATTGATACCCTGTTACGTTTTAATGATGGTTATTGATCATGTTTATGTGTGCCAAGTTTTGAGAAGGGATTAATATTTGGTGGTTTGAAGAGATCCAATTGCAATTGGGCTGACTTTAAGGGTGAAATGGACTTTGAGAAGGCCTTCAAAGCCTCCCATTGCAAAAAACAAGAACGAAAAATCAATAGAAATTTTCCTGGCCCAAATTTATATGGATGGGTTATTTGAGAAAATGATTATATGCCAGAAGGAGCCGTATGAGAATACCTGCGAGCAAAATGGGAGTTAATGAAAGACTATATCATATGAAACCTCATTGAAGAGGAAACATAGGATAGCAAGCATGGAACTTCTAGCGAATATGACTGATGAAATTGACTTAAAACATAAATCTGAATCAAGTGCAGATATGAAAGTGTATGAAAAAATGAAAATCCGTCAGTCATCTCTCTCAAAGAAAAATAGTAAATTAGACTTCAGCTGGACACTTTGTTAGGGAACTGCGACTAGTTAGCGTGGTCGGAATGACCACCTCTAGGGAAAATAACAGAACACCAAGGAAGCAGCTATGTGGGCACCAAGAGTTGAAATAATGTACAATAAAGAATGAAACTTGTGCCAAGAACTTTGAAGCAAAACTATACGTTATTTCAACCCTCGTTGCCCGCCTAGCTGTTTCCATGGTGTTCAATTATTTTCTCTGGAGGTGATCATTCCTACTACGCTAACTCGTCACAGTTCCCTAGAAAAGTGGCCATCTGCAGTCTACTTTGCCATTTTTCTTTGAGAGAGACAGATTGAGGGATTTTCATTTTTTGATACAGTTTCATATTTGCAGCTTATTCAGATTTTTCATTGTTTAAGTCAACTTCATCGTCCAGATTTGCTATACGTTCCTTGGTAACCTGTGTTTCTTCTTTAATATGGTCTGAGATTATATAATCTTCATCAACTCCCCTTTCCCTCGCAAGTATTCTCTTACCGCACCTTTTGTTGTATAATCATCATCTCGAGCACCCCAACCATATAAATTTGGTCTAGGACCATGACTATATTGAGTTTTGTTCTTGGTTGTAGTAGTGTGATGCTTCGAAGGCCTTTCAAAAGTCCATTGAACCCTTAAAATCAGTCCAATCACCATTGAATCTTTTAACAATGCCACCAAAACTTGATCCATTCACCAAACTTGACACATAAAATTTGCAAAACCATGATTAAACCGTAACAGGATATCGACACCACCTACAAGTCCCTCTACCTTATCAATTCATACATATAAAACTTAACTATAAAATTGCAGATATCTTGTTTGAATGATCAATGCCTAATCAGTAAAAAACAACATTCACAAAATTTGTGTACTCTATGTGTGTTTTCATGAGAACATGATCAGTAATACATACCTTCCACATATGAAGTGGTTCCATCTGCAAGTAGCTTATTCCCCGGAACTCATCTTTACTCTAGCCTTTTGTGTTGGTCGGAAAAAAGTTTATCAACTTTCACTTCCTTATATCTACAAACAAGAGAAAAATAATTGATGTCAAACAAGAGAAGAACAAAAAGAACATCACAATTGATGTCTATATAATTTTAAAAAAAGGGTCACACAAAATTAATAAATACAACATATTACAACAAGTGTTCCAACAGATAACCTATCTATTGTAACAGATTCCCCATCTGTTCAACATATGATCCAACTGTTGCAATAGGCAACGCATCTGTGGCAACAGATGGCCGACATCTTGCAACATATGGGTCATCTGTTGGAATAAATTAACAACACCAATACCACATGTTCCACCAACACCAACACCATCACCAACATAAAAAACAACATCAACAACAAATAAACAAATAAAAGACGCACAAAAAAATGATACTGCCAACAAGGTTGTTTAAGTTCTCCCAAAAGATGACTTTTTTGCATATTTTAATAAAAACAACTGTTCGTTCATTCAAGAATTAAAAGTCACCTTTCCTTTAATTTTCTCAATAAATAAAATATGGGTAGATAAATAAAAACAACAGATGTCAATAACTAATTTAAATAACATGCAAACAAGAAGACAAGAAGGAAAGAGCAATGGTGAACCATACCTGCAATGTCAAAAGCAAAGGGATCAAAACACTAATTTCAGTCGAGAAAAGATATTGATCGGTTGAGATCCGAAAGGACCCTCATGCAAAAAATGAGAGAAAAGAGAGAAAAAGAGAAGACAGTTGTGATTACCCTAAAGAGGAGAGAAAGAGAAAGAAGGGTTTAAATATTCATTAATAACTTTGAGGGACACGAGGAGACCACACTGAAAAGAAAAGATAAAACAACTCAAGGAGGAGATTTTTGAGTTATCCAAGAAATATTTTTTACCGCCTTAGTATTTTATCTTTTTTATTTCGTACAGAAAATTGCTTTAAAATAAAAAAATAATCTTAAAATATATAAGTAATCTATTGCAACAGATGTCAATATTTATTTGAAAATTTCCAACAACTCAGTCATCTGTCGCAACATATGGCAACGTCTATTTAATATTTTACAACAAATAAGTCATCTGTTGCAACATGTTTCTTTATCTATTTGATAATTTCCAATAGATAAGTCATCTGTTGCAACAGGTTGAACATCTATTTTAATACAATTTCAATTGAGATCATAGGTTTAACTATAATTTTAATTGATTTTGCTAGAACTAGGGATGAGTTCATAGGGTCAACTACAATTTCAATAGAGTCGTTGCAATTGCACGATATTGGTATTGCATTTCTCCTTATCTGAGTCGTCAATCAATCAATATGAGTTGAAATCATTCATATCAAGCCATTGTTTGAAATACCTAAATTAATTTTTCTAGAATTAGGCATGAGTTCATAGGGTCAACTACAATTTCAATTGAGTTGCTGCAATTGCATGATATTGGTATTGCATTCCTCCTGACCTGAGTTGTCAATCGATCAATTTGAGTTGAAACGATTCATATCAAGCCATTGTTTGAAATATGAGTTCATAGGGTTAACAACAATTTCAATAGAGTCGTTGCAATTGCACGATGTTGGTATTGCATTCATCCTGACCTGAGTCATCAATCAATCAATTTGAGTTGAAACGATTCATATCAAGCCATTGTTTGAAATACATAAATTGATTTTTATAGAACTTGCGATGAGTTCATAGGGTAAACTACAATTTCAATTGAGTTGTTGCAATTGTATGATGTTGGTATTGCAGTCCTCCTGACCTGAGTCATCAATCTATCAATCTTAGTTGAAACAATTCATATTAACTTAATATTAAGCTAATATTAACTTAATATTAAGCTAATATTTTATTCATCAGTGTTCCGATTAAAATTAATACAATTTATTATGATGAAACAATTAAAATTTATCTCTTTTAAAAAATTAATTAAGATCAATTCGAACCAAATTAACATTTTCAAAACTTGCCATTCTTTTCCAAAATACAAATCAACCCATACAAATCATTCATTTGTGGGAAAAATATTTCATCATTTCAAATCTTGAGTTCTCACTCTTTTCTTTCTCTCTCAATAATACAAACAACAACTACTCAATATATTGCTCATCCCTTCACAACAGATCAACTTTCTTTCTATTTCCAACCACATAGTTGTTATTTTCGACTATATTCTTGCCTGTATCCATCATTTTCTCTGTCTTCGTAGGTAATAGAGTTCGAGAAGAGTTCTATATTTGTTCTTTTTAAAAAAAAATTAGGGATTTTTATTTAATAATGAAAAATAAGAATTTTAGTTATATTATCTTCGAGAATGGATTATTAATTTTGAGTTTTGATGCTAAAAACGTAGGAAGAAGCTGAGAAAATTCTATTTTTTTTGTAGTGTTTCATTGACTTTCATGATATTATTGGATGGCATTTGTGGCAGTGTTTGTGTTGGTGGAGGTGGAGGTATTTGTGGTGTTGGTGGTATTGGTATTGGTGGCATTGGTGACATTGGTAGTGGTGTAGGTGGTTTTGATGGCATTGGTGATGGTGGTGGCGGTGTTGCTGGTCTTGATGGTGGCGTTGGTATTGGTGGTGGTTTTGGTGTTGGTGTTGGTGGTAGTTTTAGTGATGGTGTTGGTGGTGTTGGTGGTCTACCAGTTGCAACAGGTGGAACATCTGTTAGGAGATATTAAATAGGTCTTCAAACAGATTCCCCATTTGTTGCAACTGATAGGTTATCTGTTGGAATATTTTTTTGTAATATGACATATAAATATTTGTTGAAATTTGTCTTACCATTTTTTAAAAATTATGCAGACATCAATTTTAATGTATTTTATATTTTTTTGTTGTTTGTAGTTAAAAGATGTCTCCCAAAAGAAAAGAAACCGATAATGGATCAACATCTGACCACCTAACAAAATAGGCTAGAGTACAAATGGATTCGGAGGAACTTCTTGAACAATCTCAGTCAAGAAAAAGTGAACCTGAGAAAAGTTATGAAAATGCTATTGAGAGAGGTGGAGAAGGGTATGTAGAGGCTGGTAGGGAAAATAAAAGTGAATAGGAAGAAGAAAAAGATAAATAAGAAGAGGAGGAAGTAGAAAGTGAGAAAGATGATAATGATCAACATGATGATAATGCATCACCAATTGGGCGTGAATTAAGATTGAAATCCTAGCATGATCCTTTCAAAACTATTAGTATTGACAAGTTTCAAGTTGAGTTGCCGATAGATAACCTTGCAGAACTAACTGGTGATTTTGTAGTTAAATCTCAGTTGGGGAAACCTTTTGATGAATTTAGGGATACTATGAAAAAGGAAAAACTAGAAGATTTTTTTAAGAAGAGTTGCTTTGGAGACTTTCTTGAGCTGATTGAGGACAACAATGCCCATTTTCAAATGAGCATGGTATATGGTCTTCTCAAGTGCAGGATCAAGTACGTGGGGGATGATAAAGATTTGAAAGAAGGGGGCAAAAAGATGGATGAAATTTGGATCAACTACTGTGGCATGTCGGTTTGTTTTGGTATGAAAGAGTTTGCTATAGTGACAGACTTGAGATGCGATCATCCAAAAGAACCTCTCATCAAGAAAGTACCCTGCAAAAAGTCCAAGGCAATCAGGACAATTAAACTACCACCATCAAATAAAGGCAAGGCATTGTCCAAGCAACCACCTACCAAAACCAACAAACATAAGGAAAAAATAGATGGGTTGTTGGACATTGTTGGACATGGCTAAAGAGCCACGATGTTGTTACAACATCTCAAGGATAAATCCATACCAAAGAAGTACAAGGATAAATTATGCTTAGTTTATTTGCCCATTTTGTTATATTGGCCAGAGACATCAAGAAAGTCATAGAAGATGATTTGTTAGAGCTTGCTGAGGATCTTGAGAAATTTAACAAGTATCTCTTGGGATATGACAGCTACAAGTTGACTGCCAAATATTTATTAACAAAGTTATCTCCAAGGATGATCACCTTGTACGGCTTTCCTTGGGCTTTCATGGTAAATTTAATCACTATTTGTATACTATTGCATTAGTTTATATTGAATAATTATTATGAATTTTTTTGGTTTGCTTCCTGTTTACATTTTTAGGCTTGGGCATTTGAAGCTATTCCTCCCCTCCGAAAGAAGGTGAAGGATTATGTGGATGAGGTTTCTCATCCTAGGATCCTTAGGTGGTTGGATACAAAGAGCAACACGAGAATTAAGGAGATTGTTCTCTTTAACCCTCCGAATGATACAGTAAGTCTTATTTCAAATAAAATAGTTTGGCTCAAAGAAAGATATTGAAACAAATGATTCATATGTTGTAACAGATTGGTAATTTTTTGTAATTTATCTTAACAGATTATCCATCTGGTGCAACAAATTGGTAATTTGTTGCAATATACAAATTATGTTTTTGCAACAGATTACCCATCTGTTGCTTTGGTTCTCTAAACCTGACTTAAAAGATTACTCATCTACTACAGTTGATGTAACAGATGGGTAATCTGATGCAACAAAAGGTTAATCTATTTCCACGTATGAATCATCTATTGCACCATAAAGATCATCTATTGCATAAGTTGTATATGTTAAAACATTACCCAACTGATTGTAAATTATTATTTGATTTAAATGTATCTATCCTTTTTTTAGGTTATCCATTCATGGATCGTGCCTATTGAGCGGGAGTTGGGAATGACTTCTTTTATTACTCTAGGTCTTGTTGATACAATAGCAGACTCAATGGTGGAGTTAATAAAGAAGGAATTGGCTGGAGCAACAACCATAAGAAGAGAAGTTAGGCAAGGTAAGCCTAATGTAATGTTGAAGCTTTTCATGACCAACCTGTTGCAACAGATCCAGGTGCTACTTCTGGGGGCGTTGCTGGTGGAGTTGTTGATGTTGGTGGAAGCCATGATGTTGCTGCTGATAGTCATGGTGATGAGCATATTGATGCTCAATAAAAAATAAATATGTTTGAAATCACCCCTTATATTGGTCCCTCCCACCCTTACACCATTCCCTCTAACCCTTACAGTGGTCCCTCTCTCCCCTCTTCACCCTTATGATCTCATTGCAAATACAATGAGTTCATGGACAGACAGGATAAACTCTTTGAAAAATTAGAGGCTATCGCTAAATCTTTCGAGGAATTGAAATCCTAGAGGGGTGCCATACCACCAAGAAGGTGAGTGAGCCATACACTCCTACAGTGGAAGTTAGGAAGAAGAAAAATACAATTAGACATATACTGTAAATTATGAAACCAAGAAAAATTACAACTCTTTCCTCTCCAAAAGTTGTTGAAGTTCAGGGACCGTTGAAGAAGGTGGACATATACGCGGAACTTGACGCTAAATAGAAGGTTGTTCTGAGAAAGACCATAAATTCCAAGAAACGCACAAAACCATCACCATGAATACCTTCCCCCCCCAAGACTTCATGAAGATTATTGATATAAACATGTGGTACGTGGACATGACAAGTTTACTTTTCCTAACCTATCCTTCTAATCTACTCAATGAAGAAGAAGCTACGTAATGGATGTGTAATCTGGTGCAACAACTGGGTATCCTGGTGCAATTGGTGATGGTTCTATTGCAACAGATTACCCATCTATTGCATAAGTTGCATTAGATGGGTAATCTGTTAACAAATTCAGAGAATCCTGTGCAACAGATGGACCATCTATTGCATCTTTCCACTTTCTTTTTCTTTTTTAAAATTACTAACCTATTTAAAAATTATCTTCTTATATTATATCACAATATGTTAATAAAATTCTCTGCCTCATGAGGGGTAGGAAATTAGCGTACCCAGAAGCTTATGATGCTGCCAATAGGATAATGGACCTCAACTTCTACAACAGTTTCAAGTATAGGTACTGTAACTACCCGAGAGTACACCTTGGATGCCACACGGTACTAGAAACCACAAGTGATCCCAAGCTAACCCATGAACTAGTATACTATTAAGCAACTGAATTATAATACATTAAATAACAAGTTCTGTTATGCGAAAACATAATCATACTGAAAATCTGAAATAGATAAAATACTGATAAAGTTTACAATCTAATAAAACTGAAAGAAGAAATTAAAATTTACATGACTAACTCTGAATGACATCTATGAAGCCTCTACTATACTGACTATAGATAGCTGGGATATGCCTCAAACTACCACTAATCAATACATAAGAAAAATAAATGAACTGTACATGAACTAAGACTGTCTGGAGTTCCCAAAATAAGAGAACTCATCACCTGCTGGCTGGAAACTACAACTGTCTGATCATGATGCATAGGATATAACTGGTACCTACATTATAAGATAATGTAGCACATAGACATATATGTGGATCAGTACTTCTAAAATGTACTAAGTATGCAGGGGTAAATACAATAAGTAAAAACTGATTTCATACGTAATCATAAAATATGCATGCTAAGTGTAAGTAGACCCACTAATATTCTGGAATAAATTAAAAACTAAATTATCTTAAAAGCATGAGCAACAAACATAATCTGGTAAGCTGGTGAATCTCTACACTTAGTTTTTGTAAAACTTTACTTTTTTGATATAAGTAGAATTGAAGATAGGATATAGTAAAATATGAATATTGTATGAATACTAAGTTTGAAACTACGTGATGGAAACTAACATAACATCGGGAATCTGAATATACAATTATACTTAGCATGAATACCAAAACATACAGAACCAAACATAACATATACTAAGCTTAATTGATTAACTAAATGGCTGATAGCTGAATACTGGTCATGTAAGACTGGACTGTACTTAGTCTGAATAACTGGACTGAAACTGTGGAGTACTACGCATATAGGGTAAGGACTAACTGAACAAATGAGATAACTGAGCATGAATGCAAAAAAAATGTAAAATCTGAGAATGTAGGACCAAGTGTATAACATGATTCTGAAATAGTCTGTAAACAGAATTACAAAAATACAGATAACCCCAATCTAAGCTAATCGGGGTCCAACCCGTAACACTAGTTGAAAGGGTGTAAGTATCGTGTCGCGGGTACGAACATTGGCTGTGTGGATCCACTGAAGTGTTTTCCCGAAGGACTAAGGGTCGCCCTTAACTGACAGGTCCCTAACGAGATATGTGTCAACCCTCAACTAGCAGGTTAATGTCTCAACCTACGTTGGCTACATAATTCTGGAATGCAGAGATTGCTACTCAGAGTCATACCCTCAACTGGCAGGTGAGCCCCCATCCCTGGGTTCGCTCGGTGCTAAATCCTACTCCCAACTAAACTGACACGAATTACTAACTGGTACATTCACTGATAACTAATAACTGATAAGCTCAGGTCATGATATTTTGAAAATAACAGTGCATACGGATTCTGAGGTACTTATTAGCATTTAAACTGATTATGACGACTAACTGGATGACAAGACTCATGGTTTATCTCAAATCATTTTGAACATACTGAGGCTAAGTAAACAACTAAATTTTGAGTATTCATAACCCCTTGGATTCAATAACATTAACAATAGGACATACTAAAGCTTCAAAACCATAATGAGAGCATTATTCAAAGAAATCCATCACTTGGGCATTTCATCAAACACATGGAGATTAATACTTTAACATAGGGTAATTCATCAAATACATGGGGATCATGAACTTGAACATGGGAATATCTTAAACATGGGAGCATAGCATGATTACACAACTAAAATTATAAACTGGGGAATTTACATGAAATTCGCTTGAAATAGGAAATGGGCATTTCATCACAACATGTAAAGATCATAGCTTGAACATAAGAATGTCTTAACATGAGCGAACAATAGAGATACATGGAACAATTTATAACTTGGGGATTCATCTTGAAATTGATTGAACATGATATGGGAATTTCACCAAACAAGTGGAAAGCATGAATTTAAAACATGAGAATATTGCTAAAAATCATGAATATAGGATCTATCATGGAATTCACTTGACTAAAGCATGAGAAACTCAAATTCATGGCATGAGGAATTCAAAATCATGCATGGAATATCACACGGGCTGAATTTAATTAAAACACCATGAAAACATGAAATTCAATCTTTCTTGAACATACAAAATACCATTATAATGGAAATTTCATTCTTTAATTGAAATAAAAGGGCTTTTGGGCCCCATGGGTGAAAGGGGACCCATGGATGAACTCCCACATACCTTAAAGCTTTAATCTTGAAGGAGAAATCTAACCTTGAAAGCTTTTATGAATTGGTAAACTTGAGTTCTTGCTTTTCTTGAAGAAATTAGAATAGAGTCTTGAAGTTCTTGGAGTGAAATTATGAATAGAGGAGGAAAATAATGCTCCTTTGGGCTTTAATTATGTATTATGGACGAGTTAGGCGGGAGGAAAGGACTTATTTTTCCTTAAAAACATGGAAACAGAAACTAAAAAATAGGTGCATGTGACGGAGCGGGCGTCGCACGCTAATCGCGCGACCTCACTGCCTCTCTCACGAAAATGGCTATAACTTTTCGCTCGGGTATCGGATTAAGGCAAAATTGGTATTGTTGGAAAGCTAATTCAATTATATACAATTTGGTTTGTCTTGATCTTCAAAAATTCTACGTATATAAAAAGTTATACACGTTCAAAGTAGACCCTTGTTGAATCGAATACCAAACTTTGGACGAATCAAAGGCTCTAAGCTTAACTTTGTTCTAAGTGATTCTTATGAACATTTTTCACCTCGAAAGCACATCAAACACAAGGATAAAGATAATGAAACTTATATTCACATGAGAATCATTTGTATTATAACTTATACATGTAGGAACAATGGTTTAAAGACTAGCCCAAAAATACGGGGTGTTACATTATCTCCTCCTTGGGAACATTCTTCCTCGAATGAGGCTGGTTAGACTGGGAGTATTTTACAAAGGTATCTGAGATCATATTCTAAACATGCATGACTTGGAACATGATTGCATAACTAAGTCTGAGCATGATACATGAACTGAACTGATTTCATGAATACATGCAATGACATAACAAAAGTTATAAGATAAAAAAAGAGTGTCAACTGATGAGTAACCATTACTTCATGATGGATATTATTTCGTGAAGAAGATATCAAAGGTTTAAGACATGAATACTCGGAGTATTACACCTCCCCATTGGGATAATTCGTCTCCCGAATGATACTGACTTGGTTGAAATACTAAGGAAAGACTGAGATGATGCACTGGAAACTTACGGACTGAATCATGACTGAATATTTAGGGTCTAAAACTGATGTATGATGCATGAATTGAGCTGAATTTAAAAATTACATGGATGCGAACAAACTACCTATTGGAATGGCCATATTCATGAGATTACGGATAGTAAGACTAGGTTGAAATATGAAAACTACATGAACTTGTCTGTCTGACTGGTAGACTCGATTGTTGGCTATACTGACTAAATTATACTGAAAGCTTATATTCAACTATACATTCCACTTATACACCAACATGACATTCAAGCCTATCTTCATAACCAAATATGAACTTGTAGGCAAACAACCACAAAAGCATCTTTCTCATATTCTCTAAACCTCTATCCTTAAAACTTTCATACACTAGCCCAAGAAAACACACATAGAATTTTAAATAATCATGACATAAAGAGAGGTTACTGGAAGATTAGAACATAAGGACCTGAAGCATGAAAGGATAACTATGTATAACTTGACACTTTACTGAGGCCTAAGGAATAAGTATCAAAAGAATGAATTCACCAAAGAGAGCTAAACTGAGGGCATACATGACATAAACTGAATTTCACTGATCATTAGGAGTGTAGCATGAGTACTTGGAACTTAACATACTGTAAAACACGGGTACATGAGTCATGAGATGTATGACCTGAGTTTGGAGTTCATGGTTTCATGGAACATGATTCTTACTACTGAGTGAACTGAAACTGCTTATACTAGGAACTGGGAGAGGATATGATTCTATATTATGTGCATGAACTATGATCGTGGAGCTGACATATAAGGCATGAGTAGATATCGTGATGACTGAAAAACTTTGCACTGAGATAATAATAGGTTGAGAATCATCCCTTACTGCTCCTCTACACACACTGGCACTACTACTAGAATTTGAGAGCCTAACTTGGTTACTTATTCTATCATCTCTTCCTTAGACTAAAGCCATCATCTTAAGTTTGTGGACCTTTTTTGTAACTCTAAACTTTCTATAGCCCATAACTTAGCTGGTAAGAATGTTACATACTACATTACTAGCTTCATTCACACTTAGCAACTCAAGGATACTATCTAAGAACCCACATTTTAAAAGCTTAGAAATACTACAATCCCATATCACCTCGGGTACACCTCTAGATCATACACACATCATCATACTTAATTTTAAATAAACAAACTTAAACTCTTGCATACACTGTTCAAGCCTACTAATTCACCTTTCGTACAACAGGCCCCATGAATACATAATCTGCTCAATCTGGATAATGCTATCCCAACTCTACTACTGCTAAACTGTTGGGTTCATGCTGCTAACTCTGGATCATATGCTATCATAGGATTCTGAGAAGGTATCTAAAAACACATCTAACTTTAGATCAATGTAGGATTTTCATGAATAAGAATGAATATTTTCAAAGTTCAGAACATAAGGGAACTAATGGGATATTTTGAGCCTGCGTGCAATCCCATAACTATCTATGGGGACTATTTGAGAAAACTTTATATGTAGGAATTTGAGCTTGACTATTTTTGTTACCTAAAAAACAAGGTATAGATGGCATGAATAAAGTAAGATAAGGAGCTGCATAAACTCCTTAGATAACATTTCTACTGCATGATCTGAGACTTGAAAGAAGGGAAATATTTCCTAAATTCCCTGTAGCCTCTTGAAGAAAAGTACAGACATCTCCGTAATGTTCTGCAAGACTCTACTAGACATGACTTCATAGACACCCTAGGACACTTGAACTCTGTGCTCTGATACCAAGTTTGTAATGACTCGAGAGTATACCCTGGAAGCCACACGGTGCTAGAAACCATAAGTGATCCCAAGTTAATGCATGAACTGGCATACTGTTAAGCAACTGAATTATAATACATTAAATAACAAGTTTTGTTGTGTGGAAACATAATTATACTAAAAATTTAAAATAGATACAATACTGATAAAGTTTACAATCTGATAAAACTGAAAGAAGAAACTAAAATTTACTTGACTGACATCAAGAAGCCTCTACTGTACTAACTATAGATAGTTGGTACATGCCTCCAACTAACACTAATCAATACATAAGAAAAATAAATGAACTGTACATGAACTAAGACTGTCTGGAGTTCCCAAAACAAGAGAACTCATCACCTGCTGGCTGGAAACTGCAACTGTCTGATCATGATGCATAGGCTATAACTAGTACCTACATTATAAGACAATGTAACACATAGACATATATGTGGATCAGTACTTCTGGAATATACTGAGTATGCAAGGGTGAATGCAATAAGTAAAAATTAATTTCATACATAATCGTAAAACATGCATGCTAAGTGTAAGTAGACCCACCAATAGTCTGGAATAAACTGAAAGCTGAATTATCTTAAAAGAATGAGCAACAAACATAATCTGGTAAGCTGGTGAATCTCTACACTTATTTTTTGTAAAACTTTACTTTTATGATATAAGTAAAACTGAAGATGGAATACGGTAAAATGTGAATATTGTATGAATACTGAGTCTGAAACAATGTGATGGAAACTGAAATAACATCAGGGATATGAATATACAAAACCAAACGTAACATATGCTAAGCTTATTTGATTAAATGAATGGCTGATAGATGAATACTGGTCATGTAAGATTGGACTGTACTTAGTCTGAATAACTGGACTAAAACTATGGAGTACTATACATATAGGGTAAGGACTAACTGGACAACATGAGATAACTGAGCATGAATACATGAAAATTATAAAATATGAGAATGCAGGACCAAGCATATAACATGATTCTGAAATAGTCTGTAAACAAAAAAACAGAAATACTGATAACTGAATATTATGGTCTAGAAAAACTGATCTGCACGCTGTACTGAGTACTGTAACTGAGATTGTGATAGGTATCATCTAACCGACATGCCCCAATCTAAGCTAATCGGGGTCCAATCAGTAACACTAGTTGGAAGGGTGTAAGTACCGGGCCACGGGTACTAGCATTGGCTGTGTGGATCTGTTGAAGTGTTTTTCTGAAGGACTAAGGGTCACCCTCAACTAGCAGGGCCCTAATGAGATATGTGAAAACCCTCAACTAGTAGGTTAACGTCTCAACCTACGCTGGTTACGAAGTTCTGGAATGTAGGGATTGCTACTAAGAGTCACACCCTCAACTGGCAGGTGAGCCCCCATCCCTGGGTTTGCTCGGTGCTAAATCCTACTCCCAACTGAATTGACATGGATTAATAACTGGTGCATTCACTGATAACTAATAACTAAGATCAGGTCATGGTATTCTGAAAATAACAGTGCATGCGGATTTTGTGGTACTTATTAGCATTTAAATTGATTATGACGACTGACTAGATGACAAGACTCATGGTTTATCTAAAACCATTCTGAACATATTGAAGCTAAGTGAACAATTAAATTTTGGGTATTCATAACCCCAGGACTCGATAACATTAACAATAGGACATACTAAAGCTTCAAAACCATAATGAGAAAGCATTATTCAAAGAAACTCATCACTTGGACATTTCATCAAACACATGGAGATTAATACTTCAACATAGGGTAATTCATCAAACACATAGGGATCATGAACTTGAACTTGGGAATATCTTAAACATGGGAGCATAGCATGATTACACAACTAAAATCATGAATTGGGAAATTTACATGAAATTCGCTTGAAATAGGACATAGGCGTTTCATCACAACATGTAAAGATCATAGCTTGAACATACGAATGTCTTAACATGAGCGAACAATAGAGTTACATGGAAAAATTTATAACTTGGGAATTCATCTTGAAATTGATTGAACATGATATGGGAATTTCACAAAACATGTGAAAAGCATGAATTTAAAACATGGGAATATTGCTAAAAATCATGAATATAGGATCTATCATGGAATTCACTTGACTAAAGCATGGGAAACTCAAATTCACGGCATGAGGAATTCAAAATCTTGCATGGATCTCACATGGGCTGAATTGAATTAAAACACCATGAAAACATGAAATTCACTCTTTCTTGAACATACAAAATTCCATAATAATGGGAAATTCATTCTTTAATTGAAAGAAAAGAGATTTTGGGCTCCATGGGTGAAAAAGGACCCATGGATGAACTCCCACACACCTTAAAGCTTTAATCTTGAAAGAGAAATACAACCTTGAAAGCTTTCTTGAATTGGGAAACTTGAGTTCTTGCTTTTCTTGAAGAAATTGTAGTCGAGTCTTGAAGTTCTTGGATGAAGATTAGGGTTTTGTTCTTGGAGAGGAATTATGTATAAAGAAGGCAAATAATGCTCCCTGGGGCTTTAATTATGTGCTATAGATGAGTTACGGTGGAGGAAAGGACTTATTTGCCCTTAAAATGCAGAAATAGAAACTGAAAAATAGGTACGTGCGACGGAGCGCGCGTCGCACGCTAATCGCGCGACCTCACTACCTCTCTTACAAAAATGGCTATAACTTTTTGCTCGGGTATCGGATTACGGTGAAATTGGTATTGTTGGAAAGCTAATTCAATTATCTACAATTTTGTTGCTTGAGATACAAAAATTCTATGTATTTAAAAAGTTATACACGTTCAAAGTAGACCCTTGTAGAATCGAATACCAAATTTTGGACGAATCAAAGGCTCTAAGCTCAACTTTGTTCTAAGTGATTCTTATGAACATTTTTCACCTCGAAAGCACATCAAACATGAGGATAAAGATCATTAAATGTATATTCACATGGTAATCATTTGGATTATAACTTATACTCATTGGAACGACGGTTCAAAGACTAGCCCAAAAATATGGGGTGTTACAGGTACGATGAGCTCATTAAGCTAGCATCAACTCCTAGTTTCCCGAGATTTGATTTGTTAGTTTATGGGTTCGAATGGGACGAAGATATTATTAATTATGTTAGAGGGAAGAGGTTATATCCACACAAGAAGGTCTGGATCAAAGCAAAGAGGATTCTTGTAGTCATGAACGTGGATAAAAAACATTTTATGGCTATTGAGATACTGCTCAAGAAGGGAATGATGAAAATTTATGACTGCAACTTGACTGTCTTCGATGAGGAAGATTTTTTTTACCAAGATACAACAATTGTTGGCATTATTCCCCAACCTGTTGAGGTAGAGTGGACTGATGAATTATTTTCCAGCAAAAGTATTGAAGCAAACATGGGATTTTAAAGGTTGAAATAAGGACAAAGACCTTCCAAAAAATAAAACCGGTGCAACATGCGGGTTGTACGCGCTTGCATACATTGAATATTTTCTAATCGGCACAGAAATATCCAACCCAACGACCTTTCTGTGTGACAACACTGTGGCAAGGATGCAAGAGGTCTGAGCTTATGGGGTACTAACTAAATGCTTGGAGCCTGTGTAAAAAACAAGATGTAGAAACACAAACACCATGACAATTTTTATTTTCTGATAATTTTTTATATTTGATGAAAATTGAATTTTGTATAATGCAACAAATTGTCTATCTATTGTAACAGATAGTCTATCTATTCTAATAGATAGTCTATCTGTTCTGACAGATAGTTTATTTGTTGCAATAGGTTGGTCATCTGTTGCATTATGCAGATGTTTATATCTAAGTCTAACTGTTACAATAGATAGGTCATCAATTGGAACAAATCAAAATAGTAGGAAGATCTGTTTGATAATTTCAAATAGATGACCTACATGTTGCAGCATATGTCTAAATCTGTTTGATAATTTCCAACAGATATGTCATTTGTTGCAACAGATACATTATCTATTGTAATATTTGAATCTAGTATTCCATTTCAATTAATAATTCCAAATCTAAGGAAAACATAGATAAAATAAAATAAATCAAAGCCTTCAAAATTTACATAAACTAAATCAACAAATAAATGAACTGTAAAAAAATTGTTATGGGTATAGATGATCTACTCAAAAAATAAATCATCAATTTAAATTTTGGTGCCAATAATTCATAAGGAGAGGTTATTACTTTGACAGAAAAGATCTACTCAATATGAACAAGTTGTTCATCATCCGGTTCTATGAAATTTGGCTTTGGACATCATGGATCTTTAATGTCGCTTGCATACAGTTTTTGAGTTTTTGATTCTCCGTACTTCCATAAAAGAGTAACATATATTTTACGGAGTAATCCAATATCAATTCCATCATTTGATACTTGTAATCCATCGTTCAAATACTCGGCGTAAGCGGCAACAAAAAACCGTAATACCTGCATTTGTAATAATCAGATAATCCATATCTTGCAATTAATGTAAGCATTGTAAAATTTATTAAATGAAACTAAATCATGATACTTGATTGATACTTACAGACTACCAAGGGGTTGTTGAGCAATTCCTTCAACATACTCTACATCAAATGGATTGTCTATTTTATCCCGATATGCTTTAATCATCGACCAATCAGTATGAACCTTTTGGTCCAAAAATGCACTTATATCAAGGTAAGTGGGCAATATTTTATCTAGTTTTTATATCTCAGACGACGGCCCATATGGTCTCCTCCCCAACATAGAGTCGTAAATTCGAATACGCCTCTCTTTTAGAATGACAACAGCCAACACCTAATGAAATTCATCACCGCAATTGATTAGGATGTACACTTCATCGATCAAATTCCAAAGTAAGATAGCTGGAATGCTAAAACCTTTGATTATGTTGATTAAGCATTCCTTATTTTGGGAAACTTCCAGTTGTTGTTGACAATACCTTACGTACGCATTATTGATGTAAACTTTGTACAAATAATTATCTGTCGTGTATCTGCATTGTTCTTGTGTTTGCAACTTGGCCTTCTTTTGGAGGTAGTAAAAAATGACATTGTTGTGCTGCACATATTATCAAACATTTCAAATTATGTGACAGTAAAATTAATACACAGATACAATTAAATAAAGTATTAATAGTAAGATGTATGACATTTAAACCTCATCATTCCAGCAAGTTTGGGGCTGTGACATCAAATAGAACCAATTCTTCATTTTGGGATGTGCAATAACAAAGTCGAACATATCAAAAGCAAGACCCGATTCGTTCACATTTTAGTATTCGTTATTTTATTTTCTGCATGATTTATGTGTTAATGTCATATTTTTAAAACAAGAATTGTATAAATAAATATCTTTAAAAATAATTTATGTACCTGCCGGCATGCAGATTTAACAGCCCATCGGCAATCCATTCTAAATAGTCGTTGATCAACTTTGTTAGTTTTTTGGAGCCTAGTCTGAGATGTTGAACTCTTCAAACAGGTAATTCATTCATTCTTTCGAACTGACAGGCTTTAATTTTTCTTCGTCTTTGGAAGTAGTTGATGGATTATCAACTGTGATATTATGTTTTTTAGCAGTAACTTCTACTGTGACATCCACTTGAAAAGACAGAATTGTCAATGCTAATCACAAAAATACAAAAAAGGAGAAAATGATAACTCATTTGTTTTAGCAAATCAAACAGATCTTTCTCCTATTTTAAATTGTACCAACAGGTTACCTATCTGTTCCAACAGATGGATCATTGGTTGGAACAAATTAAAACAAGAGGAAGACCTGTATAATAATTTCCAATAGATGATTCATCTGTTGCAACATATCACTCATCTTTTTGGACAGACTAAAATAGTAGAAAGTCTTGATTTAATTTGTCCCAACAGATGACCCATCTGTTGGAACAGATAGGTCATCCATTGGTACAAATTAAAACAGTAGAAAGACTTATTTGATTTGCTAAAATAGGCGAGACATATGTTGCAACAGATAATGGGTCTGATGCAATAGTTTAGTAAACTATTACAACAGATGCATATATCTGTTTGATAATATTCAACAGATATGTCATCTATTGAAACACATACGTAGTCTGTTTGTTGTTGGAATGGATGATATATATTCACCTTATTCAGCTTATGGTGCTCTTCTATGGACATTGTACATTGATTAAAAGTGCAAGACAAAGACTGAGGAGTTGCAATTTTACTTTTTTTTTTATGCTTGATGATGTCTTGAAAATTTCTTTCCTTCTCCTCTTAGCCTCCTTAATCTCTAGTGGAGAGTATAGATATGAAATCCTCTTTGATGGAATGACACCCCTCTTAGATGTTAATTCCTTTACAGAAGCAGTTAATGCATTAATAGCATTAATCACTCCATCATGTTTTGCCTTGCAGTCTTGACATTTGCATGCAGAACATTCGCTAGGAGGGGCAAAATCTGTAAAACCAGTATGATCATAATCATAATGATTTGTTATTTCAAAAACTATAAGAGGGGTATTATTAGCCCCAACAGAAGCACCACTATCGCCACCAACAACTCCATCACCACTAACACCATCAGCAACAACAAGCCCACCCTCCAAAATTATTGTTTTTCTTTTGATGACTGTTGCTCCAAATAATTTTTTTATTCTATCAATGACCTTAGGGTCCGATAGAGTTTTCACAGACCATAAAGTAAGAAAAAATGGCATCTTCAACTCTTGATTGGTCGGAACAAACCACTGATACACAATCTAAAATAAACCAGTACATATATTATAATGATGATTAAATCATTTCAAAAAATCATTAATTAAAAAAAAAACTGAATTAGAATTAGACTTACGACTTCCTTCGGAGAGTCGAAGAAATTAAGAAATTTTGTTTTTTTATCGGTTTTGGATGACAACCATCTCAGGATTCTTGGACATGAAACTTTTTCCTGGTAGTTCACTTGTTGTCTCAAATAAGGAATGACTTCAAATGCCCTAGCGTATAAAATAATTTCAATAAATCCAAAACATTATTCAATAAAAAATAAATGAATCATAATAAAGGAAATATTTATCATGAAAGCCCATGAAAAGACATATAAGTTGTCTGTCTTTGGTGTTAACGGAGTCAATAAATTTTGACAGTCATTTTGAAGCTTTCATAATCTCAAGGATAGTTGTTAAATGCCTCTAGATCCTCATAGAGCTTTATTGAACCAATCGGTATGTTGTTGTTAATGTCTCTCGCCCAAGGGATATTATGTACAAACCAAATCAAGCACAATGATTTCTTGTGCTTCTTTGAAAGTCTTTTACCTTTCAACGCTTCTATCAGATTTTTGTTTTTGAAGCTTGGACCAACAAGGGACACCAAGTCATCACCATCACTTGACTTGTCTTTGACTTTTTGGGTGTGCGGAGTACTTTTTTTGGGTTATAATTGGTATAACTTGAGAAGGAGAAGGAGGATAACATTTTAGTCCAGTAACTATGGCAAACTCCTTCCAGCCAAAACAAATAGGCATGCCACATTAATTTATCCACACCTCATCCATATTATCTTTATTTTCATACATAAACCTATGCTTGAGAAAATCATATACCATTTTTATTTGAAAACGAGCATTGTTGTCCTTCGGTAAATCAAGATATTGCCCAAAGCAACTGTCCCTAAAATAAGCATCCAATTTTTGGTCTCGAAGTATTTTTCTAAAGACGTCAAAAGATTTTCTCATGGATGACTTAACCACGAAATCACCAGTTAAATCTGTGGCACCATCATAATGCATTCTCACAGAATAACTATCAATGCTGAAGGTTTTGACCAACTCTCCGGTGGAAAGGCTATTAGCATTTGGATTATATCTTTTGAAAGATTCCTCATCCTCCTGTTCATTATCTTATGCTTTTAATTGATATAACACTTGAAAAGAAAGCTCATAGAGTGGTGGATGTACCCTAGTTGCTTCACTTGTTCCTTTACTTAGACTTGATTCGGTTTCTTTTCTTTTGGGGGCCATATTATCTAAAGAATAACAAAAAAAAAATTATAATTGATTAAAATATCATTAAAAAGGAATAATAGTAAATCTATCATGTACAACACAATAAATTAAAAGTTCCAACATATCACATATATGTTGCAACAGGTATGTTACCTGTTGCAACATATAACTAACTGTAATACCCCGTACTTTTTCCTAGCTTGAAATTTTGTCCCAAGAATGTTAGAAGCTTTCTTTAAAAGATGAATCAACTTTTGTACATATGGTATTTTTAAGATTTTTACTTTTATTCGTGTGGAAAATTGAATTAGCTTTCCAACGATACCAATTTCGTCCAAATTCGGTATCGGAGTAAAAAGTTATAGACGTTTTACTCAGAGCTATTAGAATCGCCCAGGTGCAACGGCCAGGTTGACGGACCATCGACCTAGCGACGGACCGTCGCCTTGACCGTCACAGCCAAGGCAGTGAGGCAACCTTCTGGATAAGGTGCGACAGACAGGTTGATGGACCGTCGAACTTGCGATGGACCGTCGCCCAAGCCATTGATGTCTAGGCAGTAAGACCCTATTCTGGTCCACGTGCGATGGTCAGAACGACGGACCGTTGAGCCAGCGATGGACCGTCGCACGAGCTGTCTCAGGTCCCGTTCAGTTATTTTAAGTCATTTTCTTTAAAGGGGCATTTTTGGTTTTTTATCACCCGTTTATATACCCAATTATATTCGACCTTAGCTTATTTTGTTCATCATTTTTTCACAACAATAAAAATAGGGTTTTCTCTCTAACATTAATCTACAAGAACAAAATCTAAATCCTCTTCAAGAACTAAGAGATTTAAATTCTTCAAGTTCAAGAACTTCAAGAAACTCAACCCAGGTATGCATAGTGTTCATTCATGAACTCCTTTAGTCCATGAAGCCCAAGAATCCCTTTTCTAAGTTCAAGTTTTATGGATTTCCTTTATGAATTTTCATGATTGGGTTGCTCTTGTTCATGTTGATAATGAGTAATTGAATTCTATTTCATGATTGGGTGATAAATTATATGTGGGTTTGATTAGTACAGATATAGATTCATGCTAACCTATAATAAATCCTTGAATGATGAAATTAGAATTGAATCATGATGTTTAATTGTTGTATAATGTTGTTTACACATACTATGCCTACCATGTGTTTGATTAAATGCCTAGATGAAGGAAAATGCCCAACTATCATGATATCATGAAATCCCCATGTATGTACAAGTTTATGCAGATCACATGTTTGATGAAATGCTTTAATAAATGTATTATGGAATATGATGTTAGTCATGTATTCAAGAAAGTCATGATTTGTCAGTTTCTTTCCATCGAGTCCTGGGGGTACTTGTACCCAAAATATTAGTTGTGTGTCTAGAGCCATGTCACGTTTTCACGATACTCTTAGTCAAGCTATGATCCTTAGACTTCAGAGAGTCTTATGACTCAGGAAATCTCCATGATCTCATAAACTCAGTCAGTTGTCAGACATCAGTAGTATTCCATCAGCCAACGGAATTCAGTAACTAACTCCATGTTCAGTTCAGTAAATCATGTTTAGTGTCTATTCAGATGGGAGTAGAAATTAGCACTGAGTGAACCCAAGGATGGGAACTCACCTGTTATATGAGGGTGTGATTCTTAGAAGCAATCCTTGCATTCCAGAACTATGTAGCCAGCATAGGTTGAGATATCATAGCCTGCTATATAAGGGTAGATGAGGTGGCTTAACCTGCTATATGAGGGTTCTCACCGTTCTCACTAGAGTTACCTGTTATATTAGGGTTACTCACACGTTGTCCTTACCAGTGGTGCGGTATTGACACCCTTCGAATCAGGGCATATATTGGACCCCAGCTCAGCTATTATAGCACATTTGGGGCATGTCGATTAGATGAATACATCCCACAGTTTTAGTATCATTATCAGTCAAGAACTCAGATAGTTCTTCAGATTTTAGGACTATCAGATATAGTCAACTCAGATACAGTACGAAACTCAGCTAGTTCCATCAGATTCAGGACTGTCAGATACAGTCACTCATGTTATCAGGTATATCAGTTATCAGTATGTCATGTTATCAGTATTCAGATTTAGTAATCATGTTATCACAGTATCAGTATCAGTTTTTTTATGTCTCATGCATGTACTCTCACGCTCATGATAGTCATTCTATTATTATATTTGTTCATGCATATGAACCCTATGCATTCAGCTTACCTCACATGCATACTAGTATATTCAAAGTACTGACGCATTTGCGCTATAGTGTCTTATACTATAAGTTCAGAGACACGAGTTCCAGA
Organism: Capsicum pubescens; assembly: GCA_030864215.1. Taxonomy (NCBI): domain Eukaryota; kingdom Viridiplantae; phylum Streptophyta; class Magnoliopsida; order Solanales; family Solanaceae; genus Capsicum; species Capsicum pubescens. Next base: position 46,329,386 of record CM061542.1, on the reverse strand, counting down.
GCATCAGTAGATTCCAGTCTCAGCAGTCAGAGATAGAAGTGAGTCCTCATCTTTCGAGGACACGATCATTATTTTATTATCTCGTTAATTAATTTATTAGTTGAAGTTAGTTGGGGACATGTCCCATCAACTCCTTATTCAGACAGTCATGTTTAGAGGTTTTTCAGACTACAGTATGTTCAGATAGCTTATTTCAGTTTTGTTGTGGGTATTTTATACACCATCCATATGTTATGATTTATCAGATCTTGTGTTACAGTTTTGAACCTTATGGCCTTTTAGTTCATGTTTCTGCATTATACAGTATGTATGCAGTATACAAGTACAAATATCAGTCATGGGTTAGCTTGTGGTCCTTCGTGAGCATCGTGTAACATTCCGGGTACCAGATTCGGGGCGTTACACTAACCCGTTGCTACAGATGAGTAATATGTTGTAAACAATAAAAATAGTTTCTATACTATTGTGATTTCTTTCAACAGATCACTCATCTGTTAAAATAGATGACTGATCTGTGCAACAGATCAACTGTCAATATTGTTTATATTTCTACTAATAGAAGCATCATTTATCACAACAGATCAATTATCTGTTTGGAGAAATCAAAGTCTTGGACATGACGTCCGGTTGGAATAGTTGATAGGATTTTATCTAACAAATTTTTCATCTGTTGTATCAGATGATTCATCTGTTGCACCAGATGGTTCAATTGTTGCATCAGATGATTCAGCTGTTGCATCAGATGGTTTAGTTATTGCATCAGATGATTTAGTTGTTATATCAGATGGTTCATCTGTTGCATCAGATGGTTCATCTGTTGCATCAGATGGTTCATCTATTGCAGGGAAAAAACCAGTAGCAAGATTTTGTTCAATAAAACAACAACAATATCACCATTTAACATCAAAAACACCATTTTTACCAAGAACAACAACAAATCAACCATACAATACCAACACAACACAGTCACCAAGAACATCAATAGTGACCAAAAATACCAAAATTGTTATTTTTTTTGTACAAACACAAACAACAAAAATCAAACTTCAAAAAACTCAAAAGACACCAACAAATCGAATCAACAATTTGACAACAAGAACTACAATAACAATAAAAAAGCATTTTCACTCCGAAAAGAGAAGAAAAAAAATACCAAAATTAGATTTTTCTTCAGTTCCATTTCAAATTTAAGCAACAAATATTGAAATTGTTAACCAATACTAGAAGAGAAGTTGACTCAAGTTCCTCTTTTTCTTAATAACTAAAAAACCCTAATTTTTTACCTGTGAAAGAAGAAAAGGGACAATAAAGAACTCGAAGCTGTTGTCCTCGGAGAGCAATGTTGTCATGTCGATTGATGGTTGAAAGTCAAAAAGGAACTCGAAGTCCGACTATTTATCGTCGGGGATTGAACGGAGAAATTTGTAGACACTGTTGGTTGGGAGAAACTTGAGAGAAACAGTTGAGATAAAGAGAGTAGAGAGACGGTTGATTTGGAGAGGAGAGGGGTGTGGGTTGATTTGTATTTTTGAAAAGATTAGAAAGTTTTGAAAATATTAATCAAGTCCACAATTAACTTAATCAATTTTTCTAATTATATTTGACCCTTTAAGTTGGTCAATATCACAAATCCTACATTCAAGACTTAAATGACACCTTTCCTTCAATTTTCTCAACTTAGATTCCCCCTGTAATAACATAGTGATAGTAGTATAAAGAATGGAGGATACACGTAATTAATTATCCCAAGTTGATTAATCTTTATTAGTAGTTGTAATTCTGAATTTTATAATTAAGTCTCTTTAAGTCTTTCTATTCTTAATTAGAGTATGTTAACATCGTGCCCCACTAACATTTTATTAACTCTAATGACAGCTTACTATATATTTTGAAAAGGAAAATTTTCAAAAATAGATAGCCCAACATAAAATGTTACATCTAATAATATTTTTACTTTATACAATGTTATACATGTGGAAAAGTATTATGTATTAATCTTGTATAAAAATGTGTACTAATCTATAAAAGGTATTTATACTTAACATATGCTAAACCGAATTACAAATTGATCAAAATATAAGCTAAAGCATGTAAATATTTCTCTCAATGGACATAGAGGACAATTTTTCCTTTTAAAAGGAAAAAAAATGGTAAAATATACTATTCTATTTTTTAATCAGTTAACTTTATTTGTTTTTATATTGTCAGACTATTTATACCCTTATCGTTACTAAAATAATCTCAAATGCCCTTAAGTTTATAGCTGAGATTAATAACTCTCATAGTTCATCTTATTCTATATCTCAAGTTAGATTTAACTAAAAAACTATAACATAAATTCATTGATATTTTTTCACAAATTGGCGTGGTTAAATTCATTAGTGTTATATATAGTATAGTCATAATAAAAAGAAAGATTGAGTTAAATATTAGGTAATGGGTACTTAAGAAAGAGGATAAATTTAAAAAAAAATAGAACTTGGTAAGTGTTAGCTGGTTAAGTTATGATCCGTTTTTAGTCATTTCGGCCCAAACAATTTCAGCCCAAAATATAATGACCCGCCGTTTATTAATTCAGTACCTGTCATTTTCTATATCCGTTGATGATGCTTGTTCTTGGGTCAATTTGAGCATTTAAAATCTACGTCTTGCTAGCATTTGATTCTTTTTTTGAATTCTATTGACCGCCAACTTGCAAGACTCATCATTAGTTCGGGGCATGGTCATATAAAACCTTGTTGAGATTGGTACTCTGAGATTTTTTTTTTTTGTCACAAATGAGAAGTTGCGATTCAGTGTATCAATATGTTTATTCACGACGTAAACCACTCTGACATTTACGTGGATCTGAAAATTTCACCTTAAGGTTGAACATTCACGTAAACCATTGTTGACGGTGTATAATTTATTAATATTTTAAAATTAAAATTTAAATGGTCGGAAACAATATAAAAAATGCTTTAGGTTGTAATTTTTCTCATATTATTAATATGGTGAAAAAATACATCTTAAACTGCTAGTCAAAGTTCATGCAAATTGATCTCAAAAAGCGAAACAGCGACAAGTAAAAGTGAACCGAGGTAGTATTACTGTAAGTCGTTTCATTCAATAACTGATTAGTTGACACTGCTCAATTATTACTCTAAGTCGTTTTATTTTCCCTTTTCTTGTGGTGGTGGTGTGTGGTCATCCCCCTTACGAACTAATTAAAGGGATTTGACATCTACTATATGTAACATAAAAAAATAATCTTAACCATATATATATGATATAATATTCTGTCGAAGGAGATTCGGATGAACCCCTATTCTACGTGTAGCTCCGCCCCTGTGTGTGGTTTGGGTTGGAAGGGGGAGGTGGAGTGGGTGAGAGGTGCTGTTGAACATCTTTCTTCATAGTAGTAGTCTTCCCCCCTCTTCCTTTTTAACATCTTTATACTTTTCAACACTAATAAAAGTAACTAAAAAGCTTGAATGTTTACTCAAGTATAAACTTTTATTCCATAAAATTACTCAGTTATGATTTTATTTCAAAAATCACTCAACTATATATGTTTATTCAGAAAGTAACTTAATCAATTTAGTTATTTTTTAAATAACATATGACTATGTAGAATTTCTATTTAGAAGTAAAATTTTAAAAAATAAAAAATATCTCTTTAATAACACTTTTATCCTTATTTTCCTAAATTAGTATCTCTTTCCTCTTTCCCATTTTTCTTCTCCTTCTCACTTCATGGGAAGAATAATACAGTTCCATTAAATGCTTAATTAACTTCCTTACAAATAATTTTAGGGGAAGGTCCATAATACAGTTCATTGACATTCTAGACATGAAATGCTCAGTTAACTTTCTTATAAATAATTTATTTCTTCAAAATATGTTACTTATATATTTTCTCAATTGGTCTATTTTCGATATAAAACGACAAATGCTTTATATATGTTTTCACACTAGTGATAAAATAAATTTCAACACGAATAAAAGTCACTAAATAACAATGAACATTTTTTAAATATAAAATACCATCTGAATTCAACTTCATTCCAATAAATTTTAACATGAATAAAAGTAACTAAATAATGATGAACATTTTTTTAATATAAAATACCATCTAAATTCAACTTCATTCCAATAATTTTTATTTTTTTAAAAAAAAAAATTAAGTTGACTGGAAGAAGTGTATCACTTTCCATAGACGACACGGATGTAACTACAAAGACAACAACAAAATAATTCATTTAATATACCCTTTATTTCCATTGTGTGATCATTACTATAAATTAAGTATATATAATCTATGATACATGTGAAATTGATAGAATACTGAATAATATAAAATAGGGGAAAGGGATATAAAAAAAATTATGCATTTGGGGTTTAACAACTCCTATGCATTTTCTTTCTACTATAATGTAGTGATTTTGTTATGTCATTTAAGCATCCCTCAGAAAAAAAATTATGATAGCCCTTATTCCTTTTACTAACTTGAGCTAACGTGGATTATTGTACACAAATTAGTTCATCTAAAGATTTGGAAAAAAATTAAATATTATGGGAGCGGGGAGTATCGGGGAAACGTAAACAACAATAGCAATGAGAAAATAAAATATGACTACAATAATATTTTAAATAATACACGAATTAACTTGTCATATTAGATACTGACCTAAAAAACTATTTCAGCCGGAAAGAGTACTTATGAAACATGCCTTTAAGAAAGTCATTATTCTCATTTTTAAGAACTTATTTTTATAGATAAAATATTTTCAAAATATTTTGGAGCATCGGTATTACTAATAGTACAGCAAATAGCCTTAATAATTTTTTCTTCCTTTTTACTAATAGTACAACAAATAGCCTTAATAATTTTTTTCCTTTTTAAATTTCCCAAACAAGATATATTAAACATATGAGCTTACATTGGAAAACAGAAAGTGAGGAGGAGAAGAAAAATGAGAAGGTCCACTTATTAAGAAAAGTCAACAAAACAAAGTACTCTATCCTGTTTCGTTTTAGTTACCCTTTTTCTAAAAATATTTATTTTAATTTAATTGTTCCTTTGATAAATCAAGAGAATTTTATTATTTTCTTTCAATACTATCCTTAATATTAAATAACTAAATAAAGTGTATTTACTCAAATTTATATTTTCAAAGCATAATTAATAAGACTAATTTGATAAAATAAACCCCTTAATTAATATTTTCTTAATGGGTGTGTCAAGTTCATAGGAGCCAACAAATATGAAACGGAGGGAGTAAACATTAAAATAACTTTAAAAGGAGCAATTTTGTAAACTTTAAAAAGTCATCACTTATTTCTTAAACTCCGTGTCCGATCAAATGACGACACATAAAATGGGACGGAGGTAGTATTTTTTTTGAATTTTTCTTTTAAATAAAAATTTCACATAATCAAATTATATTGAAAAATTATTGAGTGATTTTCTAAGTAAAAATATGATAATTGAATAACTTTTGAAGTAAAAATGAAAGTGGAGTGATTTTATAAGGTAAAAGTCAATAGTTACCATTTGAGTTATTAAACTTTGGGGGAGTTGCTGTTGAACATCCTCACTTCATAGTAGTCTCCCCTCTTTGTTAGTTCTTTCTTCTGACTGGTTGCTCATACCAATTTATCCCCCCCCCCCCCCCACACCCCTCCTCTATTGAATTACAGCGTCAAGAAAGTTGTCATAATTTAGGATGTCACACAATATTGAGATTAGTTCACTTCTTCATCAAACTCCTCTTACTGAAGACGAGGTATGTGTCTCTTGCTCGCGCGAATTTGCATATGCTGCTACTTTGGCGAGTTCAGTGATCATAACCTACTCGCCTTATTATGCATAGTTGAGTCGTAAACCTCTTTGAGATAATTCCAATCAAAATATGCTCTCTCTCGCTCTCTCACACACACAAGCAACACGTCTTCGTTGTTATTTTATATTTGTCATTGGGAAACAGTAAAATCTGAGAACGTATATTCAAAAGATTGGAGTAATAACAGTTGCATTGGAAAAAGAATCTACTCTATAAAACACAATGAAGGTTAATTTAATCCAATTACATGCTTATTGCATACTTCACATAATCAACAATTTTAAATTGTCTTCTTTCGCTAAATTACAGACACAATTAAACAGGGAAGCAGCTGATTGTCTAATCAAGATATGGGACGCTGATCGTCAAGATCAATTAAGGTTGCAAACAAACAAATCTGCAAAACAAATCTTTGATGAAATATCTAAGGACTTGGATGCATCGTCTATGAATGATCGTACCATGTTCAAAGTAAATGTTTGGCTGCGTGAATCAAATCCAGATGCTTATGCGCCAAAGTTGATCTCCATTGGTCCTCATCATAAGAAAAATCCACAACTTCAGTCAATGGGGAAGTATAAACAACGTTACCTACAACGATTTCTCAAGAGGAGAGAAGGACTTGACGGGGAGAGTTGCATTAGAGAATTGGAGAAACTAAAAGATGAAGCACTAAAGTGTTGTGACGATATAGAGGACCTTGATACTAGTGATAGTTCAGGGAGATTCTTGAAAATGTTGTTGCTTGATGGCTGTTTCGTGGTTGAGTATATCCAAGAGTTTTGTGATATGGTGCCCAAAGGAGAAGACAAAATAATCAACACAGATTGGATGGAAGGTCTTGTAGATCGCGACTTGCTGTTACTCGAAAACCAACTTCCTTTCTTTGTCCTGACCAAGATACATGACATGACTAAGCAAGGTAGAGAGTCATTCATAACAATGGTGAAAATCAATTTTTCTATTACTTTACCCAATGTGAACCGTGAATTTATCAGTGTAACTGATGGTAACAATGCCAAAGAAATCAAACATTTACTTCAAGTGGTACAGATGCTTTATTGCGCACCAACGACAAAAAATAGCCAAACAAAACGTATCAAGAAAAGTTTTGGCTGGAGTAGTATGCAGATAGGAGATACTACTAGTTCCAAAAATGTACAAAACTGTGACATATGGCACAACCTGATGCGATGTGCCACAGAGCTTGACGAAGCTGGAATTGACATCTCAAATATTGGAAGTATTGATAGATTGTTGGACAGTGGAAACAAGGATTCCATAAGGTTATTCGACATCAATTTCGACAATGGGCGGTTGAAAATCCCCAGTTTTGAGGTTGTTGATAGAACGGAAACAGAGTTGAGAAATCTTGTAGCTTACGAGCAACACTCATACGATGTATATCCAAAATATTTCACGGATTATGTTGTCTTTATGGACCGTCTCATCGACTCAGACAAAGATGTGCATTTGCTTCGGATGAATACAATCATCAGGGACAGGATAGGATAGGAGAGAGCTCTAGACCAAAATAAGTCATTTTTTAAATGAATTCACCAAAGTAATATGTTCTTTTAAAACTTTATCAAACTAGTATAAACGTTGTTTTTGTAACGTATTATGCTTTAAAAAAAGTTAAAGGACCAAAAAGAGCCGTGGGTGACGTTAAAATAGGAAACATTACTGTCAGTAACATTTTTTGACATAAAACGTTAGTATGAGTAACAAGACTTTGCAATTCTGCCACATCAGAATCTTTGTATAAATCTGACGTTAAATTCGTTACTATCAATTACATTTTAGCTTTAAAACGTTACTCCGAGTAACGATACTATCAAATCAACTCAAAACTCTGTGGTGTTAGAGGTTTGAGTTACTCGGAGTAACGTTACTCAGAGTAACGTTTTAAAGATAAAACATATTTGAAAGTCCCTAATTTAACATAAATTTGTACAAAGATTCTGATGTGACAAAGTTGCAGAGTCTCATTACTCTCAGTAACATTTTATGTCAAAAACATTACTGCCAGTAACATTTTACGTAAAAAACGTTACTGACAGTAACGATTCCTATTTTAACGTCATCCACATCATTTTTTGGTCCGTTAACTTTTTTTAAAGCATAGTATGTTATTGGGAATAACGTTTATACTAGTTTGGTAAAATTTCAAAAAAATATATTACTTTGATGAATTGATTTAACAAATGATTTATTTTGGTCCAGACCTCAGATAGGAGATGATAGAGAAGTGGCTGAATCTTTAACAAACTTAGAGAAGGAGTCGTGCCTTCACCCAAATTCTATTACAAAAACACGTGCAAAGAAGTGGTTAAGTATTGTGAAAAACCATGGAATAAAAGGATGGCAAATTTATGGCACACCTACTTTAATGGTCTTTGGGTGGGACTTTCAACAGCCGCAGCCGTCTTGCTCCTCGTGCTCATACTTACACAGACAATTCTAGCATTCATAAGTACTCTTTAAGTAGTTTGCTGCAATTATAATCTGCCATGCTTTATTAATTTTGTAATAGTTTCAGACTAGTAGTTGTGTGTTGATGACTTGATATTTTGTGCAGTGATGAATTATTTATGTGAGAAGGCATGATGAGTATATGTTCCATCTAATTAGTTACCGCGACCAACTTGTTTTGTGTCTAGTCCTTGTTGTATTTGAGTCTTTGTAACTCGTTCTTAAAAGTGTAAACCTACTATTTCTAGTAAAGTTGTAGGTGTTTTGTAATTGTTGAGTTCAAGTTGGATGTCTGAATGGTAAATGGTGGGAATTAGTGGAGGGGAAAATTCAGATCACACTTAAAAAGGAAAGTGTACTCAAAAATAAGGAAAGTCTACTAATTCTCCCACATTGGTGGGAGAAAGAAACTTTCATGTGTTCTTACTAAGAAACACAACTCCACATAGATAGTGAGGCAAGAACCAAGAGGTGTCTTGCACCGCCATTGTCGTCAATTGCTCAACGAGATTAATTTTTAGACAAAATTTATTTGAAACTTGGAAAAACAAGTGATCCAAAAAATCCAAAGAAAATGAAAATATTTTTTCCTCCATGAACATGCATGCAGAAACGCTGAAAGCAATTCGAAAGGGACACAACCCTTCGTGGAAACGATACATTGTTTCGAAAAAGGTATGACTATTCAGTCGGATGTGACTGTTCAAAAAAGACATAATATTCTAGAATGGACAAACATGACTGTTTCGAAAGAATACACCTTTCCGATGAACCATTGCTTCCTTTTGTAAGAGGCATTTGATGGCTATAAATACCTGCATTTTTTTCACAGGTAGGCACACAAATTTTTTGCATTAAAATATTTCTTGTCTTCTTAAAACTCTGTGTGATCATCTTCCATTGAGTGAGTTTGAAGAATCCAATAGTTTGAGGTACCACTACTGTCGGATTGTAAGTCATGTTATCTCGGGAGGAAAAAAATTTCTAACCTCAGGTACTTAAGGAGAATTAATTTCTTAAGATTGTTGTTTTGGGTACACAAACTGTATGTTACTTCGCATAAACTTCAACAAAGTTCAAGAACAAACTTGTCAAGAACAACTAGAAGTTTCAACACCTTCAACACAAGATCAAAAATGACATTTCAATAGAAGTGTGTTAATCAATATTTTTTTTAAAAAAAGAGATAAAGCAGAATTGAGCCAAGTTCTCCGATTTCACGGAGTCTATACAACGTGTATATTGGAATGAAGACGTCAAAAGAGTTATGGAGTGCGCTATAAAGAAAATACAAGACCGAGGATGCTGGAACCAAGAAGTTCTTTGTTGTAAGATTCCTTAAGTATAAAATGATTGACATCAAGTCTGTCGTATCTTAAGTACAAGAACTGCAAGTTATCATCCACGATTTTTTTGCGGAAGGTTTGGTTGTGAACGAGGCATTTCAAGTCGTTGTAATAATAGAAAAGTTGCCACCTATGGGGAAGAACTTCAAGAACTACTTGAAACATAAATGAAAGGAGATGACAGTCGAAGATCTCATAGTAAGGTTGCGCACTAAAGAAGACAACAAAGCCGCAGAAAGAAGGTCGAAAGGAAATTTTGTAATGAGTAGAGCAAATATTATGGAAGACGACCACAATAAATCAAAAAAGCGGAAGAAAGTTGGATAAGAAAGAAATCAACCTAAGAAAAAATTCAAGGGGAAATGCTTTAATCGTGGCAAGATTGACCACAAGTCAACAGATTGTCATGCCCCAAAAAAGGCAAAAAGAAGGACCAAACAAATATGGCTGAATCCAAGAATAAAATGAACGATCTATGTGCCATGCTGTCTGAATGTAACTTGGTAGAAAATCCTCGAGAATGGTGGATAGATTCGGTGACACCCACCACGTTTGTGAAAATAAAGAGTTATTTGCTGCATTTGTTCTGGCTCAAGGCGAAAAGAAGATCTATATGGTAAACTCCGCAACTGCAAAAGTTGAAGAAACAGAAAAAGTCTATCTGAAAATGACATCAGACAAAGTGTTGACTCTAAACAATGTCCTGTATGTACCAGAGTTAAGGAAAAACTTAATTTTTGTATCACTTCTTGATAAAAATGAATTCAAATATGTATTTGTTTCTGGAAAGATTGTACTTAGCAAAGGAGGGCTTATTCAAAATGAATGTAATGACAGTTGAAATCAATAAAAGTTCTATTTCTTCTTACTTGTTTGAGTCTAATGAATTGTGGCATGAACGATTAGGATATGTCAATTACAAAACTTTGCGAAAACTGATTAACTTAGAAGTTTTGCCAAACTTTGAGTGCAATAAATCAAAATGCTAAACATGTGTGGAATCAAAGTATGCCAAGCATCCATATAAGTTCGTTGAAAGGAATTTCAATCCCTTTGACTCAATCCACACTGATATTTGTGATATGAAGTCAATATTATCTCGTGATGGAAAAAATATATTTTATAACTTTTTTTAACGATTACACGAGGTATTGTTATGTCTGTTTGTTAAATAGTAAGGATGAAGCAAATAGATGCGTTTAGGCAATATAAAATATAAGTTGAAAATCAATTAGAGAAAAAAGATCAAAACGATAAGAAGTGATAGGGGTGGAGAATATAAATCTCTATTTGTGGAGATATGTGTAGAGAATGAAATTATCCATCAAACTATGGCCCCGTATTCATCTCAATCTAATGGAATTACGGAAAGAAAAAATCAAACCTCAAAGAAAATGATAAATGCCTTACTAATAAGTTCAGGTTTACCGCAAAACTTATGGGGGGAAACTATCCTTACAGATAACCTTATACTCAATAGAGTAACCCATAGGAAGACACAATCACTTCTATATGAAAAATGGAAAGAAAGGAGACCCAACTTGAAGTATTTCAAAGTGTGGGTTGTCTAGCAAAAGTCCAAGTTCCTATGCCTAAAAGGGTAAAAATAAGACCTAAGATAGTGGATTGCGTGTTAATAGGATATGCTAAAAGTAGTAAAGCATGTCGATTTTTGGTTCATAAATTCGAACATCCGTATATCAATGAAAATACAATAATTGAATCAGATTATGCTGAGTTCTTTGAACACATTTATCTGTATAAAACTAGACACAAACAGTCTAGTAGAGGGTCTAAACAACCTCGAGATGAATCAAGTGGGGATGTACATAATAATGAGAATCCAAGACGTAGTACACGTCAAAGAAAGTCAAACTTTATTTGGATCAAATTTTGTAATATTTCATTTATAAAATGAGCCTCAAACATTTAAAGAAGCGATGTTGTCTTCAGACTCAGCCTTTTGGAAAGAGGCAATCAATAGTGAGATTGGTTCAATCTTGAGAAAACATACGTGGAAGTTGGTTGATCTTACTCCAGGAAATAAACCTTTAGGTTCTAAATGGATCTTCAAAAGAAAAATAAAAGCGGATGATACTATTGACAAATACAAGGCAAGACTTGTAGTAAAAGGCTTCAAACAGAAAAAAAGGCTTTGATTACTTTGATACATACTCGCCTGTAATAAGGATAACGTCAATTCGAATATTAATTTTCTTGACAGCAATATATAGTCTTGAAATTCATCAAATGAATGTGAAAACAACATTCCTGAATGGAGAATTGGAGGAATAAATTTACATAGAACAACCTTAGGGTTTGTGGTTCCTGATAAAAAAAGGTGTGCAAACTAATTAAGTCACTTTATGGACTAAAACAAGCACCTAAACAGTGGCATGCAAAGTTTGACCAAATCATGTTGGCTAACGGGTTCCAGATAAATGAATGTGATAAACGTGTTTACATTAAAAACACTCCAAATCACAAGGTCGTTGTTTGTTTATATATGGATGATATGTTGAGCATCAATAGAGACATTTCTGACATAAATGCTACGAAATGAATACTTGAAAGCAAGTTTGATATGAAAGACCTTGGAGTTGCGGATGTGATCTTAGAAATAAGAATTCATAAAATTTCACAAGGGTTGGCATTGTCACAGTCTCATTACATTGAAAAGGTACTTGACAAATTCTAGTGTTTGGAATTTGGCATTGCCAAGACTCCATTGGACGTGAGCTTTGCACTTTAAAAGAATGAAGGTGAAAGTGACTCACAGTTGGACTACGCAAAAGTGTTGAGATGTTTAATATATATCATGAATTGTACACAGCCAGATATAGCATGTGCTATTAGTAAGTTGAGTCGGTACACGAGTAATCCCAGTAAAACTCATTAGATGGCAGTGAAAAAAGTCTTGGGGTATCTTAAATACACTCAAGACTATGCTTTGCATTATAATAAATATTCCGCGGTAATTGAAGGATATAGTGATGCAAATTGGATCATCGGATCGAATGAAGTAAAATCCATGAGTGGATATGTATTTATTATAGGTAGAGGAGCAGTCTCTTGAAAATTGTCCAAATAGACATGTATTGCTCGCTACAATGGAATATGAATTTATGGCATTAGATAAAGCCAGTGAAGAAGAAGAATGGCTCCGTAATTTTTTGAAAGATATTCCTTAATGGCCCAAACCATTGGCACAAATATGTAGACACTATGATAGTCAAGCGGCGATAGGTAGGGCAAGGAGCATGATGTATAATGGTAAATCTTGTCATATAAGACAGAAATATAATACTGTTCGAGAACTTCTCTCAATCACTGTTAACTATGTGAAGTCAAATGATAATGTGTCGAATCCAGTTATAAAAGGCCTATCTAGAGAGGGAGTTGAGAGAATATCCAAGGAAATGAGTTTACGGCCTAAGACAAGTCAGCATGGTGGTAACTCTACCTGGCAGACTGGAGATCCCAAGAGCTAGGTTCAAGGAGATAAAACAAAGTTATGTCTAACAGGTTCAATATTATCAATATACCCAATCCATTCTCATGGTGTAGACCATCTTTAGTAAACAAAGATAAGACTTATGGTGTGAAGTCTTTTAATAATTATTTAAATTTGGCATATTTGATCAAACAGTTTAATCATAGGATTGAATGTTTAGAAATCACCTATATGAAGGTGAAGTGGAATCCGCTTCAAGGAGAATGTTAATAAAGGCCTATTCTCTACGCTCTCATGAAATCAGAATGTGTTCATGGGTGAAACGAATAAAACTGTGAGAACCATAAATGATAAAACGTTGATTATGTGACATGTATTGTCTAGGTGTACATTAAAGATCGACAGTTCAAAGATATCAAATCTACTGATTGATCGAGTGCATCCGATGCATGTTCACTATGAAAAGTTCAAAGGGAAACCCACTTATCCAGATGCAATCAGTCTTTGCTTACTGATCACATACTTTTCCGTAATGTTTTATAAAGAATAGTCATTTCTCATTCATGTGGGGGATTGTTGGGTTCAAGTTAGATGTGTGAATGGTAAATGGAGAGAATTAATAGAGAAAAAAATTGAGATCACACTTAAAAAGAAAAGTGTACTAAAAAATAAGAAAAGTCTACTAATTCTCCCACATTGGTGGGAGAAAGAAACTTTCATGTATTTTTATTAAGAAACACAACTCCACATGGATAATGAGGAAAGAACCAAGAGGTGCCTCGCGTCGTCATCGTCGCTCTCTTGGCTTCGGGTTCGAAAAATGATCAATCAGATTAACGTTTTAGACAAAATTTATTTGAAACGCATGCAGAAACGTTGAAAGCTACTCGAAAGGGACACAATCCTTCGTGAAAACGACGCACTGTTTTGAAAAAGGTGTGACTGTTCGATCGGATGTGACATGACTGTTTCGAAGGGATACACCTTTCCGATGAACCATTGCTTCCTTTTGTAAGAGGCACTTGATGGCTATAAATACCTGCATTTTTTCCACAGGTAGATACGAAAATTTTCTGCATTAAAAATATTTCTTATCTTCTTAAAACTTTGTGTGATCATCTCCCGTTGATTGAATTCAAAGAATCCAATAGTTTGAGGTACCACTACTGTCAGATTGTGAGCCATTTTATCCTGGGAGGAAAAAATTCCATAACCTCGAGTACTTGAGGGGTATTAATTCTTTAAGGGTCCTCCGTGAAATTGGAGGACTTAGCTTGATTCTACTTCATCTCTTTTCTTTTAAAATATTGATTAGCACACTTCAATTGAAAGGTCATTTTTGATTTTGTATTGAAGGTGTTGAAAATTCTAGTTGTTCTTGACAAGTTTGTTCTTGAACTTTGTTGAAGTTTATGCAAAGTAACATACAGATTGTGGACCCAAACTAACAGTAACTTTCTTTCTCATGCTTGATGAAGATGTTAGCTAGAGTTAGTTGACATTCTAAGACTAGAGTTAGTCGTTTCAACTTATGGCAATAGAGTTATTGCAGATAGTGTCTTGGAATAGAGTTGTTGCAAGATGTTTGATGATTAGTTTAATCCTTGCAACTATGGAGTCTGTATTCAATATTGCTTGAAGATAATGAAGCGGTTGAGAAATCCTACGAGGTAGGTCGTGGTTTTGCTCTCTTAAGCAAGGAGGTTTCCATGTAAACATCTTGTATCATTTACTTCCCATACTTGCCAGTTCTTGTTTATCCCTGTTTTCTGTAAAAAGTATTTGAGGGCCTGGTCCCTATTCTGGTGGACAACTCTCACGGTTCAACATCATAGTAATATTTTTTTTATCATGCTGGCAGAATTCACTAGTTCAGGCATTTTCTCTGCATTCTGTACTCTAATCAATTACTCTAATTCTTTTAGATCCTTATAACTTGGCTTTCTATTTGGCATTTTTGTTGCATTCAACAATTCAACTTCATTTCCCATGCATTTTTTTGAAAGTTAATTAATATGTTTAGCAGGTTAGATGACTTACTCATTCATGCATTATTTTGATAATTCATAATATGAATCTGAAACCATCCATTCAGAAAAACGAAAATGGGTCAAAAATGTCCTTCGATGTATTGGAAATGATTTCAAATTACACTCCTACTTATAGGGCCATAATTTCCCTTAAGTTTACATTTAATCCTGACGTTGCCCCTCTTATTAACAAAATATGATGTGTAATATATGGATTTTTTTTAAAAATGGTAGACAATGGTGAATGAAGAGGATGAGAAACAAATGATATTGTTTAAAGAATAAGTGCAAATTCGACTTGTGGATGCAATAGCACAAATTAGGAAGGACTTCTTAACCAGACTAGATGTATTTTCAGCTTCCAAGAAATCTCAAAACAGGAAGTCCTTTTTGTCTAGGATTCATGTGATAGTATTTGTAATAGCTTTTTATTTTGAGGCTTAAGCTTGCGGATGGCCTAGATTATGACAGTCACTTTACTTAGGTTCTCTAAATTGTATTTTTGATGTTGGTTCAGGTAATGAAACTTCATAGTTGTTACCAAAAAGAAAGCACATGAGAAAAAAAGAAAAAATAACATATCTGTGAATAATATTGTTAGATTGTATCCAAACTTGAAACACAGAAAGCAACAATGAAGTAAATTAGCAACACAGACGCAACAGAAATGGGAAGTGAGAAGAGTACTTTCATCACAAATAGGGTGAACCAAAAATAATGTGAGATGTAGGTTGAAGCTTCAAGCCATCAGTGATCAACCTCCACAGACCACATATAGAGTTTTCAACTTCATAGTATTTGAATAAATACAACATAAATGGCATACACCAGACTGCACACACAACAACAAGAAAAAAGAAATGCGGCGACTCTTTTATGCAACATCATGAATGGATCTCTCCTGCAGAAAGGATGAAAATAAATACAAACACAAACAGAGAAAGGAACAAACAACCAACAATATAATAAATGTGTAAATACGTTAAAATGGAAAAAGATATATTCTGGTATATTCAGAATCATATTTGAACAATATGATTAAGTAACAAACAGTAAAGAAGGAATAATTCATGATGTGGTGTTGTTGACGTACGAAGAACACTAGTAACAATGACAGCAGTTAGATATGAATATAGTCGTGTAATTATTTCCATGAAAACTACAATGTATATTCAAGATTAATCACTTTAAGTGGGAAAAAAATGAAAACTGACATTTCAGCACGTACACTTCTAAATTGAATGTCAGGTGGTGATACGAGTGCGATCACGTAGATGGACTCATGTGGGTGTGTATTGAAGTTTTTCAAGTGTGTGTGCAAGAGAAGTGTAATTAAGGGCCCAAATACACACCAAAACAGCCCGCTACATACACTAGAGGGGAGGCCCATTCTTGAAGGGCTCTTTTGGTCATTTTAACTTCTAATTCTATTGTAATATATAAGAAACATTTCTAGGGTTTCATTGGCAGATTTTGTATGTTGTAAGTCTTGTAAGACACAAGGAACATCAAGTCCTCTCTCCTTTGAGGCACCCAAACCCGAAATTGTAACTAGGTACATCAAAAGGGTGGATTCTCTTTTGTTGTTTGCTTTGCTTGGAAACATTGATGCTTGGGAGGTGGAATCCGAACTTGTATCATTGTAAGAGATCGGTTTATTGTTGTGTGTATTGTTAAGGATCCAAGATTGTCCATTCTTGAGTTCTTAAGATTATACCTTCATGTGGTCTATCTATCAATCCTTTTACTTTTCTTGTAATTGTGTTTGGTGTTTATGTTGTAACCTTGTGTTATTGTTGTTATTGTTAACTCCGAATCTTGTGCCTTTGTGTTCATCTTATTCTTCACATATTGTTTCTATTTTGGTGTATAAATACACCATTATATCATGTATTTTTGTGTTTTTGTTGTTGGCCGAAACTAGTTCCAAAAGTCTCATGGATTTCTTCTAATTTGTGGACTATTTTTGAACTGATTTTGGTGTTTCGTTGTTTGTCTGGTATCATTTGGTATCAAAGATAAGTCTGGTAGTGTTCTCACACTACCAATCTTGGTCTCTCTTAGTTGAAAATTAAAAAAAATAAAAATAAAACTGAAAACTGAAATTTCCAGAAAATAGCAATCTGTTCACTTGTGTGTTCTTGGCCAAAAATTATGTCTTGTTGTGTCTTGGCCGAGATTTGTGTCTTGTAAACTTAGATCTAAGAGTCCTTTTTGTGTGTTATATTGTTAGTAGTGTTAGCTTCTTCATCAATTGTGTTGTGGATTTTAAGCTTGAAAAGGTGGTGTTGTTTTTTTTGGAGGGTCCAACTTGAAACTTAGAACTTCAAGACTCAAAGTTTGTGTTCTTGGTGTTCTTCACCATCTCTATATGTTGTTGAAGAAAAGGTGATTGTTGATATTATAAGTTGAAGGAAAAAGGTGAAGAATTTTTAGTCTTGAAAGACCTCCAACCACCAAAGACTTTATCAACCCTTTTCCAACAACTTTCCATGATACAAGGGTCCATGTTTTAAGGAGGAGTACAAGAAAGCCAAAGTCTTGAAACTTGAATTGAAAAAGAGCTCCAAATACTTTTATTTCCCTCCCTAACCAATTCCAAATTACAATGGGACCAAGACTTGAAATTGAAATATAAAATTGAGAAACCGCAACCAATACGTGACTGCCATATCATCGGTTTTACTGTTTACGTAACACTTTTGGCTCAAATTTTAGATTTCTTAGTTTCATTTTATTGTTTCTTTAGTTTCATTTGTTGATTCCATTACTAACTTACAAGCTAGTACTAGATTGTAAGTTAGTCTTGAAACAGTTCTTCGTGTATACGTTCCTTTGTGTGTCTTATTATTTTGACTCATTGTGATACTTGGTCCACCTCTCATTGCCTCACGGAGTACAAGAGAGGTTACGACACGTGTGAGATCAAAGTGTGAAAAATCTGAGAGACAAAACAATAGAGAGGGAGTGTGAGGACCATTCTTGTACAACTAACTTGTTTGTTGTTTTGTAGGTAACTTTTGGCCCTAATGGAAACCATTTTGGCCCTCCTTGATGCTTTGTCCCGAGACCTTGCTAGGGCAAATGTGGGTCTTGAAAACATTCACTCGGATATGGTAACTATGAGTGAGAGGTTGGATCGAATGGAGATATGAAGGAACTCTCGTGCTTTTACTCCCGAAACTTTACCTACAAAAGCCAATCCTCCAAGTTCACCACAAAATGCCATAAGCCAAGCTACAAATTACCTACAAAACTAAGAACAAGGTAGACCCCTTCCCCCGCTAGTTGATCAAGTCCAACAAGAAGGACTTGTAAGCCAATTTCCTCCCATCTAATCTCCACAACCGAAGCTCCACATTACCAAAACAGTCCACTTTACCAAATCAATCCTCTCAATCAAAACTCTGCTTTACCAAAGCCTACACATCCAAGAAGAGGAACATGGTAGAGAGGGACATGAAGGATATGGAGTCTACGACAATTCTTATATAATGAAGGGATACTTGAGTCGGATAAGATTGAAGCCAAAACTCAAGATGGAGAGGAAACCGAGGTTCAAAATGAAGATGTTAGCCTCAAATTGTGTTTGTGTTGCTCTCAGGTCCATCTTTTTGGTGGACTATTTTTGAAGTCATTTTTGATACGTGCCAAGTTATATTGAACTCTAAGGTTCTTCATGTTTTGCAGACTGTTTTAAGTGATCGCTTATGAAGTGGCTAATTGAACGAGGTGAAACCATGAATTTGTGGGCAAATTCCTCGCAAGATGGAGAGTATGATACAAGAGCGATCACATAGATGGACTCATGTGGGTGTGTATTGAAGTTGTCCAAGTGTGTGTGCAAGAGAAGTGTAATTAAGGGCCCAAATACACACCAAAACAGCCCGCTACATACACTAGAGGGGAGGCCCATTCTTGAAGGGCCCTTTTGGTCATTTTAACTTCTAATTCTATTGTAATATATAAGAAACATTTCTAGGGTTTCATTGGCAGATTTTGTATGTTGTAAGTCTTGTAAGACACAAGGAACATCAAGTCCTCTCTCCTTTGAGGCACCCAAACCCGAAATTGTAACTAGGTACATCAAAAGGGTGGATTCTCTTTTGTTGTTTGCTTTGCTTGGAAACATTGATGCTTGGGAGGTGGAATCCGAACTTGTATCATTGTAAGAGATCGGTTTATTGTTGTGTGTATTGTTAAGGATCCAAGATTGTCCATTCTTGAGTTCTTAAGATTATACCTTCATGTGGTCTATCTATCTATCCTTTTACTTTTCTTGTAATTGTGTTTGGTGTTTGTGTTGTAACCTTGTGTTCTTGTTGTTATTGTTAACTCCGAATCTTGTGCCTTTGTGTTCATCTTGTTCTTCACATATTGTTTCTTTTTGGGTGTATAAATACACCATTATATCTTGTATTTTTGCGTTTTTGTTGTTGGCCGAAACTAGTTCCAAAAAGGTTCATGGATTTCTTCTAATTTGTGGACTGATTTTGGTGTTCCGTTGTTTTTCTGGTATCGGGTGGAAAATATGGAGAGCTTGAATTTGAAGATCTCCAATTCCCGCTTCTTCCTCTCTATTTCTCTTGCAGATTTGACTGTTTTGCGTGTGTTCTCCAGTCTCATCTTTTCAAGACTAGGTATGTCAGCCAGCCCAAATGGAACATCCTAAAGCTCATCACAAGATATAAAAACAAGGTACCTAAGTCTTGGGTAATGAGCTTCTGAAGCCTCCCAAATTTTCAAGTGCACTCGTTCAATCCACAAGATCTGGAGTTGACCAAAACCTCTTATCTTCGGCCTCCAGGATTCCCCTGTGAATGCATTTTATCTCAACTTAAGGACCTTAAGACATTCCAATAGTCCCAATTTTTTTGCCTCACGCCAATCAAACCTTGTGTTTGACAAATTTAACTTCTTCAGTGTGTGTAAAAACTTGAGAAATGATGAAGGAATAATATGAAGTGATTTACCCATGTTAAATTTGTCATTCAATAATTTTAAATGTTCCAGGCACTTCAACTCTTCAAGATTGTGACATACCCTTGCGACTTGCAAAAAAACTTTCATTTGCCCTTGAATTCTCAGTTTTCTAAGATTACAAGCCTTAGCAAGTACATCTTTTGTGCATCTTTCCTGTGAAACCAATTAAAGAGTTTACAGGCAAGAACATTTACCAATCGGGGTAGGAGGGGGCGGCAATTTGGCAGGTATGTAGGTGTGAAGATGCCTTAGCCATAACATATTCCATATGTTTGCTTTTATGTCTAGGGTAGATCCCGATTTACTAGACCAAAGTATAAGAGTTTGTAAACTCAAGAATTTACTAAATGACGGGGGAAGAGTCTGGAAGTCACCCGCAATAGCAATATACCTCAGATGGAATAACTGGGTAAAATCCTTGGAGAAATGAAATTTGACAGGTTCAATATCCAATACCCTTATCAGTGGAAAATCTTTGTGGAGGAGTTTGATCTGAGAAGGAGGAGACTTTATTTTTCGTTGTTCGGAGGAAAAGTTGTAAAAAGATCTAACATGCTATACAAGTGGTTTTGTGGAGAGAAAATTATTTAGATTATAAGATTGGATGGACAGTCGACGAGAAGTAACTGGGTCTTGTATAGTAATGATATCCTGATCTGCATTTCGGCATACTTTTTGAAAAAGCCATTTGCAACTGGCCTCCTCTTTGCAGAAGTTATGAAAGATGTTGTGCACACGACATGTGTTTACATTACCATCACACACCCTGATACGGTTACTAAATTTCTATTAACAAGGTCATTTAAGTAATTCTTAGCAGTCTTCTTAAGAGTTCGTGACCTGTTAGGCTTTATTAGGCCCTCAACAATCCATAGGTGAATCAATTTCCAAGTAGGGATATCGAAGCCTTGAGGAGAGGCACCAAAATATAATAAGAATTCTTGAATTTCTTTGGACAATTGATTGTAACTCGTGTTTACAAAGTTCAAAGAGATAAGAGGATCATCGCTATTCATAAGATGTTGCTCCACATTTTTCTTAGTTTTCAGCCAGTCATTTTTTTTCGTACGATGTCAATGCTCCTGCAATTACTACTAGTGCCAGTGGTACTCCACCACACTTTCCTGCAATGTTTTTCCCAAGTTCTAATAACTCATCAGGACAACTCCTCCTTGCCAAAAACTCTCTTTTCCAACAACTGAAAACTTTGGTCATTAGTCAGGAATTTTATGAAGTAAGGATCATAATTGTCATAATAAGCAAGATATATCTCGCGAGTGGGTGATCATGATACGGTGGCGTTTTTCATTTCTGGGGAAAACTTTCATGACAGAATCCAAAACATGATAATGAGATATTTACCTCCTGTACTCATAAAACCACATACTATCGCAGCCAAGTTGTCTTCATATTCATTTTGAAATTCATTGATGCATCTCGTGAACAAAGCGAGAATTTTAAGGAGGATATCCTTCATGTTGTATGATTGGCCAACATAAATCCATAAGATCTAGAAAAATTTACAAGCATCCATGCAGACTTTTTTTGCCAATGTGGTTTTGCCAAGTCCATGTCGTTTTATGGGTACACAAAATATGTATTTTGACACAACAACTTCAACACAAGTTCAAGTATAAAACAAGAGCACTTATGAAGTTATGCAACACCTTCAACACAAGATCAAAATGACCTTTTAAAGAAATGTGTTTTTAGAATTTTATAGAAATATTAGATGAAGCAGAAAAGGCCAAGTCCTCCGACTTCACGGAGTGTCATTAAGGAAATAATTCCCCTCAAGTACCCAAGGTTACAGAATTTTCCTCCTAGGATAAAATCGCCTAACAATCTAACTGTACTGGTACCTCAAACGATCGGATTCTCTTCGAACTCACTCAACAATTAGATGATCACACAAAGTATTTCAGAAAACAAGAAGTGTTTTAATGCAGAAATAATTTTATGTCTAAGCCTGAGGAAAAATACAGGTTTATATAGCCATTAGGTGCCCTTCCAAAAGGTGGCAATGGTTCACTAGAGATGTGTGTCCTTTCTGAACAGTAATGTCTGTTCATCGAATCATTGTGTCTTTTTTTTGGATTGTCACAACCATCCGAACAGACATTTCCTTCTCGAATCAGTGTGTTATTTCGTCGAAGGGTTGCATCCCTTCTGAAGTAGCATTTCGCATTCTACAGTTGTTTCTACACTGTATGCATGCACATTAATAGAGGAACAATTTACTGTTGCATTTTTCTTCTTTGGATTTTTGGACTATTTCAAATAAATTTTGTCCAAAAAGATTAATCTCATCGATCGATCATTTGCCAAATCCAAATACAAAGCCGAGCTGAGCGAGCGACGATGGAGCGAGGTACCTTGAGGTTCTTGCCTCACTTACCATGTGGACTAAGTGTTTCTTAATATAAACACTTGAAAGTTTCATTCTCCCATGAATGTGGGAGAATTAGTAAACTTTTCACTTTTGAGTACACTTTTCATTTGAGTGTTATCTCAATTTTTCCGTCCACTTGGTTTCCTTCATTTTCTATTCACACTTTTTAATCTTGAACTCAAAAAAAAACCCCACATAAATGGGGAATGGCTACTTTTTCATAAAACTTTATGGACAAGTATGTGATCATCAAGCAAACACTGATTGCATCTGGATAAGTGGGTTTTCCTTTGAACTTTCCATAGTGAACATACATCGGATGCACTCGATCAATCGGTAGATTTGATATATTTGAACCGTCAAGATTTAATGTACACCTAGACAACACATGTCATACAACTAGCCTTTCACCATTTATGATTCTCACAGCTTTGTTTATTTCAACCATGAACACGTTTCGGTCTCATGAGAGCTTGGAGAATAGGCCTTTACTTACATTCTCTTTGAAGCGGCTTCCACTTCACCCTCACATATGTGATTTCTAAGAGGTCAATCCTGTAGATTAAACTATTTGGTCAAATCTGTCAAATTTAGATAATCATTAAAAGATTTCACACCATAAGTCTTATCCTTGTTTAATAAATATTTTTTACATCATGAGAATGGGTTGGGTATATTGAAAATGTTAAACCCGTCAGACACAACTTTGTTTGATCTCCTTGAACCTAGCTCTTGGGATCTTCAGTCTGCTAGGTAGAGTTACCGTCATGCTGACTTGTCTTAGGCCATAAACCCATTCCCTTGGATGTCCTCTCAACTCCTTCTCTAGACAGGCCTTTTGTAAGTGGATCCGACATATTATCCTTTGACTTTACATAGTCAATAGTGATAATTCCACTAGAGGGAAGTTCTATAACGGTATTATGTCTCTGTCTTATGTGACTAGATTTACCGTTGTACATCATGCTCCCTTCCCTATATATTGCCGCTTGACTATCACAATGTATACATATTGGTGCCAATGGTTTGGGCCAATAAGAAATCCAAGAAATTCTGGAGCTATTCTACTTCTTCACCGCTTTTATCTAATATGATAAATTCTGATTCCATTATAGAGCGAGAAATACATGTTTGTTTGGATGATTTCCTAGAGACTACTCTTCCACCTATAGTAAATGTATATCCACTCATGGATTTTACTTCTTCGATCTGGTGATACAATTTGCATCACTATATCCTTCAAGTACCGCGGGATATTTATTATAATGCAAAGCATAGTCTTGAGTGTATTTAAGATACCCCAAACCTTGTGGAGTTCTATGGATTCTTATTCCTAAGATCATATCCGCAACTCTAAGGTCTTTCATATCAAACTTGCTCTCGAGCAATCGTTTCATAGAATTTATGTCAGAAATATCTCTACTGATGATCAACATATCATCCACATACAAAAAAACAGTGACTTGATGATTTGAAGTGTCTTTAATATAAACACATTTATCACATTCATTTATCTTGAACCCATTTGCCGACATTATTTGGTCAAATTTTGCATGCCACTATTTAGGTGTTTGTTTTAGTCCATAAAGTGACTTAACAAGTTTACACACCTTATTTTCTTTTCCTGGAACCACAAAACCCTCAGGCTATTCCATGTAAATTTCTTCCTCCAATTCTCAATTTAGAAATGTTGTTTTCACATCCATTTGATGGATTTCAGGACCATATATCGCCTCCAAGATAATTAACATCCGAATTGACGTTATCCTCATTACAGATGAGTATGTCAAAGTAATCAAGGTCTTTTTTTTGTTTGAAGCCATTTACTACAAGTATTGCCTTGTATTTGTCAATAGTACCATCCATTTTTCTTTTCCTTTTGAAGATCCATTTAGAACCTAAAGGTTCATTTCCTGGAGGAAGATCAACCAACGCCCACGTATGGTTTCTTAAGATTGAATCAATCTCACTTCTGACTGCCTCTTTCCAAAAGGATGAGTCTGAAGATGTCATCGCTTCTTTAAATGTTTGAGGCTCATTTTCTAAGAGAAATATTACAAAATACAATCCAAACGAAGTTGGTGTTCATTGACGTGTACAACATCTTGGATTCTCATCATTATGTACATCCTCACTTGGTTCATTCCGAGGTCATTTAGACCCCCTACTAGACTGTTCATGTCTAGTTTTATATGGATAAATATGTTTAAAAAATTCAGCATTATCTGACTCAATTACCGTACTTACATTAATATATGGATGTTCAGATTTATGAATCAAAAACCGACATGCTTTAATACTTTTAGCATATCCTATGAACACGCAATCCACCGCCTTAGGTCCTATCTTTACCCTTTTAGGCATAGAAACTTGGACCTTCGCTAAACACCCCTACACTTTGAAATATTTCAAGTTGGGTTTCCTTCCTTTTCATTTTTCATATGGAATTGATTGTGTCTTACTATGTGGCACTCTATTAAGTATTCGGTTACCTGTAAGGGTAGCTTTCCCCCACAAGTTTTGCGATAAACCTTAACTTATAAGTAAGGCATTCATCATTTCCTTCAATGTTTGGTTTTTCCTTTCCGTAATTCATTAGATTGTGGTGAATACGGGGTCATAGTTTGATGGACAATTCCATTCTCTACACATATTTTTGCAAAGGGAGATTCATATTTTCCGCCTCTATCACTTCTTATAGTTTTGATCTTTTTCTCTAAATGATTTTCAACTTCTGTTTTGTATTGCCTAAACGCATCTATTGCTTCATCCGTACTATTTAGAAAATAAACATAACAATATATAGTCCAATCCTCAATAAAAGTTATAAAATACTTTTTTCCATCATGAGATGGTGTTGACTTTATATCATAAATGCCAGTGTGTATTAAGTCTAAGGGATTGGAATTCCTTTCGACGGACTTATACGGATGTTTAGCATACTTTGATTCCACACGCGTTTGACATTTTGATTTATTGCACTCAAAGTTTGGCAAAACTTCTAAGTTAATCATTTTTTGCAATATTTTGTAATTGACATGTCTTAACCGTTCATGCCACAAATCATTAGACTCAAGCATGTAAGAAGAAACTAAACTTTTATTGATTTCAACATTCATTACATTTTTTTGAATAGGCCCTCAGTGATGTAGCCATTTCTTACTTACACTTCTCCTTTACTAAGTACACTTTTTTCAAAAATAAATACACATTTGAATCCGTTGTTGTTAAGAAGTGATACAGAAATCAAGTTCTTCCACAACTCCGTACATACAGGACATTATTCAAAGTCAACACTTTTTCTGATATCATTTTTAGGCAGACTTTTCCTATTCCTACAACTTTTGCAATTGTGAAGTTTTCGATATATATTTTCTCTTCACCTTGAACAAGAGCAAAAGCAGCAAACAACTCCTTATTTGCACAAACGTGGTGGGTGGAACCAGAATCCATCCATTACTCATGAGGTTTTCCCACTAAGTTGCATTTAGACAACATGGCACACAGATTGTCCATTTCTCTCTTGGATTCAGCCATATTCGCTTGGTCCTTATTTTTGCCTTTCTTTAGGCAACAACAATCCACTGACTTTGTCCAATCTTTCCACAGTTAAAGTATTTTCCCTTTAATTTTGTCTCAGGTTGATTGCTTTCTTTCACTTTTTCAAGTTGTTGTGGTCGTCTTCTATAATATTTGCTCCATTCATTGTAGAATTTCCTCTTGACCTTCTTTTTGTGGTTTTGTTATCTTCTTTAATATGCAGTCTCACTATGAGATCTTTGGCTGGCATCTTCTTTCGCTTATGTTTCAAGTAGTTCTTGAAGTCCTTCCACATAGGTGGTAACTTCTCTATTATTTCTGCAACTTAAAATGCCTCGTTCACAACCAAACCTACAGTAAAGTTTATGTAACACCCCTAGTCTGTACTCCGGATGCTACACGTTGCTCATAATTCCGAAGGACCATAAGCTAACTAATGACTGGTACCTGCTGCAATAACTGAACAATAATACAGTAATATACGGAAAATAGTCGGGAAACTGGCCATAAGGTTCAATACTGTAAATAATACTAAATATGGTATCACAATACCAAAACTGAACATTAATACTGAAAACTGAACAACTATCTGAAAATACTCTAGTCTGAAAAGCCTCTAAACTGTCTGAACTGTGGAGTTGATGGGAAAAGTCCCCAACAAACTCCGACTACTAAAAATAAACTGAAATACTGAAATAAATAATTACATCCTCGAACTATGAGGACTCACCATTAAATCTTAATGCTGAGAATCTGAACTGCTAAGGGTGCTCGAGAGCCTGTGCATCTGAACCTATGATATAAGAGATCATAGCACAAACGAAAAGTTGCATCAGTACTTTGAGTGTACTGGTATGCTCAGTGAGATAGGCTGAAATGCATGGGTTCATATGCATGAATAATACTAACTGAATAACATGAGTATGACTGAATAAGAGTATATGCATGAATATGTAGACTGTAACTGAGATCGTGATAACACTAAATACTAAATTTGAATACTGATTAACTGATATTTGAGTATACTAATACTGAATTACTAATAACTGAATAACTGTATCTGATAGTATTGATTATGTGGAACTATACTGAGTCCCGTACGGAGCTGAGTGACTATGACTGACAGTCCTGAATCTATAGAACTGAACTGAGTTCTATACTGAGACTAAATTTGAAACTGAGACTGTGAGAGGTAATCATCTAACCGACATGCTCCTTCTCTAACTAATTTGGGGTACAACCTGTAACCCCAGTTGAAAGGGTGTCAATACTATTCCATGGGTAAGGACAAGTTGTGAGTTAACCCTCTCTCATAGGAAGCTCTTCCGTCACGCCTCGCTGGTAGAAAAACTCAAATGAGATATATCAACCCTAGTTTCACAGGATGATGTCTCAACATACTTTGTCTACGTAGTTCTGGAATGCAAGGATTGTTTCTAAGGACCACACCCTCTACCGGAAGGTGAGCCCCCATCCCTGGGTTCACTCGGTGCTGAATCCTACTCCCAAATGAATGGACATTGAACTAATTTCCTAGTTTATTCTAGGCTTGACTGAACTGTTACTAATTGTACTATTTAACTGAACTAAACTGAGTTCAGCAAATTTCGTAGACTGCCAGAATACTACTGAGTTCTTTTAGATGACTAAGCTTACTGAGGTCTGAACTGAATACTGGACTAGACTGGACTAGTACTGGGTCTACTGAGTTTTCCAGAGTTTTGTAAGTGACTGAGAGTACTAACATCATGACGTGACTGAGATTATTCTGTAACTGACACTAGCTCTAGGCAAACAGCTAAACTGTCGGGTATTAAATACCCCCAGGGCTCGATCGCATGAACATAAAGCATCACATGATTTTGCTTAGCATAAGCATGAACATTGAATTCAAAATGCATCTATATAGAAATCTTATCAAACACTTGCATGGTATAACTTGCAAATAAGTTGGCATGACATGATTTCTTTCTCTTATTAGTTCACATGAACCGTTCATCAAGCACTTGGTGAGCATACATATGCACATAACACGAAACAACAAGTAAACATCATAATTCAAATCCCCATTGAAAATTTCAAGGGTTTTACATGGATCCTCATGATATTACATACATATCAATTAACCTCACATGAAACGTATCATAAAACATGGATTAAAATCCCAATTAATCATTATAAACATGAACATAATCAAACCCAACATGGAATTCATGAAATCCATAAACTTGAAGTTTAAAAATAGTTTCTTGGACTCCAAGGGTGGAAGGAACCCTTGGATGAACACTTCACATACCTTAGTTGCTCAATTCTTGAATATTAATGGTGGAATCTTGAGCCTTGAATTGAAATTTAAGCTCCTAGGGTTTTTGCTTCTTGAGCAATTGGTTAAAGTATGAATATAACTTGCTAAAAGAGGGTTAAATTTCATCTTATGGGGGCTGATGGGCGTAGGAAAAATACTTAATTAACCCTAAGGACGTGGCCTTTTTAATGACTGTAAACTGAATCATCGATGGGCAGGATGATGCGCCACGTTGTTGGTATCGACGCAATAGCCAACGTGCCACGTCGAGCCCGCATCGATTCACTAAAAATTGCACTGAGCTGAGGAAAAAATTATCTGTCGATGCAATGGATGACGCGACGCATCAAGATCGCATCAACTCTCTATTTTGGTCATTTGAACATGGTCTAAACGAGGTCCAAAAAATCTGAAACTTGTTCGAAAACACCTATTGACATTCCTGATCATTAATTAACTCAAATATTAATATTTAATGGATGTAAAGGTCGAAAAATAACATTGCCAACTTTTGAAGGCTAAAATAACACTAAGTCTGAATACTTAGCTAGAATTTTCTATGTCTTGGATCCCTTAACTAGCTTAAAGGACTGAATTAAGCTAAGAATTTTGCGGGGTCTTACAGTTTATGTGAACATTAAGAATCTTTTTAACGTGTTCAACAAAGGTATTCATCAAAATCATACCTTCCACGGGGAGATCGTGGATGATAACTTGCAGTTCCTGGACTTGAGATACAATAGACTTGCTGTCAATTATTTTATACTCCAGGAATCTTGCAACGATGTACTTTTTGGTTCCTGCATCCTCAGTCTTGTATTTTCTTTCTTGCACAACCCACAACTCTTTTGTTGTCTTCGTTACACTATATTTATTGTATAGGTCATCTTAGAGGCCACTTAGAATGTAATTCCTACATAGGAAATCAAAGTGTTTTCAAGCCTCCATAACGATAAATTTCTCCTGGTCCGAAGTTCCTTCGGGCACCTCTGGAGCTTCTTCAGATGTAAATCTTTGAATACATAAAGTTGTAAGGTAGAAGAACATCTTCTATTTTCACCTTTCGAAATCAACACCCATGAATTTTCCAGGTTTCTCCGCTAGTGCCTTTGCCTGCGGAGCACTCATACGACTCATTGTGGCAACATTAGTTTCTACCACAGTCGTTGCAGCATCATTCACTTGACTGACAATAGTCATTTTCTTGTCACAACAAGACAGTAAATTTAATATATCAAAATACTACTTATAAAGTTGTAGCTACTTTAAACACCCCTTGTTTCTAGTTTAACGATAAAGTTTTTATGACTTCCATTCATCAACCGAGTGATATTTAACTTGTGATAAAGAATTTATTTCTTCAAACCACTAGTTAAGTTCAAACGGAGTAGAAAGCTTAAAGCTTTAATCTCTAAAAACCAAGCAATATAGATTCGGAAAATTAATCATTTCCTTAAGATTGTTGTTTTATGGGTAAACAAAATTTGTATTTCGGCACAACAACTTCAATACAAGTTCAAGTATGAAACAAGAATACTGATGAAGTTATGCAACACCTTCAGCACAAGATTAAAATGACCTTTCAAAGAAGTGTGTTTTCAAAATTTTATAGAAATATTAGATGAAATAGAAAATGCCAAGTCCTCCGACTTCACGGAGTGTCATTAAGGAAATAATTTTCCTCAAGTACCCAAGGTTACAAAAAAAAAAATTCAGGATAAAATGGACTAACAATCCGAATGTAGTGATACCTCAAACGATCGAATTCTCTTCAAATTCACTCAATGATTAGATGATCACACGGAGTATTTCAGAAAACAAGAAGTGTTTTAATGCAGAAAAAATTTCTTGTCTAAACCTATAGAAAAATGCAAGTTTATATAGCCATTAGGTGCCCCTTCCGAAAGGTGGCAATGGTTCACCGGATAGGTGTATCCTTTCTGAAAAGTCATGTATATTCATCTAATCATTATGTCTTTTTTTGGGCAGTCACAATCATCCAAACTGTTATTTTCTTTCCCAAATAAGTGTTATTTCCCTTTCGAAGTAGCATTTCACATTAGTTGTTTCTGCATTGTATGCATGCACGTTAATGTAGGAACAGTTTACTGTTGTGTTTTTCTTCTTTGGATTTTCAAACTATTTCAAATAAATTTTGTCCAAAAAGATTAATATCATCAATCGATATCCGAAGCCGAAGTCGAGCGACGACGACGACGGCGGTGCGAGGCACCTTTGTGGTTCTTACTCACTTACCATGTGGACTAAGTGTTTCTTAATATAAACACTTGAAAGTTTCCTTCTCCCACCAATGTGGGAGAATTAATAAACTTTTCATTTTTGAGTACACTTTCCATTTTGAGTGTTATCTCAATTTTTTCCTCCACTTGGTTTCCTCCATTTTCCTTTCACACTTTTTAATATTGAACCCAACAGTCCAAGCATACCAACAACGGGGATAACCTCTAGATGTTATGATCCGTTAATTAGTCGGGATATCACTATCTCTGCTTCCTCATCTAAGCCAACCACTTCTTTATCCTCTAATTCTTTTTAAGATGACAAATAGGTTATCAGATTGAGATTCTACTTCAAACATACACATGTATATATATGTGTGTGTGCGGACAGAGAAGTAATGTAAAAGAAATAATCCATACTGTAAGGTTATAAACTATGATAGTTTATTATTTTTACTAGAGGAGCATGGCCCGTGTCAGCACGGGTCCAACATTAAGATATTTTAATTTTGTACATAAGTTAAAATGATGTCAATTCGAATTATGAATTATAAAACATGAATACACAAAATTAACATATTAACTACTTGATAGTATTTTTCAAAAAAACAAGTCTCACAAGATAATTATATATATTTTATTCATATAAATGATAAAATTTGGTGCATTTTTAAGTTTAGATATTTAATCATATGATAAAGGGTTATCTAGTCATGCACATTACATCACACGTGGCTTGCAATTAATAACTCAAAATTGCATTTTACTACCCTACTAAATCGATATAAATATTTTTTGCTTTCATTTTCTCCTTCTCTTTTATTTGTTAACTTGTTCTTTGAAGTTAAATTAAATTATTATTTAAAATTTAAATTTTAAGTGTTTGAAAAATTATATAAAAAATAAAACTATATGTTACCATTATTCATATTAATTCAAGTTATTTGACTTTGAGAACACGATAAAACATACTTATGTAGATGTTTTATTAAACTGTGCTTTTAAGTAACGCCCAGAAAATAGGTCCCGAGACGTCACACGGTGCTTAGGACCACAAGTGATCCCAAGATAATCCTTTGGCATAACTCATGAGAAACTGAAATAAATATGAAAGTCTGACAGAATAATGTGGAAGATAAATCTTTTCTGAATATGCTCAATACAAAGCTATATTAAAACAATACATCTCTGATTATATAAGGCAAAACATAAATCAACTACCTCACTCTACTTACTGTCTATGAAGCCTCTACTAATACTGACTATAGGTAGCCAGGACATGACCCCGCTATCCCTAATCAATACGACTGAATAAAAGAGACAATACAAAATTATACTTGTCATGAGTCCTCGAATCAAAAGAACCCATCACTTGCTGATTAGAAGCTGCAAACTGTCTGAGTCTGAATGTGCATACTAAAACTTGTACCTAAATTATGAGGCAATGTATCACATAGACATATATGTGGATCAGTACTTTGAGGATGTACTGAGTGGTGAATGCATAAGTAAAAACATATCTCATAATCATCATTTATAAAATAATGCATGATAAATATAAGTGACTCACATTAGCTGGAATATCTAAAATACTGAAATATGTATCAATAAGAAGTGAAGCATGCTTTATAAATCTCGTGAGCCACAACATTTAGTTCTAAAAGAAGTACTTGAATTCTCTTGTTAAAATCATACTGCCTAAGTGTAGAAAGGGCTCACTCTTTAAATCTAACTTCGTGAGCCTTTACACTAAGTTTTATAAAAGCTTCTCTATCATTCTTTTCTTTTGAAACTTGGAGACTTTGGGATCTTTGGAAATCTTTTTGGAACTTTGGGACTTAGGGACGTTGGGTTTGGGAGTTTCTTCTAACCGACATAAACTATGTGAGCTGACATGGAGCCCAACATCTTGCCCACATTGGGGAGAGTTGTTCTACCCTTGCCATCAGAATAGAACCTTAACTTCAGTGATCACTATCTTAGCCCACTATGAGCAAATTAGAAACCTACGGTGGCACGTAGTTCTGGGGTATGAGACCTTGGAATCATACCCAACTTGGTGCTAAATACTACTCCCATACTTATTTCTCAGAACTTTTTAGGAAAATCTACCTTTAAATAACACAAGGGTCTATAATGAAAACCCATTATGCTTCTCTTTTCTTTGAATCATGAACTAGTTGAAAAGCGTGGATTCCCTATCTTAGATTAGGATCAAAAGATCAAATCTTACTTAAAAATCATCTTTCTTGAATACCAAGACTGAGACATAGGGCTTACAACTCATACTTGGAGATCATATCAAATCATCATAACTTCATGCTCATAATAATAGTCTTAAAATAATTTAGCAATTCAAGTCAAAATAATGAAATCAAAATCACAATGTCATGCTTAAAAATTCAACTATAAATCTTTAATCAACTTCTCAACTCATTCTCATAGTATTCAAATTATGAAAGAGAATTCTTTAAATAAAGAAAACTATGCACATTCACACTTCAATCACTTTGTAAATTCGTAAATTCAAACAATGTAATTTGGGCAAAACCACAACTTGCAAATCATGAAATTCTTTAATAAAATTCAAGTTTTGGGCACAAGAACGAAAGATTTGTCCTTGTTCAAACCCCACATACCTTGGATGAAGAACTAGATGAATAAACTTGTTTTTGAGATTCTATTTGTACTCTTGAAGGAGGGTTCTTGGAATTCTTGAGTTGGGAATCTTGAATCTTGAACTTATTTAAAAAAAGGATGGTGGAATTCTTGAGATTCTTGAAGATGAGTATTGAACTTAGGGTTTTCAATTGAGAGAAAGTTGATGAAATTTTGCCTAAAGTGCTTGCAATAGGCTTTAATCTTGTGTTTAGATGGAATAGGGGTGGGGGAAATTGACTTAATTGCCCCTTTGGATGCGGATCTTTAATGACTGAAATAAAATACGCCCAGTGACACACAGGTCGACGCACTACGTTGATGGTACTGACGCGATATCCAATGCGTTGCACCAAGTTAGCGTCGACTCACTGGAATTTAACTCTGGTAGCTGGGGAAAATATTAACCAATGCGATAGTCGATGTGGCATGCCAAGATCGCGTTGGTTCACTATTTTGGGATTCTAAAGGAGCTTCAAACGAAGTCCAATAAATCTGAAACTTGCTCGGGTTCACCTATTGACCTTCCTGATCATGAATTAACTTAAATATCCACAATTAACGAACGTCTAGGTCGCAAAATGAGATTTCCAAATTTTGAAGGATAAAAGTAAAACTAAGTTTGAATACTTAGTTAGAATTTTCTTAGTCTGGGGCCCCTTAACAAGCTTAAGGACTAAATTAAGCTAGAAATTTGTGGGGTCTTACAATATCTCCCCCTTGGAAAATATTCTTCCTAGAATGTGGCTAACGAAACTGAGATGCTAAAAACTGAGGAATTTAAGGCTATAAACTATCATGCACAACTGAAATAAACTGAATAGCTGAATCTTAAACATAATGAGCTACTGAACTGATCTGCGAGTGCATGAATTCTCATGAAAAATAGCTATATGGCTGAGATAGAAAGGAGAGTGTCAAATTATGGGTAACCATTACTTTAGGCTGGATCTATTTTCGCGAGAAATAGATGATAGGTTTATGACATGAAAACTTGGGGTATTACAACATCTCCCCTCGGGATCATTCGTCCCCGAATGATACTGATTTAGTTGAACTACTAGGAAAAGATTGAGATAGTACATAGGATACTTACGAACTAAATCATAAATTAAAATCTGAAACTGAAACTGATGCGTGAACTGAGCTGAATTCATAATTTACATAGATGCAAACACATTACCTCTTGAAATAGGCATACGTATAAGACTGTGGATAGTAAGACTCGGTGGAAAGTTGGAAATTTATAGGAGCTTATCTGATTTATTGCTAAACAGGATTGCAGGCTATATGAACTAGATCATACTGACTGGCCATACTCAAATGGAGTATTTCTTCAGCACTCTTCTACGAAATTCTATTAACATTAGGGAGCAAAGAATTTTGGGCATGATCTGAACAAGACATCTAACTAAGGAATCAGAACATTGATACAACTCTACAGTTTGAAACATAAGCATATAGATTATAAGCTAGGTTAGAGTTTCTAGGCCGTAGGCAAAGCAACTTCTTACTTTCAAGCTTAGCAACTCTTCTCGAATACTCCCTCAACTATACTATTCCCCTTAAATACCATACTCACTTGATTCAACTTCTAATTCTCACATGGGCATTGATAAACCTATCTATTAAGGTATAAACTAAACTAAGTCCTCTCACCATGGTCAAGCCTAACTCAAAATCACAGGGTACTACATATAACACCACAACTGAACTAGACTACCAATATAATATACGATACGTCGCATTGCTCACTACCAACGCAATATACGATGCGCCACGGCTATATCGCATTGTCTCACTATTTTTACCATCCAAATAGATCTCAAACCTCGTCCAAAAAATCTAAAACTTACATGAGATGTGCTATTGATAACCCCGATCATAAATTAACTTAAGGATTTACATTCTAAGGTCGGGAAGGTTGGAAACTAACGCGCACCATATTCATCCACTTATACACCAACATGACATTCAAGCCTATTATTATAACCACATATAAACATCTAAACAAACACCCATAATAGCATACTCCTCGTATTCTCTAAACCTCTATCACAACAACTCCCACGCACTACCCCAAGAACATACACACACAAATTTCAACTAACCACAACATGTATTAAAGACTTGGCCTCAACCTTACTTCACACTTATGGCCTTAGCTAAAACAAGCATACAATGATCTTTTATCAACAAGAAATATTTACTCATCACCACTATCATTACATAAGGAAGAGTCACTGAAAGCTTAGAAGATGAGACCTTGAAGCATAGAAGGATACTATACGTGACTTGACACTTAACTAAGGCCTGAGGAATATAGAATCAACATCATGGGTTCATCAAAGAGATCTAATTGAGGGCATACATGGCTATAAGTTGAATATCACTAATCATTAGGAGTGTGGCATGAGTTATGGTAATTGAGCATACTATAAAGCATGAGTACATGAGTCATGAGCTACATGACCTAAATTTGGAGTTCATAAATTCCTGGAACATGATTCATACTACAAAATGAATTGGATCTCCTCATACTAGGGACTATGAGAGTACATAATTTTCTATGATATGCATGAACAGAACTATGATCATGGAGCTGATATGTAAGGCATGAGTAGACATCGTGATGGCTGGGGTACTAATACTGAAATAAGAATAAGACGAGCACCATCCTCCTACACGGGCAGCACTACTAGAATCTGAGAATCTGACTTGGTTACTTATCCTAGCATCTGCCCCTTAGCTTTAAGCAATTATTCTAAGTCTATGGAACCCCTTTACTAAACTATAACTAAGATACAA
Source organism: Capsicum pubescens (assembly GCA_030864215.1). Classification (NCBI taxonomy): domain Eukaryota; kingdom Viridiplantae; phylum Streptophyta; class Magnoliopsida; order Solanales; family Solanaceae; genus Capsicum; species Capsicum pubescens. Next base: position 46,293,330 of record CM061542.1, on the reverse strand, counting down.
CCACTTTACTCTAGAGTCCGGGGGTATAACAATACACGTAAATAATAGAACTTAACCCAAAAGACTATACCTGAAAGTGTAAAAACCACTGCCAATACTTTCTTCTGAAATACAATTCTATCTTTCTATAGCCCCAAAAGTCATCATATAACAGCTTAAACACTTACTAACTTAAAATATTTATGGGTATCACTATATCCTGAGTTCACACCATCTAGAACTTCAACTATTATTTCTATTTACTTAATCTTCAAGGATTCAAACTCAGATTCTAACACTTAACACAGATATCATCAACCTTTAATAAACCATACTGCTCTTTGTCATTGCTTACTAATATCACATCTTTAAACTTATATTTCTAAACCACGAGAATCAAGATCATACCAAAAGGGCTTAACATCTTCTACCCATAACTCCTTAACTTAGCTATTAAGAACAACATATACCACATAGCCTCATTCATACTTATCAATTCAAGGGTACTACTAACCACTCATCACTAAATAAATTTTTAAAATAATAAATCCCCTTATCACCTTGGGCACATCTCTACATCATACCTGTAATATTATATTAAATTGTAAACAAATAAACTTAATCGCTTGCATACACTATTCAAGCCTACTAGATCAATTCCATACAACTAGCCACACTATCCAAGAAATCATTACATCCACCTCGATGACCATCTACTATTCAAACTTAGTATCTAGTGCTATGCATGATTAACAACACAACCTCACATACTAATCTCACTTGGAATCTATAGAATAAAATATCAAGAAACACCAATCCACTAGAACTTCATAACAACAATAATAAATCATAATCATATGGCCTATCTTATCATAATCCATTAACACATCCTCCTTCTACTCATCATTACTATTTACCCTTCTATACATCTAGATTACTATCATAGATCCTTAAGTTTCAACTAAAACTACTTTTTGCAACCTCAAGGGAAGCCTAAATTAACAACACTAAACCACCAAGTACTTCATTAATATCCTGTACCTTTCAACCACAATAAATACCATCAATAACTCCTTCCGTACTTCAAGCAAATAACAGTTCACCTTAACTAATAACTCCTTCTCTAGCTTTCACTAATCTAACACACCAGGATATATCACCATAACATAAAATCTATAGCATGCATAAGTTTATCTCTATACATTCTATCAATCGCCATTCCCAGTTTTCTTGTCACTGCACTTTTATACCCATACTTCCAACTATAAGAAGGTTCTACTACTTATGAATCATAACACTGAGGGTCATAATATCCCTCGAATGAACACTTTATCTAACAATCTAGGCTTATACTATCTCTTCTTATGAGCATTATCTGTATAAAAGGGTTAATGGGCAATCTGAATACATATCTAATTTTGTCTCAACTAAACAACATATAAGGATGAGGACATAACTTTCAAATTAAGAAACTTAACACACTAGGGAGCTCTTCTCAAGTCCCTTATTGTGTGATTTCTAAAACTTCTTCTAGCAAATCTGGGAGTATTATCTAGGGAGACACTGGAACTTGCTAATTATGTTATCTCGAGAATAAGTAATAAATGAAGAATTTTGGGGTAACACACAAGTAGACAGGAGGTTCTTAAGGAACAACTTTATAGCACGATATAGAGTATGAAAGAAAGGAAATTTTTCTTAAATGCCTCGTAACCTCTCGAAAAAAAGTACAGGCGTCTCCGTACCGTTCCGCAAGACTCTACTAGATAGGGCTTCACAGACACCCTAGGATATTTGAATCTTGTGCTCTGATACCAAGTTTGTAACGCCCCAAAAATGAGTCCCGAGACGTCACACGGTGATTAGGTACACAAGTGATCCTAATCTAATACTTTATACTGGCATAACTCATAAGCAACTGAAATAAATACAAAAGTCTGACAGAATAATGCAGAAGAAAAATCTTTTCTGAATATGCTCAATAAAAAGCTATATTAAAATAATACATCTCTAATTATACAAGGCAAAACATGAATTAACTACCTCACTCTACTGACTGTCTATGGAGATTCTACTAATACTGACTATAGGTAGCCAGTACATGCCCCCCATCTATCCCTAATCAATACGACTGAATAAAAGAGACAATACAAAATTATACTTGACTTGAGTCCTTGAATTAAAAGAACCCATCACCTGCTGATTGGAAGCTGCAAACTGTCTGAGTCTGAATGTGCATACTAAAACTTGTACCTACATTATGAGACAATGTAGCACATAGACATATATGTAGATCAGTACTTTGAGGATGTACTGAGTATATGGGGGTGGATGCATAAGTAAAAACATATCTCATAATCATTATTTATAAAATAATGCATGCTAAATATAAGTGACTCACATAAGCTGGAATATCTGAAATACTGAAATATGTAGCAATAAGAAGTGAAGCATGCTTTTTAAATCTTGTGAGCCACAATATTTAGTTCTAAAAGTTGTACTTGAATTCTCTTGTTAAAATCATACTGCTTAAGTGTAGAAAGGACTCACTCTTTAAATCTAACTTCATGAGCCTTTACACTTAGTTTTATAAAAACTTTTCTATCATTCTTTTCTTTTGAAACATAGAGACTTTGATATCTTTGAAAATCTTTTTGGAACTTTGGGACTTAGGGACGTTGGACTTGGGAGTTTCTTCTAACCGACATAAACCATGTGAGCTGACATGGAGTCCAACGTCTTGCCCACGTTGGGGAGAGTTGTTCTACCCTTGTCATCAGAATAGAACCTTAACTTTAGTGATCACTATCTTAGCCCACTATGGGCAAATCATAAAACTACGATGGGATATAGTTCTGGGGCATGAGACCTTGGAATCATACCCAACTCGGTGCTAAATACTACTCGCATACTTATTGCTCAGAACTTTTTAGAAAAATCCACCTTTAAATAGCACAAGGGTCTATAATGAAAACTAATTATGCTTCTCTTTACTTTGAATCATGAACTAGATGAATAACGTGGATTCCCTATTTTAGCTTAGGATCAAAAGATCAAATCTTGCTTAAAAATCATCTAACTTAAATACCAATACTGAAACTAGGGGTGTACAGACCAAACCGTCAAGTCAAATCAAACCGACGAACCAAACCGAACCGAGAAAAAAACCGACTTATGGTTTGGTTTGGTTGGTTTGGCGTTAGAAAAAAAAACCCGACCATTCTTGATTTGGTTTGGTGTTGACCAAAATAAAGTCAAACTGAACCCGAATCAAATCGACATATATGTATATATATATATAATTATAATTATAATTATAATTATAACTTTTTACACATAAAATATTAATTATAATCTACTTTTTAAATACTTTTTCAACTAGTTTCAGTAATTTTCACTAATTTGAAAGTAGATGTAGACATATATTCAAATTTGGGCCTTTAAGTTGTAATATTTGTCCATTAATTGCTAATTAAATGATTCAAAACCCAATATAAATTTAAAACCTAAACTTTTCACTCTTCATCTCACTTTTTAGTTTCAAGAGAGTTTTCCGCTCCTCATTTTTTCATAATTGTGGGTTTTCATTAGCACATGAGTGAAAACATATATTTGATCTAGTCTTCGATCACAATATAATTGTAAAAACTAAAGATTATAAAAAAAACTCAAAAACATAAAACCCCCGAAAGAACTGACTAAAACCTAAATCGAAAAACCAAATTTATGTTGATTTGATTTGATTTATAGTTTTAATAAACCGACATGATTGGTTTATTTTTTTTTATAAAAACCGAACCAACCCGATCTATGTACATCCCTAGTGATAAGTCAAGTGGCTAATTTTTCAACTTCCAATGAAATAAATAAATAATAAAGACATATATAGATCAGTGTACTGACCTATCAAATAGAACCATGTAAATTATATAGAATTTGATTCATAAATATTTGCGTAGTTATAAACATATATCAGTGTATTGACCTATCAAATGGAACCAAGCAAACCATATAAAATTGGATTCATAAATATTTGTGTTGTCATAAATATAGAGCAATGTCCTAGCTTATCAAATGGAACCATGTAAGTTATACGAAATTGAATTCATAAATATTTATATAGTTATAAACATATATTAGTGTACTGGCCTATCAAATGGAACCAGGCAAACCATATAATATTGGATTAATAAATACTTGTATTCTCATAAATATAGATCAGTGTACTAGCCTATTAAATGAAATCATGTAAGTTATACGAAATTGAATTCATAAATATTTATGCAGTTATAAACGTAGATTAGTGAGCTAATTTATTATAAATATTTGTACATTTATAAACATATATCAAAGTGTTAACCTATCAAATGAAACTAAGCAAACCATATAAATTGGATTCATAAATATTTGTGTTGTCATAAATGTAGATCATTGTACTAACCTATCAAATGAAACCATGTAAATTATACGAAATTAAATTCATAAATATTTGTATAGTTATAACAAAAATAAGTGAGCTAACTAACTTATCAAATAGAATCATGTAAATTAGTTATATGGGATATGATCCTTAAATATTTGTGTAGTATTAAGCAAAGATCTATGAGCTTACCTAGCTATCAAATGAAATCATGTAAAACATACGAAACTGAATTCATAAATATTTTTGTAGTTGTAAACATAGATTAGTGAGCTGACCTATCAAATGGAGCCATACAAAATATATAATAATAAATTCATAAATATTTTGCAATCATAAATGTAGTTTAATGTCCTGGACAATCAAATGAAACCATGTAAATCATATGAATTGGATTTGCAATATTTGTATAGTTATAAACGTAGATTAGTGAGATGACCTACATTTTGATATCTCTCGTTTCGTCTGTCCAACTTATACATGAGTGGCTTTAGGTGGATCATTAAGATATTACATTATGTATGTAAAATCAATATATATATATATATATATATATATATAGGGTTGTACAAACCAAACCTCAAGTCAAACCAAACCAAACTGAAAACCAAACAAACCGAGAAAAAACCCGACTTATGGTTTGGTTTGGTTGGTTTGGCGTTTGAAAAAAAAATGACTATTCTTGATTTGGTTTGGTGTTAACAAAAAAAAAGGCAAACCGAACCCAAATCAAACCGACATAATATATATATATATATATATATATATATATATATATATATATATATATATATATATATATATATATATATATATATATATATATACACACATATGCATGTATATAATTTAACTTTTTATACATAAAATATTAATTATAATTCACTTTTTAAATACTTTTTCAATTAGTTTTATTATTTTTCAATATTTAGAAAGTAGATGTGTGTGTGTGTGTGTATGTATATATATATATATATTCATATTTGGGCCTTTAAATTGTAATATTTATCCATTAATTGCTAATAAAATGATTCAAAATCCAATATAAACTTAAAACCTAAACTTTTCACTCTTCATCTTATTTTTTAGTTTCAAGAGAGTTTTTCGCTCCTCAATTTTTCATAATTGTGATTTTTCATTAGCACATGAGTGAAAACATACTTGATCTAAACTTCAATCACAGTATAATTGTAAAAAATAAAGATTATAAAAAAATAAGAAAAATCTTAAAAATTAAAAAAATCAAAAGAACCGACTAAAATCTAAACCTGAAAAACCGATTTTATGTTGGTTTGATTTGGTTTATAGTTTTAATAAACTGACATAATTGGTTTGGTTTTTTTCAATAGAAAACCTAACAACCCGACCTATGTACACCCCTAACTGAAACTTACGGCTTACAACTCATACTTGAAATAATTTAACAATTCAAGTCAAAATAATGAAATCAAAATCACAATGTCATGCTTAAAAATTCAACTAGAAATCTTTAATCAAATTCTCAACTCATTCTCATAGTATTCAAATTTTGAAAAAGAATTCTTTAAATAAAGAAAACTATGCACATTCACACTTCAATCACTTTGTAAATTCATAAATTCAAAAAATGTAATTTGGGCAAACCCCAACTTGCAAATCATGAAATTCTTTAATAAAATTTAAGTTTTGGGCACAAGAACGAAAGATTTGTCCTTGTTCAACCCCACATACCTTGGATGAAGGACTAGATGAATAAACATGCTTGTGAGATTCTGTTTGTACTCTTAAAGGAGGGTTCTTGGAATTCTTGAGTTAGGAATGTTGAATCTTGAACTTATTTGAAAAAAGGACAGTAGAATTCTTGAGATTCTTGAAGATGAGTATTGAACTTGGGGTTTTCAATTGAGAGAAAGTTGATGAAATTTTGCCTAAAGTGCTTGTAATAGGTTTTAATCTCGTGTTTAAACGGAATAAGGGTGGGTGAAATTGACTTAATTGCTCCTTTGGACGCGGATCTTTAATGACTGAAATAAAATACGCCTAGCGACGCGCAGGTCGAAGCGCCGCGTCGATGGTACCGACGCGATATCCGACGCGGCGCGCCAAGTTAGCATCGACTCATTGGAATTTGACGCTGGTAGCTGGGGAAAATATTAACCAACGGATTGTCGACGTGGCGCGCCAAGATTGCATTGGTTCACTGTTTTGGGATTCCAAAAGAGCTTCAAACGAAGTCCGAAAAATCCAGAACTTGCCCGGGTTCACTTATTGACCTTCCTGATCATGAATTAACTTAAATATCCATAATTAAAGGATGTCTAGGTTGCGAAACGGGATTTCCAACTTTCGAAGGCTAAAAGTAAAACTAAGTTTGAATACTTAGCTAGAATTTTTAAGTCTGGGGCCCCTTAACAAGCTTAAAGGACCGAATTAAGCTAGAAATTTGTGGGATCTTACATTTTATATATGTTCTTTCCATTGAAATGTAGGAGTCATTTGTTAGAGTGTATAAAAATAATATCGAATAGAATGTATTAGTAATGTCTGCATTAGTAATATTGATATTATTTAAAATTATTTCTTATACACTGCTTGGTGTGCTGTGTTGGAACTTACCTTTTCAATCCTGATATATTTTAAAAAAAGATTTAAAAAAAAATTGCATATATATTCTAAGATTCATCCGAGATTTAGCACGGGCTCAATATATATATTTTTTTGTCTTAATTTATGTGACACAAATAAAATTTAGATAATCAATCATATATTTAATATGTTTTTAGATATTTTAAGTTGTTAACTATTGTAATTTATAATATTTTTATGTAATTTTTAAATAATATACGTTACTCTCCTTGTTCGAACTTTTGTGGCATTGATAGTCAATTATATTTTTTAAATAACTGAATTTTTTAATTATTGTTATTTATAATACTTTGCTTCTATTCCAATTTAAGTGACACTAATATAATTTTGAGAGTCAATTAAATATTTTATATCTTTTAAATTTTTTAAGTTGTTAATTATTGTGATTTATAGTATTTTTTTTACATGTTTTTTGAAATATATAATAGATTAAATTATTTTTAAATATTTTAAGTTGTTAAATATTGTAATTTATAATACTTTTTATGTAATTTTCAAATAATATATGTTATTTTCCTTATCCAAATTTTTGTGTCATCGATAGTTAATTCTATTTTTTTAATAATTTAAATTTTTAATTATTGGGATTTATAATACTTTTCTATTTCAATTTAAGTGGCACAATGTTTTGATGGATATAATAATTAATTAGGGATGATTTAGTAAAATCACGATTGAAGCAGCGAAATAAACATGTCTTAAATGACTTACAACAACTAACTAAAAGTGGTATAGAAAAATTACTATAAGCAAAATACTTGTGAAATTTTTTTAAGTGGACCTCATATAAGACGTCAAGTTAGTTTAAAACATCAAGAGTTAATTATCATTTTATATATTTTACCTTTTTTATTAAATATTATTAATTTTTTAATATTTAGATGACTTATAATAATTAATTAGGGGAGATATAGTAAAATCACGGTTAAAGTAGCTGAAGCAAACATATCATAAATGTCTATTTTACCTTTTTAATTAAATATTATTAATTTCTTAATATATAAATAATTTATAATAATTAATTAGGGGTGATATAGTAAAATCACGGAGCAAGCAACCTGCTGAAGCAGGCATGTCAAACCTTCTCTTCTATATAATATAAAAGTAAACAGCAGCAAAAAGTATAGGGAAAAAACATAAGTATCCCTAAACTATAGACGAAATTATAGGGATACGCCTTAACGTGGGTCCTAGTACTTCCCCAATAACTTTTTTTTGTTGTATTTCTTTGCACCTTATTTGTCATGATCCAAAAATGAGGGTCATGATGGCACTTATCGCGGCATACCTCTTGACAAGTAAGCCTATTACCCAAACTGATACAAAAAGAGGAAACGACAGAAATATCCCATGGTAAGGCTTCTAGAACGAAGTCGAACCATACAAGTAATCATAACAATATGAAAAAGACTATCTAAAATACTGATCATGCCCAAAACCAGGTGTCAATAGTATAAGAACTACTAATACAATTCAAGAGTCAAATACATTAGAAAAATACCCACAAAGGAATAATATATGTCTCCGAATACTATAAATACATAACTACTATAGAAAGATAGAGGTGAACTTTGGATGCATGAATGTTCAACCACTACCTTGGAAGCTCCAAAAATTACCTGAGTCAAGCAAGCTGAGGCACACTCGAGCTAGGACCGGCACCGAAAGAGCGCAGTTATAACACCCCGTATTTTTGGGCTATATATTGAACCGTCGTTCTTATGTATGTAAAATATAATCCCATGATTTACTTTTGAATTCATGTGTAATGATCTTTACATTAGTGTGTGAAGTGCTTTTGAGGTAAAAATTGTTCATAGAAATCGCTTAGAAAAAAGTTGAGATAAGAGCCTTTAATTCGTCCAAAGTTTGGAATTTGATTCTACAAGGGTCTATTTTAAACATATATAACTTTTGATATACGTAGAATTTTTCAGATCAAAACCCACCAAATTATAGGTAATTGAGTTATCTTTCCAACGATATCAATTTCACCTTAATTCGATACCCGAGCAAAAAGTTATGACCTTTTTCGTAAGAGGCAGTAAGGGGTCGCGATAGCCCTGCACCGCGAGGGCTATTCAACCTGACTAGGGGTCGCTCCACGATGATGATTTCCATAGGAAAAAAAGGCCAAGGGGAAGGTTAGTCCTTTCCCCTCAACCCCAACCGTCCAAACACGATTTATAACTCAAAAGGGGGCATTATTTGCCCATCTTTCCCACAACAATTCACGCAAAAATCCTCCCCTTTTCCATAAACAAAGTTCAAGGTTTTCCTCAAGAACACAAAGAATTCAAGCTTCAGTTTCAAGATTCCTTCAAGAAATCTAAGAGTTCAAGCTTCCAAGTTCAATAGTTCTTCAAGAAATATCAAGAATAAAGTTTCTTTCACAAGTTCATCATTCAAGTTTCAAGATTCAAGCTTTCTTCACGTTTCAAGAAAATTAAGGTATGTGGGGTTATGAACAAGGATACTCCTTTCATCCTTGTTCCCAAAAACATGAGTTTGCATGTGATTTACATGAGTTTCAATATAGGGTTCATACCCAATTATCATTACTTGAAGATTATGATGTTACAAGTGATTAATTATTGAATTGCATGTCTAAGTTCACATTTTTATGCATGCGATATAATTTTACAGATTTTTAATTGAGTTTTAAGCATGATATTGTGATTCTTGATTTCAGTATTTTGATATTGTTGAAGTATTTCAAGAAGTATATTGAGCATGACGTTTTGCTATGAATTTGCATGAGTTTAAAGCATGAGTTTTAAGTCGTAAGTCTAAGTATTGATATTTCAAGAAGATTATGATCTTAAACCTCTTTTATAAGTTGTTTACCAAGGTATAAGGAAGAAATTGATCTTTTGATCCAAATCTAAAATAAGGAATCTACATTATTCATATAGTTTATGATTTAAAGAAAGAGAAGCACAATTGATTTTCATTATAAATCCTTGTGCTATTTTAAGGTGGATTTCCTAAAAGTCTGAGCATATAAGTATGGGAGTAGTATTTAGCACCGAGTTGGGTATGATTTCAAGGTCTCATGCCCCAGAACTACGAGCCATCATAGATTTAAGTGCCCATAGTGGACTAAGTCAGTGATCACTTAAGATAAGGTTCTATTCTGATGGCAAGGGAAGAACAACTCTCCCCGACGTGGGTAAGATGTTAGACTCCATGACAGCTCGCACAGTTTATGTCAGTTAGCAGAAACTCTTAAATAGAAAGAGTAAAAGTACAACTTTTAGAACTAAGTGTTATGACTCACAAAGATCATCTATGCTTTACATACTCATGTTTTATTATTTCGCAGTACATGTTTAATTCGAGCCAAGGTAAGCCATTTACACTTAGCATGCATCCTTTACAAGTTTATATGAACATTGAGTTATTGTTTTCACTTATGAACTAACCCTCACATGCTCAATACATTCTAAAAGTACTGATTCACATCTACATCTATGTGCTACATTGTTCAATAATATAGGTACAAGTTGTAGCGTGCACACCATAATCAGATAGTTGCAGCTTCCAGTCAGCAGGTGATGAGCCCTTTTGATACAAGGGTTCGAGTAAGTCATAGTTCGAGTAGCATTTTTTTCTTTATTCAGTCATATTGATTCAGGATAGACGGGGGTCATGTCCATGCTACCTATAGTCAATACTAGTAGAGGCTTCATAGATAGTCAGTAGAGTTAATGTATTTAATTCTAGTTTTATTTTATATAATCAGAGTTGTAATCATTTAAATATAGTTTTTTATTGACCATATTCAGAAAAGATTTATCTTCTGTATTTTTCTTCCGGATTTATGTATTTTAAATCAGTTGCTCACGAGTTATGCCAGTATAAGGGTTAGCTTGGGATCACTTGTGGTCCTAAGCACCTTGTAACGTCCAGGGGTAGTCTTGGGGTGTTACAGTAGTAGGCATGAGTATGGTCCACTTATACTCAGTAGGTATCATAGGCCGACCAAGCAAAGTAGTAAATAAAGCATACAAAATATACACTAAGGGTACGCCACCTATAATCAGAAAATATTTCACAATGGTAGCCCACACCGTTTGCACTAACAGTTCTAATATATCACATATATTGCAACATCACAAAAAGATAGAACACAAGTATGCATTATATCACATATAAGTAGAACACGAGGAAACATGCATATCCAAGATCATCAAATACAAGTAAAAGAAGATAAGATAATTACATAAATGGCAAGTTAATATGTAAATACAACACAATATAAACACAATAAAGTAAGTCCAATGTATATGATGATGATGATGCATGAGCTCATCACACAACCTCTTAGATCGTCACACAATCCCCATATACACCTACGGAGGCAAGCCTTCCAACGCAGGACCCATGGAGGGTTTGTCAACCCGTATACAATCCACATATATCATATCTTCTCTCTCGAAAAGGTGTTATCAGGTATTTCCAGTGTTGGTGGTACTAATGTTTCATGAATGAGTATGATATGAAAATGTAATGCTCACAACCAATCACAATGAGTATCTCCACAACCAACCACATGATATATTTCCACTACCAACCACATGATATATTTCCATAACCAACCACAATGATACATTTCCACAACCACATGAGTCAATATCTACTCATTATTTTTGTTTCATCCATGAATTTCCACATGTCTCATATGTCAATAAAGTATGAATATAATCACAATACACCAATGGTACCTCATTAAGCATTTTAACAACACAATACAATTATTCACATGTATTCAAGGCTATCAATATCACATAGGACCCCTCACGATCACACTTACCACATAATATCTCAATTTCGATAATTATATCACATATAGACAACACAGGCACAAAACATAGATAGTCATTTTTCATGATTAGTTCTCACCCTTGACATGTATTTTGTATCATCATTTACTACCCATCCCAGTCTGAAAGAGTTAAGCCATAACCTACCTTAAAAGCCGAAACCAGTCTGCTACACTTCAAACCAACAACATTACTTTTTCACGAACAATCTCGAACTCTACTAAAAACATCAAATATGAAATCTACACGTCAAAACAACACCTACGACACCCATATTGACTACTTTTAGTTCGGGGTCAAAATGGACCTCCGAAATGGGTTTTGAAAAAAAGGAAAAAATTGAAACTTTACTTAAAAAACATGTTTCCCATATTTTTAGAAACCTACAGCTGAAAACCCAAATTAAATCGAGTAAAAAATGAGGTTCAGATCGAAGAAAAACCATTTTTGAGCTTTACCGGGTAAATTCTTTGAAATTCGAGTTAAAATCAAGAATCGAAGTTTTTTTAAGGTCAAATTGACGAAAAATTATTAATTATAAGAAAAAAATATTATTCAAGTGAAAAGGAGTGAAATTGGAGTTAAAAATCAAGCCTAAGATTTTTGGAGTTTTGAGAAATTTATCAAGAAATTACTAAGAAAATGTTGAATTCTTACCTTAAATCCGTAATAAAATCAAGAAATAGGTGTTAATCTAGCTTTCCAAGCTCCCACAAGCTTCACTTTTAAGTTCCCATACTAATTTAGGGTTTAACTCTCAAGAGGCAAGATGGAAAATGAGCAAAATGGACCCAAAAACTATTTTAATAGTGCAAAAAATCTGCACTAGTAAGAAAAAAGCATTCGGAGTCTGATATATGCAAACAAACTATGTAATCACACTAAATTCGATGTTCCAAACGCATTGGCGATGTTGGATTTTCAAAAAAAAAATCATTTTCAAAAAGTTGACCACCGAAACCCGAAATTCCAACTTTTCAAACCAAGGATCGAATGGAGATTTAAAAGCCGTAAAATTACACCAAATATGCTAACACCCTAAAATCGACATTACAGATCTGTTGGCGAAATCGGATTTTCCATTCGAGGTCATTTCGACCAAATGTGGGTCCCACACCCATATTTCCAATTTTTCAACTGTCCAACCAATAGGTCGAAATGAGCTCGGGTACACCAGGACCCGCTCCAAAGGACTACCTAGCCTAAAATCTATATTTCGGAGTTGTTGGCACAGTTCGTTTGGTCATCCGTCACTTGAATCAAAAGATATTCACATAAGTCCAAAATAAGGCTCTCGGAGCCATCAAAAATCACAATATCGCATAAATGATACCAAAATACATCGAAAATTATGGCAATCACTCCCACACCCCAAAAATACCAAGATGCAACTATGGGGAGGGGTAAAATAGTTAAATCACACAAAATTATAAATTTCACGTATTTTGTCAAATTTTTAGGTCGTTACATCATCCACCAATAAAAATCTAGTTCGTCCTTGAACTAAGGGTAAAGAAATACTTGAATCAATGAAGAGTTGAGGATAAAAACTATACATATCAGACTCGACCTCCCAAGTAGCTTCATCTACAGGTCGATGTCGCCACTGAACCTTAACCATAGGGATCACTCTAGAGTGCAACCGCCTAACATCCCTAGACAAAATGAATATCGATTCCTCAACAAATGACAACCGTTCATCTAACTGAACTAACTCCCAACGAATAATATGAGACTCATCCGGAATGTAATGATGAAGCATACAAATATGAAAAATTAGATGAATAGTTGATAGATCAGGGGGCAAAGCCAACTCATAAGCCACATCACCAACAGTCTAAAGAATCTCAACTGAACCAATACACTTGGGGCTAAGATTTTCCCTCTTCCCAAACCTCATCACACCCTTCATGGGTGAAACTCGAAAGAAAACACGATCACCAATACTAAATCTCAAGGCACGAAGTCTACGATCAACATAGCACTTTCGCCTACTCTGAGCCGCTCTAAGTCTATCCTCAATGACTCAGATTCTATCCCAAGACTCACGAAGCAAGTCTGTACCTCAAGGTCTCACCTTTGAAACATCAAAACAACTCACTGGGAGCGACAACGCCTACCATATAATGCCTCAAAAGCAGCCATATCAATACTGGAATGGTAGATATTATTATATACAAACTCTGCTAAAGACAAAAGATGCTCCTACTGGCCACCAAAATCCATCACGTATGCGTGGAGCATCCTCTAAAACCTGGATAGTCCGCTCTAACTGGTCATTAGTCTGGGGTGAAATGCTATGCTAAGATCAACTGGAGTACCCAACTCATCCTGAAAAGTTTTCCAAAAGTGAGGTATGAAAACAAAACCTCAATCTGAAATAATGGACACCGACGCACCATGAAAATGCACAATTTTACGAATGAAGATAGGGGCTAACCCCTCAGCACTGAATGAGACCCGAACCAGAATAAAATGAGTTAACTTGTTCAATAGATCCACGAAGACCCAAACACTGTCAGAACTATGAGATGTACTAGAAAAACTAGTCACAAAGTCCATAGTGATTCGTTCTCACTTTCACTCGGGAATGGGCAACCTCTGAAGTAATCTACCAGGTCTCATATGCTCGAACTTCACTTGTTGGTAATAAAGGCAATGATCTATGAAGTCTTCCACATCTTGCCTCATACCACCCCACCAGTAGTGTTGTCTCAAATTATGATACATCTTAGTCACACCTGGATGGATAGAATATTTGGGACAGTGGGCCTTCTCTAATATCAACCTAATCCAATCACCCATTCTCGGCACACAAACTCAGCCTCCAATCTGCAAAACTCCATATGAATCAAGTGAGACTTCCTTAACCTCCCCACTAAACACCTTATCTCGAATCAACCTCAATTTAACATCATCAAACTGATAAGCTTGAATCTACTCCATCAAAGAAGATCTAGCCTCTACAAAAGCCAAAATACACCCAAGTGTCAAAATATCAAGCCTAACCATTATTTTAGCTAAAAAATGAACCTCTAAAGCCAAAAGCCTCTCTTAGGTCAAAAGATGCGCCAAACTACCCATGCTAGTCGACTTTCAGCTCAAGTCATTTGCAACCACATTAGTTTTGCCCGAATGATAGAGAATAATCAAGTCATAATCCTTAATCAACTCAAGCCAACAACGCTACCTCATATTAAGATCTCGCTGGGTGAAGAAGAACTGAAGGTTACAATGATCTGAGAAGATCTCACAAAAGACTCCATACAAGTAGTGCCTCCACAACTTCAATGCAAAAACAACTGTGCACAGCTCCAAATCATGGGTAGGATAATTCCTCTTAGGAGGCTTCAACTGACGAGACGCATACGTAATCACCTTACCCTCCTGCATCAACACAACACCCAATCTAATACTAAAAGCATCACAAAACATGATAAATCCCACACCCTCCTTGGTCAAAGCCAATATAGGAGTTGAAGTCAACAAATCCTTGATCATTTGAAAGCTCACCTCATAAGCATTGGACTACTGAAAAGAAATCTTCTTCTGGGTCAACTTGGTCAATGAAGCTGCAATAGATGAAAAACCCTCAACAAAACACTGATAATAGCCTGCTAAGCCAACAAAACTCTGAATCTCAGTGAATGAAGTAGGTCAAGCCTAATCACAAACCGTGATAATCTTGGTTGGATCAACCATAATACCTTCCTTAGTCACCATATGATCTAAGAAAAAAATAGACTCCAACCAAAATTCGCACTTAGGGAACTTCGCATACAACTTCTCATCCCTCAGTCTCTGAAGCACAATTCGCAAATGCTCCTCATGCTCAGCCTTATTCTTGGAATACACCGAGATATCATCTATAAATACAATAATAAAAGAGTTAATATATGGTCAAAATACCCGGTTCATCAACTCCATGAACGCAACAGGGGCATTGGTCAACCCAAAAGACATGACCAAGAACTTATAATGACCATATCGAGTCCAAAAAGCTATCTTTGGAATATCCGAAGCTCTAATCCTCAATTAGTGATTTTGATCTTAAATCAATCTTTGAAAACACCGCAGCACCTAAAGATGATCAAACAGATCATTAATATGAGGAAGAGGATACTTATTCTTAGCCATCACCTTATTCAAATGTCGATATCAATACATATCTGCATAGACCCATCTTTTTTCTTCATAAAAAAGATAGGCTCTCCCCAAGATGAAACACTAGGTTGGATAAATCCCTTATCCAACAACTCATGCAACTGATCCTTCAGTTCCTTCAATTTTTGTTGGGGCCATCCTATAAAGAGGAATAAAAATGGGCTTGGTGCCCGCTCAACATCAATAGAAAATCAATATCTCGATCCGGAGTCATACTAGGCAAGTCCGTAGGGAACACATCCAAAAACTCATGAACAACACGGACAGAATCCAAGGAAGGAGGTGAAACAACACTGGTGTTATGAATAAGATTCAAGAACGATAAACATCCCCCCTCAATTAATTTACAAGCCAGAACATAAGATATAATCCTCTTAGGACCAGAATGAAGTGCACTCTTTCAAGCTAGCTTTGGCATACCCGAGGAAGCTAAAGTCACAGTCTTAGCAAAAAAATCTAAGACAATATGATAAGGAGCCAACTAATTCATACCCAAAATAACATCAAAATCAACCATATCTAACACAAGCAAATCTACCAAAGTCCCATGCCCAACAAAAGTCACAACACGATATCAGTACACTTGATCCACTACTAAAGAATTATCTACTGGGTAGATACACGAATAGGCATGATAAGAGGCTCACTAACAAAATCAAAACCCACAGCAAAATATACATACACATAGGAGAAAATTGATTCGGGATCAAATAATACAGATGCATGTCTAAAATAAATGAGAACGGTACCTGTGCTCACAATATCAGAAGCCTTTGCCTCAGGTATGCCTAGTATAGCATAACACTGACCACGACCACCAACTGGCTGGGTGGTCCCACGACCACAACCACGGGCTCCACCTTTTTTACCTCTCGCACCTCTGGTAGAACCCCTACCTCTCATAACTTAAATAAGAGTTGCCTGAATCACCCAACGGGGACAGTCCCTGGCCACATGGCCAATCTCATCACACATATAGCAACCTCTATGACCATCCGTAATAGAAAAAGGTACAACTGGGCCTGAACAGCCACCCTAAATTATTGAACTACAAGATCCACCACCTGAACTCTATAAAGTCACCACTGGCCTACCATGGTATCCACGAGAACCTCTAAAATGTCTACCCCGAGAGGTCTGACTCCTGAGATCACCAAAATATCGCATTTTTCTAGTGCCTCCCTGAGATGAACTAAGAACACCCTCGTTCATCTTAGCATAATCCACTATACTCTGGAAAGAAACCCCAAACATAACCATCTGAGATGTAGCCAACTAAAGACAAATATCCAAACCCTTCACGAACTTTTGAACCTTCTCAGACTCGATGGAAATGGTATCACAAGAGTATCTAGACAGGGCATGGAAGCATGTTTTATACTCAATAATTGTCATGGAGCCCTGCTCCAAATGATCAAACTCGTTCTGTATATGATCTCTAAAACTAAAAGGCACAAATCTCTCTAGAAAAACCTCGATGAACTGATTCCAACTTATCTTAGGAGAATCATGGGGTCTACAACTAACAAACGACCTCCACTAATCTCTCTCTGCATCTCTCTACTAATAAGATATAGTATAAGCTATACTATTCGTACGGAAAGAGTGAAACATAACTCAGAATACAAGGTATTAAAGAACTTTGCACGATAAAAAATAAACTAAGTGAAGTTTTCAAAAGATGTCCTATAGCCTCTCGAAGATAGATACGGATATCTACATATCGATCCATGAGACTCTATTAGACATCTTGTTCTTACACTATTGAGACCAACAAAACCTGGCTGCTTTGATACTAATTTGTCATGACCCAAAAATGAGGGTCATGATGGCACTTATCGCGACGTACCTTCACAAGTAAGTCTATCACCCAAACTGATACAAAAAGAGGAAAAGAAAGAAATATCCCAAGGTAAGGCTTTTAGAATGAAGCCGAACCATACAAATGATCATAACAATATGGAAAAGACTATCCAAAACCCCAATCATGCCCAAAACCAGGTGTCAATAGTATAAGAACTACTAATACAATTCAGGAGTCAAATACATCAGAAAATACCTACAAAGTAATAATATCTATCTTTGAATACTAATAAAGACATAACTACTATAGAAAGATAGAGGTGAACTTCGGACGCATGAATGTCCAACCGCTACCTAGGAAGCTCCAATAATCACCCGAGTCAAGCAAGCTAAGGCACACTCGAGCTAGAACCTACATCAAAAGGGCGCAATAGGCATGAGAATTGGTCCACTTGTACTCAGTAGGTATCATAGGCCGTTCAAGCAAAGTGGTAAATAAAGCATACAAAATATACACTAAGGGTACGTCACCTACAATAAAAAAATATCCTACAATGGTAGCCCACATCGCTTGCACTAACAGTTCTAATATATCACATATATTGCAATATCATAACAAGATAGAACACAAGTATGTATTATATCACATATAAGTAGAATAAGAGGGAATATGCATAAACAAGATCATCAAATATAAGTAAAAGAAGATTAGAGAATTACATAAATGGTAAGTTAATATGGCAATACAACACAATAAAGTAAGTACAATGATGATGATGATGATGATGATGATGATGATGATGATGATGATGCACGAGGTCGTCGCACAACCTCCAGAATCATCGCACAATCCCCGTATACACCTACGGAGGCAAGCCTCCCAACGCAGGACCCATGGAGGGTTCGTCAACCCGTATACAATTCACATTTACCATATCTTCTTTCTGACACATCCCTCGGAAAGGTCTTATCAGGTGTTGTCAGTGTTTCTCAGATGTTGCCACGGTGGTACCTATGTTTCATAAATGAGTATGATATGAAGATGTAATGCTCACAATCAATAACAATGAGCGTTTCCATAACCAACCACATGATATATTTCTACAACCAACCACATGATATATTTCCATAAACAACCAAAATGATATATTTTCACAACCACATGAGTTAATATCCACTCATTATTTTCGTTTCATCCATGAATTTCCACATGTCTCAGATGCCAATAAAGTATGAATATAATCACAATACACCAATGGTACCACATTAATCATTTTAACAACACAATAAAATTATTCACATATATTCAAGGCTATCAATATTACATAGGACCCCACACGGTCACACATATCACATAATATCTCAATTTCAATAATTATATCACATATAGGCCCCCACATAGGCACAAATCATAGATAGTTATTTTTTATGATTAGTTCTCACCCTTAACATGCATTTTGTATCATCATTTACTACCCAACCTAGTCTGAAAGAGTTAAACCATAACCTACCTCAAAAGCCGAAACCGATCAGCTACACTTCGAATCAATGACCTTACTTTTCACGAACAATCTCGAACTCCACTAAAAACATCAAATATGAAATCTATGCATCAAAACAAAATTAATGACACCCAAATTGACTACTTTTAATTCAGGGTCAAAATGAACCCCCGAAACAGGTTTTTGAAAAAAAAAGGCAAAATTAGAATTTTACTTCAAAAATATATTTCCCATATTTTTAGGAACCTACAGATGAAAATTCAAGTTAAATCAAGTAAAAAATGAGGTTCAAATCGAAGAAAAAATATTTTTGAGATTTATCGGGTAATTCTTTGAAATTCGGGTTAAAATCAAGAATCAAAGTTGTTTTGAAAGTTAAATTGATGAAAAACTATTAATTATAAGATAAAAATATTATTCAAGTGAAATTAGATTTTAAAATCAAACTTAAGATTTTTGAGGTTTTTAGAAATTTATCCAGAAATTACTAAGAAAATGGTGAATTCTTATCTTAAATCCGTAATAAAATCAAGAAATAGGTGTTAATCTTGCTTCCCAAGCTCCCACAAGCTTCACTTTTAAGCTCTCATACTATTTTAGGGTTTAACTATCAAGAGACCAGATGAAAAATGAGAAAAATGGATCCAAAAAGTATTTTAATAGTGCAGAAAATCTGCACTGGTAAGGAAAAAGTTGTTGTTTTTCTTATTTTAAGTCCAATTTGAACTTCGATGAGGTGTCCGAGATTCGTTTGGAGTCTTATATACGCAAATGAACTATGTAACAACACTAAATTCGATGTTTTGAATGCGTTGGTGAAGTCGGATTTTTGAAAAAATATCATTTTCAAAAAGTTGATCCCCGAAATCCAAAATTGCAACTTTTCAAATCGAGAATCGAAATGATATTTAAAAGCCATAAAATTACACCAAATATTATAACACCCTAAAATCAATATTCCGGATCTGGTGGCGAAGTCGGATTTTCCATCCGAGGTCGTTTCAATCAAATGTGGGTCCTACACCCATATTTATGATTTTTCAACTTTCTGACCAATAGGTTGAAATGAGCTCGAGTGCACCTAGACCCAAGCCAAAGGTCTACCCAATCTAAAATAGATATTCTGAAGTTGCTGGCACAGTCCATTTGGTCATCCGTCGCACGAATTAAAAGATATCCACATAAGTCCAAAATAAGGCTCTTAAAGTCATCAAAAATCACAATATCGCATAAATGATACCAAAATGCATTGAAAATTATGTCAATCACTCCCATACCCCAGAAATATCATAATTCAACTACAAGGAGGGGTAAAATAGTCAAATCATATAAAATCACAAATTCCACATATTTCATCAAATTTTTAGGTCGTTACATTATGTGTATTGGCGCATAACTCCTCTGTAATTTTGCATATTCAGTTGTAGTGTTACTGCACTTCCTTTACTTGTACAGATTCAGTAAAGTTAGTTAGTTACCTAGTGCTTATAGCATTAAGTATTGCACGTTTATTAGTTAGAGTCCACTAGAAATACTCCTCTTATAATATAAGAGTTATTGTTGCTCTTTGCTTGTATTTAAATTGCCTTTGCACATTGTAAAATATACCAAAGCTTTCACAATTATTTTTTTCTTGAATCTTCATGGTATCACAACCCTTCTAAGCTCTAATGAGTATCAGCAGTCTGCTCATCTCTTTCATATTTTTTTCGTTCCTCTATCATGGTGAATCCAAGAGACTCTGTTATCTCTGTTGATAACACCAATCACCTGGTTTAATTTAACCCAGTTCCCAACTACCCATAAATCTTATCGGTACAAGAAACTTTGTTAATTGGAAAACTTAGGTTGAATATCTCATGTTAGGCCATGACCTTTACGATTATCTAGACAGAACCATGACAACTTAATCAAAGACTGTCCCTTAGAACAATTCAGAGGTACCCAACCCCAAATATAAAATCTGGTTTCGATAAGACCAGTTGATTTAGAATGCCTAGATGGAATCAGTTGACTAAATAATCACCTCTGCAATAAGAAAAACCTCCACCTCCAAGCAATCCTGGGACGCACTGCATCACTTCTATGCCAACAGATCACATACATGAGTTTTAAGTTTATGAAACTCCTTAGCCACAATTACAAAAAATTCTCGCAGTATGACTACGTATCTATAAGAGATCAGGAATATTGTAGAAGAACTTGCAACTGCAGGAGCTCCCATTCCAGATGACAAACTTGCAGTCAAAACACTCAGTGGCTTAGGACCTAAGTATGATTCAATTTTTGCTGCTATCTAAGCGCGAGATATACCTACTGTTGTTTTTGGGGTACAAAATCTGTATTAGTCCACAAGAACTTCAAACACAAGTTCAATCAGTTTAAGAACTATCAAAATAAAGTTCAAATTATTTTCTGAAAAATAGCAAAACCAACATTTAGAATTAAGATAAAAAAAAAACAAATCAATTCTACTGAATTTATAGTGTGTCCTTAAGGAATTTATTCCCCTCAAGTACCCGAGGTTATGAAATATATCCTCCCAGGATAAAATGATTCAATTCGGAAAATAGCGGTACCTCAAATTTGTTGAATGACAAACTCACTCAATGATTTGTTAATCACACTAGAGATTTTAGGAAGAAGAAGATATTTTTCACTTCAAAATTTTGTGCCTTTACCTGAAGAAAAATTCAGGTATTTATGGTCAAAATATCGTGCTTTAGAAAGGAAGCAATAGTTCACAAAAATTTGCATTGTTTCTAAATGATGGGCCACCTGCACCTGCAGGTGGCATACTTGTATCTAGAGGTTGCCTATTTGGCACACGATAGAAAGTTTCCAATGACCTGTGTTTGTCATCTGAGTCTGCTGATGTCGACCTGCGCCGCAGGTCACTTTCTTATTTTCAAACAATGATTAAAGGGTCGCGTTTCTTTAAGGTGTGTTATGACATGCATCTACATATGCTCGGGTGAGCCCCTAAATGGAGAAAATGTTTTCATTTGGATTTTTGGATTAAAAACCACTAATTCGCAAGTTTCAAATGAATTTTATCCAAAAAGATAATCTCTCGATCATTTGACAAAGCTGAAGCTGAGCCAAGTGGCGACGTCGATACGAGACTTGTCATGTTCTTGCCTCACTTTCCACATAAAGGGATGTTTCTCAATTTTAGCATAACAAAGTTTCTTTCTCCCATTAAAGTGGGAGAAACACTCTTCTATAAAGTGAACTCACATTTTTCACTTTTCCCTCCATTTTTCTTCCCTTTATTTTCCATTCACATTTTTACTTAGAAACCAACACCTACCTCATATAAAGAACTATATAACAATATTCTCAAGAGAGAGCCTCTTCAAGTATTAAGAGCCTCACCAAGCAACTCCCTCCATTACTATTGTGATGGCGTAAAAATCCTCCCCAGCCAATTCTGCGCCTTTAAACAATAGGCAAGGACAACCATGGCATCCACAAAATCACCGAAAGCAAAATGCTTCACCCTTAACACCAAATTGGCATCCAAATACTTCCCATCAACAAAATTGTCCAGTCTGCCAGCTATGTGGTCAGAAAGAATATGCTGTCAATGTATGTCATTCATTGTAATGACCCCTCAAGGTCATTTTCCATAATCCAACTTATATTCGCTGTTAGATCTTTTTCATAGTTTCCCTAAATCAATTATGACTTGTTGGAACCAATAGTTTATACTTGGGGACTTATTTCTATGGGTTGCGAGTCTTATTTCACTTATGTTATGATGCTATTATTAAGAGTCTATTGCTTGACTCTGTCCTTATTGTTTGGGAGTTTCTTGATGTATTCCCTACCGACCTACATGGTATTTTTCCTTTTAGGGAGATTGAGTTTTCTATTGACCTCAAGCCTGGCACCCGACCTATTTTTATGGGACCTTACTGTATGGCTCTTTGTGTATGTATATTATTTATAGGCAGCTTAGTGAGGTGACGGTGAAGAACAGTTATCCTATGCCTCGCATTGATGATTTGTTTGACTATTTTCAGAGTGTAGCCGTGTTTTCTGAGTTTGAATGGAGGCTTTGTATGGTAGGAGATATCGTTCTCTAGTTGGATGTGATGATACTCCCAAGGTTAGACCCCTGTGATGTATATTTACTTCAAGACCTGTTGGAAAAAGTCAGAATGATTCAGGATAGACTGAGAGCGGCTCAGATTAGGCATTAAGCCTTTGCAGACCATCGGCTTTGTGCCTTGATATTTAGAGTTGGTGGTCGTGTATTCCTCCATGTTTCTCCAATGATGGGTGTGATGAGGATCAAAAGAAAGGATAAGCTCAGTTTGAGATATGTTGGACCCTTTGAGATTCTCCATGTCGTTGGTGAGGTAGCTTATGAGTTAGCTTTACATCTAGATTTTGTTGCAGTTCATACACTTTTTCATGTATCCATGTTGCGGCGACTTAGTCCTAATCCTTCTCATGTGTTTTGATGGGTTCAACCCAGTTAGATGATCGTTCGACCTTTGTTGAGGAGCCTGTGCTCATTTTGGCTAGTAATGCGAGGCGATTGCGCCCCAAAGAAGTTCCAGTTGCTAAGGTTCAGTGGATACACCGCCCAGTTAAGAAGTCCACTTAGGATATTGAGATCAAGATGTGATCCCAGTATTCTCACCTGTTTGAGACTTCAAACATATCCTCATCTTTAACTTTTAGGGATGAAAGTTCCTTAGTAGTGGATGTTGTAATGACCCTCCAAGTAATTTTTTGTAATTTCCTTTATATTCATAATTATATATTTTCCATAGCTGCACCAATTCAATTATGACTTATTGGAACCGACAGTCTGGTTGCCAGGCAGTTTGTTTGATTTTTAGAATCAATTCCCTATTTAAAAGTCTTTGTTGGTTCTGAATGGTCACCGAGTGAAAACATCAGTAAGATGATCTCGAATGCGAATTCAAACTACGCCAACAACTCCAAAATATTGATTTTAGGTTAGGTAGACCTTTGGTTTGGGTCCCACTGCACCCGAGCTCATTTTGACCCATTGATCAGAAAATCAAAAATCAAATAAAAATAATTAAGACATTAAAAATAAAAGACACTTTTAAAAAAAATTTACAGATAAGAAATTAATGAAAGAGAAAAGAAAAATAAAAAAAAAGTGAGGAGGGAAAAAAGTATTTCCAAAAAAAAAAAAGGAAATGACATATAATACATAAATATGCCCTCTTCAACTGATATTTATGCTCTCCAACTTTGAATGTGCACAAGTAAACACTTAAACTTGTACAAAGTTGAACGAGTAGACACACTTCCTACGTGTCAATTCGCGTGAGATTATGCAACTTTATACAAGGTTCTTTTACATATCTAAAGTTGAAGGACATAAATATCCGTCGATGTCAAGTTAAAGGACATGCTTATGTATTATGCCAAAGAAAAATAATTAAATATGTATTTTAATGTTAATAATTTTGTGTAGTGAAAAATTATAAAAATAACCAATTAAAAAAAGGATATGTGTTCAATGCTGATTAGATTTTTCTCATCTTTTTCAGCCTTTCACTTCCTTCTAAGAAACTGAACACACTTTACTCCACATCAGCACCAAAGAGGGGATAATAAAAAGTGATAACTACATGAGTTAGCAAACATACACTCCTAATTATCTTATTTAGCCTAAGTTTCAATTAATTACAATTCATAGCTCCTTCTTACCTATTAATTATCCTAATTACAATTCATAACATCTCTCATATATTTTCTTTCTTTCTCTATTTTCTATTACTATCCTTTTTTTTCTTTTTCAATTTTTCACCTTTTTTTAATTCTCTTTCTTTTTTCTTTTTTCTTTTTTCTTTTTTATTTTTTCTTTTTTCACTTTTTTCTTTTTCATTTTTTTTTATTTTCATTTTTTCTCCTTTTTTTTTTGTATTTTTTCTCTATTTTCTATTAATCTCCTTTTTTGGTATTTTTTTTCTCTCATTTTTTCTCCTTTTTTTTTCTTTTCATTTTCTCTCTTTCTTTTCATTTGTGCGAACTAGCAAGCACAAATGCTAGTGCGAACTATAACATACAAATGCAAATTATAACATACAAATACAAATGCAAACTATAAAATACAAATACAAATGTGAATTATAACATACAAATAGAAGTGTGAACTATAAAATACAAATACAAATTTGAACTGTTACATACACATACAAGTGCGAACTATAAAATACAAATACAAATGCAAACCATTATTTGTATTTTCTAATTACTGAAAAAGAACGATTTATTTTCTTTCTACGAATACTTGTTTGTATTTATTGATACAAATAAATACAATTCAAATTTTTATACAAATACATATTGTGTAAAATCATTTGTTTCATTTATTTGTAATTATATTTGTATCAAGTGATACTTATTTATTTACAAATACGAATGATAATTTTGACATACAAAAGCAAAATGGTACATTTGTATCAAATGATACATTACATATTTATATATTTTAGAATCAAGGAAATACAATTAATGCATTTATTTGTTTGTATACAAATATAAATGATAAATTGTATATAGTCACGGCTAAATACAAAATGAAATCAACTTACAAATACAAATACAAAATAATTCTTTAAAAATAAAAAGAAATCGACGAAAATAAAATACGAATACAAATATAATCTAAATATACAAACACAATACAAATATAATCCAATATAATATGCAGTCAGTTATAAAATACAAATACAAAATAATTCTTTAAAACACAAGTGTGAATTATATAAAATATAAATGATGGTGCGAACTAACAAATATAAATACAAGTGTGAACTATAAAATACTAATAAAAATGCGAACTACAAAATAAAAATACAAGTTTGAACTTTAAAATACAAATACAGTTGTATCAATGAATATAAAAATATAAATGACGGTATGACTACAAATACGATAAACAATTGTTGTATTTACATTATCATCCATGACTTTTGCTCGAGTAGTCATATTTTTTGAAAATACAAAAATATAAAATAGAACAAAAAATCGATAAAGAAAATAAGTACAAAAAAAAAAAAAAGAGAAATAAAAGTTAGAGATAGAAGAGAGAGAAAAAAAGAAACGAAAAATTAAAAATAGAAAAAAGAAGAAGAAAAAAGGAAAAAACACGAAAAATATAAAAATTAATAGTGTTTTTAGCGAGGCTAAATATGTAGTGTATTTATGTTTTTTTATGAATACAGACTACTGAGTAAAAGTGAACACAATAATTGTGAATCGAATACAACGTTTTTAAATGGTAAATATGTAAAGTGCGGCTATGGAAGGTAAATTTTGTGTCAAACTTTTGCTATTTTTGAAACTTCCCCTAGTAAAAAAACCCCACATAGTTAAGATGTGTGGCTAGAATCAATATATAATAATAACGAAGGAACTTAGTCCCACTTACGTGGCGCACTCATAGAGCAGGATTCTATTTATCTTTTTTGTGGTTTTTTTTAACTTTTTCCTACTTTTTAAAGACTACAAAATTTCACCTTAAAATTTTATGAAATGTTAAATGTTACCATATTTATTTCCTATCGTTATTATCAATGCAATTAATCTTTTTTCCTAAAACATTCTTAATTTTATGTTGCACGTCTTTTCCTTCTCTAATGTCACTAAATGTGATTTACGCCTCTTAATTTTCATACTGATCCCTTCCTCTTTTATTTGTATTGCTATACTCCTAAAGAAGGAAAATGAAGAGTTAAAATGACAATTAATTAAGAATTAAGGATTGTAGTGAATGAAAGACAATGAAGAATAATAGGAAAATGTCATCTTGCTCGTATAAATATACTAGTTTAGTTTACGTGTTTTGCACGTGTATCTCGCGTCAATTAATAAAATTATATATGAAAATCAACAACCAAACATCCAAATCATGTAGATTTTTTAATTTTCAAATTCAATTTCATTTTTTTTTTATTGATCTAAAAGGTCGAAGGAGGATAAATTAAAGGTGGGAGTGACAACTTTCATAATTGAAGGAGAAGTGGGGTGGGGGTGTTGGCTAAGGTGAAGTGGGGGGGGGGGGCGCTGTTGGCGGGGGTGAAGAAGAGGAGGATTTTTTTTTCTTTATATATATATATATATATTAGTTTTTTTAAAAAAAATACTGTTCACGCATTTTTTTTTTTAAAAAAAAAAATGTCACGTCAGCATAAGGGGAAATAAATTCACTATAAAGATATTAAGGGGATAAATAAATAGAAGATTAGTTTAAATGCTAAAGTAAGTTGGGGAGATAAGTTTAAGAGGGTTTTGATGTATTATCTCTTAAGTTTTTCCTATAAATTAGACTTTTTCCTTAAGTTTTTTTCATACCTGCTTAGTGATTCTTTTTGTTTTGGTCCACTTTCAAGTTTATTAGGATTTATGACTCTTTTTTTCTTTTCTAGACGTTTTTGCTTCCCCCCTCCCCCCCCACGTTTTTATGTTTTTATTTTTCTAATTAACCTTTACTTTTATTTATTTAATATAATACAAGAATAAAAAATATCATAGTATGATTTAGGCAGTGATAATGATTTAGGCTATTTCCCCCCAGGTTTTTGCTTTATACTTTTTTAGACTTTTTTTCACGTTTTATGTTTTTATTTTTCTAATTGACTTTTACTTCCCTTTATTTAATAAGAATAAGAAATATCCTTAAATAAAATATAAGTGAAATGATGATTTTATCTATTGTGAAGACTTTTAATGAAGGGCAAAACGTTCACATTACTTTTCTAAGTAGCTTCACACTTTTAATATATTATAGATATAGATAAAGCCTTCAAAGCTTTGGTGTGAGTTGAGTTTGCGGCATCTTATCTCTGACTCAGGAAGTTTTAATGATCATTTTTTTTCTATTTCTTTTATTAACGTTAAATTTTTACGAATGATTGCAAGATTTTTACAATGGAATTCACGAAGGGACTATCGACCAACATGAAGCTTGAGTAGATTTCTCTAGCAACTATCACAAAGAATTTTTACTCGTACAATCCAAAGGCTCTCACCAAGTTATTTGCAAAAACCTGCACTTGAAGTTGGTCATTTTTAGTCAAAATAATTCTAGATTATGATCTTTAGTAATGTGAGGTAATGCTTTTCTTTTTCTTATTAACTTCCCTCCCTTTTCTCTTCTTTTTTTTTTTTCAATTTAACTTCTTCTAAATAATCATGTGAATAATTATTTGAGTCTCTTTAGCTACATACTTTTATCGTAGAAGGAAATGTGATCTTTTAACCGCTTACAAATTGAATAAAATATGACATTTAAATTTTTTATGTGTAAAAATAAAGACCTCTTATGCATAAAAATTAAGATCTCTTATAAAAAGGCTATAAAATTTAAAAAATTTACAAATAAGTTACAAAAGTCTTTTAGGATATTAACAATTTAGAGAAGAAGAAAAATAGAGTTTGTTTGTTTTTGAAAAATGAATGCGTCGAAAGTAAAAAAAAAAAGGGGGGGGGGGGGGCGGGGGGGGATAAGAAAACGAATAAATGACAGAAAAAGAAAAGAAAAAAAGCAAAGGAAAGAAGTGAGCATATCAAACAATTTGATTTCATGGATTTGATTTTGCTCAATATTTTTCTTTTCGCTCTTTGTTTTTGTTCTTATATACAAAATAAGAAGTTTAAATATTCATATTGATATTTATTAAATTAAATGTACACACAGCTAGCCAAGTTTAAATATATTTTGCATATGCACATTAAATTTATGCTGCTTTTTTTTTTTTTTACAAATCTTGTAGTAGGAATATACAAAAATCAAGTATCTTTAGAATTCTAAAAAATCTTAAATAAAAACTAAAATAAAGTTGTTTTATAACAATTTCAAAGTTATAAAGCTAGGTACTTACTACTACTAATAAGATGGAAAACTTGAAATTTAATCCATTTTGATTGAAAAACTTAAAAAAATCTTAACTTATTTTTACATTCATTCATTTATAAAGTTAGGTACTTTTTACATACATATATATATATATGTATGTATGTATGCATGTATGTATATGTATGTTAAAGGCTTGTGACAATTGCTCCCCTTTTGCAATTGAAATGAAATAAAATAAGTAGGAACCTAGAAAGTTTGGGTAGTATTCTAACCAGAGTGTTTGTTGAATATTTTCACCTAATTTATACTCTTTCCGTTTAAAAATGAATGATCTACTTTGACTTGACACAAAATTTAAGAAAATAAAGAAGACTTTTGAATCTTGTGGCCTTAAATTAAAGTTGTATCAAATGTACTAAAATACCCTTTAATTTTTTGGTCCTAAACATGTCATGTGGAAAGTTGAAATTAAAATATTGCCAAAAAAGGAAAGGGGTCATTCTTTTTTAAACGGACTAAAAAAGAAAGTAGGTCATTCTTTTTTAAACGGAGGGAGTAGCAATTTATATAGATGAAGTTTATGCAATATTTAAAATTATTTTAGTTATCTAAACGAACACACACACACATATGTATATGTATATGTATATGTATATGTATATGTATATGTATATGTATATGTATATGTATATGTATATGTATATGTATATGTATATGTATATGTATATGTATATGTATATGTATATGTATATGTATATGTATATGTATATGTATATGTATATATTCAATCTTGTTTTCCAGGTCCGTACATTTTGAGGATTTCTTTAGAAGTATAATATTTTGGTGAACTTATTTAAGAATGATACGAAGATTGTTTTGTCTATTCGACAATTTTAAAAAAATGAAGAAACTCTCTTAACTTTAAGAAGCAGATATTGGAAAGAAAACACGAAGTGGAGATTTAGATGATAACAAGACTAGATAGTTTTACAAGCAAAGACGAAATTCTTGAGGAGTTGCATAGCACCTTTGAGATGAGCGATCTAATTATACCATAAAACATTAATAACCAAAGAATCTGAGTTGTCCATGATATTCAAAAATTTATCTAAAATTTACATATATATACTAACTAAAATTACCTAATTACATTATAGACCAATTTTCTAAAATATTTACACATATTCCAAATTATTTACATAAATTCCTTTACTTTCAACTTTCTCTCTCTTAAACATTATACATCTCACATAAATCCAATTCCAATATCTCTTCCGTAATTTACTCCCCCATATGCTCCCACATAAATCCCTTTCCTTTTAACTTTCTCTCTTTTAAGCATTACACATGTGAAACACTGATTTTGAAAAAAAAGTAGTACAATATTTTTGAGGTATTCTTCTTTCTCCTCTGTACAATTATTTCTTGAAAATATTTATTTTTCTGTGGTAAAGTTGAGATCTTTACTGGGATTTGGTGTTGGTTTTTCACATGGGGTTTATTCTGTTATTAAAATAATTGTGTTTGATCTTTGGATTTGATGTAAATATTTGAGATTTTGCTTCAAGATTGGATTTTTATGTGTTTTTTCTGTTCTTGATTTTGTTGAATATATGATTTTTGTTTTTTTCACTTTTGTTGAATTAGTCATATAGTTAGGTAAGTTACATTAATTTGATATTTTAGATCTAGGAAAATATGCCAAATTCTTGAATCTTCTTTTGATGATTGGTGTGTTCTTGCAGATTTGATTGAACTCCACTTTTTTATTATTTTGTGTTATTTCAGTTCTGAAAATGTTTAGTTAGATTTACTTATTTACCTATTTGCAGGCTCATGTAATTGGATAGATTTCAATAAATTCTGCCCTGAATATTGGAAGAAGATAGAATAATTTGTGGATTTTGTGTATTAGCTGCTTAGTCCTGCTTCATTTTTTTGGTGTGATTGACTTGCTTTTAAGATGATGATGTTTGAGGAAATGGAGTTCTGTGGCGATCTTGATTTCTTTCTTGCTCCGCTAAAGGAAGTGGGAGTGGAAGTGGTTGCCCCACAGAATCATATTGAGCCAGATTCTGTGGTGGATGATGATTATAATGATGAGGAGATGGATGTTGATGAGCCTAACTTTGATGTTCATGATCAATTCTATTTGCTGAGCTTATATTCTATGGTAATTTGCTCTTTGATGTTTTGAAGAAGTGTTTGTTCTAAAGTTGGTTCGTTTGTTGCTGTTCCTGCTAAATATACGAATGTATAATGTTTTATTATACTTGCCTGTTAGTGTATAATGTTCTTTGAGGTTTTGAAGAAGTGTTTGTTCTAAATTTTCAATATTACATTTGCTTCCTTTTTGTATAATATGTTAACATACATTAAAGCCAATATATAATATGAAACTATGCCATTCCAGTTAACTTACGAATGTATAATATGTTGTTATACATTCAAATCATTGTATAATAAAAATTGTGCCAATTCAGTAAACATTCGAATGTATGATATTTGATTATACATTCGTCTATGTGTATAATGAAAACTGCCGCAATGATAGAAATTATATTTTTTTCTAGTTTTATTATTTTTAACATGTTTGTTTAATCCACTGACTCAGTTTTAAAAAATTTATGCAGCTATGTACTGATTTATCGTAACAAAGACTGCAAGTGGGTGTTGAGGGCGTCTTCTATGAATGAATCGAAAATTAATGCTTATATAAGAAGTGGGTGTTGAAGGTGTCTTATCCTTATTCATACTCCTTATACATATATTGTGGGTGTGTATATACTATGTAATTTGGTAACTATTATAGTAAATAGTTGTTGAAACGTAATGTGTATTATACAATTATATATATTAAACTTTCATATATATAAAATGTATGATATACTATTATACTTTATTAATATGCATGATGTTTTGCTGACAACAATGACTTTTAACTGACTACATGTATTATTTTTTTAAGCAATATAAGAAATGGCAGACTTATGTAACATAATTCGTGATAATTTAAGTTGCCTTTTCCATTTTATTTATGTGTATGGTTATAGATTATATTTTCGTGTAAATGTATGATACGTTCACAATGTATTTAATGTAAAAAATACATTAAAAGTATGTTAATAATGTATGATATAGTGTTATAGTTTATAGAGAATATGTATGACGTTAAATATTTTCTATTAAGTCATGAACGCTTAACAACATGTATGATGTTATGTAATACATATGTTTTAATGTATGAAACACTTGTTCAATGTATTATTAACTTATAACATAATTTATCTACTGTTAAAAATTCAATATGTTGATATACAGTAACACATTATTTTGTAATTTAATTTTATACGTAATATATAATAAAATGTAAGGCAAAATCAATAACTACCAAACTATATTAGTAACATTACAATATAGTGTAAGTAATTGTACAATATTTCTTCAGACGTTATATATGTATAATAAGAATAAGGACATCCATAAAATGTGAATTAGCATCCAAAAAGTAACATTGTAAACGTTTAACATCAACTACAAAATCAAGAATTAGTTGTTTCAATGCCGACTATTATAAAAAAATACTACTCTAAAGTAACAAGTGCACTTTCATCAATTGTTTGGAGATAACTATTCCACGGCCGATGAGAATCCTCTTTATCACTCGTGTACCCACTTGCAGTCTTTGTTACGACAAATCAGTACATAGCTGCATAAATTTTTTTAAATTGAGTCAATAGATTAAACAAACATGTTAAAAATAATAAAACCAGAACAAAATACAATTTCTGTCATTGCGGCAGTTTTCATTATACACATAGACGAATGTATAATTAAATATGTTACATTCGAATGTTTACTGGATTGACACAGTTTTCATTATACAATGATTTGAATGTATAACAACATATTATACATTCGTAAGTTAACTGGAATGGTATAGTTTCATTCCAAAATTCACAGATTATTCTATCTTCTTCTAATATTCAGAGTAAAATCTATTGGAATCTATCCAATTACATGAGCCTGCAAATAGGTAAACAAGTAAATCTAACTAAACATTTCCAGAACTGAAATAACACAAAATAATAAACAAGTGGAGTTCAATCAAATCTGCAAGAACACACCAATCATCAAAAGAAGCATAAATGTGCACAAATTAGAAAGAGTCTAAGATTTTCTTAGGCATCCCACTTTCTTTGAAGCTCAACAAAAATACTGTACAAGCTATTTCCAACAAAAATCCGAGAATTTGGCATAATTTCCTAGATCTAAAATATCAAAAAATACAAAGCGAAAAATTAACCAAAACCACAAAATTATTTTTCAACTCAACGTAAATCCTCACTCCATTGTTGTTTCTTATGACAATTGGAGAAGAATTTCCTTCAACCACATATTTAACTTCTATTTTTTTTCGTACTTCATCGATATCCAATTCCATGGAGATCGTAGAAACCAATTTCAAGAAAGTAATACCTTCCGAAACAATTATTGCGTCACTTTTGTATGACTCATAACTTATTTTTGACTCCCAAATTTCAGCATGTCGCAGCAATATGGGGATATTCATATTGATTTAAGTAGTACTAAAAAACGTATGTAAAAGAAATTTATTGCTTTTTCCTTTCCAAATCTTGAATCCAAGATTACAAAAAAAAAAATTGAACTTTCAGAAAAGTTTTGAAATTCAATATCAAGCTACTACTTTTATCCAGAAAAGAGTTAAAGTTGCCCAATTATTGCCTTCAATTAAGGAACTTTAAAATAAGTAATTATTTCAATTACCTTAAATTTAGGATTAGATGTTACATCATACATTCGACCAATGTATAATATGTGACCGAATGTATGAGTATGTTTGCAAAAAATAAGAGAGAGAAAACAAGAAGGGATTTTGTGTAATTATTTTCATTGTCTAGGAGATTTATGTTGTTTACACTAATAAATGCTTTTATTTTATTTCAATTCGAATTTGTACATTTCAAGACTCTTTTTAACTCTTTCTTTATGAGATATAAGTTAAATAAACTACATATATTGGTAAATAAGTCTCAACTCTAAAGAACCAAAGTTTATTAATTAATTGCAGAGATATGCTATTTGTAAATATTTTCGTTTTCATAAAAAAGAGAATTTCTAAATTAATTATTAGTATGTTCGTTTTTTGATAAATTGATAAGCTTCAATAACTAAAAATTACACAAATACACAACTTATGTTTTCAATATTACAAAAAATTACAACTCCCTAAACATATTACAAAAATTCCAATATATACACAGAATGTTATGTATATGTCAGTTATGTTATGTATATTAATAGGAAGAGAGAGTAAAGTAATTAAAAAAGTGAGAGAAAGTATAATTACTTTCAAAAGGATTGATATTTATGTTATTTATACTATATAATGCAGTGACATCAGTGCAATAGAAATGAAACAAAATCAGTTGTTAGGGAATTATATGTTATCTTACTGATTAAGAATTTACTATTCCTCATTAAATAAATGTTAAATTTGCTAAGTTTTATATATTTTCTTTTATCATTTGAAAACAATCTTCATAATATTATTAAACAATTGATACTATTACTATTAAAAAGTAGAACGAATATAAAATTGATAAAAAAAGATTGATTCTTTAATAACCGCGCCCTATGTGCGCGACCATATTTCCTAGTTTAGCATATAAATTAGGATACTTGTACCATTTCCCAAAAGTGTATGAAATCAGGATAGTGCATGAGTGCCAGGGAAATTATCAAAGGAAAAGGGTAAAACATACGCCTTCAAAGTGTCCCTGCAATTATTTTACTGTGCCAAAAATGCCTTTCGTTAACACAAAACTTAATAAGGGCATATTTGATCCAATTTAATTCCTAACAACAATTATGCAACAACTTGTGAAGTTGCATTTATGAAGCAATTTGGTTATATTGTACTGAATTTTCTCACCAATTTAAGGCATCATATATATAATATACACATAATGTTATTTTGTTTAATTTATTGTGTTTTTTTAAAAAAATATTGTCGTGTCCGGACTAGCTTGTGTGCAACCTGTCACCTCTCATCAACATTAGGTGTCAAATAACTCTATCTACCAAGGCTACACTGATGAAACCCTAGGAATGATGAGAAAAAATCGATAGTGTTTTTTTATTTTTGTTGGATTTTAAACCTGAAACTTCATTGTTCTCAACTAATTTCATCGACCACTAGGCCAAATCTTTGATTGCAAAACCTGCCTTGTTTGCTAAAACATACTATATCTATTTTAGTGTCTTTATTAATCTAAAAATAATTAACTAATATTTTTATCATTTATTTTATCGCTATCTCAAAAAATAGCATAAGATTAGTGAACAAATAGAAAAGAAAATAAACAAAATTATCCTAATATTTGCCAAAAGATGCGGTGAGTGTCCATAGTAACGCACTATTGAGACAATATAATAGAATTTTCTTATTACTAGCTTAATATATTTGTAAAGTTGAGTCTGCATAGGTAGTTGGAGTAGTTAGTCGGTTAGTTAAGTAATACCAGTTGTAGCTTAATTGTTAGCACATACATATTTCCTAATGCAATCTCTCGTGTATATATAGACCTTCCACATAGAATGAAATCAGTTTTTCATTCTCAAATATGTGATTCCCTTTCATTCTCTGTTTCCTACATTTCTCGGCATCCTCCCTAGGTTCAAGCCTTGTTAATGGAGACTGATTGAAGCAATTTTGACATGGTATCAGAGCTCGGATAGCTCAAAGCATCACTTTCATACTTTGGCCTCACTGTGATCGAGGAAATTTCCAACATTGTTCATCAAAAGTCATTCTTAAATTTAGAGAGTTTCTCTTTTCCTCTTCTTCCTATTTGCTTCCGCAATCATCACATCAAACTGGGTGAATTACTTTTTCCGTTGATTTGCTTTCTCCTCAATTTGGGACTAATATCGTTTTTCAACAATGCAACTAGCAGTCATACAACAAATAATTAAGGTGCGACCTCTAATACTGAAGCTACGATTGATACAGGTAATCTTCTATATATTCATCCCTCTAATAGTGCTAGAACAAGCTTAGTTCATGTTATTTTTTATGGAATTGGATATCACTCATGGAAAAAGAGTGCATTGAGGTCATTCTCAGTCAAAAATAAGCTTGGGTTCATTACTGGAGAGTGTAGGAAACTAGATGCTCATTCTAGTAAACTTCGTCAATGGAAAAGGTACGACAACCTAGTCACCTCTTGGATCTTAAACTCACTCTCTAAGGATATTGCTGATAGCGTTGAGTATGTCATTGATTCTGCAAAAAATTTGGAGAGAACTGAAAGATCAATATAATCAAACTAATGGGGCTAAACTGTGTCAAATTCAGAAGAAATAAATTATTTAAGTCAAGGTGCCTTGGGCTTGGATATCACAGGGTACTACACCAGGATGAAGAAGTTGTGGGAAGAATTGAATATATTGGCTACAAAACATATATTCACATGCCAGTGCATTTGTAAGGCTAAAGACCTCATTCATAAGACTAAATAGGACCGAAGGTTGATTTAATTCCTTATGGAGCTTAATAACATTTATACATTAATTAGAGGTAGATGGACCTGTTACCTTCCATGGGTTAAGCATTTGCACTACTCGTGTAGGAAGAGAAACAAAGAGAATTAAAGAAACATAACCAATTGTTTGGTGAGTCCACATCTCTGGTGGCAGCACTTCAAGAACAAAGAGTTTCCAAACTAATTTTTCATCAACTAGTTATACTGGGAGCTCTGGGAACTAATTGGCAACACTAGCAATTATAATACTGGACCTAGTAGATCTAGACCATTATGTGATCGCTGCAAAAGGCCAGGGCACATTTAAGATAGAAGTTATAAGCTGCATAGGTACTTCTTACAAGCCAATCACTTTCTCATTATAGTGATAACTATAAAAAATCACATAATAGTACATACAATAACAAATTCAACAACAACTAAGGCAAAAGATTAGTAGCCACTACACGTGAAGGATCAAATATGACTTCTACCAAGGATGAAAAATCAACATATAATGGTCCTAATGTAAGCATTTCCAAGAAACAGTTTTATCACCTTGTTGATCTACTTGAACACTTCAACATTGCCACTTATGGACCAAATTTCTCTATCAACAATGTTAAGACTGTTGGAACTGTCAATTTTGCAGGTACTATTGCTTGCACTTTTTCAATGGATTTTGATAAATTGTCATGTTGTTGTTTCAAAGGCAAAACTGACTTGTGTATATTAGACTCAGGAGCATCCCATAACATGACCTTTAATAGATCTCAACTTATTAATGTGGTTACAATTCCTTATCCCCTATTAGTTAACCTTTATAATGGTTACAAAATAAAGGTAACAAAGGTGAGGAATGTAGTACTGCCCCCCAAGACTACTTTGTACAGGGTCTTATTCATCCCATTCTTCAAATACATCCTAATTTCCATCACCAGTCGTACTTCATATCTTATATGTGTTGTTTCATTTTCTGATTCTTTCTGTTTATTTCAGGACCCTTCACTGAAGAGACCTCTGGAGATTAGTAATGCGTATGATGGCCTCTATTTACTATGCTCAACCTTCTTGAGGGAAAGCAATAGTACTTCTCCATCAAAATTTGTCTTCATGCTTCATGTTTTTTCCTTCCAATTTCATGTCCAATTTAGTTGACAAAGTACACTATTTGTGTCATTCCCATTCCAGTCATTCCCCTACTGTAGAATACCATATATTCAGTAATAACAATTAAAGTAGTGTGTCCTTTATGGCAAGTTGTGCATCTTATAAAAATGGTGTTGATTTGTTGTGGCATTACCGACTTGGCCATGTTCCTTTTGCTAAAATGAAAAGTATGCCAATCCTGGTGAAATTTTCACTCAAATAACATTTTTTATGTTATATTTGTCCAATGGAAAGACGAAACAAACTCCCTTTTCCCACCAAAACCAAAGATAGGTTTACTATTTTTTAACTACTTTATGTTGATTTGTGGGGATCATACCATGTGACCATATACAATAATTACAACTATTACCTTACCTTAGTTGATGACTATAGTAGAGCTACATGGACTCATCTTCTTAGCTCTAAGACTAATGCTCTTCAAGTCATAAAGGCTTCCTTAACCATGGTCCAAAACCAATTCAAAACAATTGTTAAGATGATAAGGCCAGACAATGGTTTGGAATTCACTAGTAGTGAGGCCATAAGTTTCTTTCAGTCCCAAGAAATAACTCCACTAGAAAACTTGTTTATATAAACCACAATAAAATAGTGTGGTGGGAAGAAAAAATAAATATCTTTTGAAAACAGCTAGAGCATTTTTATTTCAATCCAAACTTTCACTTAAATATTGGGAAGAGAGGATACTTACTGCTACATTATCATCAATAGACTTTCTACTCATCTTCTCAACAATAATTAGATTTCCTTTTGAGCTGCTATATAAATAGAAACCTACCTACTCATATATTAAGAGTTTTGGTTGCCTTTGCTAACCAACTATACCTAAACAATTTAGACATAAACTTGATCCTAAGACCTCGCCATATGTGTTCATTAGCTATCCTTTTGGGACAAAAGGATACAAGGTCTTAAGTCATGCCACAGGGAAATTACATGTTAATAGAGATGTTATATTTTGTGAAACTGTTTTTCCTTTTTCCTTCTCCAAAGTCTGTACAAAAAATTCTCCAATTCTTAATGTTCTTCACTTCACTGAAGATATTATGAGTCCG
Source organism: Capsicum pubescens (assembly GCA_030864215.1). NCBI lineage: Eukaryota > Viridiplantae > Streptophyta > Magnoliopsida > Solanales > Solanaceae > Capsicum > Capsicum pubescens. The sequence continues at coordinate 46,254,383 of CM061542.1, read as the reverse complement.
ACAATAGAGTTGTCAAAAAATGTACAAAATGATCAGTAAGTGGAGAGGACCATAAGTCCATATCTGGTACCTGATACCTATGTACCACAGGCTAATTCAAATCCTATTTCTTCACCACCACTAACTTCCTCCTCTCAACCACATGTAGAACCTAGAAAATCTAATAGGACATCTAAGGTTCCTTCATACCTCACAAACAATGTCCATCATTTGCCCGAATTGAATAACCTACCACATCTTAGGGATTTTCTACCTCTTTGTATGATTCTCTCTCTTTATATAGCCACATAACTTCTAATGCTTTGATCCTTGATAGTTAGCACTGTTTAAGAAACATTGTCATGACAATGAGCCAACTTCTTATGAAGAGGCATCAATGTACCCTGCTTGCAAATTGCTATGATCCAAGAGTTTGAGGCTCTTCATGCCAATAGTACATGGAGTTTAGTACCTTTTCCCTGAGGGAAAAATCTAACTGGATGTAGATGGGTGTACAAGATCAAGCATAAAGTTATTGGTTTCATAGAGAGATTCAAAGCCAGGTTAGTAGTGAAAAGGTACACACAACATCCTGGTATAGACTATGGTGAAACATTCTCACCAGTTTTAATGATGATAACTGTGAGGAGATGATAACTGTGAGGACTTTCATTGCTACAGTAGTCAAGAATCAACGGGATATCTTCCAATTGGATGTCAATAATGTATTTTTGCATGGTGACTTGCATGAAAAAGTGTGCATGGACATTCCTTAAGGTTTAAGTAATGATGCGCTAGGTTTAATATGCAAGTTAAATAAGTCATTATATGGTTTGAAGCAAGCTAGTAGACAGTGGTATGAGAAGATTACTCAAACCTTAAATTGCAAGGGATATTCCCATTCTATGGGATAACTCTAATGACAACTTACCATATATTTTGAGAAGGAAAATTTTTATGGGATAACTACATAACTTAACAAATATAGACTCCTAATTATCCTATTTAGCCGAAGTTTTAATTAATTACAATTTATAGTCCCCTCTTGTCTATTAATTATTCCTAATTACAATTCATAGTCTCTCTCATGTATTTTCTTTTTTTTCCTCTATTTTCTATTACTCTCCTTTTTTTTTTTCCTTTTTCAATTTTTTTCTTCATTTTTTCTTTTCCATTTTTTTTGTTTTCTCTTTCTTTTTTCACTTTTTTCTTTTTCTTTTTCTTTTTCTTTTTCTTTTTCTTTTTCTTTTTCTTTTTTCCTTTTTTTTTCTTTTTGTATTTATTGATACAAATAAATACAATTCAAATTTTTATAGAAATACATATTGTATTTATATTTGTAAAATCATTTGTTTGTAATTGTATTTGTATCAAGTGATTTTTATTTATTTACAAATACGAATGATAATTTTGACATACAAATACAAAACGGTACATTTGCATCAAATGATACATTACATATTTGTATATTTTAGAATCAAGAAAATACAATTAATGCATTTACTTGTTTGTATACAGATGATAAATTGTACATAACCACGGCTAAATACAATGTGCAATCAACTTACAAATACACAAATAAAATAATTTTTTAAAAATAAAAAAACATTGACGAAAATAGAATACAAATACAAATATAATCTAAATATACAAACACAATAAAATCACAATACAAATATAATCCAATATAATATACAGTCAATTATAAATTAAAAATACAAAACAGTTCTTTAAAATATAAGTGCGAATTATATACAAAATATATGATGGTGTGAACTAACAAATACAAATACAAGTACGAACAATAAAATACAAATATAAATGTGAACTACAAAATACTAATACAAGCGTGAACTTTAAGACACAAATACAAATACAGTTGTATCAATGAATACAAAAATATAAATGGCGATGTGACTATAAGTACGATAAACAATTGTGATATTTACGTTATCATCCATGACTTGTGCTCGAGTAGTCATATTTTTTGAAAATACAAAAAATATAAAATAGAACAAAAAAATAATAAAGAAAATAATACAAAAAAAAAGAAAAAAATCAAAGAAGAAAAGAAAAGAAGAAAGAGAAATAGAAGTTAAAGATAGAAGAGAGAAAAAAACAAAAAAAAAAAGGAAAAATATAAAAATACAAAAAAGAAGAAGAAAAAATGAGGAAAACACGAAAAAGAAAAAATATAAAAAAATGACAGTGTTTTTGGTGAGACTAAATATGTAGTGTATTTATGTTTTTTATGAATACAGACCACTGAGTAAAAGTGAATATTACGGCTGTGAATCGAATACAGTGGCTAAATAGGGATTGCATTCATATTTTATATGAATATATACTATCGGTAAAATCAAATACAGCGGGCGTAAATTGAATACATCGGCTACAAATGGTAATTATGTAAAATGTGGCTATAAAATGTGATTTTTATAGCAAAGTGCTGCTATTTCTGAAAGATCCCCAATTTTTATATAGCCCATCATAAAATGTTACATCATTTAGTACAATATTTTTACTTCATACAATATTATACATGTGGCTTATGGAAAATATTATGTATCAATCTTATATAAAAATGACTACCAAAAGATGTGGTGTAGCGGATGGGGTTGCTCCTCCCTTAACCAGAGGTCTCGGGTTCGAGCCCTGGATATGAAAAATCCTTGGTAGGGAGCGCTTCCCCCCAAATGAGACCCTACGCGGCACGAATCCGGATTAGTCGGACTCCAATGCGGATACCGGACACCGGATGAAAAAAAAAAAAAAAAAATCTTATATAAAAATGTATACTAGTATAAAAAGGTGCTTATATTAATCATATGCTAAATGGGATAACAAATAGAAAATATGAGCTAAAGCATGTAATATTTTTTTCAATGGACATAGAGTGTAATTTTTCCTTTTAAAAAGAAAAAAAAAAGGTAAATATACTATTCCATTTTCATTTATTAGTTAACTTTATCCTTTTTAATGTTATTGGGTTATTTATACTAAACCTGTTAAGTGGGCCGGGCCGGGTCAAACCGGCATCGGCCCGTGAAAATTTTCCGATTTTGGGCTGGTTCCTGTACCGGGTCATTGTAAACGGGTCGGTCCGGTCAGGGCCCAAATAGTAAAATATGCTCAAATGGACGGAATCAACCCACTTAGTAATTATCTGGTCCAGACCGGTAAAACCTGTCAAAACCGGTAAAAACCGCTCAATTTTTTTTAAAAAAAATCATATATTCATATTTTTTTCAATATATACACATCTATATACATTCTAAAAATGTTAAATAATATACATGCAACATATATACACTAAATATATACTACTTTAGAAAACATATACGTGTGTATACTTTAAATAAATACTAGTTTAGATTCTATAGGAAATATACGCACAGTACAATATAAATATACAATTCTAAATAATATACATACAACATATATACACTAAATATATACTACTCTAGAAAACATATACGTGTGTATAGTTTAAATAGATACTAGTCTAGTTTAGATTCTATAGGAAATATATGCACATATATACGTACAATACAATATATATACTATTCTACCTAATATACATATAACATAGCCACACTAAATATATATTATTTTAGAAAACATATACGCGTGTATACTTTAAATAGATACTAATTTAGATTCTATAGGAAATATACACACATATATATGTACAATACAATATAAATATACAATTCTACATAATATACATACAACATATATATACACTAAAAATATACGACTTTAGAAAACATATACGCATGTATACTTTAAATAGATACTAATTTATATTCTATAGGAAATATATGCATATATATACGTACAATGCAATATATATACTTTTCTACATAATATACATATAACATATATACACTAAATATATACTACTTTAGAAAACATATACGCATGTATACGTTAAATAGATACTAGTTTAGATTCTATAGGGAATATACACACATATCTATGTACAATACAATATAAATATACAATTCTACATAATATACATACAACATATATATACACTAAAAATATACGACTTTATAAAACATATACGCATGTATACTTTAAACAGATACTAATTTATATTCTATAGGAAATATATGCATATATATATATATACGTACAATAATATATATATACTATTCTACATAATATACATACAATATATATACACCAAATGTATACTACTTTAGAAAACATATACACGTGTATTCTTTAAATATATACTAGTTTAAATTCTATTTGAAACATATGCACATATATACGTACAATACAATGTATATACTATTCTACATAATATACATACAACATATATACACTAAATATATACTACTTTTGAAAACATATACACATGTATACTTTAAATAGATACTAGTTTATATTCTGTAGGAAATATATGCACATATATACGTACAATACAATATATATACTATTCTACATAATATACATACAATATATATACACTAAATATATACTACTTTAGAAAACATATATGCGTGTATACTTTAAATAGATACTAATTAGATTCTATAGGAAATATATGCACATATATACGTGCAATACAATATATACTATTCTACATAATATACATACAACATATATACACTAAATACATAGTACTTTAGAAAACATAGAAAATATATACACATATATGTAGAATATATACTACTTTAAATAGCACTTAAAGTTGAAAGATATATACATTACATATTATAGTACTTTAAGAAACTCATATACAAAATTACAGGGTGTGTTTGGTATGATGGAAAATATTTGTAATGCCCCGCAAAATCCTCTTCCAGTCTGAGCCTTAGAGCATATTTGGTAAAGCGAAAATCCGAGTCAAAATATTTCAGAAATATACTCCCAAGTATGAAATACTTTGAATCGTGTGGGAATCTATTTGAGCATTAATTAAGATCATATAGGTCCCCTAACTCATGGTCGAGTTGAAAGCTTTCCTATCGTTCAAGTTTTAGTGACTGAAAAAATTTGAGTCAACTTCAATCGATCATAACTCGTTGTATATGAAGAAATAGGTGGCTTTCTATATATCAAATGAAAGATCTTTGAATTATCTTTCCAACGATACCAATTTTGCCTAAATTCGATATAGTAGAAAAGAGTTATCCCCATTTTATTCCAGCATGTCAAGCTGGAAAACGGTGACGACGTTTCTGACGGGCTATCACGTTTCTGACGACCTTTTTGACGACGTCGTCATATTCTGACGATATTTCTGACGACGACGTCATCCCTGGGCAGAAAATCAAGAATTTAGACCCCTTTTGTGAAGACCATTCGTGACGGCCTATCACGGACCCTACGACCTGTCACGGATGGCGTCAAGTATATTTTTTCAGCAATTCAAGGGTGTTTTTGCAAGGGTATTTTGATCATTTCCCACCTTTTTTGAGCCTCTATAAATATGAGGAACCCTCATTCAAACCCTAATTCAATCATTTTCTTTTCTAATTCTCTCAAGAATATCTAGGGTTTCATTCAAGAACCCCAATCTTCCAAAATTCATCCATAAATTCTTCAAGGTTTCTTCAAGAATCAAGTTCCTCATAGTGTGGGCTTCAAGAATTTATTTATTTCAAGTGTGGATAAATTTTCAAGAACTAAAGTTCATCCAATTTCAAAGGTTAAGGTATGTAGATGTTGATTCTTGAGTCCCTTTCATCCAAGAAGCTCAAGAACCCTTTTTAAAACTAAAAGATTTTTATGTTTATGAGTTGTTAATGATTTTTATGAGTTGAAATGGATGTTTAATGTGTTGTTGATTTTTGATTTATGTTTGCCTACAAAATTTATGAGCTTTGACCCTAGTATGTGAAATTCATGTGATGTTTGTGATAAACCCTCTTGAAGTTGTTTTTTCATGTGATGTGTTCATGACTTTTGGGTGTAGAAATGGTTGAATAAGTGAAGAACGTTCCCCATAGGTTTGATAAAGAGCTTAGGTGAAGCATAAGGGCCACTATAGTCTGTTGAATAGGAAACCCCAAATTGTGAGCTAGTCCATGCATGCCTAGTGTTTGATAAAATGCCTTAGTGAGTGAAATGTGCCAAGATAGCATGAAATTCCCAAGTAGGTGTAAAATCGGTCATGTCTAGTGGTTGTTGAAAGACCTTAGTGAACAAGTCGAGATATGATGGTTGTAAATTCCCTCAATTATGTGCTCTTGATATATGTTAAGTTTTAATACATGCCAAGTGGTTAGCAAGTAAGTTATGACGTGATAGTATGAAGTCTCCCCAAGCCATGGGATATCCAAACACATGTCAAGATCGATATAGGTATGAAATAGCTGAGGTAAAATCTTGTTGAAGGGAGTACAATCTAGTAGCATGTTTCCCCTACGTTATTATATGATTATGATTCCGAGATGCTTAAAGTGACTCCTTGGCGACTGTGATGATGAATAGACGTTTGAGATCCTTAAATGCTTGAGGTGATGTTTAATGACTGTGGAAATGAACATATGGCATGATTCCTAAATTACTTGTGAAGATGCTTGAATGATTGTGATGATGCATAAATGCTTGTGATGATGAATGAATGATGATGCTTACTTTTATGCTATCGAGTCCTGGAGGTATTTATACCCGAAAATAGAACTGTTGTCTAGAGCCCATGTCAATTTCTCGATAATTCCAGTTGAACCATGATTCTCAGAACTCAGTGAACTATAGAACTCTGTATCCTCAGACAAGTGCGGAACTTAAGAAAGCTCAGTAATCTCAGAAATCTCTGTAATCTCTGTATCACTAGTAATCTAGCCTTAGTCCTGTAATCAGCTCAGATCTAATAGTATTCAAGTGATTCAATTCTAATCTCAGAAGTGATTTGAGTAATCTATTCAAGCTCTGTATCGTCAGTCAGATACTATGACTCGATGTCTTTTTCGTCAGATACAGAACTAAGTAATCTCAGCATAACTCAGTTAGATCTTTTGAGAAACATGATCAATATCAGATTTAGTTCAGTTGTGCTCAGTTAAGAATTCAGTCAGAGTCTTTCAGTTGGGAGTAGAAACTAGCACCGAGCAAGCTCAAGGATGGGAACTCACCTACTAGTAGAGGGTGTGATTCTTAGATGCAATATTTGTGCTTCAGAACTACGTAGCCAGCGTAGGTTGAGACATCATACCTACTAGTTGAGGGTAGATGTGAGACATCATACCTGTTAAATGAGGGTAGATGAGGTGGCTTGAACTGTTAGATGAGGGCTCCACCGTTCTCGTTTGAGCACCTGATAGATGAGGGTCACATAAAGATAATTTCTTTACCCATGGCACGGTATTGTCACCCTTCCAATCGGGGGTAGAGGTTGGACCCCACCTGTGGTAGGTTGGGGCATGTCGATTAAGTGACTACTTCTCACAGTTTCAGTTTCAGATTCAGTCTCAGTTTCAGAATCAATCTTCAGAAATCAGGACTGTCAGATACAGTCATCTATCTTTATGAGGAACTCAGATAGTTCTGTTGATTCATGGACCATCCCGACAGATAAGCTTGGTCACATATACAGTTAATTGATATCATATTCAGAGATATACCGCCAGACAGTCTTGATCACAGTATCATATTTCTATTGAATATTTTTTCATTAGATTCAGATATAATCATACTTCTTATCATTGATAATCGTTTCCAGAATAATCTGTTAGCAAAGTTGATCTTTAATTCTGTCAGTCGAAAGTAGTAAGCTCAGAGTACAGTCCTTGATGTAAGCACATCCAGATCCTCAGTTATCAGTATCAGAGGAGTCAGTGATTCAGTATCTCAGTGTCAGTAGTGAGTTTAGTCTGCAGTAAAGTGGTATGCGAGTTTCAGTATCTAGAGTTGCGATGATTGTGTTCATGTTCTGTGCATTCATGTATGTGTTCTCATGCGGCATCTTTCATGATTATTCAGTTTAGATATTGTGCATGCATGAGCCCTTGCATTAGCCTACCTCGTCTACATACTCGGTACATTCCTGTACTTACGCATTTACGCTATGGTATTTTATTTGACACCATAGGTTCAGAGGCACAGGATCCAGATTATCCTCAGCAGTTCAGTCCCCGTCAGCAGCAGTAGCAGTGAGTCCTCTTCTTTCGAGGACGAATCTCAGTTTACTATTATTGTTTCAGATTTTATTTATTTTCAGTTGACGGAGTTAGTTGAAGACCTATCCCATCAACTCCACAGTTCAGACAGTTTAGAGGCTTTTCAAACGAATGTATTAGTATTCAGTTTTCAGTTTTGAGTATGTATAGATGTGTTGAACCTTATGGAAAGTTTCCGCATTTATTTCAGATATTATGCAGTGTACAGGTACAGATATCAGAAAAGGGTTAGCTTGTGGTCCTCCGGGTCTATAAGCACCGTGTGACGTCTCGGGATGGGATCTCGGAGCGTTACAAACTTTTTCATGGAAAATATTTTCCTTGAAAAAGTTTCCTCGAAAGTAAGTTGGTTTTCTACTTATTTTCTCATGTTTGGTTGGTGAGGAAAATATTTTCCGAAAAATATTTTATGGTGTTTGATTGGTGAGTAGAAAGTATTTTTCAGAAATATATTTTCTAGTGTTTGGTTGGTGAGTGAAAAAATATTTTTTAGAAAATACTACTAACTATTAACTAGTATATCATTGTCTGAACAAATTTAAGCATAGCAAATAATATAAATATCGAGTATTAAGATATTACAAGTCACTAAATTTTAAGCAATTACTAATTATCAAACATAGGAGATACTTTTCAACATTTTATCAGGACAATCTCAAGAAACCACAATCAATAGAAATACAATTGAACGACGAGCTTATTCAACCTTGTGAAACAAGCTACAATGATGACAAAATGGAATATGCAATTAGCAAAAGTAACATAGGTAAGTCTTCCTCTATGCACATAGAAATAACAATACATTCAACGAACATTAAAAACATGAAAAAATTCGGACTTCAATGTTTTCTATTTCAAGCAGTGAAAAATTGGAGCAAAACATAGTGAAAATGTTTCTGAGTAATGTGAATTTGAGTGTTGTTGGGGTGGGGGTGGGGGCAAAAATGTCACATCTGTCATTTTCTAAAAAATGACTTCCCTTGGCCCATGAGGGAAGTCATTTTCCCTCAAATAGAGGAAAATAAGTCATTTTGGAAAACATTTTCCAATGTTTTAGAACAACCAAACAAGGGAAAATAAGAAAACATTTTCTAGAAAATATTTTTCCTAATACCATACACACACCCACAATGTATGCTACTTAATATCATAATAGTTGAAGTTTCGAACATATATTCATTATATGTTTTCATTGTATTTTAACTTAAAAGATATTTATTTTTTCATGATATATGTTTGTTATATTTATTACTTAGTGTAAAGTTTGATAGTAATACAATATGTATGTATGTATATATATATACACACACACACACACACTACTTTAAATACCACTTGTGTATATATGCAGAATATATGTGTATATATATGTTTGTTATGTTTATTACTTAGTGTAAAGTTTGATACTTTGATAGTAATATATTAAAAGTATTTAATTCAAACAAGAAATTCAATTTAGATGAAAAAAAAATTATAAAGTAAGGAGTGAATGAATGTTGTGTTTTATTAATTGAAAAATGATCCAAAACTTATAATTGACATGAATGAAAAATTACAAGTTTTGCATCATTTTTTCCAACTCGTTCATGTTAATATTAACGGAAACCGCCATAGGATAATCAAAATCAATGGGGACAAAATCATGCATTGGACTTGATTATGCTGAGTTCTCTCTTGAAGTCAGAATTTCTTCAATATTCTGTCCGTCTTTCGGCTCCACCTCCATTCCTTGATTTGTTCGTTCCGCTCCAATCCAATCTCTAAGGCAAACTAGAATATTCATAGCATTGCTTCCCAATGAGTGTCGGTTGTCTCCATGTTGTTGTCGTCCCTGACTAAAAGCGCTCTCTGATGCAACGTTTGACATTGGAACATTCAATATATCTCTAGCTAATCTTGAAAGCACATGTTATTGTCTTTCATTATTCTTCCACCAATCCAATGAGTTGATCCTTGATCTACGATCCTCTATCGGCTGTCGAAGATAATACCTAAGCTCTTCCTGATAATTTATTGTGTATGTTGTTGACGGAGAAACCCTGCCCCAAACATTTAAATCATAAAAGAAATAAAAAAAACTACAATATGCCGGCCTTTTAGAAGATGATGGCTCCTCGGGAGCTTGAGGAGTGACAGTTGGAGTGATATTTGTCGGTACAGCTACATCAATTAAATCGGCATAATGATTATATAATGCTTCTACGTAAATGTTCGCATCACTCATAGTCGTAAACAAATCTGATTTTTCTTGAGGCTCTATCTCTAAGGAATTATAAATAACAGTACTAAAGTCGCACATAGTATTATATTTCATGCATGGATTTGGTATAGCACCAACCAAGTAAATTGGGAAAAGCGAAAAAAATACTTTTAATATTTAGCAAATATAGCACCAACAACTTCTTTGCAACCTTCTCTATCCTTATACTCTTTAAGCAAACAAGAAATGTCGGTTAAATAAGCTAAAATATTACAAAAAGTAGGATAATAAGTACCAAAAAATTCAATTGTAGCTATATAAAATCTTTCAAAAAACTTAACAAGATCATCAATTGCAGTCCAATCAGAATCATGTAGCATACACTCAGGAAAAGAACCACAAAATTGATTAAAAGTCATAGTAATAGTAACTTTATAAGCAAGACAAGTTTTTAACTAATTATAAGTAGAATTTCATCTAATATCACATTCTTCAGGCATGAATATCGGTCTAAGTCTATTTTGTTCACATTTAACTTTAAATTCTCTCACTCTACCTCTTCGATTATTTCCATAAATAAAGCCAACAGCAAGCCGGACCTTTTCAATATAAAGCTCAAAAAATTCAAGACCATCTTTTACAATTAAGTTATATATATGAAAAACACACTTAAATAAAATATTTCAGGTAACGGCGGAGAAAGATCAACTTTTAACTTCTCAATAGCAACCTTGTTGTTAGATGCATTATCAAAAGTAATACATAATTTTTTTTCAATACCATAATATTCTGCGATTTTAGTAATAGATTCAGAAATAAATTTTCCAGTATGTCTACGATTTTCATCATACAAAAAAGGTAGAATACGTTTTTGCATAACAAAATTACTATCTATCCAGTGATAAGTAATGGTTAAATAATCATTTTTATTAACGGCACGACTAAGATCAGAAGTTAGAGCAATTCTACATTGAATATTTTTTAATAATGTAGATAAATAATAAAAATATTGTGCATGGAATCTAAAAACATCGGCCCGACAAGTACTTCTAGGAATACCATTAAACATAGGATTATAAATTGCTTGAATATAATGAATAAAAGCATCAGAAGAAGCAAAAGTGAAAGGCAAACAACCCATGACTATTATTTTTGTTATTTCTTCCCGGTCCTTCATTTTATTATAATTTTTAGTTAATTGACTGCTTGTTGGGTTCAATCTAGTTTGTGTTGGTCCACCGACAGTCTCACCACCTTGTGCAATAAATAACTCTCTAGAGTGTCTATCTCTTAAATGTCTCATCAACGAACTCATACCCCCTTTATTACCTCCGGTTTTATGCTCATATATAATTTCACAAATATTGCATTGCACCTTACTTTCTCCTTCTATTTCCGAAAAAAATTTCCATGCAATACTAATTTTTCTACGAACTCTTGGGGCATGAGGAGGACAGAGAAGACGATTAACCGATTCAGATCTAACATTAGCATTTTCTAATGCGGGTGTCTCACCAATATTATCATCATCCTCATCTAAATTAACTGCATCTGCTTCATTTTCTTTCTCTATACCATAATTTTTTTGAGCTTCTGCATAATCCATATCGTGAGCACCTACACCTATTTCTTCCTCAAAGGGTTGACTAACCGGTACCGGAGGCACACCGGTATATCTATTACTTGAACTACCTCTACCGGAATCGCCACCAATTAATTTTTTACTACCACTACCACTTCCGGGATAAAATTTATTGACACTTTTACCGATTTTTTTTTAATTTATTCATAATAAAAATAAATTAAAAAATATTTCAAATACACATAAATAATAAAAATAAATATTCAACAATTAATACACTAATTAAAAATTAAAGGTAAGAGATGGAACGACAGTACCAAATTTTGGAAGTATTCGGAAGTTGCAACATTAGAAACTTCCCCTTGTATTTGTAATTGCATAATTAAAAAATATAATTGAGCACTTTAGGAGATAATTAGAAGATTTGAGAGAGATTGAGATTTGGGAGAATGAGAATTGGGTGAAAAATAAATTTTGAGTTAGGGGTATTTATACTAAATTTTGGAATTAATTTTTTTTTTTAAATAATAGGGTAATTGGCCAAATGGCCGTTGAAGCCAACGGCATTATAGCCGTTGGGCCTCCAACGGTCCATTTGGGCCAAATACTCAACGGCTAGTCACATATAAAATAAAATATTTTTTCTTTTAATTCCAACCGGGCTGGTCCGGTCCGGTAAACCGATGGGCCAGGTTGGATTTTCTAATCGGGCCGATCCACCGGGTCAACCCATTTGTCCGGCCCAGGACCGGGATCGGCATCCCTACAACCCATGGACTGACTGGGCCGGGCCCATCAATTGGGCTGGGTTAAACGGGCTGGAACGGGCCAACCGGCCCGTTTGACAGGTCTAATTTATACCCTTATCGTTACCAAACTAATCTCAAATCCCCTAAGTTTTTAGCTGATATGAATAACTCTCATGATTCATCTTATTATTCTATCTCTCAAATTAGTTTTAACTAAAAGGCTATAACATAATCTCATTGATATATTTTCACAAATTGACGTGGTAAAACTCACTAGTGTTATATATAGTATGATCATAATAAAGAGAAAGAGTTAAATATTAGGTAATAGGTACTTAAGAAAGAGAATAAAAAAAATAAAAACTTAGTGTTGTTGGTTAAGTTATGATACGCTTTTAGTCATTTTAGCCCAAACAATTTCAGTCAAAATACAGTAACCCGCCTATTTATTAGTCCTGTCATGTCTTTTTGATCTACCATTTCCTATCCGTTAATGATGCTTGTTCCTGGGCTAATTTGGGCATGTAAAACCTACAAAATCTTGCAGCATTCGAATTTTATTGACCACTAACTAGTAAGACTTGATTAGTACGGGGCATGGTCATATAAAACCTTGTGGGGATTGGTACTCTGAGATTTTTAAGTCACAAATGAGACGTTGTGATTCAACGTATCAACATGTCTATTCACGACATAAACCTCAGTAATATTGATGTGGATCTAAAAATTTTATCTTACAATAAATCGTCATTACGCTCTATTAAAAGGTGAGACATATATTCATCTAACTCAAACTCACTATTATCGGGTGAGAAACCACTAGAATAACTATTATGATTTGAGTTGTCATCATCACGAACATTTGGATATTTAGAAAAAAAATATTGACCAATCTACAGTTCTGCTATTTGACATTGATGGTGTAGTAACCCTATTTTGAAAAAGTATTTCACAAGAATTGAGAGACTACTTATAGTTATAGAGTTGCAAAACACAATATACGTGGGGTCATAACTTACATTAGTATGATCACAAATACGTTATGAATAATATAGTTCAGAATTAAAACTCATCATCATGGAACATGTCGCATTCTGAATCCCACTTGGACCTGCCGAAGGTACTATTTTTGTCTAGACCTTATGATACGTATTTGCATTCGGTTGTTCTCTTTGCGAAAATAATTTAGAGTAAAATTTAACTCTTGTAGTGTATTACGTGGTATTTGTTAGAGCAAATAAGTTTTGATGATTGACATATGTTAATGAAACATGTTAGTCATGCTGGTCATCACATGTGAGAAACATTGAAGTAGATGCAAGGCCGATAATGCGTAAAGTCAGGAGTGGATAAGCAGGGAGATTCAGATATGCTTTCAACGCTTATCACATACAGAAAAGAGGTTGAAAAAAAGATAAGCACAACATTGAAGATTGAGCAAATAAAGGAATCCTACTCAGTCAAGGAGAGATAATGCAACTAGGAGTGAAACTACCTAGCAGAGTCCTATTGAAGAAAGAAGATTAGATGATCTACAGGACTACATGAGAGTCGGCTTGAATAGAAGAAACCATCAAAAGAAGTTTCACTCATGCACTAATAAGAAAAGCTTCAATCAGCAAATCAGTTCACTAGCTTGAAGAAGAACCTGGTCCTTTACTTAGAGAGTCGTAGACTTTGTGTAATAGGTTGGTTCTTTGAGTTGTAATGAGTCTTAGTTCTAGCCTCAGTGACATATAAACATAGTTAAAAGTTGTGTCTTCAAGTTTGGGAACTCGAAGAATTGGGAACACTTATCTTGGAAAGATTTGTGTTATTGTAGATATAGGAGTTAGAAGTTTAATTCCTAGTTTACAAGAGTCTTGAAATTTGTTGATTGTTGAGGCTCAAGAGTTTTAGTGAAGTTGGGGTTAAATCCTGTAGAGGTACAGGTCGTGGTTTTTTACACCTTCTTGAGCCGGGTGTTTTCCACGTAAAAAATACTGTCCTCATATTTACTCTAAGTGAACCATGTTAGCTTACTTGTTCCACTGATAAGCAACTAATAGAGTAAAACATTAAAATCAGTAGGGTACGTACTCTAACAAGTGGTATCAGGGCAAGGTTGTCTTAAATAAGGTTAGCACCTAAGAAAAGATCACTATGATGAATTCCGAACCTCCTACTGGTCACAGTAAAGCTCAGTCAACTACTAGACCTCCACTCTTTGATGGTTCTCACTTTATCTGGTGGAAATCTAGGATGGAAATGTTCATTCAAGGGGAAGACTACGAATTATGGGATAGGATCACTGATGGACCTACTATTCCAATGAAGCTGGTTGATGGTGAACAAGTCAAGAAGATAAGAAGTGAATTCACTGCTGACGACTTAGTGGCATTAAAGAAAAATGCTAAGGCTAAGAACATCTTAGTCTGTGGACTAGGACCAGTTGAGTACAACAGAGTATCAAACTGTACCACTGCTAAGCAACTATGGGATGCCTTGGTAAATGCACATGAGGGTACTTCTCAGGTAAGGAAATTCAGAATTGCTCTTCTCTTTACTGAATATGAAACTTTTAAGATGAAAGAGAATGAATCCTTGCACGAAATGATGACAAGGCGTACTGCCTTGACAAATGAGTTGACTTCCTTGGGAAAAGTCATCTCTGTTGAGAAACAAGTTGAAAAGGTGTTGAGAGTACTACCAAAATCAAAATGGAATGTTAAAGTGACAGCTATTAGGGAGGCAAAGGATCTCACACGTATGACTCTGGATGAACTGGTAGGGAATCTGAGGACTTATGAAATGAAAATTGATGGAACTAAAGAACAAGTAGACCTTGAGAAAATCTTGTCCTTGAAGGCTTCAGACAATGATGAAGAAATCAAACTTGACAAGGAACAAGTTGCCTTCATAACAAAAAACTTCAGCAAATTCTTTAAAAAGAAAAATGGAACAGGTAGCAAGAAATGTTCCACTGACAATCCAACTGGATGCTATAAGTGTGGTAAGACTGATTATCAGATCAGGTATTGTCCTGTCTGGGAAATAGAATGGAGAAAAGAAAGGGCTTAAAAGGAATTGAAAGAACAAAACAAAAGAAGAAGGAAGAATATTCTATGGTCGCATCTTGGGGATCTGATTCAAATGATGATGAAGTTGATGAAACAAAATTCATGGATATTAGAGATTCAGACTTGGAGGAAGACGATGATGCTTCAGAGGTAAGTATTCTTGAACTTAAAGAAAAATTGGATTTGTTTTGTAAAACAAAACTTGTTTCCTTGATGAGTGCACTGATTGATGATTTCCAGGAATTAACTTCTGATAGGGATGAGTTGTTCAACAATCTTGCAAGTCTCAAATTTGATCTCATTGATTTAAAAGTTTACAAGAACACCGTTGACGAAGAAAACTGCACTCTCAAGAAACAGGTTGCAGAACTTGATTCTTCCAACAATGATCTTATGTCTGAAGAATTAAAATTAACACTCACTGACAATGGAAAAAGGGTCAAGAGTAAAGAACAAGAAAATGTTGAACTTGAATTAGTCAAGTACAAACAAAAGTGTAATGATGCAACAGACATGGTGAATAAACTAAGTCAAGAAGTCTCTAAACTGAAACTTAATCTTAAAAGAGCAAACAAGTGGACAAATTCTTCAAGAATTGTTCATAAGTTGAGTGAAAGAAGTCACAGTGAAAAAGCAGGACTGAGTTTTATACAAAAGTCTTGCTGATCCTCAAGACTTGTGTTATATCTGTGGTAATCTTGGATATCCAACCACTGAGTGTCCTGTTGCTACCAAAAGTAGATCTAGTAGTCTAAATTTGGTAAATAAATTCTTTCAGACCAAGAAAAAAGAGACTAAGACTGGTTAGAGAAACAGGTCACGTTACCTGTTGCCTGCATGGACTAGAAGAAACTTAATTCATCCCTTTACTCATAAAATAGGACCCAAGCTTGTCTGGGTTCCTAAATTTAACCATTGATTTCTTAAAGGAGAAGGTGAAAGGAAACAAAAAGCATTGGTACCTGGATAGTGCTTGCTCAAGACACATGATTGGCGATAAGAAAAAGTTCCTTTCACTCTCCAAAATAAATGGAGGAGGAGTTTCTTTTGGTGATGGCAAAAAAGGAATTATTACTGGAGTTGGAAAGATTGGTACATCTGAATCAAGAGCATTGTATGATGTCTACCTTGTAAAAGAATTGAAGCACAACCTCCTTAGCATATCACAATTGTGTGATAAAGGTAACAAAGTTGTTTTTACTTCTGCATGAGTCAAAGTCAAGAAGATGGACACCAAGAAGATTGTGCTCACTGTAAGAAGATAGCGGAATGTGTACAAAGCTGACATAATAGCAATGCTAGGAACAGAGCTGACATGACTAAGTGCTATAGAGAATGATCCTCTCATTTGGCACAAGAGACTTGGACATACAAGTCTCAAACAATTGAATATACTCTCTTCCAAAGATATGGTATTGGGTTTTCCCAAAATCAAGTTTAAGGAAGAAAAAGTATGTAGTGCATGTGTAAGGGGGAAGCAGATAAAATGTTCTTTTAAATAAAAGAACCATGTCAGCACAACCAAGTACTTAACCTGATCTACATGGATCTGTGTGGACCAATGAGACTTCAAAGTAGAGATGTAAAAAGGTATGTTTTGTAATTGTTGATGATTATTCCAGATTTACCTGGACATTGTTTCTAGCTTTCAAAGAAGATGCCTTTGATGTCTTTACTATATTCATCAAGAAAATTAAAAAGAAACTGGGTACTTCTCTAATTTCCATGAGGTCTGACCATGGTACAGAATTTGAAAATATCAAGTTTTTAGAATTCTGTTCATCAAATGGTATAGATCACAACTTCTCTACTCCTAGAACACCTTAACAAAATGGAGTAGTAGAAAGAAAAAATAAGACCTTGAAAGATATGGCTAGAACAATGATGCTTGCAGGAAGTCTTGCTAAAAATCTTTAGGCTGAGGCAATTAGTACTGCTACATATATTATAAATAGATGCATGATCAAACCTATTCTAGAAAATACTCCCTATGAATTACTAAAATAAAGAAAACCCAATATCTCTCATTTTAGAACATTTGGTTGTAAATGCTTCATTCATAATAATGGAAAAAATCAATTGGGAAAATTTAATGCTAAGAGTGATGAGGGAATATTCTTAGGATATTCACATCATAGCAAGGCATATAGGGTAAACAACAGAACTAATTGTGTTGAAGAAAGTGTGCATATATTATTTGATAAATCTTGTGCTAAGACTAACATGCAGGAAGGAAGTGATTCTGAGGAATATGTTGCTTAACATGGTCCATCAGCTGATGGTGACAAACATGGAGGCACCTTGATAAGGGGAATTGATTCTGGAGGTATACTGACAGGGGGAAATGAACCACCAACCACCCTAATACAGAATAATCACAGTGATTCTAGTACTTCACAAGGATTGGTTCCAAAAAGATATAAGTATCAAGGATCTCATCCTATTGAAAATATGCTCACTGATCTCACTTATGGGATCACCACAAGGTCAGGGTTGAGAAGTATGTGCGCTTTCAAAGCATTTATGTCAGAAATTAAACCAAAGAAAGTGAATGAGGCACTTCTTGATGCTGATTGGATCATAGCCATGCAATAGGAATTAAACTAGTTTGAGAGAAGCAAAGTATGACACTCAGTTCCTCTCCCAAAAGGTAGAACAGTAATTGGGACTAAGTGGGTATATAGAAATAAGGTTGATGAGCATGGAACAATTATAAGAAATAAGGCAAGATTGGTGGCCCAATGATACAATTAAGAAGAAGGCATAGATTTTGATGAGACTATTGCTCCTGTGGCTAGAATTAAAGCCATTAGTCTACTTGTAGCTTTTGCTGCTTATATGGAATTCATTCTCTATCAAATGGATGTTAAGAGTGCATTCTTGAATGTCATTCTCAAAGAGGAGGTGTATGTCAAACAACCACCAGGATTTGAGAGTAAAGAGTTTTCTGATTATGTGTATAAGCTTAACAAGGCCCTGTATGGTCTAAAACAAGCTCCCAGAGCTTGGTATGAAAGATTATAAAAATTTCTTTTGGAGCATGGTCATACTAGAGGTAAGATTGACAACACTCTTTTTTTGAAAACTAATGGAAAAGATTTGTTGGTAGTGTAGGTGTATGTAGATGATATCATCTTTGGCTCCACAAACATGAATATGACCCATGACTTTGCAAAACTCATGAGTTAAGAGTTTGAGATGAGTATGATGGGGGAGCTAATTTTTTTTTGGGATTGTAAACAAAGCAAACAGCCTCTGGAACCATGATACATCAGCAAAAGTATGTCAAGGAACTTCTTAAAAGGTTTTCCATGGAAGAAGCTAAAGAGATCAACACACCAATATCTACTGCCACCAAACTAGACATGGATGAAATAGGTCCTGATGTGGAGAAAAAATTATATAGAGGAATGATAGGATCCTTGATTTATCTCACAATAAGCAGACCTGATATTGTATTTAGTGTGGGATTGTGTGAATGATTCCAGGCAAATCCTAAAGAATCTCATCTGAAATCTGTGAAGAGGATCTTTCGATATCTTAAAGAAATAACTGATTTTGGCCTATGGTATCCCAAAGGTAGCAATTTTAACTTGGTAGGTTATTCTGATGCTGACTATGCAGGATATTTGGTGAACAGGAAGAGAACCACTGGGATGGCAAAGTTCCTTGGATCATGTTTAATTACCTGGTCCACGAAGAAGCAAACTCAGTAGCTTTATCTACTGCTGAGGTTGAGTATGTTGTTGTTGGGTCATATTATGCTTAGTTATTGTGGATTAAACAATAACTTATGGAATTTGGGGTGGATGTAGGTTGTGTTCCCATTTATTATGACAATACAAGTGCTATTAATATTGCCAAGAATCTTGTCCAATATAAAAGAACTAAACATATTGATATTCGACATCACTTTCTTAGAGATAATGTTGAAAAAGGTTTTATATTAATCATGTTTTGTTTTACTGAAGATACAATTGCAGATATTTTCACTAAGGCATTAGGCAAAGAATATTTTGAAAAGAATAGGTTAGCCTTGGGGATGATTAAAATTGCATAAATCTCCCCCAATGATTGACTAGATAAGATAATGTTCTCCTAAGTGTTTGTTGATTAATCTAGTCTTACACATTTAGTTGTGTCCTAATTCCAAGATTTTAGAGTAAATTGACTCATTCATGTTTTGGTTTTGCAGAGATGCTGGAACACTCAAGCAATTTTGTCCATCTTGTCCACAAGGTTGATGTACGATTACATTTTATCTAAAATTGCATAAAGAGAAACAGGTTTGCTACATGGTTCCTCCCTAAACTGCCAAAAACCCAAAAGTCTTTTTCAAAAAGCTGCCACCGCTTTACCATCATCACTGAACACCTCTCTCATTATGTTTCTTCACTAAATACAGTCCACCCATGTTTCAACTTCTTTCTCCTCTCCTTAAATATGTTTCCCTCTTCTCCTTCATTATTCAGTAACTCTACCAACTACAAATCAAACCTTCAAGTTTCTCTACACCATGACATCTTCTTCCTCCTCTGAATTCTCAAACCTCCATGACTCTATTACCTCTCCTTCTACTGAAACCATCCTTCACCCTACCGCCAATAATATTCCTCTAATTCCACCCATCATTAAAATAAAATTATCCAATTTTGTTGCTCTCAAAAATCTCAAAAACTTCTTTTCTCAAATTTTTCCATTTCTCAATCCATCCCTACTCCCACTTCACTATCTCCTGTTCCTCTCCAAATTATTGATCCAGATGTTGTTCCAATTACAAGTTTGATACCAAGAAAATCAAGATCCCACTCTAAGAGAAAGCATTCCCCCTATCCCATTGTTGTTGAAGATCAAAATCCTATTGAGCCTAGCCCCTCTGTAACTGTTCCTAGAATTCCTCACACTTGTGGGAAAAAATCAACGGGAAGAAGCTTTCTTAGCTGAAGCCCTTCAAGCAAGTAAGATAAAAAGTGTTGCTACATCTGCTCCTCCTCCTCCTCCTTCCTCGTCTCCAGATATAATTCTTCGTTTAGTGCATAAAGGAAAGACAATGAAATGCATAATTCCAAAATCCTCTGCCTTTCGTACACCTTCCTCTAAGCCAAAATCCACCTCTACTTCAAAACCTACGTCCTTGTAATGTCCTGAAATCTGATCCCAAGATATCACATGGTGCTCAAGGCTACGAGTAGCCCCAAGCTAACCCCTTTAAGCCTGCTACTAGGTCTGGCCCTTATTTCAAGATAATCTAGTCAAGCAATAATATTGTATTATATCAAAACTGAGCTGGAATAAACTGAAAACACTGTCTGAATAACAACTACTGAAAGTCTGAAAATCAATTAATAGTCCGACAAGCCTCTACTACTAAAGAACTAGAGAGTCATTGGGACAGACCCCCAACTGACTCGAGCTAAATTAAAAACGATAAATCAAGTACTATGAAATCTGGAATTATGAAGAAGTAGGCCCTCGAATCATGAGGACTCACCAACTTTAGAAACGTAGATAGAGATGCTCAAACTACTCACGCTGCTGATACTGAGCACCTAAACCTACATTATAAGACAATGTAACACATAGACATATATATGGATTAACACTTTGAGGATGTACTGAGTATATGGGGGTGTAATGCATAAGAAAACATCATCATACTTTATAAAGACAATGCATGCTAAATGTAAATGACTCGCATAAGCTGGAATGTCTAAACTACTGAGATCTGAAATCATGCGTGACAAATTAAACTTTGTAAATCTAGTGAGTCATAACATTTAGTTCTAAAGTCTGTACTTATACTTTCTTTTTAAATCAAGCTGGCTAAGTGTAGAAAGAACTCACGTTTGAACCTGAAATTAGAAAACTAAAAACTATAACTATTATCTTTTCGAAAAGCATAATCTAAGTAAAATATGTGAGCCTTTACAGTTAGTCTTATAAAAATCTTTTCTATCATTCTTTTCCTTTGAAACTTAGAGACTTTGGGAGCTTTGAAAACTTGGAACTTTGGGACTTAGGGAGTTTCTTCTAACCGACATAAACCATGTGAGCTGACATGGAGTCCAACGTCTTGTCCACGTTGGGGAGAGCTATTCTACCCTTGCCATCGAAATAGAACCTTAACTTAAGTGATCACTATCTTAGCCCACTATGGGCAAAACAGAAACCTACGGTGACACGTAGTTCTGGGGCATGAGACCTTGGAATCATACCCAACTCGATGCTAAATACTACTCCCATACTTATTGCTCAGAACTTTTAGGAAATCCACCTTAATATAGCACAAGGGTTCATAATTAAAACCAATTATGCTTTTCTTTGGTTAAATTCATAAACTGTATGAATAATGTGGATTCCTATCTTAGCTTAGGATCAAAAGATCAATTTTCTTTAAAATCTGAATACTTACTTGTCAAAGCATGCTAATAATGTACTCTTCTTGAAATGTCAAAATTCATACTTGGGTTTTAAAGCATATATACTGAAATGTTCAGAATTTCATAATAAAGCTTCATTCCCAACAATCATCTTGAAATTTATTCAACAATATCAATTCACAACAGGAAAGTGCAATTCATAATAGAAATCTTCAAGTAAAAGCATAATTAAATGAGACAACGTGCACTTCAATACTTAAATCACTTGTAAATTCATAAACTCAAAACAAGATGGTTTAGGTGTAAACCCTAACTTGCAAATCATGTAATCTTTAATAAAAATTAAGTTTTTGGACACAAGAACAAAAAATTTATCCTTTTTCAAATCCCACATATCTTAGACGATGAACTAGATGAAGAAGCTTGGTTTTGAGGTCCAATTTGTTCCCTTGAATGTTGATTCTTGGATTTTTAACTTGGAAATCTTGAAATTTGAATTAGTTTGGAAGAAGAATGGTGAACTTTTGGGGATTCTTGAAGTTGGATATTGAGCCTTAGGGTTTTTACTTGAGAGAAATTGATAATTAATGAGCATATTTTGCATTATAATGCCTTTAATCATCTGTTTTCATGATTTGAGGGAGTAGGCAAAATACCAAACTGCCCTTGGGATTTAAAATCCTTAACTGAAACGTTGTTTAAGGCTTCACCGCGACGCAATGAGTATGTCATCGCGATACTCCCCACGACGCGGTAGAATTACGATGACTTACTGGATGTTGACTATTGCTATTTTGAGGTTCACTATGACGTGGTGCAATAGCGGTGACCCACTGGAATTCGACAAACGTCGATTTAGCCTCTACCGCAATGCGGTGGACTTTTCATCGCTATCCTCACCAAGAAGCGGTGGAATCGCGATGAACTACTAGAAATTGATGAATGTAGATTTGGCCTCCATCACAATGCAGCGACTGCCCAGTTGAAACACTGCTTACTAAAAACACTCTAACTTCTTCATCGGGTGTTGGTTTTGGGCAAATTTGGTATCGATGGAAAGCTTATTCAATTTCCCACACAATAAAAATTTTAAGTCAAGAAAATTCTATATGAATTAGATACTATTCATTTTGGAAGCCATCCCTTAACATTCTAGAAATAAAATTAAGCTAGAAAAAATTCAGGGTATTTCAGTCCTTTTCTAAGTCCATTGCTAAAAGCGCCTCTTCACATTCAAAGAAATAGGTTGAGACACCTATTTCTTCTGCCTCATCTGAATTTGAATCACTTTTTTATACCCCTCCTACTCCCTCTACTGAGCTAGATCCTAATTTTGAGTTTGATGAGTATACTCCTACTGATCGTGCCTCTCAGTCTGCTCATATGATACACTTTCAAAAATGCAATCTAGCTAGAGGACGCATTGTTACTGGGTTTGGGGGGCCCTGAGATGGATTTTCTGGTATTAAAATTGGAGGCTTAGGGGTGGTCACAGTTGGCCCTTCAAGGTGATCACCAACGTAAGTTTGGGAAAGATAAAGTTTATGAGTTTTATACAAATGGGGTAGCTCTTGGGGAAATGTTTTCTACCACTGTTTGAGGAATCACTATAAATCTTCTTGCTGCTGACCTTGCCCTCATTTTTCACATTTCTACTGAAGGTTGGGGTTATTATGTCAAGGTCACATGGTCTCCGCTTGATAATTTGGCATCTGCCCTTGACATAACTCGCAATTTTTATGGAAATCCTCATCTTGCAAATCATCGTAGAGTCCTTAAGTATGAGATGACCCTACTTCATCAGCTTTACTTTGATGTTGTCCATAAGATGGTTATTCTGCGCCAAGTAAGAAGAACTGTGGCAAATTTTCTTGACCTCACTCTCATGGAACTGCTTGACTCTGAAGTTCGGATTGACTTGCCTTGACTTATGATTCAGCAGATGCAAAGGGTAATACTCCAAAATGTGAATGTTCATGCCTTGCCATATGAATTCTGGCTCACTCCCATTTTTGAGGACTTTAACGTACATGTTCAAGTGTGGTCTTTGCAAACTACTAAGGATGTTATTGGGACTGTGAACCATATGGAGTTACCTGTTTCCATGATGAGTGCTGATAACCCTGAGCAAAGGTTACCTAATGCTCTTGTTGCTAAGACTTCCGAATTAGAAACAGCTCAAGCTGCACTGGATGCTACTCAGGTTGCTCATGCTGCTGAGAAGATGTAGCTCCTTTCTCAAATTGACTCTCTTAAGACTTCTATGGAACGTGAACGGTTTGAAAATACTGAGATTGTTCAAAAATTGACCACCCTTATCCCCCCCTCTTCCTCTACTTCGTTCCCCTCTTAGTATCTTAGGACTGTTTCTTTTGATTTCCTTTACTGGCTAGCCTGTTATATCTTTAAGCTATTTCAGGGTAATTTTGATTGTATCTTGCTCTTAAATGAAATGGACTCATTTGCTAAATTGTGTTTTGCTTCTGTTTTTCATGATGCATAAATATTCTTTTGCACTGAATTTTGATTATTTTAGTGATAGCCCCATTGGCCATGGATTATTAAACAATGTTTTCCTGACTTTGGGCCTTGCTTTTTGATGATGTCAAAAGGGGAAAGTATTAGATTGTGCAATGTTTATAACTCAATGACTAACATGTTTTAGTGTTCTTGTGTCTTATTCCTTTAATGAGTATATCAGGATGTTGTGATGCTGTGAAACATGTGCTGAGTGGTTTGTCATCATAAAAAAAAGAAAATTTGTTAGAGCAAAGAAGTTTTGATGATTGACATATGTTAATGAAACATGTTAGTCATGCTAGTCCTCACATGTGAGAAACATTGAAGTAGATGCAAGGCTGATAATGCGTAAAGTTAGGAGTGGATAAGCAGGGAAATCAGATATGCTTTCAACGCTTATCACATGTTGAAAAGAGGTTGAAAGAAAGATAAACACAACACTTGAAGATTGAGCAAATAAAGGAATCCTACTCAGTCAAGGAGACATAATGCAACTAGGAGTGAAACTACCTGAAAGAGTCCTATTGAAGAAAGAAGATCAGATGATCGGCAGGACTACGTGAGAGTCGTCTTAAATAGAAGAAACCATCAAAAGAAGTTTCACTCATGCACTAATAAGAAAAGCCTCAATCAGCAAATCAGTCCACTAGCTTGAAGAAGAACCTGGTCCTTTACTTAGAGAGTCGTAGACTTTGTGTAATAGGTTGGTTCTTTGAGTTGTAATGAGTCTTAATTCTAGACTTAGTGAAATATAAACTGAGTTAGAAGTTGTGTCTTCAAGTTAGGGAACTCGAAGACTTGGGAACACTTATCTTGGAAAGATTTGTGTTATTGTAGAAATAGGAGTTAGAAGTTTAATTCCTAGTTTACAAGAGTCTTGAAATTTGTTGATTGTTAAGGCTCAAGAGTTTTAGTGAAGTTGGGGTTAAATCCTGTAGAGGTACAGGTCGTGTTTTTTTACACCTTGAGCCGGGTGTTTTTCACGTAAAAAATACTGTCTTCATATTTACTCTAAGTAAACCACGTTAGCTTACTTGTTTCACTGATAGACAACTAATAGAGTAAAATATTAAAATTAGTAGGGTACATACTCTAACAGTATTGACTAGCGCAATTCCTTGGGCATTTAAGTCCTAATACCCTCATATTTTGTATCAGTTCTTAAGTCTCTGTTATGCGCCAATTCAACTCAGATATCATTGTATTGTTGTAATTTTAACTATATCTCTCGTTCGGATCATTTGAGAATTCAAATTCATCTTCATCACTCAATGCCCATGTTCTATCCATTGCTTTGAATATATCTTTTGACGTGAACGAAATAATAATTTTTCTAAATAATGTCATAATAAAATAATTTTATTGATCATTAATTACCCAATTAATATATGTTATATAGTACTTGTTTGGTGCATTCAGGAAAAACAGCTTATGGGAAGACTTTGTAATGTTGCAATACTATTTTTAATTTTGATTATTATGTGGTATAGTTTGAAATTCAAGAATTATATAATTTAATTTTGATTATTATGTGGTATAGTTTGAAATTCAAGAATTATATAATTTAATTTTGATCGTGAATTTGAACATAAAATTTTTAAATTTTTTAAAATAAAATTTACATATTTAAAAAATTCGTGTAAAATGTACTACCATGAATCATAATAATTCATAATTCAAGACATTTAAAAGATATATAAGAAAATTATAATCAAAGAAAAACTTGTTTAAATCTTGAAGTCAAAAATATTCTTGATAAATTAAAATGGAGCGGGTATTTTCTAAATTTTGTATAATATTATCTGGATGGCATTTATGCAACAAGAAGACTAAATAATGCATTTAATTGACAATTGAATTATTTACCTCAGAGGATTAGAAATCAATTTCTGCTAAATATATTTTTTTATTATTTTTCTAATGAATGCATCTATATTCTAGAAACTTAGATTCCCCACTGCAATAACAAAGTTATAGTAGTATAACGAATGGAGGATAAACTCTTAATTAATTATTCCAAGTTGATTAATCTTTAATAATTTTGAATTTTATATTTAGACACTTAAGTCTTTCTATTCTTAATTTGAGTATGTTAAGATCATGCTCCACTAACATTTTTTAATAAGGAAAAATTTTACTCATAGCTAACTTTTTAGTCTAAATTTTAATAATTACATTTTATAGATTTCAGTTATTAATTAAATATATTTAGTATTCTAATAAAAGGGCAGTCTGGTGTATTAAAGTTACCGCTATGTGCGGTGTTTGGGGAAGGACTTCACCACAAGGGTGTATCGTACGCAATCTTACCTTGCATTTCTGCCAGAGGCTGTTTCCAAGGTTTGAACCTGTGACCTCCTGGTCACATGGCATCAACTTTACCAGTTACTCCAAGACTCCCCTTCTAATATTTAGTATTCTAATACACAAATATTAACTAACAGATTTTGTCTTATTTATTTCAGTTATATTTAGAGATATAAAAGAAAAGGGGAGTGATTCACTCTCTTTATTCTCTCCAACATCCCTCGTTATTCTCTAACATTTTCCATTATTATTGAATATTAAAATTCAAATTCTGAAGATTACGTATGTGAGCAAATCTGAGTATTATGAATGCGTTGATACTCATTTTAATTTGTAATACACAATATATAAAAATCATTGTATGTATATGAAAACAATTACACACACACACACACATATATATATTTTATATACACACACACACACACGCAAAATCACAAAACAGACGTATACACATATGTATATGCATAATGTATAAATGAATACATAACAAACATATATACATATGTATCTGCATATGTATATGTGTACCAGCACATAACAAACTTGTATACATATATCGATATACAAAAATATACATATATACATCAAAAAACATACATCCAATAAATTCATATGTATATAAAAATATACAAGGTATACCCACATACAAAAACATACGCAAAAAGGACTGAATACAGTTAAATCACCTATATAAAATTATCAAAAATTCACTAAAATTTGACCAAATATCCAATTATGAAAATAATTAATCAAGATTCATCCTGTGAAATTGACACTAGTATGCAATTCGATTTTCAAATTATACATTTTTTTGTATAAGATTTTCGAAAAATTAAGATGAAGCAGAAACATTACATCAACGGTTAACGAATGCTCAAATTGGTTAAAGTTTGTCTGAAACGTTCAACTGAATATGAGGCCAGAAAATTGAGATGAACAACGCCGCTCTTCAAATGTATACGTTTATTAGATCATACAATCACATTCGACAGTTT
Organism: Capsicum pubescens; assembly: GCA_030864215.1. Lineage (NCBI taxonomy): Eukaryota > Viridiplantae > Streptophyta > Magnoliopsida > Solanales > Solanaceae > Capsicum > Capsicum pubescens. The sequence goes on along the minus strand of CM061542.1, from coordinate 46,226,471 downwards.
TTAATTTTTTTCTCTATGTAAATCTTGCATACACGACACCGATGAGACAACGACAAATTTTTCCATGAACATTACCACTGTCTTCCTCAACCACCAACCGCTCTTCTCTCCATCTTTGCTCCCGCCGATGATTCAATCACCGTCCACTCAAGAACGACGCCACTCTTCTCTCCCTCTTTTTTTCGGCCGATCCACTCAATTCCTCAATTACCTCCCCGCTGTAAACACCACCTGTTGTCTCCCTCAATCACCAACCACTAAAGTTGTAAAGATTACTCCAAAATCATCAATATATATCGAAGCAGATGTTTAGAGATAAAAAATTACGGATCAATTGTCAGAAAATTTTGATATTCTTAAGAATCATGTATTGATATTGCATAGTTCACTCAACAACAAATATAGCCAAGTAGATGAGAGAGAGTGTTTTTGCAATCAATTAAGTGAGAGAGAATCGTGTATTAATTATATACTTACTGTAGGCTATTTGTATATGAGCGCCCATATGAAAAATAGTTATAAAATTAACAAATAAACATGTAAGGTAATTATTTTAAACTTTAATCATGTCAGGCAATTAAAAACTTGATTTTATCTATGATATGTAATTTTTTCTTTTAATAACTCCAATGACAGCTCATCATATATTTTGAAAAGGAAAATTTTCAAAAACATATAGCACAATATAAAGTGTTACATCATACAGTAATATTTTTATTTTATATAATATTATACATATGGGAATGTATTATGTATCAATCTAGTATAAAAATATATACTAATATATAGAAGTTGTTTATACTTAACATATGCTAAACCGGATAACAAACTGATCAAGATATGAATTAAAGCGTGTAAATATTTTTCTCAATGGACATAGAGCACAACTTTTTCCTTTTAAAAAGGGAAAAAGCGTAAAATATACTATTCCATTTTTTTTATTAGTTAACTTTGTCCTTTTTATAATGTCAGACTATTTATACCCTTATCATTACTAAGCTTATCTCAAATGCCCCTAAGTTTATAGCCGAGATTAATAACTCTCATGGTTCATCTTATTCTATCTCCCAAATTAGATTTAACTAATAAACTAGAGATAAAACATTATTACTCCTCAAACTATAGTCGAAGTTACTATGACACACCTAAACTTCACTGGGATCCTATTACCCCTAAACTATTCTAAAATGTAATAAATACATCTTTTAATGTTGACTTGACAACACAACCTAATTCAATTAGTTGTGGTGACCAAAAAAATTTCAAATATATGTAAAAAATTTAATTTTCTCTTTCCTTCTCATTTATTATCAAATACATGTAATTTTTTTTTTACCTTCTTCCATTATTTTTATTACTTTTATTTATTCTTTTTATTTACTTTGAATTTGATTTCCAATTTAATTTCAATGTTTTGTATTTAAAATAAGCTAACTTCGGACGGATACCAAAAGGATGAGACAATTAAATATAAAAAATAAAATATAAAGCAAAGGATTTTTTTTTTTATTTTCTTGGGTTTTTTTCGAGAAAAAACACGTAATTTTTCAAATCAGTTAAAATTGAAAAAAATGAGAAATAGATGAAAGATGAAAAGAAAATAAAAGTTTAAAAATGAGGAGGAAAATAAAATTTTAAAAAAAATAAATAAGTTTTAATGCTTATAATTATGTGTACTAACTAATTGTAAAATGTCCAATTAAAAAGGACACGTGTCCATTATTGAACAAATTTTTGTTTTATTTTTCGTTTCTCACTTGCTTCTAAGAGAGTGAACACACTCTCTATGCCACATCAGCACTGAAGGATATATTTATTATATTTTAAAACTGATTAGGAGGATAATAAAATCCTCGTAAAATTTAGGTGCATCGTCACAACAACTTCAAATATAGTTTATGAATAATACTAATTAAAACTCATAATTTTGTAAATTCACTCACATGTCGATTAAAACTCATCAGAGCCCAATTATTTAAAAAATATGGAAGTAGCATACATGTTTGAATTTAGATTGGATTTACTTGAGATTAATTTATATTGATTAATTATGAGAAGACCATTTAAAAACGGAGAAACTTTTAGAAAAATTAAAGAATCTTTAATTAGTAATTATTCAGAATATATAAGACTAAATAAAACAAAAGAAAACCCACAAAGATTAGCCTACCTAATTACCTTAATATCTAGTATTGAAGCAAAATTAATAATCCATTTAAAATCTAGAAGAATGAAACATATACCACTTAATTATGATAAAAATCAAATTTAGATATCCACCAAAATACTATAAATATGGTTTAAATGAATAAAGTACCAACATACAAAGAATTAAAACAAATTATTTCTGAAAAACGTAAAGAATTAAAAATAGGGATAGCAAGATTAAGTTATAATATATTTGCCGGAGTTAGTAAAAACTCAATAAATGCACAAAAAGATGAAATATCAAATTTAGAATCACAAATAGATAGTTTAGAATATATATATCAACATGAACTATTTACAATAAAATGAACAAAGAAGAATTTATAATAGACGAAAAAATATATGAAAATCACGAAGGATTAAAAATAAAAATAACATTTTCTAATCTAGGAAGAAGATATAAGAAAATAGGTGAACATTTATATTTAATGTTAGAAAAAGAAGAATTAAAATTAGAAGATAAATTGACGGCTATGGTAAGAATAGAAAGGGAAAACGAAGAAATAGATAGAAAAAAGGAAATAGAAAAAATAAAACAACAAACTACAGAAGAAATACGAAAAATAGAAGAAACTAAAAATAGTAGGATTGCTGAATTAGAAAAAGAACTACAAATGTTAAAAGATTTGTATGAAGAAAGGAAAAAAGGAAAAAGAAGAAAAGGATAAATAACAAAAATTACTAAACGAAATAAATCAATTTAAGGAAAAATTAGAAATAAATAATATAGATGTTGAAGAAACAGATAATTATGATTCGGAAGATAGTGAAACATATACAGAAATATTAACAAATACAAAAAATTTAGAAATCAATGAAAAACAAGAAAGTATTAATGAATAAAACTTAGAAAATATCAACACAGAAATAAATACTCTTGATAAAAAAGAAGACCAAAATATAATACCTAGTACATCAGAAATAAGGAAACCTACATATTATAAGAATAAGTTTAAAAGATATAATCTAAAGAATGAATATGACAAATGGACACCAAAACAAATAGTTAATAAAAATTATAACTTTTTAGACTTAGATTGCGTAATAGATACAGAAAAAACAATACAATTATGGATAGGATATATGACAAAACAATTATTAGATAATAATATAAATGTAATATATGCACCAAAATATATAGAAAGAACACTAATAGGAACAGTGAAATTATGGTTTTTAAATCTAACTGAAAATAGTAAAAGAATATTAAGAACTGACAAACCCACAGAAGGAACATCATCAACAACCACAACTAAACTAACACCTATAGAATTATTAAAAAAATATGAAACAGCTATAAAAGACGAATTTAGTAGCATGACAACAACAGAAGAAGAACAAAATGAAGAGAAAGATACAAATAGGAATTTAATGTTAAAATTAGCAATATGTAATATGTGCTACATAGATGAATATACTTGCGCATTTAAAGAATATTATTATAAAGGAGCATATAATACAGAAGAAAGTAAAGAAATAAGAAAATTATATTTTAGTAAATTACCTGAACCATTTAGTTCAAAAATAATAAAAAGTTGGGATGAAACAAAAATAGTAGATACTGTAGGAGCAAGAATAAAAATTTTACAACAATGATATAGAAACCTATGTGAAAAATACAGAGAAGAAATAAAAATGGAAAAAACATTAATAAGAAATTTAGCATGTTGCAAAGATAAAATTGCACCTCAATTTGGATGCGAAGAAAGATATTATAAGAAAATAAAAAGACATAAGAAATATAAGAAATACAAAAAATCAAAATATAAGTATAAGAAACCAAGAAAAAGATATTATGTAAAAAATTATAAACATAAAAGACCATATAGGAAAAAGAAATCTATAAAGGAATGTACTTGTTATAATTGCGGAAAAATAGGACATTTAGCTAGAGATTGTAAATTACCTAAAAACCCAAAAAATAAATAAATATCAGAAATAAAAATAGAAAATACAGAACATATGCAGATAGATTATATAGATTACGAATTAGAAAGCGACGACAGTATATATGAAATTTCAGAGAATGAAACAGATAATGAAATAGATAGTGAATTAGATGAGTTAAATGACTGAAGAAGATATCAAAATAATAACAAAAGAAGAATATTTAAATGACGAAGGAACAGATCAAAAAATAATATTTGATAACAATGTATTTGATGAAATAAAAGGAAAAGAGTTAGACTTAAGTGTAGAAAAAATATTTAAAATACCAACAATAAAAAATATATTTACTAGAAAAAAGGAAGAATATTATGTAGTGAGCCAAAAGGAACATGTAATAGACTGTAGATATGCAAAAGGTAAAGTTAGTATACCACTAGTAACAAAAAGAATAATTAATAAAGAGATAAACGATATAAAAAGTAGAGACCCAATAAAATATGTACACCTTGGAGGTACAGAAATATTAATAAAAGCATGTTTTAGAGAAGGAATAGATACACCAATAGAATTATATTTAGCAGATGATAGAATTATAAAACCTATAGAAAAAAGTATAATAATTTCCATAAAAGGAAATTTAATATACCAAAAATTTAAATTTATAATAAGTGTGAATTATTCAGTAGCAGTAATGGATAAAAATATAGACAAATCATTAGTATTATATTGGAAAATATCAGGAATAGAATTAACCCCAGGAAGTAAAATATTTACGGCAAGATGTAAAAATCTATATGTATTAACAACAAAACATAAAATAACTGGAAAAAATAAAATTAATAAAATACAAATAGAAAGCCCTTTTGAACAATTCGTAAAAACAATTGATAATAATGATTATAGTTACAGAAATATAGACATAGAAGAAGATCTAGAAATAATAAATGATAGAATAAGTACAACAAAAAGAACAACTTATGATAAACCGGAATCATCAAGCTCATAAAAAAGAACAAGTTATGAAACAAGTTCAATGTATAATTCAAATCAATATTACATAACAGGAAAGGTAAATGAAAAAGAATATTTAATACTCTTAAATACAGGACAAGAAGAAAATTATATAGCAAAATATCTAGTAAAAAATGAGGAAATAAAAACTAACAATAATATATGCCCAGATCTACCAAAAAGTTTAATAAATACTAAAAATATAGCAGAAAAAATAATAATAATAGGAATTAGAAAAATAAAAATAGAATTTGAAGTAAAAGAAGAAATGCAAAAAACAGACATAATATTAGGAATAAAATGGCTAGAACAAGTAAAATCATATAATATAGAACATACACAATTAACCATAACATATAACAGAGAGAAATTATTCTTAAGAAGAGCTTTAACATAAAATGAAAATATATGTATTAATGAAGATAGTAGTAGAAGGATATTACAGTAGATATTATACGCCTATGATAGATACAGGAGCAGAAGCTAATTTATGTAGATATAATTGTTTACCAGAAGGTAAATGGGATAAATTAAAAACACCAATAGTAGTTAAAGAATTTAATAACGAAGGAAACTTAATTACTTATAAAGCTAAGAATGTAAAAACACAAGTATGGGATAAAATATTAACAATAGAAGAAATCTATAATTATGAGCTAACATCAAAAGATATACTTTTAGGAATGCCGTTTTTAGATAAATTATACCCACATATAATAACTAGAACAAATTGATGGTTTACAACGCCATGTAAACAGAAAGTAAGAGCAAAAAGAGTTATTAATAAAATAAGAAAGAAAACTGATTGGATAAAAGGAAGTGAAAAAATCACACAAAAATTGGAAAATATAAAAAATACTGAAGATACAATAGAACTGGTCGTATTTTCAATAAATAAGAAGGAGATAACTATATTTTCAATAAATAAGATAGAAATAATTAAGAAAAAATTAGAACAATTATATAGTGAAGATCCATTAAAAGGATGAAAAAAACATAAAACCACTATAAAAATTGAATTAATAGATAAAAATAGCATAATAACCCAGAAACCATTAACATATAATTTTGATGATTTAAAAGAATTTAAAATGCATATAGAAGAATTATTAGAAAAACAATATATACAAAAAAGTAATAGTAAACATAATAGCCCAGCATTTATAGTAAATAAACATAGTGAACAAAAAAGAGAAAAAAGTAGGATGGTTATTGATTATAGAAATTTAAATGCAAAAACAATGACTTATAATTACCCAATACCAAATAAGATATTAAAAATAAGACAAATACAAGGATATAATTATTTTAGTAAATTTGATTGTAAATCGGGATTTTACCATCTAAAGTTAGAAGAAGAATCTAAGGAATTAACCGCATTTACGGTACCACAAGGATTTTATGAATGGAATATACTACCATTTGGATATAAAAATGCACCGGGTAGATATCAACATTTTATGGATAGTTATTTTAAACAACTACCTAATTGTATAATATACATAGACGATATACTATTATATACAAAGACCAAAGAAGAACATTTAAATTATTAGAACAATTTACGGATATAATAGAAAAATAGGGAATAAGTTTAAGTGAAAAGAAAGCTGAAATTATGAAAAATCAAATAGAATTTTTAGGAATACAAATAAATAAAAGTGGAGTAAAAATGCAACAACATATAGTTCAAAAAATAATAAATTCAAAAGAAGAATTAGATACAAAAAAGAAATTACAATCATTCTTAGGGTTAGTGAACCAAGTAAGAGAATATATACCAAAATTAGCAGAAAATCTAAAGCCCTTACAAAAAAAATTAAAAAAGGATGTAGAATATAATTATAACGAAGAAGATAAAAAACAAGTTCAGAAAATAAAAATACTTTGTAAAGAATTACCAAAATTACAATTTCCAGGTGAAAATAGAAAATTTATGTATATAGTAGAAGCAGATGCTAGTGAATGTAATTATGGAGGAGTACTTAAATACATATATGAAGCAGAAAAATTAGAACACCATTGTAGATACTACTCAGGTACGTGTAATGAAACAAAAATAAAATGGAAAATAAATAGAAAAGAATTATGCTCATTATACAAATGTTTATTAGCATTTGAGCCATATATTGTATATAACAAGTTTATTGTACGAACAGATAATACACAAGTACGTTGGTGGCTAACAAAGAAAATACAAAATTCAGTTACAACAAAAGAAATTCGGAGATTAGTCTTGAATATATTAAATTTTACAATTGAAGTAATTAGTACTAACAAAAACGTTATTGCAGATTACATATCAAGACAAAGCTACACAGACTGATATAATAGAAGACAATGCTTTAAAAAAGATACTCAAAACCCTAACTACGCTTTCAATGAAAGTGGACAGTATGGGTAATGAAATAGATAAGCTAAAGACTAATGAAGATAAACTGAAGTCTAAAGCTACAAATCAGCTAACTCAGCAGTGTGCAGAGCTATGTCGATCGGAATACATTACAATTCCAGATCTAGAAGGAGACGTTGGGACACTCCATAAAACCCATAATGTTTATCAATCTACAATTGCAGGTACAAGTAGAGGAGTTAGTAGACAAAGATATCAAAATATGAATATGAATAAGATATTTGAGAAACCATTCATACCAAAAACACAAAAAGACCCCTTGTTCATACCCCCACAAATTACCACATACCGAGATAGTCTGAACCAAGATAAAAAAGTTTATAACTATACAGCCCAAAAATACATAGAAAATATTTATAGAGTACAAGCTTTCCTAAACCTTAACCCCAGAGCCACAGATATCAAAGAGCCAAACACAAACTATATAACCCAAAAATTACAAGGTTACAACAAGCTAATTGCACTACCCAAAACCAACCCAAGCTTAACAAAAACTTGTTTTGACTATGGATTATTAAATACCATATATACCCAAGACGGAGAAGAACTAGCAGCTATGGAAGAATTACATAAAATATTCACCACCTATAAAAGAATAACCAAAGGAAATCTATTTTATATAAAATGTTATACTGCACCAGCAGAGATATTATACGACGAAATAAAACCAGTTATACAAGTTGTAAAAATAGGATTAACCAAAGATATGATTATACCAGAAGATATTGTGCAGCAGCCAGAGATATCCAGAAATGAAATACCTGATTTCTACGCAAATAAACTACTTATTGGACTAGCTACAATTATTCAAGAATTACCAAATAATTATACCAATGGAAACCCAATATGGAGCTATTATTCAAGAGATCATCAAATGATTTATTCAAATTCAAAAGAACTACGACAAACAGATATGGAAGATGTTGGACAATGGATAATGACATTACTGAACCCAGAGAAACAATCTACTGCAAGAGCAATTAAGAGAGGATTTATTTCAGACGGATTATTGACAAGATATTGCAAGCTCATTGGACAAAAATATCCAGACCATCAATGTTCGAGATGTAATGGAGAAGATAATATTATCCCAGAAGTCCACCTAGAATAAAAGAACCAAATAGATAAGAACGCCAGCTGGAAGATACAAGATAAGAAGCAATAATGGAGATATGAAAAAGCAGCAGATACGACAACAAGAAGATATCAACGGAGTAATAATAGAAGACAAGCTATTAAATTGTGAAAGCAACATGTAAACTTTCACAATTTATTTTACGTAAAGTATTAAAAACTTTTGTATAGGCTTTTAGGTTTTAGATTTTTTAGACTTTTTAGACTTTTTGACTATTAGTCTAGGCATTAATAATTTTTGTCTTATTAGAAGACTTTTTGTAAAATAGACTAATTTTAAAAAACGTGAATACTCTTGTAAAGATTCATTCAATCTATAAATAAGATGAACCGAAGGCATTGCAGGGCAAGCCTTCATGCGTTGAAGCACAAAAACTCTCTCCTGCCCACAACAAATATTTTGCTTAGTTATTAAAAACAGGTATATTTCAATGGAAAAATCTATGGAGGAACAAAGTTTAGAAATATCAAACCTACCCGAACAAGTATATCTATTTATGATTATGAATAGCTAAACTCATAATTCCCAACAATCATGGTATAATAAAATAAATTCATGTTAGTTACTTTATAGTAGAATTATTCGAAGAATAATATGTTAAGAAGTTTATTAGCAAAGTGGAAAAGAAGAAAAATCCCTAAGAACTATGTCATCCTAAAGGTGAAACCAATGAGGCAAGAAGACGTGGTGGGGAGTAACCAGAGTAGAGGCGCTGTTTAAGGGAAAAAGTATCCAGATTACCATGCTAATAGTGACCGAAGAACATGTTATTTAAGAATAATCTAGTATATAGTAATCTAAGATGACCATATTTTGTTATGTATATGATTAAAGGGAATATTTTGAAAATAGCAATTTTATGAAAATGAATAATTATTTATCTGATATAATGGTAGATAAATTTAAAATACTTATTTTGTATGCACTTAAGGATATAAAAGTAGTAGATATAAGAAAAATCATATTAGAAAAAGCATTTGGTAAATATTATATGACTAGAATAAATTACATATCATACCTACCTAACTACTCTTACAAATACTTACCATGATAAATTACATATATCTAGAATTTTTGGAAGAAGATATGAGAAACATACAGTTAATAGAAAAACAGATGAAAGCAAATTTAGACAAATACATGGAAACTAAAGATATAAAATATATAGAATTTCTTAATGAAAATATGCAAGAATTACTTAGACTAAAACAAACAACTAGAAAATATTATGAAAAAACATGACAGATGATATTAAAATACTTGTTTTATATATACTTAGAGATATAGAAATTATAGACATAAAGAAAATAATATGGGAAAAATTACAAGATTATGAAGAGGAAGAATTATTAAATAGTATAGAAAACTTACGCATATATTATGAACATCAATATTACTTAGATTCAGATTGATATTATTCAGAATAAATAAATGTTAGAATATATAAAAAAAAATTAGAGAAAGGCAAAATTGAATATATGAAGAAGTTAATTACAGAAATCAACTTGAAATGGAAAAAAGACAACTAGAAGAAAAATTACTTAAAATAAAATTAACCTTAGAAAAAGAAGATACAGGTAATAATTTATTTAATACATACGAAAAATTATTTAATACAAATGGAAAATTACCTATACATGAACAACAAATACTAGTAAATCAGATAAAGAACATAAACCTACGCATTGAATATAACAAAGTTAGAATAAAATACTACATAGAAATTGCTAAAATTTCAATAGGATAAAATAATAAACTACACAAATTAATGAATACATCTTACGAAAAGAATAAATCATTAAAAGAAATAGAAACTCAACTATATAGTTTATACCTACAATATAAAAGGTTACATGATACTAACGAGGATCCTAAAACACTAGATAATTTAATTACGATAATATCTAATCTAGAATATGAAATAATAAAACATCTTAAGTCAAGAAGATAAAAATGAAAATTATTCCAATCAATAATATTCACAAAATATATTATATAAAAATAAATATCTACGTATTTATTATCTAGTAATGATATCGCGCCTAATCCACACCCCCTGCAAATGATAATTTTTATGTGATTTTTTCACTTCCTTTTATCCAATCAGTTTTCTTTCTTATTTTATTAATAACTCTATCTGTATTTAAGTACTCCTAAATCCAAACTTCGACTAACTACTTAAAACTCATCATGACATGTCGCAGTCTAAATCCCATTTGGACCTGTCGAAGGTACCATTTTATCAAGTCCTATGATACGTATTTGCATTCGGTTGTTCTCTTCGAAAAAATAATTTAGAGCAAAATTAACTCTTGTGATATATTACGTGACATTGATCGAGCACAATTTCTTAAACGTTTAAGTCCTAATCCCTCATGTTTTGTATCAGTTCTTCAATCTCTGTTATGCGCCAACTCAACTCAGATATCATTGTATTGTTATGATTTTAGTTGTATCTTTCATTAGGATCATTTCAGTATTTAAATTTATCTTCATTACTCAATGTCCATGTTTACACATTGCTTTGAATATTTCTTTGATGTAAACAGAATAATAAGATTGTCTTCCATAATTTATCTAAATAATATCATAGTAAAATAATTTCACTGACCACCAGTTACCCAATTGATGTACATTATATACAACTTGTCTACTTGTTTGTTACATTGACGAATGACAACACAAATTGTACTTTTTTGACCGGCACTTTTGGCCTACCAGGAAAGTCATTTTCTGTCAAATGAAGGAGAATGAATCACTTTGGAAAATATTTTTCCAATAGTTTATTACAACCAAACAAGAAAAAATAGGACAATATTTTCTAAAAATAATTTCCATCATACCAAACACACCCTTGGAGTAACGTGAAATGCAACTATCCTGTTAGCTGACAACCAGTACGTTTATACTAGCATAAAGATAATCTTAGATGGTACATTAATTAATGTTGAGTTGACTCTGCTTAATTATTACTCTTAAGTCGTTTTATTTTCCCTTTTGTTGTGGTGGTGTGTGAGGTTTGGGTTTGGGTTGGGGGGGTGGGGGGAGAGGTGGGGTGGAAGAGAGGGGCTCTTAAACATCTTTGCTTATAGTAGTCTTCCCCTGAAGGGTTGGGGTGAGTGCTCCTCGACTCAGGGAACTGTTCTCAGATAAACTCATGCAACAAGAACTAGGATATCTACAAAGTAAGAAGTGCAGAAATACAACAAATAAAAGAAATAAGATTTTTTACGTGGAAACTCCTTGCTCAAGGGAGAAAAAACACGACATGCCTCCAGGATTTTAAGCTCCACTATATTCAAGCAACTTCTTGAATACATACTCTAAGGATTAGCCTCCTAATCCTTTGTTTCTTGACAATAACTCCATTACAAGGAAACCCAAGCAATAAATCTACTGCTTCTCACCTCCAGCTAACTCTAACTGGACTTCACAAGCTAACTCTAGCTTGACACAATCATCTAACTCTAGATGATTACAAGAAATGGTTACACCACAATACCTACTACAATCATAAGCTACTGTAGGTAATCATTTATTTAAGTACAAAATACAAAGACTTAACTATAACTAGGAAATAAAGATACAACTCGATAAACAATAAGTTCCTTGTTACAGTTTCAGACTTCGATTCACCACTTGAGTGAGATATGTAATTGTGAGTATACGAAAGTGTTGGTTTTCTTATTGAGGGAGATGAACAATATATATTATGACACAAAAAACTTAGGAGAAATCTCATTGGTTGAGACAAAAAGCTAGCAACAACTTTTCACCAACTTTTGTACTATATGTCAGCCGTGGCAGTTTGACTGTGACAACGACCGGTGAGCCCACCCTATTCCCTAATGCGTAGAAGCTTTTGTCATCACAAAACCTCCAAGGAAGAGGTCCAAAGCTATGAATTTGTAAATCATGAACTTAACAATTTTTCCCTTTTTGATGATGACAAACCCATACAATCAATTCAGCATACTCAGCATCTTAAATAAACTTCTACACAGCACAACCTACACCTCAACAAGACAAAATAAGCCATAAGACCACATGCCAGACCAGTTTGCACAACCAATTCCCCCTATCACTGATGCCTATAAGTATATAAACATCCCCTACCTTATTACCCCTAACAATGAGAATTAAGTTCCCCCTAAATGAGAGAGCTCCTATTATAAAACACAACCCCACAACTTTTCGACCACATATCTACATATTTTATATCTGCACCCACATATCTACGCATCCATATCTACACCCACATATCTGCACATCACGACTTCCCCCTTTTGACACCATCAAAGAGGTTAAACAGTAAACCAGGAAATAGATACGTCATTTAAATTAATACATGGTCATAGAGGCAACACTTACAGATGCAAGAGATAGCAGATAAAAGTAGAAGAAGGGAAACACAAAAAAAACTTTTAATATCAAATTAGATCAATTGAGAAACCATTCAGAGACAGTGACAGTAAAATAACTTATATATGTGCCAAAGTCATCACAGAAGCAATAAGAGTAGGAGTTGAGGGAGAGGGAGTGATGATGAAAGAAATGAGATAATCTAGAAAGAAGCTTTTGACCATTGCCTAAGAAGCATTATCATCCTCTCACTTGCTTCTGCATGTACTTTAAGGATCTGCTGAGTCAGGTCCTCATTTTTTACAGTTAATGTTTCAACCTTGTCTCCAAGTTTCTTCACCCTTTCCTACAGGGAAGTATTTTTAGAATGCAACTTTTTTTGTGAATCTATATCTACTTCTCCTGCCTTTGTAGATGTTGCTTTTAGTGCAACAATTTCAGCATCCGTATGGGCAATCAGGTCATGGACTATAGTTCTTCCTTCAACCTCTTAAGTGTTTCCATCAGTTCAGATACAAGAGACTTAGACTTCCCACCACCTCTCCTGGGGACACACTCATTATCCTCCAGAGTGGTCAAGTTAAATACCTGCTTAACTAATCCAACTTTCCCTTGCCCATACATCATATTGAAATGATCAAAGATCAAGTGATCCAGAACCCATAGGCCAGCCTGTGTTTTCCATTCTTTGCAGTCATCACTGTATGTATGTGCTCAATGATGAGCGTAGGAAGATTGATTGTCTTAAACTTGGCCAACATTTCCATGAGATATAAATCTGTGCTTGTTACAGTGGGTTTTTTCTGTTTGGGAAAGAAGACGTTTATTCACCAACTCAAAGAGGAGTTGGTACTCACCCTTCAGTGACTTCTTGATAATATTCTTTATATTCATGTCATTCAAATCACTACAGATTGTCAAGAATTTAGGAGATCCCTTGTAATACCCCAAACTTTTCTTAAGCTTAATTTCACCTCGAGAAGGTTAAGGAATGACTTCCTAAGTGAGTATCGTTTAAACCATATAGAATTTTCCTAATTTTAACTTTTTGTCATGTGGGAAATTTAATTAGTTTTTCAATGATATAAGATCCACCCAAATCCAATAACCGACAAGAAGTTATGGCTAATTTAAGTCCTAGTCGTAAAACAGCATCATTTTAGTGCTTGGCGCATCGCGGAGAGAGTCTATTTGACAATTGTCAATTTCCAGTGGAACTCCACGATAGCGGCACGTCATGCTGAAGTTCCAGGTCCCAACCAGTGGGACAACGCATAGCACTACGTCGCGGTGACCCCCAGAATCTCATTTGTCAAATTCCAGTGAGCCACAGTGATAGTGGCGCATCACGGTGGCCCATAAAATCGGGTTTTCCAGTTCAATTTTTCCAGCTTCATACAGAAGTTAAAAAGGGCACTTTGGACTTTTTCCAAGCCCCTTAAATCGTCCAAACACCTAATCCAAGGTCATTCCAAGCATCATATACGACTTTTCTCAATGAATTCTCTCAATAAAAAATCCTAAGCATCCAAACCCAATTCCAAGAATCTCCTAAGTTCACCATTAATTCTTCAAATTGATTCAAGAATTGGATTCCTCAAACCAAGAGCATCAAGAATATCCATTCAAGTGTACGAATAGAGTCCCAAGGGCTAGAGTTCCTCCAAAGTTCCTAATTCAAGGTATGTGGGGTTTGAACAAGAACACTTCTTTCATTCTTGTTACCAAAGATTCGATTTTTAAAAATAAATTTCATGTTTTTACAAGTGGGTCAATACCCAAATTATATTATTTTGAGAATATGAATTGATAAGTTGTTCAAGCTTTGAATTGCATGATTATTTCGCTTATTTATGATTTGAATTGATAATTCATACTATAAATTGCACATTCCTATATTGATGTGATATTTTCAAGGGTTTCCAAGATTGGTGTCATGAATTAAACTTTATTGTGAAATTGTGATCCTTTAAGAATATACATGCCTTAAGTACAAGAATAAATTGTTGATACTTTCTAAAGTGTTTCAAGAAGTGTATTGATTTCCATGCTATTAAAGTTTTAAAGCCTATTGGTGATAGTTTACCAAAGTTTTAAGAAGAGATTTGATTTTAATCCTAAGCTAAGAAAGAAAATCCACATCATTTGATTTAAGATAAAGGGAAGCATAGTTGGCTTTCATTTCATATTCTGAGTTGTTTAAGGTGGATTTTTCTTAAAAGTTCTGAGCTTAAGTATGGGAGTAGTATTTGGCACTGAGTTGGGCTTGATTCCAAGGTCTCATGCCCCAGAAATACGAGCCACCGTAGGATTTGATTTACCCCAAGTGGGTTAAGCTAGTGATCACTAAAAGTAAAAGGTTCTACTCCGATGGCAAGGATAAAACAACTCTCCCCAATGTGGGCAAGACGTTGGAATCCATGTAGCTCACATGGTTTATGTCGGTTAGAAAAAACTCCCAAGTTTCCTAGGGTCTCAAGTCTTAAAGTTATTAAGGTTTTAAGTCCTTGAGTTTCAAAGAAGTTCCTTGTTTTCAAAAGACTAAAGTGCATGTTCTAAAAGTTTTTGTTTTAAGAGTTCAACTAGTTTACAAGCTTGAGATCAAAGAAAGAATACAGATTTAGAATAAAGTGTAATGGCTCACGTGAATTATACTATATGTTTCATTATTCATGATTTATGAGAGTTTTATTCAAGCTATGCGAGTCATCTACAAACCATGTATGTTTTCCATAAAGATTTATTATATTGATATTTAGTTGAATACACCTCGGTATACTCAATACATTCCCAATTGCTGATCCACATATACGTCTGTGTGCTACATTGTCTCATAATGTAGGTTCAGGTACTCATTCCCAGCAGTGTCAGTGATCCCGAGTATCTTTATCTACACCTCCACTGTGGTGAGTCCTCATGGTTCAAAGACCTATCTCCAGACACTTCAGTATTTTTAGTAGTTGTTCTACTGCTTTCAGTTCAGTTCGAGTCATTAGGGATTTGTCCCAATGGCTCTCTAGTTTGTTGAGTAGTAAAGGCTTTGTCAGACTAGATGGTCAGTATATTTAGATTTGCAGTATTTTGTTAATTTTACAGTACTCATTCGGATTTCGGTTAGAAATGATATGACATGATTCCTTATTTTGCTTCCATTATCTTTAAGGAAGCTTTATATTAAGTAGCAAGCTCAAAGGGTTAGCTTGGGGCTACTTGTAGCCTTAAGCACCGTGTGACGCTCCGAGACAAGATTTTAGGAAGTTTCATCCCTCTTCCTTTCTTACTGACTTTATTTTCTTTTGGTGTCATTCTTGTTTTTAACTAGAGCTTCTTTCATTGCATTTCTGTAACTTGCCCTGGTTCCTGGTGTCATGTCTCTTCCTGAAGCCACTGATCCCTTCCTGGACAATTTCTAGGGCAATGGTTTGTCATCGTCACTATCTGAGCCACTTTGTATAGTCTTATTCCTACCTGAAAGATCAAGTACCGGGGGAAGGGTCTCATGTTCATCATTACCACCAGAAGTTGAGACATTTGGTGTATTTGCAAAAGGAGTTATAGGAGGAGTTTTCCATCTTGGTGGTTTTACACTTAAGGCTGTGAGGCCCTGTACTCCAATTTCCTCGCTCATGGATTGAATGTTAGAGGGAGGCTCCCTAGAAGTTGGCAGATCTTTAAACATGGTTTCGTCTAAGGAAGCACTGCCTGATTTACTGGAGGAAGCAGACTTGTCAGATGAGAGAGTTTGGGTTTTTGAAGAGAAATCAAAATCCTGACTAAAAGGAATTGGTTGGTCAGAGATTGATTCCTCATATTTGTTGGCTTAAGAGAAGAGCGCAAAAAAGAGGCTTTTAAGGAGATCAACCTTGTATTCTTCCTCACTAGGAACAACATTTTCAGGGAAAGCTATTTTGGACTTTAAAAGGTCATTAGTAATATTTTTCCCTTTTTGCAGAGAAGCATCGGGGGTTTCATTATTTTTGGAATTGAAATTCCTAGCAATTTTACGCAGGGACAGAGGGAAAAATTTAGTAATAGAAATCCTTTCTTCGTACCCAGATGAAATAGAGGGAGTATCTATCATTTTTAGGGTAGTGAGTTCATTTGTTTTGGAGGGTGAGGAGGATTTTGACATTGCAGAGAGAGTCAGCGACCAAACTATGTCATTAATTTAAAAAAAGTATCAAAATATGTCATATACTTAAAGTAGCACAAAAATGGGCTTAACTCACTTTTGTAGTGAGTTATGCCTTTTTATTTTAACGGCACAAAACTGACGGTGTTAAAGTTACCAAAAAGTGCATAAATCACTTTTTAAGTGAGTTATTATCCTTTTTGTTTTCGCACAACTCACTTCTTATGTGAGTTATCCTTTTTTGTTTTTATAAAACTCACATAAAAAGTGAGTTATATATATTTTTATAATTTATGTAAATTTTTATAAAAGTCACATGAAAGTTATATTACTCACTTTTTATATGAGTTATCTGTTCCCTCTTTGTACAATTAACTATAATTCAATAGTTTAGTCTTCACTGTTTGGAAGTTACTGAACCACAAATACCCTTACTTAATGGCTCAACCTCTTTTTCTTTGTTAGGGATAATTTTTCTAAACAGAGTTAGTTAATAAATGTTTGACGTAGAGCAATAACGTTACATTCAGTTTGATCATGAAAAATTCACTTTATTTGGAAAATTAATAAAGTCACTAAATTTTGCGTGAGAGAAGGTAATTGAGTCGTGCATCAATATGAAAAGTGTAATTTGATCTCTTTATATGGTCTTGAACAATTTACATCATATGAGCTAACTTTTAATATTAAGTTACTTTCAGAATTTATGAGGACTTATGATCTTATCGCAATATCTATATCTATAATGTATAGATATAATATATTAAAAGTGTAAAGACCCTTAGAAAAGAGATTTGAACTTTTTGTCCTTCATTAAAACACTTCACAATAAACAAAATTGTCTTTTTACTATTTAATATATGGTAAGTGAAAAATATATTTTAAAAACTAAGAAATCTTAAAATATATGGTAAGAGAAAAATATATGATAAAAATATATTAGGAAAATTGATAAAAGGTGTCCTATGTTATGAAATATAAAGTAAATACAAGAAGAATAGAGAGAGAAGAGAGGAGACTTCTTTATTTCTCATGAGGATTCTTGAACGGGTGAATTACACTGAAGGAAAACCCCTTTATTTATAGGAAAAAACTAACCTTGGGGTTTCTAACTTTTCCATAAATAGATATTCACTATATATGGTAAAGTAGACATTGACTATGTATGGTAAAGTAGACATTCACTATATATGGTAATATATTTATAACACCCCCCTTGAATGTCTAATTAATAGATAATGTGCCTTTTTAAAACCTTACTAGAAAAAACTCAGTGAAAAAAAAATCCAGTGAAGGAAAAAGAGTACACATCTCTAACAATACGCATATAGGCTGCCTCATTAAAAACCTTACAAAGAAAATCCAGTGGGACAAAATCTTGTAAGGAAAAAAGAGTACAACGCGTATTAACTCCCCCTAATGAGAACATCCTTGATACTTTGCATCTCAACCTTGTGCATCGTCTTCTTGAAAGTTGCAATTGAAGGAGACTTGGTGAATAAATCAACCACATTGTCACTTGAATGAATTTGTTGCATATCACCATTCTTTTGTAGCTCATGTAAGTAGAAAATCTTTCATGAGGTGTGCTTCGTTCTATTTCCTTTTATGAATCCTCCATTAAAATATGCTATGCAAGTTGCATTATCTCTGTATAAAATTTTGGATACATTGTCATATTTCAAACCACATTTTTCTCGAATGAGATGTATCATGGACCTCAACCACACACATTTTCGGTTCTCTTCATGAATAGCTATTGTATCAGCATTGTTTAGTGAAATGACTAGATAGACTGCTTTGTATATCTCCAAGTTATTACAATGTCCCCACATGTGAATACATTGTATTTTTAAGACCGAGATTTATGCGGGTTAAATAAATAGTCAGTATCAGCATAATCAATAAAATCAAGACTATAATCTTTAGAATAAAATATATCATATGTTTGATCTCATTTCGATGTCTCCTAGTATGAGAAGAACTATATATCCCTTGGTAATAAATTGATCGAAAAAGGTTATGTCATGTCTTGTAGTATTTACAAGATACATTAGTGCACTAATTGCACTAAGATATGGTACTTTATAACCAAGGAGTTCCTCATTCTTTTCTTGAGGTTGGAATGAATCCTTATTCAATTATGCATGTTTCTCATTTAAGAAAATATTCTATTGCTTTGAAAATTCTCCAAGAGTTTCAATAATTTTCAAACTATAAGCTTATATAATATAAGGATTATAAATAAGTTTTCCAGAAACTTGTATATGCTTCAGGCATTTTGAATCCTTTAGAAATTTTCATATACATTTTTGTCTAAGTGACAATATTCAATGTATCATGTGTGACATCTTCAAGTGTCTGGACTGCAAATCAAATAAGTTTTACGCTTATCAAAATGCATTCTTTCATGTCACTAAATAAATGTTTCTACGTCAACATGTTTAAATAAACATAGAATTAAGATCTTTGTATCTTTAACAATATTTCTCCAATATTGTATCAATGATATCAATGATACATCATTTCGTATCGATTCACAATATGACAACATTTTCAGATCTCATCACTTCATTATTTTCAGGTACCTGAACCTCTCATAAGGTTTCATGAAGTGTTATGTCGTAGGATCTTCAAGAGCACATTGCCTTCTTATTATGATTATGTGCTCCTTATCATTTTCAAGGATTATTTCATTTGGAACCGATTTATCTACCATGCTTCATGCATGCATAGACTTTATCATTTAGAAACACAAAATAGAAGCATTTGCAGCTTAAATATGAAATGCTTTCGACATTTGATTTGAATTATCTTTTTGAATGAGGATCTGATGATAATTCCTAACATATTTCATAGCTGCTTATAAACTCTCCCTTATGCTAGAAAAACTAACATACATCCTCCATCTTCTTTGAGGAATCCATCTTTGTGCATCATGGTATATTCATTAATTGTATACCGTACATCAAAATTATTAGTTGGAATAGTTGGTTCCTGACCTTGAACCAATTGAGAAGGAGGAAATAATCATAATTTATTGGTCATATGATATTTTAGATCGACATATGATGCTTTATTCTCATTAGCAATGATTTAACTATTTATTGAAGGCATTCAATGCCAAACCATCATCATCACACAATCTGAAAATCATGCTCTTAAGTCAATTTTATTGAGCAAATAACTTTATGAATGTCAAACTACAGGTTGACAATAAATGTACATGTGATTATCTTATTGATGCATCTTTTCAACATATCACATGAAAGGTGACGGGCCCTTATTCACCTTTTATATTTTTCAGATTTTAGGGGATCCAATCCCAAAATTAGTTGGTCCAACCAACTTATTATGAGAACAAGCCACATTAAAAGTAATGAAGAATTTTCTAATTCCTCAATATATGTTCAATACTCAGTATGCACATCTTTGGGATGTCACAATCATTCATGTCAATTTATGAACTTTTATTCTAGCAAACCCAAGTTTACCATGACATGTACCTGTTATTTTAGTAAATTTCAGATTTACTATTACATGAATAAATTTCAGATTTACTACTTTAGAAGTAGATTCCAAAATAATTATTCTCAATTATTCAGCCTCTTTCGGAGGTGAGTTGTGATATCATCACAATCAAGTGCACGTTTGCATTATAATAAACTTCTCATTACCTAGGAATGGAATATAATCGTGCCTTAAGCCTATCAAATTATGATATCTAATAACCTCTTTCAACATATTACTAATTTAAGAGCAAATCGAGATATACATATAATGTAGAAAAATTTTCTCCAACATATCTTTAATTATAATCACAATAAGTATGTGAAAATATCATCACTTGTCTTCTTTCAGTCATATTATGCACTGCTACCGCATTCATTTCAAGAATGGAGCAAGTTGTCAACTTTTAGATTCATCATATATTGCTACCATATTCACTTCATGGAGCATATCAATGGATATGTTTCATGACTTTCACCAAACACCTATTATTTTGCCTTAGTCATCATAATATTATCAATATGGTGTATTGTGATTCAAACTCAAAAGCTTATACATATAAAGGCGTCTTAGGTTGTAACTCAATGGGACTTGAACCCAACATCTTATCATCATGGTGCATTGAAACTTTTAACCCAACGTCTTATCATCATGGTGCATTGAAAATTTTAACCCAACGTCTTACCCTCTTAATGAGATTCTCTTAGTGAGATCTTAATGAGATGAGAATTAAATTCATCATCATAGCTTTTAACAACATTGTTCTTCATGAATAAATTTAAAGCATAATTGGTTCCAAACCAATTATTTTTCCTCAAATTCAATAATAAATATATCATTAGTAGCAAAAGACAAATAACATAAGGAATTACTAACCTTAAAATTACCTTTAATTTTATAATCTCACCTTGTTTGGCAGTGTCTCGTGCTGATAACGTCTTATGAAATATAAAGTAAATACAAGAAGAATAGAGAGAGAAGACAGGAGACTTCTTTATTTCTCATGAAGATTCTTGATGGGGTGAATTACAGTGAAGGGAAACCCCTTTATTTATAGGGAAAAACTAACCTTGGGGTTTCTAACTTTTCCATAAATAGATATTCACTATATATAGTAAAGTGGACATTCATTATGTAAGATAAAGTAGACATTCACTATATATGGTAATATATTTATAACATCCTAAAATTTATAGTAAGCGAAAGATATATTTTACTACTACTTCTAATGTATTTAATTAAGAAAATATTCAATACTTTTATATGTAATTTGATAAACAATAATACGGAACAATTTGTGGTCAAAATTTGTGTTCCTTTTTCCCCTAAACTATTAGAAAGGAATAATTATACCTAATTATATTCCATAAATAATATTTTATATAAACGTGTATTTCCACAAAGTATACAAAAGTGCATAACATGTTTTTTTTTTTTGAAAAACAATTAAATATACTATTTACTCTATATTTTAAAATTCTAAATTTTAGAAAACATATATTTTAGGAGTCAATTTCAATCAATACGATATATAATTTGATAAATACAATTTTACTTGAGCTTTTCGTGATCTTGTTGTAGGTTTGTTGCTGGGAAGAACCAAAGCAGACAATGTCGAGCTTTTTTTTATATGTATGGGGAAAACATCTTTAGGTATAGAATTTTCTATCAAATAAAATTTTGATAGTATCTATGATTAAAGAAATAAATTTGTTTGTGATTTGAGGTGAGTTTTTTAAAATTTTAGTATGTTATTTTAGTATACAATATATAAATTGTTATGTATTCTTGATAGATAATTGCTAATTGAGAAGTTTAATTTTGTAGAATTTTGATATATCTTATGATTGAAAGAGACTTTGCGTGTGGTGTAAGGTAAGTTTTCTTAAATTTTAGTATGTTCTTGTTGTTTACAATCTCGATAGCATCAATCTATAGATAAATTTGTTTGTGATTTAAGATAAGTTTTCTAAAATTTTAGTATATTCTTGAAATTTACAATAAATAACTTTTACGTATTCTTAATAGACAATTGATAATTGATAAGTTTTTTTTTTTTTTTTTTGTGAAATCTTGTGATTAAATAGAGAAATTTGTTTGTGATTTGAGGTAAGTTTTCAAAAAAATTTAGTATATTCTTGAAATTTATAATAATAAATTATCACGTATTCTTGATAGAAATTGTTATTTGATAAGTTTTTTTTTTTTTTGAAATATTGTTAATAATGACTCATATATATTACTAATATCAAATTGAATTATTTACAATTTTAACATTCTTTTTGGATCATTACATTCCATCACAAGAAATTAGTTAGTCATTTTAATTTTATATAAATTTCCTTTTAAAATTTATTTATGTGCAATTGTTTCAACTGTGAGTAAACTATGAGATTTGACATATCATTATTATTTTTAATAATAGGCTCTAAAGGTTGTCTTCCCTTTTTTTTTGGAAAGGAGGTGGGGGGGGGGGGGGGGGAGCAGGCCTGATTGATTATCATATTTTCTTCACTGTTTTTTTTTGTACCTGGATTTACTACAGGTTAGCTAAGACTCTTTCGGTAAAAACATCTTTACTTCTCCTAGGTAGTGGTAAGATCTGTATACACTTTATCCTCTCCAGGCCTCACTTGTGAGATTTTACTAGGTATATTATTGTTGTTGGTACAAGCTATTTCATTTAAATAGATGAAAAATTTATTATGACGTAAATTTCTACTTTCTAATAACTTCACTCTCGCATATATAGTTTTATTGATTGACGAGAGACACACGTGCAAAGCACGTATACTAAACTAGTTTTTATAACTATAAAAGCGTGTCATTACAGGCAAAATTAAAGGAAAATTTTAAAATTAATGAATTTGCAAAAATAAAATGATGTCATTCTTCTGAAACAAACCAAAAAAAGTATGTTATGTTAAAATATAACAAGTGTACACTCCTATGAGTTTTGTAAGTTCTTAACTATCAGAATATCCACTGTTACTATTAACTATTTCAAAGGAAAACCGCCTATGTTCTTAATTAATATCTCCATAATTGAGCTCACTAATTATGTGAGTTATTTTTAATTATGTCAGTCAAAGATGTCAGTCAAAAAAATATAAAAAAGTGTAAAAATTACAAATATTTGTGAGTTTTATAATATATTAAAAAGAAAAAAATAAATATGTGAGTTTTATAAAATAAAATTACAAAAGAAAAATAGAAAGCTCAATTATGTGACTTTTATAAACATCCACATAAATTATAGAAATATATATAACTCACTTTTTATGTGAGTTACCCTTTCTTTTAAAACATAACTCACATAAAAAGTGAGTTATATGACTTTCATGCTATAACTCACAAAAAAGTGAGATATGTGTATAACTTATTTTTTTTTGTGAGTTATGTGGAAACAAAAAAGATAACTCACTTAAAAGGTGAGTTATACACTTTTTGGTAACTTTAACCATTAGTTTTATGCCGTTAAAATAAAAAGACATAATTCGCTAAAAAAGTGAGTTAAGCCTATTTTTGGGCCACTTTAAGTTCATGGCATATTTTGGTACTTTTTTTTTTAAATTGACGGCATAGTTTGGTCGCCGACTCTTGAAGAGATTGAGAGATCTTGTGCAGGAGTAGCTAGTATGAGTATTAAGAGTGGCAGGCAACTAACAAGGCTTATGAGAAAGAGTGTTCTACACAATGAGGGAGAGAAAATTTGACTTATGACTTTAAATAGAGCAAAAACACAGTTTAGATTTTATGAGGGGATGTGTCTGAAGGGATGTGTCCAGTTCGATGGGCGCGTCTCTTGGACTTAAAGGACATGACATCTTTTTAGAAGAAGGCAAGAGAGTGATGTGGCACATATAATTTATTTTAAACAGTCACTAGATAAGAATAGTAAGTGATGCTGACCTAATTTGGGACCTGGTCCCTAATCAATTTTTGAAGACAATGTTCTGTGCTATCTCACATTCTCCTCCTTTTACTCTGCTTTTTCTTGCTCAGGTTGTATATCTGCAGAAGACATGAAGCAGAATTAGACATGTATGCCAATGTCCAGCCAGGATACCTGCTTACCATTTCATATCCATCAAGGAGAATTTTTGAAAGCAACCACCATTTATCTGAATCACATAGGCTCTGTCTCTTCAGTCCTCTCTCAACCAGTTCCCTACAATTATTCTTAAGGAACACAAGTGTATTACTGAGGAGACTTTGCCTCCTTTAAGGTCTTGATGTAAGAGATACTCTATCAACCTTTTAGTTATATGCTCTGGGCAGCCATTTTTAATTAAACTTGCATTGGCTGCTACCTCTTGAATTGCGCTACATCATAAATCAATCATTAGTCTTGAGAACCTATTTAGTATGGGTTCCTAATAGGAGGATTGGGGATAGATTAGGTTCTTCTTGGTCCAACTGGGTAATCTCATTTTTCTTTTTTTTAGAGTGATGAGTTTTCCCATCTCTCTCTGGTTTGATTCTTTGAAATGATACATTTCTCTCAAGTCCCTATATTTTCCATATTAAGAGCTTGAGTGATTATCCTTGCATATTGTGTGCCTAACAGCATAGCTTGAACCTTCACTTTGACAGTAGAACTTTGTACCGCTCCAGCTAGTTAGATCATGATGGTTGAGAGTGGTAAGAGCTTGTGATGAAGAAGTCCATGTGAGTGTCTTTGTAAGCTCAATTCTTACTCTGGCCAGTTCCTTTTAAAGAATAGAGTCTCAAGAGAGGCAACCAAATTAACTTTAGCTTCTGCTACTTCTTCTTCCAACTGAAACTGTATGCTACTTCCCTCTGCCTTACTTTTGGAAGCTGACTTGGTAATGTCACTTAATTGTTTGCTCAAGAGATTATTTTCACATGAGAGATTCTTGCAAGTTGCTTGATGCTCATCCATCTGCACGCTTAGTCAAACTAATTCTTCTTTGTACATGCCTAGATCATCCTTCGATTTTTTCTTTTCACTTGTGAGTTCTTTCACTTAGACACTCAACTAACTCAATGACTTCTTCTTCATATTTCTCTAGCGCTTTCTTTAGATTCTCTTTTGTCTTTAGATATCTCATTTAAGGAGCCAATCAACGCATAGGCAAGATATCTCAGCTTGTTGAGGGAGTAATCCTTAATATTCTCTTTAATATCCAAGAGAGTCGTAGGTCTACTTTTATTTTCATCTATGTTTGTCATCAAGGCAAGGAGTGAATCAGAGACTTGCACCTTTTCTTCTATTACCATGATGGGAATGTCTTTTGTTTACTCAGACTCAGTTGAGTCACCCGATGAGTCATTCCAACAAACTATAAGCACTTGACTATCAATCTTGTCAGCCTCAGTTCTCCAATTACACTTCATAGTGACCCTCCACTTCCCTCTTTTCGACAAAGCTCCAGAACTTTCCATTTCTTTAAGAACCCTTTTTGCAATGCCAAGTATTTTAATTTCTTCTGAGGTGTAAGTAGCTTGTGAAGCCTCTAGAACTAGTTTTGTTGGAACCTCCATTTCTCAGGATCTTTCCAAGGTGTTAGCCTTATTATGAAAGACTAACTCTGATACCAAATAAAGGGTTGGGGTGGGTTACTACTCGACTCAGTGAACTATTCCCAGATACACTCACACAACAAAAACTAGGATATCTACAAAGTAAGAAGGGCAGAAATACAACAAATAAAGGATACATGATTTTTTACGTAAAAACTCCTTGCTCAAAGGAGAAAAACGATGACCTGCCTCCAGGATTTTAAGCTCCACTATATTCAAGAAACTTCTTGAATACAGACTCCAAGGATTATCCTCCTAATCCTTTGTATCCTGGAAATAACTCTATTATAAGGAAACCCAGGCAGTAACTCTACTACTTCTCAGCTCCAGCTAACTCTAACTGAACTTCACAAGCTAACTCTAGCTTGATATAATTACCTAACTCTAGATTATTACACGAAATGGTTGCATCACAACACCTACTATAATTATAAGCTACTGCAGGAAATCATTTAAGTACAAAATACAAAGACTCAACTATAACTAAGAAATAAAGATACTACTCGATAAACAACAAATTTCTTGTTATAGTTACAACCTTTGATTCACCACTTCAGAGAAATATTTATATATGAGTATATGAAAGTGTTGTCTTTCTTTTTGAGGAATATGAGCAATATATATTATGGCACAAGAAAATCTAGGAGAAATCTCATTGGTTGAGGCAAAAAGGTGGCAACAGCTTTTCACCAACTTTTGTACTATGTGTCAGCCATGGCAGTTTGACTGTGACAGCGATCGAGGAGCCTAACCTATTCCCTGATATGATAACGATTGATCTACAAAATCTAAAAATAGTCCACAACATGATAACAACAAGGCACAAAGCCGAGAGAAACAAGAAATAATCTCACGGCAACAACACACAAACACAAGATAGGATAACGAAAATGCGATATGTAAAGATAAGGATAGTTAATATAACATAAGAACTTACGAATAACAATAACCCAAATGTGTATCAAACATAAAGACCCTTAAAGTCACAAGTAGAAACACCAATCTTCTTACAGTGACCGCTAAGGGAATTAACTCACCTCATGAACCACCGTTTCTAAGCAAAAGAACAATATTGGCTTTTCCAAGTCCTACACTAACTACTTGGCTTTTCCAAGCCCTACTCTAAAGGTGTTACACTCTCAAAGAGAGAAGAAAGTCTTTCACATATTCATCATTAATAAACTAAGTAAAATAGCCCTAACATGTTCTATTTATATTCTATTACAAGACAAGACAAAAATGACCATAATGCCCTTAATAAGAGGCGCCTAGGGAGTGTAATAGAGGGGCTTACTTGGAGTGTTTAAAGCTCTTCTTTACACTTCAACACTTGTATTCTTCAAAGGCAAGTCCCAAGCGACCTTCCACAAATGGGAATGCTCTATGATGTGCTTGAATTGGCCCTTCCATGTATGTTCTTGCGCCCTCAATGCGACCAAAGCTTGACTCTTTATGTATTTACTTTAAATGATGTCGTCAAGATCTCCCCACATTATGGGAATACACTGGGTTTGTTGTTGTTGTTGATGATGATGATGTCGTCAAGAGCTATGCTAGTCATTTGGCTTGTATCACTGATACGTAGAAGCTTTTTCCATCACAAAACCTCTAAGGAATAGCTCCCAAGCTATGAATTTGTCAATCATCAAAACTAAGAACTTAATATCCCTATTTCCCCTTTTTTGGTGGGGTGGTTTTATTTTTTTTAGGGAGGGGGTGCTCTGGAACATCTCCATTTCATAGTAGTCTCCCCTCTTTGTTAGTTCTTTCTTCTGACTAGTTGTTCATACCAATTTATCCTCTCTCATTTATAGAATTAAAACATCAAGAAACTTGTCAGAATTTAGGCTGTCACACAATATTGAGATTAGTTCACTACTTGATCAAACTCCTCTTACTGAAGCTATAAAGGATGATGAGGTATGTCTCTGTCGTTCGTGTGAATTTGCATATGCTTCTACTTTTGTAATACCCTATTCTTTCAAGGTCACTTTGGAACCTACAACTCATTCCTCAAGTGGTGAAGACTTATCAAGATTCGTATGATGTAGTCATAACCAAGACAATGTGAAATGATTGAAGTTCTGCCTTGGGCACGACTAGACCCTAAGAGTCGTAAGGATATTATATGAATCATATAGTTCAGTCGT
Organism: Capsicum pubescens; assembly: GCA_030864215.1. Taxonomy (NCBI): domain Eukaryota; kingdom Viridiplantae; phylum Streptophyta; class Magnoliopsida; order Solanales; family Solanaceae; genus Capsicum; species Capsicum pubescens. The sequence goes on along the minus strand of CM061542.1, from coordinate 46,198,113 downwards.
GACCAGCTCAGTGAAAAGGCCTAAATTTTTTGGTCACACGACAACCTGACCCTAGGAGTCATCACTTGATGTTACGAGTCATATAAAGAGAGTCATAAGATTAATAGAGTAGGTCCTCTAAGTTCTTATACAGGTTACGAGAATTTTTACAAGTCGTAGTGACATATTATGAGTCATAGGGCACGACTCGTATCCAGACCAGTGCCTACTTTCTTTGTTTCTTCCAAGGTTACGAGTCACTAGGTCAACTCATAACAATATGTTACGAGTCATGAGATGACTCGTGACGACCGATGGTCAAGTTTCTATAAGTTCAGTTGAGGGGCCTTTTGATTTTTCCTTTTTAATTCCAAACCAGGACTTATAACCTAAAAAAGGCATTATTTTTCCTCTACTTTCAAATCAATTAAAAACACTTCTCTCCTCCTATCCTCAAGAGAAACACGCCTAGGGTTTTCTCCCACAAAGACATCTCTCTAGTCTCTAAGTTTAGGTTTTCTTCACAAGTTAAGTAAATCCAGGTATATGGGGTTTTGAACAAGGATACTCTTTCATCCCACTGCCCGAAAAAAAACTTGATCTTTAAGGTCAAATTTATATGTTTTAGTTGGGGTTCATACCTAAGTTCTCATATTTTTAAAGCATAACATTATCATGTGATTGAAGGATTTAAGTGCATAAGAGTTTTCACCTATTCGTGTTCCCACTTGCAAGATTTCTATTATGATTTGAATTTTATTATTTTGATTCGAATTTTGATGAAAGATTTCAATGTAAGTATTGAGCATGATATTTTGTTATAAGGTCTAAGAAAGAAATTATGAATTTCAAGGCTTAAGCATAAGCATTGAGTTTACAAGAAACCTAAGTTTAAAGCTTCAGTTACATGTATTACAACATGATTAAAGTTCAGTTTGATCTTTTAATATAAGATAAGACATGAAATTCACAAGCATTCCTTCTGATTATGATTTAAGTAAAGAGAAGCATAACTGGTTTTCAATCTATAAATCTTTATGCTATTTTAAGGTGGATTTCTAAAGTATGATCCAATATATATATATATATGTATTGGGAGTATTATTTAGCACCGAGAAGGGAATGTGTATGAGCGTATCCTAAATTCCTGGAAACTATGAACCACCGTAGGTTTAAGAGACCTCGTCAGCGAGTGTCTACTTTCTCCAATATGGATGAAGTATAGTGATCACTTCAGTTAAGGTTCTATTCCAATGGCATGGGTAGGACAGCTCTCCCCAACGTGGGAAAGACGTTGGACTTTATGATAGCTCACATGGTTTATGTCGGTTATAAGAATCTCCCACAAGAAAGACTAAAAGTATAGATTTTAGAAACTAAGTGTAATGACTCACTAAGCTTATTTAGTATGTATTATTATTCATGTTTTATGATCATACAACTTTCAGGTTTATTCATGTCCAAGGTGAGTCCTTTACACTTATTATGCATGATTTGAAATATATTCAGTTCTTGTTTTACTTATATACTTATCATGCATGATTTGAAATGTATTCAGTTCTTATTTTACTTATACATTCACCCCCATATACTCAGTACATTCCAAAGTACTGATCCACACATATATGTTCATGTGCTACATTGTCTTATAATGTAGGTTCTGGTGCTCATTTCCAGCAGAATGATTGATCACGGGCATCACTTCTTGCATTCCGACATTTGGTGAGTCTTCATAGTCCAAGGAAACAGATTATTAGACTCTTGATCATCTATGAACGTTATTTTAATTATTTGATAGAAAATTTTATCAAAGTCAGTTGGGGTCTGTCCCAGTGGCTCTCTAGTTAGTAGTAGAGTCTTGTCAGACTACGTATCTTTCAATTTAAAGAGTTTATTTGAGATTTCAAATTTCAAGTTGAGAATAAGATTTTAAGTTTTTTCCTTCCGTAATTATATGCATATGTTAGTTCACTTCCCAAAAGAGTTTCAACTATATAGATGTCAAGGGTTAGCTTGGGGCTATTCGTAGTCCTAGTCACCGTGTGACGTCCAGGGGATACTCTCGGGGAATCACACTTGGTATCAGAGCTAGGTTTTAAAGAGTCTTAGAGAGTCAAACAAGTTGCGTTACGTAGAGTCTTGATCTTGAGTGTGAAGCGCGCCACATTTATGAGTTAGAGGCTATGAAATGAGTTAAGTATCATCTTTTCTTTCATGGTATATTGTACTTGAACTATCTCTATCTACCCTAATTCGTTCTTTCACATGACAGAATAGGCCTTTTCACTGAGCTAACACCTACAAAAATGGTGATCAACTACCACCACTACACGCAGATCCCCTAAATGAAAATATCTCACATGCAGAATTTTGGGCTGCCTTTCAAGTGTTAGCCCAAGCTGTGAATGCTAATGTTCAGGAATACTAATAGGTAGCAGTCCTACTTTAGCAAAATGGTAATTTAACTGTAGCCAGGATTCAGCATTTTATGAGGCTGAATCCACCAGAATTCCAAGGGTCAAAAGTGGTTGAGGATCCTCAATTCCTTATTGATGATATGAGGAAGATTACTTAGATGATACATTTTACTGAAGAGGAAAGTCTGGAATTGACATTTTATCGGTTGAAGGATGTTGCTTATGATTGGGTCATTTTGTGAAAGAATGGTAGGGGTGAGAATGTAGTTCCTATGAGTTGGCAGGTATTTCATATTGCTTTTATGGATAGTTTCTTTCCTCGCGATATGAGTGAGGACAAGGTGGAGGAGTTTATGAACCTAAGGCAAGGCTCTATGACAGTGAAGGAATACATCCTTAAGTTCACTCAACGAGCTAAGTATGCCCTAGTGTTGCTATCTGACTCTAGAGCTTGTATGAGTAAATTTGTTACTGGGTATTAATTTGGTGGTCAAAGAGTGTTGGACTACCATGCTGATCAGATATATGGATATTGCTTGATTGAGGATACATGCACAATAAATTGAGATAGAGAAGTTGAAGGAAATAGAGAAGAGAAACAAAAGAGCTAGGAGTGGACAGCTTGAGTACAGTCAACAAAGGTCCAGAAGGGAAAATCGCTCATAGTTTCAGGGTCACACATCATTTCCTGCACCATCCTTAGCTAGTGTCCCTGCAACCAGGACCAGGCAGGAGTAGTGGGGTAGGACTTCGAATTCTAGGTCACAGAATAGTATGATCAGAAGGCCCTGTTATCCAACATGTGCAAAGTATGGTAGGACCTATCCTGGTGAGTATTTGGTGGGCAAAGGGGGTTTCTATGATTGTGGCAAGTTGGGCCAATGGATTAAGAAGAGTTCGTATGCTAAGTAGGGAAGTAGGGATGTTCATCTTCAGACTCAACCATGAATCCAGTAATTCAGCTAGGCCGTCTAGCTCTTCTACAGGGTGCATTATCCAGTACCAGTGGCGATTAATGCCATAATTAGTTTTATGATTTACCATCTCATTAGGAACAGGAGAGTTTACCAGATGTTATCACTGGTATACTTCGTGCCTTTCACCTTGATGTATTAGAGTTATTAGACTCGGAACCAAATCTCTTTTATGTGACCCCACTTGTTGCTATAAATTTTAGGGTAGGCCCTAAAAATCTTCTTAAGCCCTTATCAGTTTCTACCCCCGTGGGTGATTCAGTTATCTCTAGACGAGTCCATAGAAAGTTTCTTATTACTGTCCTCCATAAAGTCAGACTAGCGGATTTAATAAAGTTAGAGATGGTAGATTTTGATGTCATTTTGGGCATGGGTTAGCTCTATTCATGCTATTCATCTATAGATTGTTGCACCCATGTGGTGAAGTTTCAATTTCCTAATGAGATAGTTTTTGAGTGGGAGGGTAGTTTTGTGTCTCCCAAAGGTCATTTTCATCTCCTATCTTAAGGCCAGGAAGTTAATATCAAAAGAGTGTCTTTACCATTTAGTTTGAGTCAAATGTATTAAGTCTGAAGCCCCAACATTTCAATTAGTCAAGGTAGTCAATGAATTTCTGGAGGTTTTTTCTGAAGATCTGCCAGGGGTACCTCCAGATAAATAAATAGACTTCGGTATTGATCTTCTTCCTAATACTCAGCCCAACCCAATTCCTCCATATCGCATGTCTCCAGCCGAACTTAAAGAGTTAAAGGGGCAAATAGAGATCTCTTAGATAAGGGTTTCATCACGCCCAGGGTTTCCCCTTGGGGCGCTCTAGTTCCATTTGTGCGTAAAAAGGATGGCACTCTTAAAATGTGTATAGACTATCGACAGCTAAACAATGTTACCATTAATAACAAGTACCCCATTCCTAGAATCGATGACCTGTTCGATCATCTTTAAGATGCCCGGTGGTTTTCTAAGATTGAACTTAGGTAAGGTACCACCAGTTGAAAGTCAGGGAGCTCGACATTCTGAAAATGGCTTTTTGAACAAGGTACAGTCATTTTGAGTTCGCGGTTATGTCATTTGGACTAACAAATACCCCTGCAACCTTGATATACTTGATGAACCGGGTCTTCAAGCAGTACTTAGATATATCCATCATTATCTTCATAGATAACATACTGGTATATTCTCAGAGTGGGGAGGAGTATGAGGATCATTTGAGGATAGTATTGCAAACCCTTAAGGATCGTCAATTATATGCAAAGTTTAGTAAGTTTGAATTTTGGTTGGAGTCTATTACCTTTTTGGGGAACGTCATTTTAGGGGCCAGTATTCATGTGGACCCTCAGAAGTCTAATACAGCGAAGCACTGGCTTAGAACCATCACTCTATCCAACATCAGGAGCTTTTTGGGTTTGGTTGGGTACTATAAAATATTTGTTGAAGGGTTTTCCTCCATAGCCACACCATTAACTAAGCTGATGCAAAAGAAAGTGAAGTTTATATGGTCGGATAAATATAAGAATAGTTTGCAATAATTGAAGGATATATTGACTTCGGCACTAGTTTTAGCCCTGCCAAATAGGTTTAAATGGATTCATGGTGTATTGTGATTCTTTTAGAGTTGGGTTAGGTTATGCGTTGATGCAATACGGGAGCGTAATAGCTTATGCATCCAGGAAACTTAGGAATCACAAAAAGAACTACCCAACTCACGATTTGAAGTTAGCTGTTGTAGTGGTTGCTCAGAAGATTTGGAGGCACTATCTTTATGGTGTGCATGTTGATTTTTTCACTGACCACAAAAGTCTTCAGTATGTATTTTCTCAAAGTGAGCTAAATCTTCATCAAATAAGGTGGTTGGAGTTATTGAAAGATTATGACAAGAATGTGCTTTATCATTCGGGTAAGGCTAACATGGTGATAGGCACACCGAGTAGGCTATCTATGGGTAGTATGTTTCATATGAAAGAGGAAGAACGGGAGTTGGCCAAAGAAGTGCATAGGTTGGCCCGTTTGGGAGTATGTTTGCTCGACATGGATAATGGAGGAGTTGTGATTTAGAATGGTTCGGAATCATCCCTGGTAGTGGAACCAAAAGAGAAGTAGAGTAATGATATCATACTTAGCCAAATATTGGAAGCAGTCCAGTAGCAGAAGGTCGAGGTTTTCTCCCAATGGGGAGACAGCGTAATTCGCTATCAAGGTAGGCTTTGTGTTCCTAATGTAGATGGGTTGAGGGAAAGGATATTAGACGAGGCTCATGGTTTGAAGTATTCTATACTTCAGTGGACAGTGGAAAATAGACTTTACCTGAAGAAAAATATTTACATATTTCATATGGTTGAAGGTACTTGTATACTCTCACATCTTGATGCTTTTGACTCTATTCTTATGGATTTGAGTAACATAGACGTTGAAGTTAATAATGAAGATCACGTCATCTTATTGCTTATTTCCTTACCACCATCATTTAACCATATTAGAGATATTATGCTTTATGGAAAGGATGATATCTCTTACAGAGAAATCAAATGTATCTTTAAAATAAAGGAACAGATAGATAGAGATATTACTGGGGAAAGTAGCACAACCCATGTGAAAGGATTATCTGTAGAGGTAGATCTAATAAGAAAGAATCAAATAGTGAGATTTCTAAATCAAGGTCAAAGTCTAAATATAGAAATGTAGTGTGAAAATACTGTCATAAAAATGGTCATATTATTTCTGAATGCTATAAGTTGAAAAACAAAGAAAAGCATAAGGAAAACAAAAATGAGCACCAAAATGCTGAAGCCGTCGAAGCAAGTATAGCTGCTGATGAGTTTAAGGGAACAATATTTTTAGCAACTAATAGTAGTTTTAAATCTACGATGAGTGGATTTTGTATTTGGGTTGTTCTTATCATATGTGTCCCAGTAGAGATTGGTTTACCACATTCGAAGCTATTGGAGGTGGAGTTGTCTTGATGGGAAACAATACTCCTTGCAAACTTTTAGGTAAAGGTATAGTCCAAATTAGAATGCACGATGGTGTGGTGAGAAATCTCACCGATGTTAGATATGTTCCTAACTTGAAGAAAAATCTCATTTCATTGGGGACTCTAGAATCTCTTGGGTGCAAATACACAGGTGGAGGTGGAGTTTTGAAAGTCTCTCTAGGTGCTCTTGTGATCATCAAAGCACACTGATCAATTACGTTGTACACTTTATTGGAATATACTATTGCAGGTGCTGCTGCAGTTTCCACTTCAAATCAACTGTATCCTAACATCACCAAATTATGGCATATGCAATTAGGGTATATGAGTGAGAAAGGTCTTTCCATCCTCAGTAGAAGAGGTCTCCTTTGTAAACAAATTATCAAAAAAATAGAGTTCTGCGAACACTGTGTGTTTCGAAAACAGAAAAGAGTCAGCTTCAAATATCCAGTTGTTCATCAAACAAAAGGTACTTTAGACTACATTCGTTCAGATCTTTGGGGTCCTTCCCTAAGCCCATCAAAAGGTGGTGAATGTTAACTTTAATTGATGATTATTCAAGGAAGGTTTGGGTTTATTTCTTGAAAAATGAAAGTGATGTTTTATTTACTTTCAAACAATGTAAAGTTTTGATTAAGAAGAAGACAAGAAAAAAGGTCAAGCGGCTTAGAACAGATAATGGCTTGGAATTTTGTAATGACGAGTTCAATGAATTTTGCAAAACTGAAGGAATTGCTTGACATCGCACTGTAAGGATGAGACCTCAACAAAATAGTGTTACAGAATGGATGAACAGGACTCTTTTAGAAAGATCCCATTGCATGATTTCAAATGTCGGGTTAACAAATGCTTTTTGGGCAGAAGCTATCTCTACAGCTTGTTATATTGTCAATCGTGCTCCTTATAAACTTTTGAACTTCAAGACTCCGGTGAAAATATGGTCAGATACACCTTCTAATTATTCTGACTTAAAAGTTTTGATTTTCTTCTTACATGTATTTAAATGATGGAAAATTAGAGCCAAGAGCTAAAAAGTGTATTTTCCTTGGATATGCATCCGGGATGAAAGGATATAGATTTTGGTGCCTTAATTCTAAGTCACCAAAATTTATAATTAGCAGAGATATAACCTTTGATGAATCCTCTATGATACATTCCAGAAAAGAGTCTTCTAGCTCCTATACCAAGAACGAAGAGCATGATATGTATGAACTGGTGGAGGTTGAGCTGGGCATACCTTCTAAGCCAAGCTCATTAACTGTGGAAACAAAATATAGTTGAAACTCCAGAATTTGATCCAGAAGTTGTGGCTCCTGAAGTTGAACCAAATGAGTATCCCATAGCAACACATAGACCAAGAAGACAAATTCATAAACCAAAAAGATAGAGGGATTATGTTGTATTTGCTTTCTCAGTTGCACAGGAAACTGAAGAAATTGGAGAACCATCAAATTATTCAAAAGTAGTTTCTGGTGATGATTCAGACAAATGGTTAATTGAAATGAATAAAGAAATTTAATCTCTACATAAGAGTGGTACTTGGTCTCTTGTGAAGCCGTCATCAGCAAGCAATATCATTGGTTGAAAATGGGTCTTCAAAAAAAAGATGTATATTCTAGGGGTTGAAGATGTAATGTATAAGTCACAATTAGCTGCAAAGGGTTATAGTCAGGTACAAGGAGTTGATTTTAATGATATATTCCCACTTGTTGTTAAACATAGCTCTATTCGTGTCTTTCTTACCTTACTTTCCATGTATAATTTTGAATTAGAACAACTTGATATTAAGACAGCTTTCTTACATAGAGAATTTGAGAAACAAATACACATGCATCAACTTGAAGGATTTGACATTGAAGGAAAGGAAGATCATATTTGTTTGTTAAAGAAATTCTTGTACGGATTAAAACAGTCTCCAAGACAATGGTATAAGAGGTTTGATTCTTTTATTTGGATTATAGTTATTCAAGGAGTACGTATGATAGTTGTGTTTACTTTTGAAAGTTAAATGATGGTTTATTTGTGTCACGACCCAAACAGGGGCCCTGGCCGTGACGGGCATCCCAAACCATGAAGGCCCTAGAGCCCTTCTAACTTGCAATCACATACACCATTCATATACGAAGAGGAAATGTGGAAATACATAACAATGGAATCATGGTCAACTTTTATTTCAAACTACTCAATACTGAAATGAGTTCATAAAGACCAACAACATCTAACACTAGTCTGCAAAATCTCTACTAACCAAAAATAACCACTGTCTGAAGACTGGGACAAGGCCTCCAGTCGGACCATATGTCAAAATAAAAATAACAATGACCAAGTTCCAATCTCAGACCAATCAATTTATGGCTTAGCAGAACCCTAGGATTTTGTCTTAGATCCTGAAATATGGGGGGTCAATACATATGTACTGGTATGTAGAACAGTCCAAAAACAAAATATGTTTTTTTATAAAACATAGGTGAGAGCATTTCATAAATCACATATCATCTTGAAATAGTTGAAAACACATGGGCATAATCTGAATCTTTCAAAACACATTCTGCAAATCATGACTCTACTCTTTATCTTATTTTTTATAGAGTAGCACGCACCTTGCGATTTTGCAAGAATCCACTGCCTCAAGTCATCTACATCTGGCACACATAATCGACCCTGGCTATGCAATACACCTTCTCCCCTTTGGGAGAAAACCTCAACTTTCTGATCTTTAACTGACTCTTTCAACTTAACTAGACTGGGATCTCTATCCTGCTTTTTCTTCACCTAAAAAACCAGAGATGATTCTGAACTACTCTGCACCCATATACTACCTTCTGCTGAATTGACTAAGAAGACACCTAGTCGGGCAAGCTGATGAACTTCCTGAGCTAACTTCTTCTTATACTCATCCACGTGAAGAAAAATACCCATAGACATCTTACTGATAGTATTAGCCACTACATTGGCTTTGCTCGGATGATATAGGACACTTATGTCATAGTCTTTCAACAACTCCAACCACCTTCTCTGACGGAGGTTTAGGTCTTTATGAGAGAACACATACTGGAGGCTCTTATGGTATGTGAACACATCAACATGTACCCCATATAAATAGTGCCTCCAAATCTCTAAGGCAAATACTACAGCTGCTAACTCAAGATCATGGGTGGGGTAGTTCTTCTCATGGGGCTTAAGTTGTCTAGAGGCATAGGCTATGACCTTATTTATCTGCATCAAAACACATCCCAAACCAACCCTGGAGGCATAACAATATACCACAAACCCGTCTGAACCATCTGGTAGAATCAAAACTAGAGTTGTAGTGAGTCAAGTCTTCAACTCCTGAAAACTCTTCTCACAAGAATTTGACCACAAGAACTTGACTTTCTTCTAAGTCAATCTGGACATTGGGGATGTACTAGACAAAAATCCCTCAACAAACCATCGGTAATAGCTGGCCAAGCCCAAGAAACTCCTGATATCTGATGGATAGATGGGTCTGGTCCAGTTTCTCACCGCTTTGGTCTTTTACGGATCAACTCTAATGCTATCATCGGAAATGATATGGCCAAGGAAAGCTATTGACCTTAGCTAAAATTTGCACTTACTAAATTTGGCGAACAACTGATGGTTTCTTAGAGTCTGTAACACTATTTTGAGATGGTCTACATAATCATATTCACTACGGGAGTAGACAAGAATGTCATCTATGAATACTATGATGAACATTTCTAAGTACTACTTGAACACACGGTTCATCAAGTCCATGAAAGCTGCTGGGGAATTGGTAAGACCAAAGGACATGACTAAGAATTTGAAGTAACCGTACCGAGTTCTGAAAGTTGTTTTCAGAATATCACATTCTCTGACTCTGAGATGGTGATAGCCTGATCTAAGGTCTATTTTAGAAAAGTAACTGGCACCCTAAAGTTGGTCAAACAAGTCATCAATTCTGGGAAGTGGATAGTTGTTCTTGATCGCGACTTTATTTAGCTGACGGTAGTCAATGCACATTCAGAGAGAACCGTCTTTCTTATGCACGAATAGAACTAGTGCACCCCACGGGGATACGTTGGGTCTGATGAATCCCTTATCTAGGAGATCCTTCAACTTTTCTTTTAATTCTTTGAGTTTTTCTAGAGCCATTCTGTACGGTGAAATAGATATGGGTTGAGTATCTGGAAGAAGGTCTATTCCGAAGTCAATTTCCCTCTCGGGAGGAACTCCAGGAAGATCTTTGGGAAACACATCTAAGAATTCACATACTGCTGGAACTGACTCAAGACTGGGAGTATCAAAACTAGAATCCTTAACTCAAATGAGAGAATAGACACATCCCTTAGATATCATTTCTCTCGCCCTTAAGTAAGAAACAAGCTAACCCCTAAGTGTTGAGGTACTACCCCTCCATTCTAGGATATGTTCATTTAGAAACTAAAATTGGAACAATCTATCTCTGTAGTCAACTGTGGCATAGCATGAATGAATCCAATCCATGCCAAGAATAACATCAAAATCTATCATCTCTAATTCTACTAAGTATGCTGAAGTGACTTTCTGAGATACCATAACCAGACAGTTCCTGTATACCCATCGGGCTATGATAGATTTACCCACTGGGGTAGAGACTGAGAAAAGCTCTACTAGAATTTCAAGAATGACTCCAAAGTTAACAGCTACATAAGGAGTTACGAAGGACAAAAAAGCTCTTGGATCTAGCAAAGCATAAATATGCAAATAATAAACTTGTAACGTACCAGTGACCATATCAGGAGAACTCTCCTGATCCTGTCAGGACTGAAGTGCATAGAATCGATTTGGGCGTTGCCCACTAGTGGCGCTGGAAGTGGCACCCTGCTGATTCGGGCGACCGGACTGAGATGGGGAACCATTATGCTGACTCTGCGAACCCACCTAAGGACACTGTCTGACCTTGTAGCCTGGCTTGCCATATTCAAAACATACATTAGTGCTAGCTCTATAGACACCCTGATGGTTTCTGCCACACTTCTGGTAAAGAGGATTTGTTTGGGCACTGCTAACACTACCTTGCAGTTTAGGGCCTGGTGCCATATCTCTATTATTGTCTCTGAATTTCAGCACTGGACCAATGGCTGAGGACGAAGATGGAACTATAGATTTCGGGCAGAACTAAGGACTATTACCACCCTTTGATTTAAGTTGGGTGAAGTTGAAACTACCTGTTCTAGCTCTCTTGTTCTCTCTCTCCTTCTCTTTATTGTTAGCCTCTTCTATCTGCTGAGCATGGATATGCCCATCTCCTTAATCAGCATTGTGGTCCTACACTCCTTGACCACACTGTTAGACACACCAGACACAAACTTACTCATCTTAGATCTTCTATCTGCTACCACATGAGGGACATATCTATCTAATTGAGTAAACTTAAGATAATACTCTTGTACTGTCATGTTGCCCTGCTTCAGATTAATAAACTCTGAAACCTTTGCTTCCCTCAACTTTAGTGGGAAGAACCTATCCAGAAAAGCAATAGAAAACTCCTCCCATTCTATAGGCCCTACATTTGTGTCCCTCTCTGCTTTCTACTATTTGAACCATGAGTGAGTCACATCCTGTAACTGATATGCGGCCAACTCAGCACTCTAACTAGTAGTCACCCCCATAATATCTGTAACCTTCTGCACCTGATCAAAAAACTCCTGTGGGTTCTTATATGACTTTGACCGAGTAAAAGAGAGAGGGTTCATTCGAGTGAAGTCCTAAATCCTGGTTGCAGCAGCATTGGCCACTGGGTTGGCTGGAATGGCAGTTGGGCATTTATTCTAGGATTCCACAGAATGAGCTAGGGTGGTGAAAGATGCTCTGAATTTCGTGTGGGAGACATGATCGTCCAGAGGATCTAGCTGAACGGTCTTAGGTGTTGGATGGTCTCCTTTTCCTCTTACCTTAGTCCTTTATGGAGGCATGTTCTGTAAATAAAAGGGGAAAATATTAGACTGAGAGTTTATCTGAAGCTCATGCAAATACGCAAGACATGAATACTGAAAGAAGGTAAACTTATCCTAATACATCTAATAGCCCCCTATCCATAAGTGTGGCATGCTACAAACCCATGCACAAGACTCTACTAAACACAACTTTTCGACTTCTTAGGACTCTGTTGAACCTTAGGCTCTGATACCAAGTTTGTAATGACCTAAGTCTGTACCCCGATGTCTACATGGTGCTAGAGACCCCGAAGGACCACCGGCTAACCTATGACTGGTACATGCTGTGAGCATTGAATAATAATAACACTACAATACTGATATTACTGAAATAAATACTAAAGGTAGGCTAAAATTTCCATAAGGTTCATAACTAAAAATAAATACTAAGTACTAAAAACTGAATACTGAAATATCTATTTGAAATACTCTAGTCTGAAATCCTCTAACTGTCTGAATTATGGAGTTGATGGGACAATCCCCCAACTAACCCCGACTATTAAAACTGTGCTAAAATACTGAAATAACATTCTATCCTCAAACTATGAGGACTCACCACTAAGTCTATTGCTAATAGGCTATACTGCTAAGTACGGTCAGGAGCTCGTACGTCTGAACCTATGATATAAGACATCATAGAGCAAAAGAAAAGTATGTGTCAGTACTTTGAATGTACTGGTATGCTAAGTGAAGTAGGCTAATATGCATGGGTTCATATGCATGAAAAATAACTGACTGAATAACGTGAACATAATTGAATTAGAGTACATGCATGATTAGATAAACTATAGCTGAGATCATGTCAATGCAGGTTACTGAGTTTTGAATACTAATTAACTGATATCTGAGTTTACTGATACTGTAATACTTATAACTGAGTGACTATTTCTGACAGTCCTAATTGATAATTGGGTGACTATTTCTGATATCCCTGATTTTGTAGAACTAAAATGAGTTTTATACTGAGTTGGGTGACTGTATCTGACAGTCCTGATTCTGTAGAACCAAACTGAGTTCTATACTGAGGATGAAACTGAAACTGTAGGAGGTAATCATCTAACCAACATGCCCCTCTCTGAATGGATTAGGGTCCAACCTATAACCCCAGTTGAAAGGGTGTCAGTACCATGCCACGGATAAAACCAAGCTGTGAGTTAACCCTCCCAGACAGGAAGCTCTTTCATCAACCCTCACTGGCAGGAAAACTCATATGAGATATATCAACCCTAGTATGGTAGGAATATATCTCAACCTACGCTAGCTATGTAGTTCTGTAATGCAGGGATTGCTACTAAGGATCAAACCCTATACTGGTAGGAATGCCCCCATCCCTGGGTTCGATCGGTGTTGAATCCTACTCCTAAATAAATAGACACTGAACTGATTTCTAGTCCATACTAGGCTTGACTGAACTGTTACTGATCATACTGTCTAACTAAATTGAACTAAATTCACTGGGTTCTACTAACTGATGGAATACTACTAAATCTGGTTAACTGACTTGAGTTCACTGAATTTTGGACTGAATACTGAACTAAGACTGTGACTAATTACTGAGTACTACTGTTCATAACATTACTGAGACTGTTCTATAAGTACAGTAGCTCTAGGTAAACAACTAAATTTTTGGGTATTAAATACCCCCAAGACTCGATAGCATGAAAAGTAAAGCCTAGAATAAACTTGAAAAGCATAACACAGTCCACTAGTTCATAACTCATCCTTAGGGAAATTTTATCAAACACTTGTAAGGTATAAGTATACACATATACTAGCATGATATGATTTTTCCCCATTTAATTCACATGAGCATTTTAACAAACACTTAGGGAGCACAACTATGCACATAATACTAAAACATGTATGCATCATAACATAAATTCCCAAATTCATAAATTCAATGGCTTTAACATGAATTCACATGATACTACACACATAATAATTAATTCCACATGAAACTTGTAATAGACCATGGATTAGAAACCCAATTAATATTATAATCATGAATACACTTAAATCCAATCATGAAAATCATGGAATCAATCTACTTGAAGTTTAAAATAGTTTCTTGGACTCCAAGGGTGAAAGGAACCCTTAGATGAACACTTCACATACCTTGATGGTGAGTTCTTGAATCTTGAACATTGAATTAGAAGCTCTAGTGTTTTGTTTCTTGAGTAATTTTGAGAACAGTGAATGGATTTTGCCTCTAAAGTGGCTAAATCTCATGTTTTGGGGGATGATAGATATGGTAAAATGATCTAAATACCCCTGAGGATGCGACTTTCTAATGACTGAATACTAGCCTAGCGACGGCAGACTGACGCACCGTGTTGAAGGGATCGATGTTATGGTTGATGCACCATATTGAGTTTGCGTCAGTCCACTAGAAATTGCACTGGGAGCTGGGGTAAAATATTCAATGATGCAATAGGAAATGCGGCGCGTCGAGATCGCATCAACACACTGGTTTGGACTCCCAAACGTGCTTCAAACGATGTTCAAAAAATCTGAAACTCATTCGAGAACACCTACTGACATTTTTTATCATGAAAAAACTTAAAGATCGACATTTAATGGTCGTATGATATTGCCAACTAGGAAGTCTAAAATAACTCTAAGTATGAATACTTAGCTAAAATTTTCTAAGTCTGGGACCCCTTAGCTTTAATGGAATGAATTAAGCATAGGATTTTCCGGGGGTCTTACATATATATATACATATACATATATATATATATATATATGTTTGTGTGTATATGTATATCTAGCTATATGTACCTATGGTATTACCGTATATCCCTTCCTTCCTTCATTTATTTCGATTGTATATTCATTTCTTATCTTATATACTATTATATATCCTCATTTCATCCTTTATTCATTTTTTTGGTCAGTGATATATGCTATAATGTTGATTTTTCTTAGTATGGCTGGAATAAAGTAGTTCATCCTTAATACTTCCTTATTCCTTATTATGTTAGTTACTTGGACATGAATTGTATAGTTTTTTTTTATTATCACAATAGCTTTACTATGTGGTTGCTGGACATTTGGGTGTAGTTTCTATTTCTATTTACATGTTATATGTATCTGCATTATCTTTGTAACTTAGACGACAGTTGTCTACTGAGTACCACGTGTTTGATATTCATACTACACTTCTGCAACCTATAGATCGTAGTACTGGATATAGTCATTGTTGTGTGTATCGTGTGAAGTAGCTATGGTTTAGAGACATAGGGTGAGCTCTTGACATTTGGAGTATTAATTTTCTCCCTCTTATATACTAGGCTAATCTCTATGTTGTATTCAGAGATGGTTGTATCTGATATTCATTTAGTACCTCATTTTGTATCCTTGTAAACAGTAGAAGCTCTTGTATTGATTCCACCAGGTTTTGGGATTATCTTATGTATTTTAGTCTTCTATTTTATTTATTCTACATTTTTCTTCATTTCCCTTAGTAGTCTGTTACTAGTAGTTCCAGACTACGGGTTGTCTTACCTACTGGTGGGTCATAGTAGGTTCCATCATGACCTGAGAAATTAGGTCATGAAATTTTTTTATCAGATCTTGGGTTCACCGGTGTGTTGGTACAAAAGCTAAGTGTTTAGTAGAGTCATGTGGATCGATGCACAAACGTTAAAAATCTATTTTTGGGAGGCTACAGGACATTCTTAGGAAATTCATTTCTTGACTTCTTGTTGTGTGTGTGTATTTCTATGAGCCTCAAGCATGTTCCTTGATTTTATTCTATCCCAGATGTACGATGTGATATTATCGACAAATGTGGACAAGACTTTAACACATATTTCCAGAGTTTCAGTGCAATGTTGGACTAGAGAGTCAGGGTAAGATATCAAAGATCTTCAGCGTTAGCCAGCGATGACATCCAGTTTATCAAGAAGTTCTCAGGCCAGAGTTGGGTTTGTTAGTGGTTTTCAAGGTTCTTTATCGGTTTGGGAGTATGATATTTGGGTTTCTTGAGTGGTCCAGGCATACTCCTATACTATATCCTTTTAAGCAGGATACAGTGCATGGATTTATTTGAGGACTAGCATTGCCACTCCATTTGGCATTGGAGCACTTAATAGCAGCTGGGTTTTCCTTCTCTCGAGTTATTGATCATATGAAAGTCATAGAGAGAAAATGTGTTGAGATGTATGTATGTGGCGGCAAGAGGCTATGTCACCAGTTTAGTGTTATGGGTATTTCACCCAACAGTGAGGATCATTCCCATGGAGGTCAACTTTACTTGTAGTCTATTAATTCTATGCTGGCGGTGTTTTAGACCATGGGTGGCTCTCAGGTTAATCATGGTGGTCATAGCGCATAGAGTTATCGTCAGACCTTGTAGAGTTTTTAGTATAGGTCTTCTGTCTATGGTGGTCATTCTGGATCAGAGTGAGTAGCACCTTGGAGTATTCCAAGATCTTATTTTGGTTGTGGTGAGATAGGTCATTGGCCTAAAGAGTGTCCCCGACATAGGATTATTGGTCGTTAAGCTCATTCAGATCAGTCTCATAGTTTTGTGGCACCCTCAATTAGAGATAGTACGCTTGGTGCCTCGGTTGATGATTCAATCGGTCGGTCAGAGTTTGGACCTATTTAGATTTATTCTTCCTTAGACCCATTAGGTATGTGACTAATGTTTTCACCATGATAGGTGTACTTTTATTTCCCATATTTACCTTTTTATTGTATGTATTGGGTTTTTTGTACCCATTGATGACTATATGCCTTGATAAGTTCATATTGATTATTGTGCACCTTGGTATTGAATTCATGATTATTTGACTACACATGGATTGTTTATTTTAGTAGTGGATGGAGTAGATCTATATTGATATTTCTCCCTATGGGTGCAGCATTTGGGTTTGAGTCCCATTTACCTTGGTATATTGGCCAAATTGTGGCCCTTGAGTGGTACTTGCTATTGATTTTTATTTTGATACCGCCTATTCATTATAGTGATATTTATATTGTTGTTGATATTGTTATTATTTGGTGTAATTGATCCTCGCTTGGTAGATGGCTAGACTATAGATATCTAGTTAGAATTTTCCTACCTATACGGTTCTTATTCATTGGATAGGGCAGCTATAACTTGATTGGTTGATTTTTCTTATATAGAGAGGTGAGGATTAGATGTATCTCTCTTGGTTAGTTTTGCTAGATTGATTGAGAATGGATTATGATGTTGAAGGTAAGTTAACCTTTCGTGGTTCTGTTATGGTTCTAGAGTTGGTGATTTAGCTATATTGCCAGTTCTCGAGTCTGGGATTCTTAGACTTGCCTCCTGAGTTGTGAAGGTTTTTATTTTTTCTATCCCTATTTATGTAGTTTTGAGGTTGACTAGTTTGGGGTCTATTTTTTGGATTTGTTTAGTTGATCGCCCGATAGTGGTTTTGATGTTAACCTTGAGAGGTTTTAGATTCACCTTTAAGGTTTGTTGGGTTCGTCTCTTGGCAATGGTGTGTTGTTGGTGTTAGTGTGGACTTGCATACTTTGTTCTTGTTGTGGTGTGATTTTTGTTCTACTAGATTAAGGAGAGTTGGACATAGGTGATCTTTCCTGTGATCGCTTCGTAAGTTGGTAAATTGGAAATTATTTATCTTGAGTTTTTTGGTTCAGTTTAGGGTAGTGGTCTTGACCTTGACATTGGTGTTGACATTGGCATTTTCTTTCTTGATGATGTCATTCATGGATTGATTGAGTTATGATTGTTCTACTTGGATGGATTCAGGAAATCCTTCTTTCAAAAAAATTTGGCCTAATAAGACTTAGTAGAGTGCTTCTCTTTAGTGATATGTGTTTATGGCTATTCTTTATTGGGATGGAGTATTAGATTGATTAGTTCCTGGCTAAGGTTGCATTTCTTCAAGTTGCTAGGGTTTTTGCCATTACTAGGGTGGTTTGCAACCTTAGGGAGTTCTTGAGCATGTTTTGGTGATTTGTGACCTCCAACAGATATAGAGTTGATTTCATGTGTTTTTAGTTGATGATTTATCTTCAATTGAGATTTTTTTCCAGCTATGTTTTGATTTTGCCTTGGCATGATTTTAGTAAAGATATATCTAATTTGGACAATTTGGTCTATATGAGTATTTGACTTTAGTTTAGACTTGTTGGCTCAAGTTTGGATTTGACGCCTTGGAATAAAGATTTAGGAGTTATGATAGATTTGGAGTATGAATATTCACCCATCTTCAGGTTTGGTTTGAGTAGTTGAGATCGAGGGGTTTAGTGTTGATGTTGAGATCTCAGCTTGGAGTTTTAGAGCTTGAGTGCAGCCTTCATTTTTAGAATTTTCTCAGTTAGAATTTTATCTACAAACTGACTAAGTCTACTCTATGGTTACCTATTCTATCTTCTTGCATTTGGATAGATTATGGTTGATATGTGTTCAGATGATAGTCCTTAGACACGGTATTGGTTCCTTTAGCTTTGACCTCGGGTTTTCAATACTTATTGAGATTTTTGGATGATATACTCAGTGGGAGTAATATGCTTGAGTTGGATTCAGCATGGCTTCATTCTCAGTTGATGGGGCATCCTGGAGAAGATCGTTTAGTAATGAGTAGTTTTGCCTTCAACTTTTGGATTTCAGTTTCAATTATCATCCGAACCAGTTGTAGCATTGGCATAGATTGCATTCCTTGATTATCTCCATTTGTATTTCCAGATAGCTCCTTATGGACTTATTCTTATGGTTTCCATATGGATTCTCAATAGATCAGCTTTAGTTCCTCGGGTTTTCAGAGATAAGATTAGGCGGACAAGAGTCAGGTAATTTTCCTCCTAGTTTGGAGAGAATAGCAGGTGTGGAAGGGTAAAGAAAGGTTATATTTAGATTTGAAGTCGGTTGTATGACTCATGCCTTGGTTTACCTTTGGCTTAGATGAGCCTTTGTTAAATTGTACTGGTACCGATATGATACTAGTGTGTCATGATTTACATTTGCATACATCAACCTTCCTCAGTTCAGTTGGAGGTCAGTTGGTGGTTAAGATTGAGTTTTGATTGTTTAGAAGTAGAGTGAGAGAGCTGGTTGGAAAAGGGATATGTAATACCCCAAAAAAATCCAAACCAATATTAGAGCCATGTTTCAAGCTCATGCATAGTACCTCATGGTTATTTTATAGTTTTATGAGTAAGTTAGATGTATATTAAGGCCTCAAATAACTCCCAGCTATCAGACGAATCAAAGCATCCCTTACCGATTGAATTCTTGATAAGGATATTGCCATAGTCAACTTCAAATGATTATATCTTTCATTCTACAAAGAATTTTTGAGCTCATGACCCACTAAAATATAGATAATTGAATTAGCTTTCCAACGATACCAATTTCACCCAAATTCGATATCAGAGCAAAAAGTTATACCAATTTTACTTCAGCATGTCAGCCTAACAACTAAGTGACGACCTGAGCTGAAGGGCCGTCACATATCTGACGACTTATAAGCCCCAGTCGTCAGACTTAGATAGAAACCCATCAATTCCAGCTTCCAAGTAACGACCTGAGCTGATGTGCCGTCATATATCTGACGGCTTATCAGCCTTGGTGGTCAGCTGAGAATTTCAGCAACTGGGAAGTGGTTTCGTAGGGGTATTTTAGTCTTTTTCCTCACCCTAAACGATACCCCCACGACATAAAACACCATAAACACAAAATTCAGCCTCAATTCACCAAAATATACTCATTTTCTCTCAAACTCTCTCAAGAACAAGCCTTAGGGTTTTAATAGAAGATTCAAATCTGAAGAATTTCACCTCCAATCTTCTTAAAGTCAAGCATTAAGGTATGTTAGATGTTTATTCATGGGTACCTTCCACCCATGAAGCCCAAGAATCTCCTTTCAAATATAAATATTGTATATTTATGAGTTTTCATGATTTATTTAAATTGAAGTTCATGTTCATGTTGTTGTTGGGTTTTAATTCATGTTTTAGATTACAAGTTTCAAGATTTGATCCTAGTATGTGATGGCTTACAAAATATTCATGATAAACTCTTAAATTTGGAAGTGGATTGATGTAGCCATGATAATTTAGATGTATTGATTGTTGTATGACCAAAGCATGCTCCCCTTATGTTTGATAAAATGCCTATGTGAATAAGAAAGAGTCTTTATAGCATGTTGACAAGAAATCCTCATTTATGTATAAGTTAATCCATACCAACTGTTTGATGAAAGACCTTATTGAATGAATCATGAGACATTAGCATGCATCCCTATATATTTACAAGTTTATGACTTTCAAGTGCTTGATGAAATGCCTCATTGATTGTATTGCGAGTGATTGACTATTGTCATGTTATTCAAGAATTTGCCATATCTTATTAATTTTTGCTATCGAGTCCTAGGGGTATTCAATACCCAACAATTTAGTTGTTTGCCTAGATCTAGTGTCAGTTTCAAGATAGTATCAGTCATGCCATGATCAGTAGAATTCTGTCAGTTACAGAACTTAGGAAAACTCAGAAATCTCAGTATCGGACCAATTCAGTTTCTGTAATCAGTTCAGAACTCTGTAGCATTCAGTCAGTTAATAGAATTCAGTAGTATTCTGTTAGTCAACGAAACCCAGTGAGCTCAGTTAGATCAGTCAGGCAACATGATTAGTAACAGATTCATCCCAGTCTAGTACAGTCTAAGAATCAGTTCAATGTCTATTCAGTTGGGAGTAGGATTCAGCACCGAGCTAGAGTAGGGATGACGGCTTCCCCGTCAATTAGGCTGAGTCGTTAGTAGTAGTCCCTATACTCCAGAACTATGTAGCCAGCGTAGGATAAGGAGTCACCCATCAAATTAAGGATTGGCTACCTCTCAGGGGTCACCCGTCAGATTAGGCTTGACTTTCTATTCAAGGTCACCCGTCAGATAGGCTTGACCAGAGTAGTGTCTTTACCCATGCCACGGTACTAACACCCTTCCAGCTGGGGTTACAGGTTGGAACCCACTAGTTTAAATAAAGGGTATGTCGGTTAGATAGTTACCTCCCACAGTCTCAGTTTCAGTCTCAGTCTTCAGAATAAAACTCAGTTCAGTATTATATAAATCAGGATTGTCAGATACAGTGACTCATCTCAGTGAAGAACTTAGATAGTTCTATAAATTTAGGATTGTTAGATACAGTAAATCAATATCAGTATCAGTAGATTCAGGAATCACCCGCTAGATAGGCCTTATCTCAGGGGTCACCAGTTAGATAGGATCTACCCCATAACAGTCATCAGTAATCCAATACAAGTAGACCCAGTTATCAGTATTACAAAGTTCATAAACTCAAATAACAGTTAGACAATATTCGGAACTTAGTATTTAGTGTCATTATACTTTAGTTACGATTTATGTACTCATGCATATATTCTCACTCAGTCATGTTCACATTACTTAGTCAGTTATAGTTCATGCATATGAACCCTTGCATTCAACCTTACCTCATCTAGCATACCAGTACATTCCCACGTACTGATACATACTTTCTTATGCTATGGTGTTTTATACCATAGGTTCAGACGCACGGGATCCCGAGTACCGTTAGCATTTCAGACTCAGCCAGCAGCAGTAGACATAGCAGTGAGTCCTCTTTATTCGAGGATATTCCTTATTTCATTATTGTACTAGATTAGTACTTCAGTAGATGGAGTTAGTTAGAGAATTGTCCTATCAACTCCACAGTTCAGACAGTTTAGAGGCTTTTCAGACTAGAGTATTTCAGATAGTTGTTTTCAATTTTGGTACTGTTATACCTTGTTCAGGCATTGTTTTATTCAGTTTTGAACCTTATGGCAAGTTTTCCGCCAGATTTTTGTATATTTCAGTATTATTATACAGTTATTTCAATAGGTACTAGTCATGGGTTAGCTTGTGGTCCTTCGGGATTATGAGCACCGTGTAGTGTCCGAGGTTCAGAATCCAGGGTGTTACAGGATACATATGGCAAAATCCATTGAGAGTGTTATCTCTTCTTATAGGTTATCTGGGAAGTTGAGCTTGGAGCATGCAGGTTAAGTATCTTATCCTTTCGAGTTGTGGAGACCTTTCTATCTATTGACTTTCAAAGAACAAAGTCATTTTAGTAGTGGATATTGTAATAACCCTTCGGGTCATTTGTCATGGCCCAAACCAGGGCCTAGACGTAATGGGCATCCCAAGTCCAACCAGGACCGAGGACCGCCTTCTTTACCCAACCCAACCACCTTTATCCTGCCTTTGATGGGCTGAATTTCGAGCATATAACAAGTTTGCGTAAATGCTCTCATGAAGACTCTGGGATAGGGTCACGATCTTGACCAACCCAAAAGAGTCTAACCGTACCAACCCCATCATCCAACCATACAAGACCAAACCAAAGGCCATAAACCAGGCCATAACCAAAGAGAATACCAAAACATAATGTGCTAATCAATCCCAAAATGTAATACAATGGAACAACCAACAATATCGTCCAAGGGTGTAAGCCCTAACACCAATACCAATGCCAAGGCAAACACCAAAATCGATCCCACCCATACCAATCCCCAGAAGTACCACAAAGCCTCTATACAAAAGAGTGAAAATAGCCGATTGGGACATTCCCCCAACCATGGCTAAAACCAATATCCAAAACAAAATGAAAATATCTAAAGATGTCCATAACATGAAAGGGAACCTTCTGAAAGGATGGAAGCTCACCACTTCAGTCCAAATGTTGTCCCCGAGTCAATCACTATGTAGTAGGAGTCGAACGGCAAGTTTCTGCATAGCGTGGGTATACAACCTCCAGTAGACAAGTTAGCGAATGACTGCTAGCATGATCTCAAGATAGGGATAAAATAATGCCAATTATAAAACCAAGTAAAACCATCCAATGTACATAACTGTATATATATAACAATTCTGGGAAAGGCGATTCGGGTTTTGCATGCAGTTAAAACTTTTACCTAAGCTGTGTAGTTTTGCCGTCCTAAGCCACCCACGGACGATATGGGTTCAGCTCCCCCTGCTAAAAGGTCCCTAGTACATGTCGCCGTATGGCCAGGAAAGTATCCCAGGGGATAACTAGTACATCCCCCAACAGTGTGACACACGCACATGGTTCACTAAGACCAATACTCATATCGGCAAATACGAGTTTCCAAT
Organism: Capsicum pubescens; assembly: GCA_030864215.1. NCBI lineage: Eukaryota > Viridiplantae > Streptophyta > Magnoliopsida > Solanales > Solanaceae > Capsicum > Capsicum pubescens. The sequence continues at coordinate 46,174,683 of CM061542.1, read as the reverse complement.
TTTGGTCCCCCCAGGACCGCTACCTTCTACGGATTTGCTACACACCCTGCCATTAATGCCCTATTAAAACCATTTCCAAATAACCAACTAATCCATTTACCATTTTGTTAACCAAGGCCAATATTAGTGGTATCATCATACCACCCCATTACCTGCAAGCAATATCCATAGCCAAACCTTTTTGGTTAAGGGGACATTCAAGTACCCTTCCATATACCATATTAAACCACTTGGGAGACTTCCATGTTCCCCACAAGCATAACCATTTAGCCTTTAGTCCTTTTGAACCATTCAAAGCTTCATTATATAAGTTAAAAACAAGCAAGAGTTTCTTTAAAAGAAGTCAATGCAATGAATATACCTTTATAAGCATTTTATTAAAAACCTTGGGGGCATAATATAACCAAAACCAATTCCAAAGACCATTAAACCATTACCATGCAATCAAATTGTCCAAAACCACTATTAATGCATAAAAAAGCATAATTAAAACCATAAGTAACCATAACCAAGCGTTTAATATCAAAAACCCCAATAATAGTTGAAGACCATAATCATGAAATAGTAAAGCCATGAAATCAATCATATAAACCATGCCTTTTGTTGAAATTACAATGAGGGAAAATAATCATGCCTTATATTGAAGAAGATAATGGAAGGAAATCACCAACACAAGCCCCAAAGCAATCCTTTAGTTAAAACCCTAGCTCTCTTGCCCCAAAAGCTCTTGAGAGAATTATGGAGTGTTTTGGAATAGTTTCTAAGTGTTAATGAATAGAATAATAGGCTAGATAACCTCCTACGTGTATTAAAAGTTATGGGTCCTAATTAGGGTAAGAAGGGAAATGTCTAGAATACCCCCACTTAAGTCCCTTAAAAACCCATCACAGGGATACGACAGACCCATACGAGTCGTACCCTCATATACGATTGGTTTCCACCAGTCGTATCCAAGACTCAACCTTGGATTAGACACTATCCAGAATATGACTCATCCAACCAAGTCTAACCATATCATATGATCTGTACCTATAACTCGTATCCCTGGCAGAATGAGATACCAGGAGGATCAAACATTGTCCACCATACGAGTCCCTGATATGACTCATACTAATCCCAATGACTCATACCCTAAGTCGTACCCATTCCAGTGACCAAAACCATCCCACCAACTAGAACTTGTCAACATACAATAGGACCATACAACATGAGTCGTATTAGGTCCGAATAATGGATTTCAAGGAAAATTTCTACGGCCAAAAACCTAGGATATAACATTCTCTCCTACTACGAACATTTATCCTCGAATGACAGATAACGTAGGGGTAACCACACACAGAGTCAAAGATATTAACCTTTCCTTTAACAAAATCAAAAAATAAAGATGTGTTCAAGAACATATACCTTCCGTACGAATCCCGAGAGCAGAAAACAAGAGAGGATATTTGGACTTCATATCCTTCTCCACTTCCTAAATAGCTTCTTCCATACCATGGTTCCTCCGCAGAACCTTAACCAAAGCCATATCTTTGGTCCACAACCAATGAACCTGTCTATCCAATATCTCGACCGGGACCTCTTCATAAGACAGAGAATCCAAAATACCCAATCCCTCCAAAGGAACAATCGATGAAGGATCACCAATGCACTTCCTAAACATGGAAACATGAAAGATCGGGCTAAACAAAACCCAAACTAGATGGCAACTCCAACTCGTAAGCAACATTGCCTACTCTCCGCAAAATCACATAAGGACCAATAAATCGAAGACTGAGCTTCCCCTTCTTGCCAAGCCGCACTACTCTCTTCATGGGAGATACCTTTTGGAACACCTTGTCCCCAACCTTAAACTCCAAGTCTCTACGCCTAACATCCTCATAGGACTTTTGGTGAATCTGGACAACCTTAAGCCTATCCCGAACCATCCTCACCTTCCCTATAGATTGATAAACTAGATCTGGACCAAACATATATGCCTTACCAAGCTCAAATAAACCAATAGGAGATCTACACCTCCTACCATACAATGCCTTGAAAGGGGCCATACTAATACTAGAATGACAGCTATTGTTGTAAGCAAACTCCACCAAAGGTAGATGCTCAACCCAATTGCCACCATAGTCAATCACACAGGCCCGAAGCATATCCTCCAATGTTTGAATAGTTCTCTCTGCTTGCCCATCTGACTACATATGGAAAGCAGTACTCAGACTAACCTTAGTCCCCAACCCTCTCTAGAAAGACCATCAAAAATAAGATATAAACTGCGTACCACGATCAGAAATAATTGAGACAGGTACCCAATATAGTTTCATATTCTCTTGAAGATACAACTTCGTATAATCCTCCACCTCAAAGGTTGTTCTCACTGGAAGAAAGTAAGTAGACTTTGTTATCCTATCCATGATGACCCAAATCGAATCAAATTAGTTTTGAGACCGAGGAAGAACGGTAACAAAATCCATATTGATTACCTCCCACTTTTATTTGAGCAACTCAATTTCTTGATGCAATCCACCAGGCCTCATGTGCTCCACCTTAACCTGTTGACACACCATGCACTTGGCCACAAAATCAACCAATTCCCTCTTCATACCATTCCACCAATAGATCTTCTTGATATCATGATATATCTTTGTCAAGCCGGGATAAACAATATAGTGTGACTCACGCGCCTCAGCCAAAATCCTTTGCCGCAAACTATTGACATCAGGAACACATAACCTTCATTGGTACCGTAAAGTACCATCGCCACTGATCTCAAACACCGATACCTTTTTCCCGCCAACATCACTCTAGATTTTCATCAAGATAGGATCCAACACTTATTTCTTCTTAATCTCTACACCAGGAGATGATCGAACCACTTCTTACACCATCATACCACCATCATTAGAGTCCAAAAGATGAACTCTAAGATTGGCCAAATGGTGAATGTCCTTCACTAATTCCCATTTTCCTTCCTCTATATGAGCCAAACTTCCCATAGACAACCTGCTAAGAGCATCAGCAACTATGTTAGCCTTACTTAGGTGGTAGTGAAAACTCATATCATAGTCATTGAGAAGCTCAAGCTATCTCCTTTGCCTGAGATTAATCTCCTTCTGTGTGAATGCGTACTGAAGACTCTTGTGATCAGAAAAGATATCCACATGAACACCATACAGATAATGCCACTATATTTTCAAAGTAAACACAACCGCTAATAACTCCAAATCATTATTAGGATAATTCCTCCCATGCACCTTTAACTACCTGGAAGCATAGGTAATTACTTTTCCATGCTACATCAAAACACAACCAAGCCCTACCCGGGATGCATCATAATAAACTAATAACCCATCATTGCCTTTGGGCAAAGTCAAAATTAAAGCCAAAATTAGCTTATCCTTTAATTTCTCAAAACTCCCTTCATAAGCATCCGACTAAGAAAACTTAGCCTTCTTCTAAGTCAACTTAGTCAGAGAAGTCTCTATCGATGAGAACCTTTCCACAAACCACCTGTAATACCTAGCCAAACCAAAAAAACTTTAGATGTTGGAAGGAGTCATGGACCATCCACCTCTTCACCGTAACAACCATTTGAGGACTATCCATTATCTCCTCACTAGAAATAATATGACCCAAGAAAGTCACGGCGTTCAACCAAAACTCACACTTAGAGAACTTGGCATACAACTGTTGTTCCTTCAAGGTCTGCAACACCACACAGAGGTGATTAGCATGATCCACCTCACTCTTCGGATAAACTAGAATGTTATCAATAAACACAATGATGAAGAGATCCAAATACTGCTTGAAAACTCTGTTCATCAGATCCATTAACTCTACCGAGGCATTAGTCAATCCAAATGACATCACTAAGAACTTAAAATGCCCATATCGAGTATGAAAAGCCATCTTTGGGATATCTACCTCCCTAATCTTAAGTTGATGGTACCCCGACCAAAGATCTATCTTAGAAAAGAACTTGGCACTCTGTAACTAGTCAAAAAGATACTTATTCTTGTTCTTGAGGATGGTATTCCTCAGGAGAGGATACTTATTCTTAATCATTACCTCATTCAAATACATGTAGTCTATGCACATCCAAAGAAAACCATCCTTATTTCACACAAACAACACTGGTGCACCCCACGGAGAAACACTAGGATGAATAAACCGTCTAGAAGATTCTTAAGTTGCTCCTTGAGTTTTCTCAACTCATCCAGAGCTATTCTATATGAAGGAATATATATTAAACGAGTGTCCAAAAGCAAATTAATACCAAACTCTATTTCCCTATCCAAAGGAACACCAAGAAGATCATCCAGAAATTCTGGAAACTCATTATCCACGGGGACCGAAGACAAAGAAAGACCCTTCGAGTTAGAATCTTTAACCCGGACCAAGTGATAAGAAAACCCCTTGGAGATTAACCTCAAAGATCTAAGATAAGAAATAAATTTTACCCTAGGAGCCAAAGAACTACCTTCCCATTCTATAACTAGGTCACCAGGAAACTTAAAGATAACCTTCCGGGTCCAACAATCTAAGAATACGTAACAGGAGTGTAACCAATCCATACCTAAGATGATATAAAAATTCACTATACCCAACTCAAATAGATCCACCAGTGTCTTCTTGTCACCAACATATACCACAACCCCCTAGAGACCCTTATGGAAATAATCGAGTCTCCTACTAGGGGTAGAAATAGAAAAAGGATCTGAAATAACTTTCGGATCAAAACCAAAAGATACATCCACATAAGGAGTCACATAAAAAATAGTGGACCCCAGATCAAGTAAACAATATATGTCATGGGAAAAGAGCTGTAACGTACCAGTAACGACATCAGGTAAGGCCTCAGATTTCTGTCAGGACAGCAAAGCATACAACCTATTTCAACCAACACTAAAACCAAGAGCAGTAATATAGACATGTAATTTTGTCCCTTCTCGGAAGCATTTTTACCATTTTACCTTCGTCTTACTGCGTTCCCTCGCCCATGTGATTATACCCCACAAAAATACAAAAAAAAAATAACAAAATTTCATTGAAACCCTAATATTCCCTTATTCTAACAAAAATCCTAACTAATTTTATCTTATCCTAACCACCTACCCCTACCCCACCTCATACCCTTACCCCTAGGCTCCCTCACATATTTTTATTCTTTTTTTGATAACAGCAGAGGAGGACAAAAATACGGAGACCAGACCACTATTTTTCCATATAACTCCATTTACTCATCCACAGATAGAGGTCTACACACACTGACCCACCCAAAAACACACAAAAATTTGCCATCATCTTTCATTTTCCTCCAACTACACAGTAAAAAAAAATACATACACAAGAGAAGATACACAAACTAGTGAAAGAAAATAGGGGAGAGAACACTCTATTCTCTTCATTCTCATACTCACGTACATAAAATAAGATTGAGAGGGAAGAAAACATACAGAGAACGGGAAGAGTAATAGAGAGAGAGAGCAATGAAGAGAGAGAGGTGACGGAATGAGAGAGAGAGTAATAAAAAGAATGACGTGAGAGAGTTTGAAAGAGAAAGAATTGACCAGAGATCAAGTTTTCCAGCAATTATTCACTGGAAATCACTTCACCCATTCCGATTTCACTCCAAAATTCACTGGAAAACTCGATTAAACTCATCTCCTTAGACAAAATCAGAACCAGCTGCTTGAATCGGCCTGAAATTAGCCTGTTCAGGTTGATTTGGGTCTGTTTAGGTTGAATCCAAGAAGGTTCAAATTGATTCTGGCGACAATTGGTGCGCGGGTCTCATTCGTTTCATTTCACAATTCTTGTTTTTGAATATTCATCTGTCTCTTCATGAATTTCGTATTTGAATCGAATTTCGAAGATTTTCATAGCGGAGTTGGTTCATAGTCAAGATTGTGGTGCCTGTTGAGGTTATTGGACGTGGTTTCTAACGGGTTTAATTGGAATAATACATCAATTTTTGAAAGCAGCATTGAGGTCCAATTCTATGTTCTTTTTATTTAATTTTTATGTAATCGTGAATGATTTGTGTGTTTGGTATGTTTGAATATTGATTGTGTATTGGTTGATGGGAGACTTACCTTTATGGTCATGTTTGTTATTTTCTTTTCTTCTTAAAGTTTCAAGAAAAAAAAAGAGAAGAAAAAGAGTTAAATTGACCATTTTGGCTAGACTTCACGAACTACGCACACCTGATTCTCCTCTCTCGAGAGTGAGATACATAGGCTACCTTCTTGGGTTCGGTGATTTTTTTTTTTAAAAAGGAAAAAATAAAAAAGGGCTTTGAAAAAAAGGTGTTGAACTCTAACGCATTTGATGTTTCTTTTGTTCAGTTAGTTTAAGGTGGTTGGTTTGTGGTATTTTGGTTGGTCCTTCATAGTGAACCAAGTTACAGAGAAAGTTATGGCCAACAAGGATACCGAGTTTATTGTTACTAATTCGACAGGGAGTTCAGGGAATGATAATTTAGGAGCTACTGAAGATATTCGGAAATTAAGTCAACAAATGATAGAAATGCATCGAGCTTGGGATAATGGGTTGCCGCCTCCTCCAGTTCCCACTAATAATCTGGAATATCTTTCTAGATTTCCTTCCATGTCAGATGCACAATTTCCCATTTTTGTTGATATGCCACAACATGCATCAGGGACTATTCTGGGGCAACGCTATCCAAACACTTCCAATATTCCTTTCCTCACTCCTCAACACAAAACTACTACTTACTCGGCTCCATCTGATGTTCATGCTTTTGCGGTACCACCCCCGCCTGAAGCTCCTGCTTTAATGTCAATCCAACGGTTGTGATTCTTCACTCTACAAGCGACCCTGTATTGAATATTTCTAGTGATCAGCATTATGCTCCCGAGCTCACATTTAAGTCGACTGATCCTTATGGCTACACTCATCCACCTGAATTTTCTCTTAATACTAAAATGCCTGTTATGAAAGAAGAACAAGTGGAAATAACCAGAAAATTGAGAAGTTTGGAACTGGCTATGAAGAATCTCTAAGGACTTAGGGGGTACAAAAGTGTCTCATATAAAGATCTGTGCATGTTTCCAGGTGTTCATCTCCCTCTTGGTTTTAAGATGCCAAAGTTTGAGAAGTATGATGGACACGAGGATCCAGTGGCGCATTTGAGATGTTATTGTAACCAATCAAGAGGTGTTGAAGGCAAAGAAGAACTACTTATGGATTACTTTGGTGAGAGTCTTTCGGGTCTAGCCTCAGAGTGGTTTGTTGATCAGGATATTGATAGGTGGGATAGTTGGGATGATTTAGCTAATGAATTTGTGCAATAATTTCAATATAATGTGGAATTGATCCCTGACAAAAAATCCCTAACCAGTATGGAGTAAAAGAACACTGAGAGTTTCTGGGAGTATGCGGTTAGATAGAGTGAACAAGCTGCTAGGGTGAAACAGCCAATGAAAGAAAGTAAGATAGTGGAGGCATTTATTCAAGCACTGGACGAAACATATTATCAACACTTGTTGCCTGCATTAGGTAAGCCGTTTATTGAGGTCCTTAAAATGGGGGAGATTATAGAAGATGGAATTAAAATTGGTCGCATTGTGAGTTTTGCAATAATAAAAGTAACTACTCAAGTAATTCAAAAGGGTTTAGGAAGTGTTCGGGGGAGAAGAATGAGGAAGATGCATATGCTATCATAGTTGGATAGTAAGTACGTTCAAGAAGACCACATCATCATCACTCCCAGGCCCAGGCCCAAGTTCATGCCCAAGCTCCACATAATCACTCCCAAAATTCATTGTACTCCCCTTCCCCACCTTCATATCCAATATATAATGCACAACCACATGTTCAACCCCCATCTTACCTACAATGGCATGCACCAACTCCTCAGAGTCATCCTCTAACTCCACAAACATACCAAAGCCCTTGTAGGCCTGATTTTCTATCCAACCAAATAATGAAATAAGGCAGAAGTTGAGAGATAGCTTCACACCGATTGGAGAGTTGTATGCCAGTTTATTTTAGAGATTGGTATAGTAGGGCATGATCACTCTTCTCATTGGGTTTACTCTTAATCGGCGTTCAAGAAATTTTGATCCTAATGTACGATGTGCGTATCATTCTTATGCTTAGGGTCATAGTATTGAAGATTGTCGAGATTTGAAAAGAGAAATTAAAAAGATGATTCAAGATGGATCAATTATAGTGTAGAACATTGAAAGTGAGGAAAGCTCTAGTCATACTGATATGCAAACCAGTGGCTAAGATGTCAAGATCAGCAATTGGGAAGTCACTTCTCTCCCTCTAGGAAGAGGTCTGGTAGTTTGTTTTCTTTTCTTTTCTGTTACCCGAATTATTTCAGGATTGTAGTTCAGGATCTATCTTGTTTTTTTTCCTTTTCTTCATTTATGTGCAAACCCTTCTATCTTTTATTTCAACTAAATGAAGTGTCTTTTTCCCTTTGTATTTCAAATTTGTGTTGTTTGTTTGTTTTCTTTGTACAATACATTTTATGTTGATTCTAGTGATATGACATGCCTACGGAATTTTCATCCAGATCTTAAAATCCAATTTAACCATGAAACATTAAATCAGAGGGCAAAAGTTAGAAAAGCATATGAGAAATAGGTAGAGTGTTGAGACATTTGGTGACAAGTTGAAGCTTCCTTTGAAAATTAAGGCAATTATTTTGAGAATCACAAGAATAACTTGGCCATCAATTGAAAGACATGTCTCAATTAGGTCAAACAGTGGTTATGTGATCCTATATCAAGAGGAACAAACAGAAAATCAGCTTAACAAAAGCATGAATCGTTCGATGTGTGGGATACATAACAAAGGTGGAGTTGTATGCTTAGAAAAGTGCAGAAGAAGTTGTGACGCACAGACTCAGTCAAAGTTAATGTTGTAAAAGATGTCGCACATGATCTTCATCTCCAACTTTCAAATTGCATGTTATGTACTTGCATTTTCAAGGATTGATATGACGAAGGCATTTCATTTTGCTATCCAAACATTATGTCATCCTTTGTTTACCCCATTTGAGCCTTAGTTTTATTTTACTTCATACCTCTTTTGGAATCAAGATAGAGTCAGCAAAGCTCAAAAGAAAAGTGTCGAGCAACAGAATAGAGTCAGAAAATTTCAAAAAAAAAGAGAAAAATGTGTCCAAAAAGGAAGAAAAAAGTGTCAAGAAAATTAGAGTCAGAAAAATCATAAAGAAAAAAGAGTCAAAAGAAAAAAAAAAGAAAAAGAAGAAATCAGAATCAAGTAAAACAAGCTTCCAGAACTACGCGTGACCTGATTCTCCTCTCTCGGGGGTGAGATACGTAGGTTGCCCTACTCTGGGCTCGGTCCAACCAAATAAATAATTTAGTATTGCCCAGTCAAAAAAAACTGGGACGTGAATTGATCATCATTGTTTGAGTCAATTCCAAAGTTTGTAAGTTCTACCCCACTTCAAGTGTCATTTGGACTTCATACCATTCTTTCTTTCTAACCCTATCCAAAGGTCATTACAACCAAAGAAAGACCTTCAGATCAATCTTTGAGGATATTAAGGCTAACACATGCAAGGGATATGATGATGCATTTGGGAACTACTTGTCTTCCTCAGCATAAAAAATTAGTAGAGAGATAAAAATAAGAGAGTCTTATCAGTGAAAACCCTCATAGGCACCATAAGGCGATGGTGATCCAAGAGAAAGAAAATGAGAGAGGCTTGTTGATGAAAACCCTTCAAGGTGTCACTAGCTGAATAAGGTCTAAAATACAATTGAACTAAGGAAGCAACTCAGCTTCAAGGCCATTAACTCAAGAACAATTGTCAGAAAGTTTGGATGGAAAGATCAGGTAGCTTAATCCAAAATGCATGGCATAATCATTAGAGTTGACTGTTATTTATAGATAAATTTTTTGTTTCTTTGTTTCAAATGGAGACATTCATTGTCTTTTCTTTCTTATTTATATTTTTATTTTTTTGAGTTAGTTATCCAAATAACAAATCATTGTCATTTTTCTCTTATCTTTGTGTCAAGTCCATTTCAAAATAAGTAAGAAAAGATTTCAAAACTAGCTACCAGCTTCTTCAATTGCATAAAGCAAGACCAAAGACAGCACATAAAAAAGACATGATTGTGAGCCGAAATGAGGCATGCAGAAAGTTTTGTCAATAAAAAAATCTGGGAACTCATGAAATACCAAGGTTCAAAGGGGTTTATCTGAGAAACATGGAAAAGCATAGATACTGTGTTTGTTTCAGAGTCACTCTTAATAACCTGAGTTTGGGTCAATGATGCAGTAAGTCAATGATATATGCTAATAGGTGGAAGAAAAGTTTTCTTTGATGAAGCAGGAAACATATTACCTTCAAAGCAGGACTTTAGAGCATAAACATCAAGGAATGCAATGCCTGACTTTTACAAATGCAGGAAGCAATGTTGCTGCACAGGTTTGATAATCAAGTCATGGTAAAAATTCATCATCCTATATCCCTCGGAGACACACTTTTTTGTCCAGGGATTTCAGTTTTCATTTGCTAAGTGATACACTTCTTAAATCAAACTTTGACCCCTAGAAGACGTACCTTTTAGTAGAGTCATCTCCCTTGATTATTATAAGACGCACCTTTTTATTGAGTTATTCCTCTTGATTCCTATAAGACATACCTTATAGTTGAGTCATTCTCCTTGACTCTTAGAATACGTACCTTTTATTCGAGTTATTTCCCTTGATTCCTATATGACGTACCTTTTAGTCGAGTAATCCCCCTTGATTCCTATAAGACGTACCTTTTAGTCTAGTCATTCCCTTTGGTTCCTATAAGACGTACCTTTTAGTCAAGTCATCCCTTTGATTCCTATAAGACATACCTTTTAGTCGAGTCATTCCCTTTGATTCCTATAAGACGTACCTTTTAGTTGAGTCATTCCTCTTGATTCCTATAAGATATACCTTTTAGTTGAGTCATTCCCCTTGACTCTTAGAAGACGTACCTTTTAGTCGAGTCATTTTCCTTGATTCCTATGAGATGTACCTTTTAGTCGAGTCATCCCCTTTGATTCCTATAAGACATACCTTTTAGTCGAGTCATCCCCCTTAATTCCTATAAGACGTAGCTTTTAGTCGAGTTATATCCCTTGATTCCTATAAGACGTACCATTTATTTGACTCATCCACATTGATTTCTATAAGACATACCTTTTAGTTGAGTCATTTTCATTGATTCCTATAAGACGTACCTTTTAGTTGAGTTATCCCCCTTGATTTATATATGACGTACCTTTTAGTCGAGTCATCCCCCTTGATTCCTACGAGATGTAACTTTTGGTCGAGTCATCCCCCTTGATTCCTATAAGACGTACCTTTTAGTCGAGTCAACCCCCTTGATTCCTATAAGACATACCTTTTAGTCGAGTCATCCTCTTTGATTCCTATAAGATGTACCTTTTAGTCGAGTCATCTCCCTTGATTCCTATAAGACATACCTTTTAGTCGAGTCATTCCATTTGATTCCTATAAGATGTACCTTTTAGCTGAGTCATTCCCTTTGATTCCTATAAGATGTACCTTTTATTCGAGTCATTCCCTTTGATTCCTATAAGACGTACCTTTTAGTCAAGTCATTCTCTTTGATCCTTATAATGATGTGACTTTCACAAAAGTCCTTTAATGATAAATTGGGACAAAATTTAATTCTTGTGTTTGGAACTTCACTTTTCTGGCAAATGAAATCTCTTTATAATAATCTTTGTTTGGGAAAATTTTCTTTTTAGTTTTGATGTGAATTCAGGAGCCCGCCTGAAAAACAGGGCGAATAAATGAAAAGTCAAGCAACATGGTGAAGAAGTTGAAAGTCAAGAAACAAGGTGAAGAAATCAAAAATCAAGTAACAAGTGATGAAATTGCAAGTCGGGAGCTCACCCGGAAAACAGAGTGAAGAAATTGAAAGTCAAGCAACAAGTTGAAGAAATTGCAAGTCTGGAGCCCGCCTGAAGAATAGGGTGATGAAAATCAAGTCAAGAGTCCAAAAGAAGTTGCTTAGATAGGATTTTTGTAATTTCATTTATGTTTTAACGTGTAATTTTTAATTTTGATGTAATGACAGAGCCGCGGACCGGAGCCTCGACAGAACCTCACTCGACTCTCCAACTTGGTTGTCCTTCTTCCTTCTGTTTTTTCCCTTGAATAATAGTCGAGTCAAAATTCTATATTGTTGTCTACTTCTTTGTATGAAAACACTTTGTGTTTACATGCAAAGATGGGCATGATGTAGACACATAATTTTGTACCTCCCCAGAAGCCTTTTTACCATTTTACCTCCGTTTTACTGCGTACCCTCACCCATGTGATTATACCCCACAAAAATACAAAAAGAAATAACAAAATTTCATTGAAACCCTAATATTTCCTTATTCTAACAAAATTCCAAATTAATGAGGCCGAGGGGCCCATAAATATAGTGTCGGTACCCTTTTACAAATTAATAACAATTGTTGCTCATGTTTATGCATGTCAAGTTTTGAAAAGGGATTAATATTTGGTGTCTATGTAGAGATCCAATAGCGATTGGGCTTAACTTTAAGTGTGCATTGAACTCTGAGAAGGCCTTTGAAGCATCACACTACATCAAACAAGAACGAAATACCAATAGAAATTTCCTTCACTCAAATTTATATGGAAGGGTTGTTCGAGAAAATGATTATTCGCCAGAAGGAGTCGTAGGAGAATAGTTGCGAGGGAAAGGGGGAGTTAATGAAACACTATATCATCGAAGAGCTAATTGAAGAGGAAAACATAGGGTAGCAAGGAACTTCTAGCAAATCTGGCCAATGAAGTTGAATTAGAACATGAGAAATCTGAATCAAGTGCAAATATGAAAGTGTATCCAGTACTAAAAATCTGTTCGTTGTCTCTCACAAAGAAAATTAGTTCACTGGGCACTTTGCTAGGGAGCAGTGACTAGGTAGCGTGGTCGAAATGATCACCTACATAGAAAATAGCAGAACACCAAAAAAGTAGCTTTGCGGGCACCGAGGGTTGAAATGATGAACCGTAAGTAAAGAAAACTTGGCCCAAGAATAGATGTATTTAAAATAAGCAATCTAAGCAAAGGCGACAATTTCTGAATTTTAAATTGCATTTCATGCCTTCTTGTTTGTGGTTTAAATTAGGTCTACTGCTATTGACCTGATAGGAACCACAAACAAGATTGAAAGACATACTGAGTATCATTACTTCCTTAGAAATATGGATATAATTTATTGCGTTTTCTCTCCTTAGCATGTTTTAAACATATCTTAGAAAAGATCAAATGCTTATTGTAGTATGTGAATCCCGATAGTTTTCAAGCTTGCCTCCAGCTTGTTGATTCGGCATTCAAGTTTCTCGTTGTCATCTTTGAGGTTAGGATAGAGTTATTGGTCTTTTATGAGCTCGTCAATGAGGGAGGAACACTTTTTTCGAAGTGGTGGCATTGTAAAAGGCCTTCAGAAGGCTTCCAGAACACTTTCTTCGAAAGGTTTAAATGATACATGGAGGGTTTCTATGTTTGTTTTAGGTCAACTTCTTGATGCACACTCAAGCAGTGGTCCCAACAATTGAACAACAAACTTTCTTAAGCATTGTTCAATGCAGCTTGTTCAACCAACCTTCAAAGGATTTTATAGGCTATCTTTTGGGCTATCCTTTAGAATATCCTTTGAAGTTTGGTTGAACAAGCTGCATTAAATAGCACTTGATAAAGTGAGATGTTCAACTTTTGGGACCACTGCTTGAGTGTGCATCAAGACGTTGACCTAAAATAAACATAGCAACCCTTTATGTATCATTTAAGCCTTCTGAAGAAAGTGTTCTGGAAGCCTTCTGAAGGCCTTTTACAATGCCACAGCTTTGAAAAAAGAGTTCCTCCCTCATTTACTAGCTCACAAAAGACAAAGAACTTTATACTAACCTCAAAAACGGCAACGACAAACTTGAATACCGAATCAGCAAGATGGAGGCAAGCTTGAAAATTATCGAGATTCACCTACTACAACAAATATTTGATCTTCTCTAAGATATGTTGAAAGCATGCTAAGGAAAGAAAACACAATCAATTATATCCTTAATGCTAAGAAGTAATGATACTCAATCTGTCTTTCAATCTTGTTTGTGGTTCTGATCAGGTCAATAGTAGTAGACCTAATCGAAATCACAAACAAGAAGGAATGGAATGAAATTTAAAATTCAGAAATTACCGCCTTCGCTTAGATTGCTTATTTTAAATGCAGTTGTTCTTGGGCCAAGTTTCTTTACTTACGATAAATCATTTCAACCCTCGGTGCCCGCAAAGCTTCTTTCTTGGTGTTCTGCTATTTTTTATATAGGTGATCATTCTGACCATGCTACCTAATCGCAGCTTCCTAGCAAAGTGCCTATTTGCACTAATTTTCTTTGTGAGAGACAACAGATGGATTTTCAGTACTGGATACACTTTTATATTTACACTTGATTCAGATTTCTCGTGTTCTAATTCAACTTCATCGGCCAGATTCGCTAGAAGTTTCTTGCTACCCTATGTTTTCCTCTTCAATTATCTCTTAGATGATATAGTCTTTCATCAATTCCCCCTTTCCCTCACAACTATTCTCCTACGGCTCCTTCTGGCGTATAACCATCTTCTCAAACAACCCTTCTATATAATTTGGGCGAAGTGAATTTCTATTGGTATTCCGTTCTTAGTTGAAGCAATGGGAGGCTTCGAAGGCTATCTCAGAGTCCAATGCATCTTGAAAGTTAGTCCAATTGCTATCGAATCTTTTTACAATGCCACCAAAACTTGATCACTTCACAAAGCTTGACACATAGACACGAGCAAAAACAGTCATTAAATCTTAACAGGGTATCAAAACTATATTCATGGTCCCTCAGCCTTACCAGTTTGGACCTATAAAACTTAATTGTAAAATTATAGATATCTTATTTGAATGATTAATGCCTAATCGGTCAAAAATAGCACTCACAAAATCAGTGTACTCTATGTGTGTTTTCACGATAACATTATTAGTAATACATACCTCCCACATATGAAGTGGTTCCATCTACAAGTAGCTTATTTCTCCGAACCCATCTTTACTGTAGCCTATTATTTTGGTCGGGCAAAAGTAGATCAACATTTATTTTCTTATATCTACAAACAAGAGAAAAAAATTCATGTTAAACAAGAGAATAACAGAAAGAACACTATCCATCTGTTACAACAGATTACTCATCTGTTGCAATAGGCTCTACATCTGTTGTAGCAGCTTCTTATCTGTTCAATAGATTTACAATCTATTGTAACAGATATGGAGGTTGTTGCAACACATGTTGAGTTTGTTATAACAGATGTGTAAACTGTTGGAATACATCAAACCAGCCTTGCTAGTGGTTTGATTTGTTCCAACAGTCAACAACAGTATCAACAACAAAGAAACAACATTATTTGTTCCAACACCATCAAAAACACCATACCACAAGTTCCAACAACACCAACTCCACCAACAACATCAATAAGATCTTCAACAACAAAGAAACAAACAAAATACATGCCAAAAAAATGTGTCAACAAGGCTTTTAAACTTCTCCAAATAGATAACTTTTTTTGCATATTTTAATAATAACAACGGTTCATTCATTCAAGCCTTAAAAGTAACATTTCCTTCAATTTTTTGAAATAAATATGATATGGCTGAAGGGTAATTAAATTAAAAAACAGATGTTAATAACTGATTTAAATGACTTGCAAAGAAGAAAATGAGAATAAAAGAGCAATAGTGAACCATACCTACAATGTCAAAAGCAAGGGGATCAAAACAGCAATTTCAGTCGAGAAAAGATATAGATCAGTTGAGATCAGAAAGGATCCTTATGAGAAAGAGGAGAGAAAGGAAAGATAAAAAGGAGACAACTGTGATAACCCTAAAGAGGAGAAAGAAAAATAAGAGAGATGAATAAATTTAGGACTGATTGAGATATAATTCTAGACATGGGTTTAAATATTTATTAATATTCATTAATAACTCTAGGGGCTCGAGGAGGACGGGTGACATTGAAAAGACAAAATAAGACTACTCAAGGAGGAGATTTTTGAATTATCGAAGAAATATTTTTTATCGCCTTAGTAATATTTTATCCTTCTTCTTTCGGACAGAAGATTGCTTTAAAACTAAAAAAAAGATTTTCAAATAGATATGTCATCTGTTGCAACAGATATCAATATCTGTTTGAAATTTTCCAGCAGCTCAGTCATTTGTCGCAACAGATGCAAATATCTATTTGATAATTAAATCAGATAGGTAATCTGTTGCAACATATCTCAATATGTGTTTGAAAATTTCAAAAGCTCAGTCATCTATCGTAACAAATGCAAATGTCTGTTGAAAATTTCCAACATCTCACTTTGAAAACTTAATTTGGAGAATATAACTTTATAAAAAATAGAATACGGTCCCTTTTTATATTTATTAATTTTTCAAATCCTTATTAAAATTATTTAATAAATTCAAAAAAAATTCTCTCTCCTCAAATACTCTTATTCTCCGGATTTTTCTTCATATTTTTTGAAAAAAAAAGTTTGGGTCGACTCTTGCTTCCCTAGTCAAAAAATTTCAGTTTCTCTTACTCAGGTAAGTTTAATCTTCTTCTTCGATCAATTTAGATCCATTTTAGTGGATTTTTTTTGTTTCTGCTTTGTGTTGGGGTTCTTTTAGTCAAAATTTGAGTTGTTTTAGTTAACATTGTCGATTCCGCATGTTTAATCGTATTTTTGCTTTAGATAATGACTAGAAAATTTTTGTATTTATATAGCATATTGATTTTGAATTTGTTGTACTGAATTGGACCCATTTTAATGGTGTTCTTGTTGTTGTGAATTGCACGACCAATATATAGAGATGTTGGAACTTGATTTGCATGTTTGATCTGAGGCATTTTCCCATTTTTCTTAATAGACCAGTGGTCGATAGATCGACCACTACAAATTTACTTTTGTTGCATTTACTCATTTTTATTAATAGACCAGTGGTCGATAAATCGACCACTACAGATTCATTTTTTATTGTAGATCATAAATGGTAAGAGTTCATAGAGCAGTTAAAAGGCCTGCTTCCACTGCTTTTAGCAGTAGAAAGCGAAAAGCCGAAGAAGTTTCCAAAAAAAGTTGTAGTCGATGAATCCAAGTCGGAAATTGAATCAAAAATCCTTGCCAATATTTCTGAATATGACGAAAGTAGTGCACATGAGAGTGACAATGTTGAGGATGGTGAAAGAAAAAGTGAAGGGGAAACCAAAGAAGAAAGTGAAAGTTATAGTGATGGAGATGAGGATAGAAGAGATAGTGGAGACAGGGAGGAGAATGATTCCCTATCCTTGCCAATTTATGCAAGAGATATCTTCGTTGAGTCGTATGGCCTAACAACTTGGATAGATGAGCTAGGCTCTCCATAAGAGCAAGAATGGCGGTTTATCGAGAGTTTAGAAGGAATCTTATTGAACAAAAGTTGTATGCTGATTTTAAGAAAACTTGTTTTGGACACTTAAGGCATATGCCGGGACATTTTAAGTTTAATGAACAGATGGTCCATTATGTGTTGCTGTGACGTATCAAAAATAATAAAAAAACTGCATGAAATTTAGTTCTATGTGAACGGTAATCCAATTTGTTTTGTCTTAAAGGAAGTTGTTCTGATTATGGGGCTGGATTATTCAACATATCCCCGTGAATCAAAAATGAACAAAGTCCTCCAAAATGGCAAAAACTTTCATTTTAAGGTGACGAAGAACAAGAGCATTACTGCCTCAAGGTTGGTTAGCCTGATCAAAGGTAATAGGTTAACTAATCAATAAAAGTTAAAGTGCAGTTTGGTTTGGTTCGTTCACTCAAAGGACTCATAAAAAAAGGTAGATTCAGACTACATCAAGATGGAGGCTGATTTAAATTTCTTCGGGGGGTATCCATGGGGAAAAGAGTCTTTTGGACTGACATTGAGCTATTTGAAAAAGATGATTGATTTTACTAAGCAGGAAGAAGCATTTGTGAAGAGAAATAATGCATCGTACGCGTTATATGGCTTTCTCTGGGCATTTCTGGTACTTATAATCTACAATCTTATTGATATATTATAGACTCTTACCTATTTATGTAATAATACATAGACCCTATAGATTTACTTATGCTTCTATTGATTGCAGGTTTGGATAAATGAGGCTTTTTCTCATCTGGAAAGGTACGTCGTAAGACGTTGGATTCACCTTTGCCCATTCCCCATCTTCTTAGATGGCACACGTCGAAGTGTGACAACATAATGGAAGGCGACCCATTTAGTGAATGTTGTGTAATTTATATTTATCTTTTTATAGATTGTGCACCCGTACCTTACCCCTACTATCCATGAGATGGAGTAGAGATACATGAAAATATTTAAGCCATACACGGATGAAGTTAAGGATACGTCCATCGATGCCTTGAAGGCGTAGCTAAAAGACGTGATTGTCCTGACTTCATCAGCGGAGGTTGCGGATGAAGACGATGATTTGGGTGGTCACAATTATGTTTCAAGTCCAAGATATGCTTGTGATTATGCTGGTTCAAGTGGACTCAAAACTACACCTGACGCTTTTAATAATGATGACTTGCTTGAGCGTATTACTGTGCTCGAGAAAAGTATTATGGATATTGCTTTTTTTGTTAGAGATGAGAGGTTAGGGAGAATTGAGAAGAATAAGAAGAAGCAACAAGATGAAGGTAAACTAATTTATTTTTTGTTCTTCCAATTTAATTTTCTTACATAATTTTTGTTATCCTTTCAAAATAATGCAGTGCACCTTGACAGTCCCCCTCGTAGACGGCATCAATTAAACCTTGAAGAACTTGTAGTCATAGTGACTGACATTGTTGTAGAAGATAAAAAGCTGAAGAAAAGAAGAAAGAAGAAGAAACGAAAGCTTAGAAGGCAACAGATAAAGAAAAAGCAAAAGAAGAAGAAGAAGAAGAAGAAGAAGAAAAAGAAGGAGGAAGAAGAAGAAGAAGAAGAAGAAGAAGAAGAAGAAGGAAGAAGAAGAAGAAGCGAAAGAAGAAGGAGGAGGAGGAGGAAGAGGAGGAGAAAGAAGAAGAAGAAAAGGAAGAAGGAGGAAGAAGAAGAAGAAGGAAAAGGAGAATAAGAAGAAGAAGAAGAAGAATGATAAGAGGAAGAAAGATAAGAGGAGGACAGTTGAAGAAGAAGAAACAGAAAATAAGGAGAAAATAGAAGAAGAAGAAGAAGAAGAAGAAGAAGAAGAAGAGAAAAACAAGAAGGCGGTTGATGAAGAAGGAGCGGCTGAACCAGAAATGAAAATATTGAAGAAGAGAAGAAATTAGAAGAAGAAAAGAAAGAAGTAGAAGAAGAGGACAAAATACATGAAGAAAATAAAGTGGATGTGATGGGCATTGTTAAGGAACTCAATGATGATAACATGTAGTTCGGTGGTCTGGAACAAACAATTTTCTTAATGATTTATTATTTTAATAATTTTTTATGGATAATTAAATTACATATATTTGGCATGTCAATTATGACATTTACTGATGAAATTATGTTCAGTTATTCCATTGTCTTATTAGATTAAACAGTTGATTGCATTGTGTTACCAGTTCAGCTATTGTCCTAATTTATAGAGGTCGATGGCAAATATTATAGAAGTTGTTATTTATAATTTTTAGACTGAATGCATGATCGATTGAATAAATCATATATTTACAATGACGACAAACAAGTTTACTGTTATATGTTGCATTGTGTCACCAATTCAGTAACTATCATGTTTTATAGAGGTCCATCAATTATGTCCAGTGTAAATCATAGACGCAAAGCCTTGTCAATAATATACCATATTGGTTTATTGCCCTTAGTAGCATATTAAGAAAGAAAAGGAATAATTAATTAATAAAATAATAAATAATTAAATTTTATACAATCAAATGAGCTTAAACAAGTCATGCGATCGTATGAGAGTCCACGTAAATTGTAGAAGGTGATCAAATATGTGTGAGGATGGGTAGTGGTTGTACAACCAACATCAAGCACAAGTATGTTGTGGGGAATTCATTTGTTCAACCACAACTTATAATTTGTTCAACCACAAGTCATCACCTCACACATCTTTGATCAGCACCTTCAATTTACGTGGACTCTCATACGATCACATGACTTGTTTAGGCTTATTTTATTGCATAAAATACAATTTTCTATTATTTTATTAATTAAATATTCCTTTTCAAAATATGTGCTAGTCATGGTCTATAAATAAATATCTTCATCTAGTTATTTAATTGTGGAAGTAGTTCCCAATCTATTCTAGATTATATCAGGTCGAGTAAATAACTAAGCATAGTCTAGCATAAACTACGGACTACTTCACCAATAAATGCACTAGACAAGGATACATATTCATAGACCATGACAAGCACATATTTTGAAAAGAATTATTTAATTAATAAAATAATATATAATTAGATTTTATGCAATTAAATGAGCCTAAACAAATCATGTGATTGTATGAGAGTCCACGTAAATTGAAAATGGTGATCAAAGATATGCAGGTTATGACTTGTGGTTGAACAACCAACATCCTTAGGGCAATGTTTACCAAAGTACAAGTATGTTGTGAGAAATTCATTTGTTCATCCACTACCCATCCACACACATCTTTGATCAACTTCTCTAATTTACGTGGACTCTTATACGATCACATGACTTGTTCAAGCTCCTTTAATTGCATAAAATTCAATTATTTATTATTTTATTAATTAATTATTTCTTTTTTTTCAAATATCCTACTAAGAGCAATAAACCAATGTGGTATATTATTGACAAGGCTTTAAGTCTACGATTTACAATGGAAACAATATATGGCCCTCAAATCACTTTCACTTATTTAATTATTTATATCTTTGACTATGTACTAATATATTTTTGGATCGTTGCACCAACCCGTATATACCTTAGCATTGATCGAGTGTGGAGCTATACGTTTTAGCATCTACCCAACGCATGAGAAGGCATTGATTATATTTACGATCTATGCAAGAGGTCCAGCAGTATGGTATATTAGTGACAAATCTTGCAGTCTATGATTTACAATTGACACAATTATATTTATTTAATTATTTATATTTTATGAACCTACATAATGGAATTCGTCAATTACGTAGACAGCCACGCATAGTTATTGATCTCGGTCAATCATATGCTATACCGACCGTGCAATTAATTTTGTAGAAATCCATATAATCGCTGATAGACCAGATTCATTATCCATTACCATATGTGAATTCGTATATATATATATATGATAGACCATTAGTTTTAACGTCTGACAACTGTTTCATTCATCTTCTAATAGGAGAAATTACAAAATTTCAACGAAGAACTAAATTGTATAATTAATGTAGAGACAAACATAAAGGGAATTGCAATAAAATTTCAAACACTCATTTCATAAGTTCATTGCAGCAATAGTTTAATACCATATTTACAGCAAAATACGAGCAAAAGGGGCAAAAGAAAAAAGCTTTCATCTAACAAATTCCCTATCCATGAAATATTCTTTGCAATGAACTTACAACTACAACTACAGCAAAAATAAAAACCTAAACTAAGGGGATAATGGGGGTGATGAACTCCTCGGGCTGCATGTTCAACCTCTCCACGATCGCCCATAAAAATTGGGTGATATACCGGAGTTCATGATGGAGGTGCTCCCTGTCCTAACCCAGATTGTAGAAGAGAAGGTCTAGGTCATTTCGAAGGAGGAGAATATCATGGCTACGCTAGAAACAAACCCTCCTTCGTGGTCTGAGTGGAATGCTTGGCATTTGGTCGTATTTGTCAATTTTTTTGGGTTGAGGAAGATGAATATTGTGTACACTTGATGGTTGTTTATATAGACCATGCGTGTGTCAGTAGAATTCGAGGAGATAGCGTATACCCAATTGACGCACAGCGTGAGTGGATGTGCAGCCGCTTTTTTGATGTGTCATAAATGCTCGACTGTTCATCTGTTCGTTTAAATAATTAGATTTTTAATAGACTTGAAATAGAATCGATAATAAACAATTTGGTATATAAAGAATAATCCCAATAGACTTGATACATAATATATCCCAATAAACTATGTGTGTGCTAGGATTGTATATAAGAAGTGATGATGTCAACCTAGTGTCTAAATACTTAATTTTTCAAGAATTGTGTCAAAAAGCCTAAAAAAGCTTTCAATGTGTCTATTTTGCAAAATGGAGTTATCCAATAAATAATTTTTACCGTCTTAGTAGTATTTTATCTTTATTCTTTTGGACAGAAGATTGCTTTAAAATTAAAAAAAAATTCAAAAAGACATGTCATCTGTTGCAACAGATATCAATATATGTTTGAATATTTCCAACAGCCCAGTCATCTATCGCAACAGATTTCTTTACAATTGACTTAAAAAAATAATTAACATCAATTTGGACCAAATTAACAATTTCAAAATGTAACGCCCCCCGAAGTTTTTCTTAGCTAAATTTTATCACTAAAATATCAAGCATTGGCTACTAGAATGATTTATACTTATTTCCCTATGGAATTCCATAGATTTCAATTTTTCATTTTGTAGATGATTGAATAAGTTTTCCGTCGACATAAGATGCGCCCAAAACAGACACTCGGCGAAGGAGTTATGGTTAATTTAAGTCCTAGTCGTAAAACACTGTCATTCCTGTCCTTGGCGCGTCGCGGAGAAGGTGTAAATGACGATGTTCAATTTCCAATGGGACTCCGCGATGGTGGCACGTCACGGAGTGGGACAAATTCCCATTCGTCAATTTTCAGTGAGCCACTACGATAGTGGCGAATCGCGGTGGCCCATGAAATCGGGCTCCCAGTTATATTTTAATACCAGTCTCATTAAAGGTATATTGGGTATTTTCCCATAACCTTATCAGTCCAAACACGAGATTTCAACCCCAATTGAGCATATTACTCATACATTCACCAAAAATATTCAAGAACACTCTCTAGGGTTCCATATTGATAATCTAAATAAATCAAGATTCAACCGTGGGTTTTCAAAACAAATTGAAGATTTGGAATCCCCAAGCCGTGGGCATCAAGAAGCATCCTTTAAATTTCTAGATAGAGGTATGTGGGGTTTATCCTAAAAACTATATGGGCTTAAAACCATTAGAGCATGATTTTTAAATTTTTATGCATGAATTTCAAAGGGGTTTTGGAATCTATGTTCTAAATTACGTACTCCGAATGTTTTAATGTTACTATTGTTTTGACCTTGTGGTCCTATCCCCTAAATTGATTTACATGTATATGTATATGTATGGAATTTGAGATTTAAGATCGTTGAGAGCATAAATTATGAACTCCCTCTCGTGTATTGAATTAAAGATTATGGTTTTGTGTTTTGAAAGATGTTTTCGCAATATTATAGCATTTTAGCATGCTTTGAAATTGTTAAGAGGGTGTTTCTTGATATAAATATTTTCTTGTGTTTAATAGAAAGAATTGCATGTGAATTGAGAACTTTGACATGACCACCTTGTACTGTACTATTCAAATGCTTGACAAAGATGAGTTGCTTGTGTTTTGCGAAAATTTTAACTTTTGAGAAGAGTCGCCACTTAATTTTAAAAAGGAATTAAGAAACCTTTATAAAGTACTTTGAACGATTCAAAACAGAAAAATCGTTCAAGTTTTGAAAATTCTGACTAAGCAGTTCCTATTAATATTTTAGGAAGGTGTTAGGAACCTAAAATGTCCGCTAACTTGCGGTTATCTAGACTATTTGAAAACCGTCTTTGACTAACCTTGAAAAAAGTTGATTTTTGAAAAGAAAGCGAATTTAAGAATATTTTGATGTTTATGCAAAACCAATTTTTAGCGACTTGACTAAGGATTTAACTAGGTTCGCAAAGCACGTAAAACAAGTAACTAAAAGGGAAAGAGGAAAGGGGAGAAGTAGTGATTTAGGTTTTTAAGCCCAAACCGTCGACCGAGTCCTAATCTAGTTGGGTTTTTTACCCATTTTCACCTGTCCTAATCTAGTTTTCGAGTCTCGCTCCACCTGTATTAAATTTACAACTTCGGCTTCGACGCCCACATGAATGAATAAATAGACAAATAAATAAAAGAACAAGTAAACACAACAATGTGAAATTTAACGATCTTTCGCCAATGGGTTCTGACCCATCCTCTTCTTTTGTCTTCTTATATCTGTACGCCATAAGATAAACTCGGGATTCAATTTTTTGAGGCTGACTCGAGGAGATGATGGGCCTCAATGGCCCATGAAACAAATGCAAGAGCAAATTGAGTTCCTCTTGGACTCAAAATCGCCGATACATGTAAAGAAAATGATAAGGATTAGAACTTGCTGATATATAAAGAATAGAAATTAGATATGCAATCAATAAATTCCATGGTAAGACCAATGTCATGTATATAAAAGTGAGGATTATCAAATAACGAACAACAATAGTTACATGGCTAATAATCATGCATAATCATGCCTCTAACCAATGTTACCCGTTGGACCATCTATCAATTTCTTTACACTATATTAAAGGTTGCTCAAAGTATACAAATCTACACGTCGGGTTTATTAAAATGATTAAAGAGGGTCATGAAGAAAACCTTGTACAGACTTAATTAAACAAGAAGAATAACGACACTAGAATCTCAAAAAGGGCACACATATAACTCTTTTTTCGTACCTTTGAATAGCCCATGAATCCATTCTTTAAGCACAAACTCGAAGAAACAAAAGAGATAGACGCAATTCACTTATAAAAATAGGAATCCCAGGTATTCCGAAGCTTCGGAAACACAGATTGGGTGACGCATAATTGACAAAACATAACAATCCAGGATTTTATTTTTTAGTTGATATCCCGCACAAGAGTGTTAAGGCACTATTTAATATCCCTTTTTCAATAATGCCCATTTGGAAATTGAAAGACATAAATGCACAGGTTTGTGACCTTAAAGACAATACCTTGAGCTTAATTTTATTAATGACTTATATTTTGAGCAGAGAACACACAAAGGAAAACATTCGACCTCATGAAAGAAAAATAAAATCAGATTTCAGCTTACACACATATAACATGATATTCACATCCGAGATCCAAAATACCAATTCAAAATTAGATCAACAAATGAAAAGTGAGCCAGAAGTACCACTCGATCGTGATAAAAGACTCCGTCTTTCGTATTTCAAAACCATCACACAATATTTTGAAAATACATAACCAAATAACTCAGGTCTCATATAAACAGAACAAACCAAGATCATTATTTTCATTTTTTAAATACAGGATGAATCCCAAGCAGGCTTTGAGCAAAACTTATTGAGGCACAACAACTTTTTTTAAACACAAGTAATAGAATGGTTTTGAACTCAATCGAACCATCTTCACAATGCCTATAGGTTAGCGGTACTAACAGCATAAAGAAAGAGTAACTTAAACACAGAAAGAATCCTTTTGCCAAATTACAATAGATTACAGATAGCATAAGACGTTCATCGCAATAAGAACATGGTAACAAACAGACCTGTGGCCTCCGAGGCCTTTACAATGAACAAACACAGCATCACTATAATTGTTATCATACAACCAACTATCCAAACCGACCTCACTTTCATCATTCAAACGAACAATTATTTATTACAAAGAAAAGGGATGAAGAAGAAATATGCCGATAAAATTAAATGAGGAGAGGGATATTTACCTCTTTCGGAGCAGCAAACAGGACTTCAAACTTTTGGAATTAACCACCCCCCTAAACACTTCGACGTCCTCATCTCCTATTCAAAACTCTAATTACCAGCTGAATTCTCAAAGGCACAAAAAAAAATTTGCTGAAAAGAGCACTGTATGTTTTTCTTTTCTAGAAGGCCTTCGAACCCTCAAAAATTTTGACTAATTTTACCACCTTCCCTATTGAAGATTACTCCTCTAAAATTTTCTTTCTAAAAGGAAACTTTCAACCTCTAGTTTTGAACCCCTAAAAACAGTGACCTCCCCAAAAAAATCCCCCAAGTTACGAACCCTCAAAAAACCGTCCCCCAAATGGTGACCCCAGGGGTCCTTATATAGAAGGCGAATTAGGGTATTTTAGGGATTTGGAAGAAAGATATTTTTGAATTTTGAAAATCCAGAACCTTCCCCCCACAACCCCTTTTTGTGCTCAAAATGTACCATTCTCTTTGATTTCTTTAGAAAATGGCAAACGGTGGACCAATTAAAATGGAGCCAAATAATTTTTTCCCCAAAATCAATAGAAATTAGCTAAATACGTACTAGATTTGTACCATTATCCCAAAAATCATGGAATTGAAACGTTGGGGGTGACACCTCACCCCCTTTCTAGAAGATTTGGGGGCTTTCTCGTACAGGCTCGCACAGGATGCGCGTGATGCATGCGAGCATCGTATTAAGGTTGGGTTGAAGCTGGTCGGGTTGGCGATGGTCGGGTTTTGGCTGGTTGTTGATGTCGTTGAACTATTGTTGTTGTGTTTATATCATTGGTGGAGGAGAAGATAAGGGTGGATCGAGCCGGGTTAGGAGGATGTTTTGGGTTGGGGATTATTAATTGAGTTGGGTCAATGTTGGGGATCTGGTCAATTGGGCCTGTTAATGGGATTAATTTAATTAGTTCAAGATTGGGGTTATTTAATAACCCCGATTAGATTCCCAATTAATTTAGGGATTGGATAGGTCAGGCTATTTTGGCTATTTATTAAATGGCCAGAAAGGGAAAATTTAGACAATTGCATTTAAAATTTATCCTAATTAAAACTCATTTGACCAATTGAATTGCAATTATGGCCGAATTGATTTCAATTAAGGTCCAAATTTAATGAATTGACTAAATTGAATCTAAATTCGATATAAATTAACACCGTGTTTAATCTTGAGCTTCTTGATTTGATAAAATTAAATAAATATTTATACAAATAAATTATTTTTTGAGAGAAAATTATATTTAAATCAAGATTTTAATCATTTGAATTTATTTCAAGATAAGCCTTGATTACAATTCGATATTTTGTAAAGCAAACATTTAAGTATCAAAATTATAGAATTTCGTATAATTGAATTTGTATAATTGAATACGATAATATATAATCTCTACTTAAAATGAAAAAATTACATACAAAAAATATTTTGAAAATCTTTTATTTGAATAAAATAACTGTTGTGATTTTATTTTAAAATTGAAGAAACTCAAAATTAAATTGGGTTGTAGAGGGAAAAAATTAGGTGTCAACAATTGCCCCCTCCCTTTGGGTAGGATGAATGTAAGTAATCCTGGGCAAAAGGAGGTTGACGTTCCTAATTTTTTTCCGACCATAAATTCGAATCTGAAAGGTGTTGGTTTTCGTACGAGTTTCATGGAGTTATGGCCGGACCTCGGCATCAAATTTCCTACATATCTCAGGTTACATGAGAATTTAGGCCACTTATAGTTCATAAATCTTGATTATAGGCATGATTTTCAAGAGAATTTACCAGCTATCTTGGTTTTGGAGTTTTTGGTTAAATCGAGAAGCTGGGGAATAAAAGGATTTGGGGGGAGGTTAGAATGAAGTCGAGTTTTCTACATAGATCCCGGCCTACATATCCCCAAGATTTTAGGAAATCAGACTGCTTGTAGTTCGACTCGATCGGTAGAAAAGATAGTCTTCTATTTCAGACGATCTTTGGCTCGGAATAAGTGGCAAGTTAATGATCGAGTTGTGGAAAAGAAGATTGTAACCTCTTAACCATGAATGTGGGATCCTTCACATCCATAGGAAAGAACTTACCTGGACATAATTTCAAAAACTCTAGGTGCGTTGTCACCCAAATTTGAAGAAAGAGACGGTAACCCTCGACATGAGTTGAGAAAAATCCCGAAGGTGAAGCTGAAACTATAATATCCTGAGATACCCACATGCCTTCTAACAAGGGTGTGGTTGGATGGTGGTGGTGCTCATCCTTTAGCTCGCGTCCAAAGAGTTTGACGTCCCTCTTTAGACTATGTCCTATTTTGCTTCTAAGAAAGAGTTCCACTTTGTGCGGCATCCTTTTTGGATTCGTCCACACCTGTGGCTTTGATTTGAGATTTTCATCCTCTCGGATTCTCTCGACAATGCTTCAAGCAAAAGTGTTAGTGATAAATATAATTCACGAAAGAGGTATGTAGTCTTTTACCATATCTCCACGTGAGTTGTGGCCTGAAAAATGGAGTCATCTCTTCATGTACCTGTTTGGAATGAAATAACTGGCAACAACAAACACAACAACCCTCTTGGTTGTTGTATAATTATGACATTTGTCGGTTGAATATGTCTTCAGAGTGAGGTGGCCCTTTTGGATACCGGCGATACTTTATGCAGAACGGTCCCTATAACCGTGTAATCTTGTGCTGGTGTGGCAACCCTTTTAGTTACCTATATCACTTATTGTATGTAGAATGATAACCTCTTCGGTTATAGCCGATGATCGATTTATAAATTTCCCTTAAATTGTCAATCTTTAGATAATCTTGCGCATTATTTGATGTTAGATACGAGGCGACTTACAGATATCCTTTGAATTTCTAGATTTTAGGTAATCCTGCACATTATCCGACCTTGGATAAGAGATGGCTTACAGATATCCCTCCAATCGCTAGCTTTTAGGTGTTCCTGCACATCATCCGACCTTGGATACAATATGACTTATAGATATCACTCAAATTGATAGTCCTTGGGTAATCCTGCACATAATCTATCTTGGATATGACGCGGCTTAGAGAACCCTTGGATCTATCAATTTGATAATCTCGCATATTCTCCGGTAAGGATTTAGTTGCGACTTATGGATAACCTCCAGACTATCTATTTTTGGGCGATCTTGTACGCTATCCGGTTAGGATGTTGTTGTGTATTACAGATGACCTGCAGGCTATCAACTCATAGGTGATCTTGCACACTATCCTATTTCAAATAATATGACTTATAGATGACCCTCAAATTGTTAATTTCTAGGAAATATTATATATTATTCATCCTTAGATAGCGACTTAAAGGCGTCCATTCAAGTCATGTGCTCTTGATACATTCAGATGTTGATTCATAAAATGATGAGATATTCTCGACGCCAGCGTTTGTGTATAGCGTGTCAAAAGATATTAAATGATGATGATATCCTCGAAGCCAGCATTTATGTCTTTCGTGTCAACAGATATGAAATGGGATGATATCCTCAACGCCAGTGTTTATGCCTTGTGTGTCAACAGATATAAAATACTGATGATATCCTCAATGCCAGCATTTATGTCTTGCGTGTCAATAGATATGAAATGGCCCTCTCGGCAAATGATATGAATAGCCCTCTCGGCAATGATATGAATGGCCCTCTTGGCAATGATATGAAATGGACCTCTTGGCAATGATATGAAATGGCCCTTTTGGAAATGATATGCAATGGACCTCTTGGCAATGATATGAAATGGACCTCTTGGCAATGATATGAAATGACCCTCTTGGAAATGATATAAAATGGCCCTTTTGGCAATGATATGAATGGTCCTCTTGGCAATGATATGAAATGGCCCTTTTGGCAATGATATGCAATGGCCCTCTTGGCAATGATATGAAATGGTCCTCTTGGCAATGATATGAAATGGCCCTCTTGGCAATGATATGAAATGACCCTCTTGGCAATTTAAAAATAGTTTCACCTAAGTTTGTTTATCTGTGTCTTGATTTCTACATGTACCTGTACTTGAAGTGGACGATTAGTATACACAAAGTCATTTTTGCTAGCAACCATTTTTTAGAAAAATTCTAAATACAATGTTCGTAAAGAAAAGAAGACTCTTTTGTTTGTCTTCCATAATCTCAAGAAATGAGATGGACAATTCAAATGGTCCTTGATAAATGGGTATTAAACTCATTTTTGGGCTACCTAAAAATACCGTTCTTAAGCATTATATGCTCTGGCATGACTCCCGACTTGCTTGGGGATATTTTGAAAGAAACGCTCATTTTATATATCGATCCCTGCATCCACAGAAAAATGATTAGTTTGAATAAAACTACTCCGTGTTGACTTTCTTGTCTGCTCGGTTTGCACCTCACCATCTTTTAGGTGCCCCATCACATTTGTATCTCCACCCTGGATCCCTGCTCCCATAGACGCCCAGGCAATCACTAAGTAAAAGATTTGTAAAGATTTTTTTCAAAAGTAGTTTTATTTTTAGCAAATAGTTTCGAAAGTATCTGTAAAAGATTTAGAAAATCTCTGTCAGTCATGTTATGTACTAGCTCAATGAACGTCTTTCTCGTGGCTTTGACTATATCCGACGGATGATTTCCAGAACTCATGATCATTGTTGGAGGGTTCTTCAAATAGTTCTGTCATAGCTAGAAATTAAGTCCACCTAGACTTCGTCGCAACTGGTGACTTTAAGAGTTTGACTTTACCCTCTGGTGGTGCTGGGGAATTTGAAATATATTCTAATGTTTAGTGGAAATTTTGAGGCTTTCCTCAAAATTTTTGCCCCAGTTTAAAGTTGTTTGATATAATTCCAACTCGAGAGGATCCGAAGTCTTTATTGGTTTTTGTTCTCTTTGTTGGATGACGATCTTCCTCTTGTGAATTTTTGAGATTCCTTCTCAAAAATTCTGCCCCAGTTTCCATTTCTTGGGGTTAATAACTGAGTCGTTGGGGCACCTATGAATCCTGTTGAAGTAGGAATCAGGTCACACATAGTTCAAGACTATTCTAGGGATATACAGAAAGAGATTGATGGGCTGACCGAAGCCGACATAGGCCGCCTACGTATACCTCTTTTAGAATTCAGGTCAAACGTAGTTCGTACATAAAGGAAAAAGATAAATTATCCTAAGGGGTTGACCAAAGCCGACATAGGCCGCCTACGTATCCCTTTCTTGGGAATTCAGGTCAAACGTAGTTCGCACATAAAAGGAAAGGATAAATTGTCCTAAGGGGTTGACCGAAGCCGACATAGGCCGCCTACGTATCCCTTTCTTGGGAATTTAGGTCAAACATAGTTCGCACATAAAAGAAAAAGATAAATTGTCCTAACGGGTTGGCCGAAGCTGACATAGGCCGCCTACGTATCCCTTTTATTGGGAATTCAGGTCAAACGTAGTTCGTACATAAACTCATCTTTAGGGTTAAATGGCCCTAGATACTCTTATCCATCCTACTATAAATAAATACTCTACAGATGACATGATGTTTTCATTACGTTTGTCTTGATAGAACAAAGGATCAAATGTCCAATTCCCTTAGTCATCGCTCGATTTCCTCTAGATCAGGCTTCTTTGATTCTCGAACTCTTTGACTCTTCTGTTGACTGCTCCAGGTCTATCATTATCTTTTTTTGACATGACATGACAATGACAGATTTTGAGTTATTGTTATACGACAAGCGATGAGTCATGAGTGGAGTGGAGGTCCAATTCAACAATGTTTCCTCCAATTAATCTTCCATGATCTCGGTTGTCTTGGAAAATTCCTCCCTTACATTTTCCCTTATTCCATCCTCAAGACCATCACTTACAGGTTTGAAAAAATGATTGGTAGAGTCAAGTTTTACTACTAGTCATTTTTCTTTTCCTGTAACAAAACGATAGTCAAGAAGGGGATCTCTTATTCATTGATCTAGTGAAGTATGGTCATTTTGTGCCAACACAGTGTAGTTTCTATTACCTGCAAAGTAAAAACAACTCAAAGGCTGACGTGTTAGATTTCGTTAGTAATAAGCAAAGCAAGATGATAAGGTAGGAAGTAAACACATAGAGTTGTTTCTCCTCTCATGTGAATTGATCCATGAAGTAATGTTGACTCAAGATTTTCAATGAACAGGATTTTGCTCAATGATATGGATGGGTGGAATTTATCTGGAAGGCTCAACTTTTATTCTTTCCGACCTTATTACTTCTTTCAAGAAAGTGGAGGTCAACAGAGCTTTTGGAGATATGGGCCGAGCCGTAAGGCTGGCTACGTATCTCACGAAGGAAAAATCAGGCCCTACGTAGTTCGAAACTATAATGGCTTTTTCTGATTCTAAAATCAACTTTTCAAAAATGGTATCTATCATTTTGGAAGATTTAAGAACAACTGCGGACTTTTCTGAGAAACTTGGGAGACTTGGAGTACATTTGGACGGACTTTTGTATAGTGGGGTATGTTTCTGCCTAGAGATGTTCTATGGAAAATGGGATTGGATCAATTTTCCTTTGATTCAAATCAATATAACACGTATAAGCACATAAACAGTTATATTAAACAAGTATATTGTAATAAACATTCATCTTAATTGGGTGACCCTTTTGAGCCAAGGGTTTAGGCCTAACGAATTTTGAAGAAAATATACGCCTTTTAAAAGACAATCCATTATCCCCCTAAAACCTTCATAGATATACATGAATGGCATAAATGCCTACAAAATTTGCACAAAAGGGATACAATCTTTAGGGAAAGGGAAAATAACATGAGAAAAAAAGTAATGTCCCGCGCAGGGGATAATAAATATTAATTCTTGAATGTTTCTTCTATCATCCTTCACCCTCTTAGCTTTGTCCACTCCTCGTTATTGGCGACATCCATTGACGTTAAAACTGTGCCTTAGATGAAACCTCCTAAATCAATCAATTTCTTGCTTAACTTGCTTTAATTTTTCTTACTAAAGTAAGCAAATCAAGCTTTTTTCCGACCCCCAAAGGATAATGGATTGAATTAGACAGGCATGTATTTTCTTCAACACATAAACATGGTTCGTCTATAATTGAATCGAGGTCAATAGACGCAGGGAAGGTTTTGTAATGGGCCCAATACCCCGCTCGGGTATTGGGTCGTCCTGGGATCATGCCTAAAATAGGGTTTTGGTTACGTTCGATCCTAGGTGTCTAGAGTGGGTTTGAACACTGGTTGTCAAGTGGATAACTTGAGTTTGAAAATAGGAACAGCCATCAGATGACTGATGTGCTAATAAGTCGTTCGAATTTCCAACACATTTTGGAATTGAACAACAGGGGCCGGGACATCCACGAAACCTCAAAACAGTTTAAATAATGCAGGAATATGCCATAAGATGCGATAGTTAAACTTTACAGAATTGAAACATAAAATAACATAAACAGTTAATCAAAAGACAAAATCAAACATTTGGTTAGAACCTAGTTAAAATTCTCCAGCAGAGTCGCCATTTCTGTTTTGCGAAAATTTTGTCTTTTGAGAAGAGTCGCCACTTAATTTTGAAAAGGAATTAAGAAACCTTTATAAAGTACTTTGAAAAATTCAAAACAGAAAAATCGTTCAAGTTTTGAAAATTCTGAGTAAGTGGTTCCTATTAATGTTTTAGGAAGGTGTTAGGCACCTAAAACGTCCGCTAACTTGTGGTTATCCGGACTATTTAAAAATTGTCTTTGATTAACCTTGAAAAAAGGTAATTTTTGAAAAGAAAGTGATTTTAAGAATATTTTGATGTTTATGCAAAACAAGTTTTTAGCGACTTGACTAAGGATTTAACTAAGTTCGCAAAGCACGTAAGATAAGTAAGCAAAAGAAAAAGAGGAAAGGCGATGGTCGTGTGGCGTAGTAGATTCAAAGACTCCGACCCTTGAAGCACACTTGGGTTGGGGGCTTCGCTGCCGAGTTAATGGCAGTTTCCATATAGACCATAGAATTTTTCAGAGTTGTAGGGTATACCACCTAGCGCAGAAGTAACACAGACTTCTCAGAGTTGAGATGATTTTTACAGAGTCTTTAAAATGTCCATGTGAATTCTTACTATATGATATACTTATGAACTGTTTTAAATTGCTCTCATATATGTTGAATAATAAATGATTATTTTGGATATGCTCTGCGTACCAGTACATCTGTATTGACCCCCCTCCCCCCTACCTCTCAGGTTCTGAGACTCAGTCTAGGGGTCCAGATAAGCAGTAGATAATTCAGATAGCTGATCAGATTGTGCAGTGGTAAGCCTTCTCTATTCCAGAAGGCCTGTCTTTTCAGATTATGTCACTTATTTCAGTTTTGGTCTACTGGGGGCCTTGTCCCAGTTTCAGACAGTTTTCAGATTTTCATGTAGTAGAGAATTCACAGACTGAGTCAGATGTTATTTAGATGTAGTTGATTTACAGTTTCAATACTTATGTTGAATTCAGCGTTGACCATATTTCCGTAGCAAATTATGTTTTTGCATCTTCTTTTTATTATATGAATGTTGTGCATGATTAACAGATAGAGAAGGGTATTCCGAGCCTTCATGGTTTGGGATGTCCATCATGGCCAGGCCCTAGTTTGGGTCGTGACACAAAACTTGTCATTCATTTCCAAAAAATACAAATCAACCCAATACAAATCATTCATTTGTGGCAAAAATGTTTCATCATTTTAAATCTCGAGTTCTCACTCTTTTGTTTCTCCCTCTATAATACAGACAACAAGTACTCAGCATATAGCTCAACCTTTTAAAATAGAACAATTTTCTTCTCATTTTCAACCACATAGTTGTTATTTTTGAATTCATTCTTGCTTGTATCTGTCGTTTTCTATCTTAGCAGGTAACAGAGTTTGAGAAGAATTCTATATTTATTTGTTATTCTGAAAATTAGGGCTTTAGATAATTATAAAAAAGAAGACTTTTAGTTGTATTACCTTCGAGAATGGGGTAAGAATTTTGAAGTTTGATGCTAAAAAATATAGTGGTCTTGGTGATTTTTGTGGTGGTCTTAGTGGTCTTAGTGGCATTGTTGGTGGTCTTGGTGGCATTGGTGGTGGTCTTGGTGGCATTGGTGGTGGTCTTGGTGGCATTGGTGGTGGTCTTGGTGGTCCATCTATTACAATAGGTGGAACATCTGTTGGGAGATATTAAATAGATCTTCAAACAAATTTCCCATCTGTTCCAACTGATGGGTTATCCGTTGGAGTATTTTTTTTGTAATGTGGCGTATAATAATTTATTGAAATTTGTCTTACCTTTTTTTAAAAATTTATGCAGATATCAAATGTAATGTATTTTTTGTTTTTCAGTTGTTTGTAGTTAAAAGATGTCTCCTAAAAGAACAAAAACTGAAAGTGGATCAACTTCTAATCACCTAACAAAAAAGGCTAGAGTACAGATGGATTTGGAGGAACTTCCTGAATAATCTCAGTCAAGGAAAAATGAAGCTGGGGAAAGCTATGAAAAGGGAGGTGGAGAAGGGTATATAGAGGCTGGTGAAGAAAATAAAAATGAGAAGGGAGAAGAAGAAGATGAATAAGAAGAGAAAGAAGTAGAAAGTGAGAAAGAGGATGTTGATCAACATGATGATAAATAAGAAGAGGAAGAAGTAGAAAGTGAGAAAGAGGACGATGATCAACATGATGATAATGCATCACCAATAGGGCGTGAACTAAGATCAAAATCCCAGCATGAGGAGTTCAAAACTATTATTATTGACAGGTTTCAAGTTGTTATGCCGATAGATGACCCTGCAGAACTAACTAGTGATCTTGTACTTAAATGTCAGTTGGAGAAACCTTTTGATGAATTTAGGAAAACTATGAAGAATTAAAACATAGATGGACTTTTTAAAAAGAGTTGTTTTGGACACTTTCTTGAGTTGCCTGAGGACCACACTGGCCATTTCCAAATGAGCATGGTATATGGTCTTCTCAAGCGCAGTATCAAGTACGTCAGGGAGGATAAAGATTCGAAGGAGGGGGGAAAAGATGGATGAAATCTGGATCAACTACTGTGGCATACCGATTTGTTTTGGCTTGAAAGAGTATGCCATAGTAACGGGCATGAGATGCGATCGTCCAAAAGAAACTCTCACCAAGGAAACACCCCGCAAAAGGTCCAAGGCAAGCAGGACAGCCAAACCACCACCACCATGAAATATAAGGAAAACATTGTCCAATTAACCACCTACCAAAACCAACAAACGCAAGAAAAAAATAAATAGGTTTTTGGACATTGTTGGACGTAGCTATAAAGCAGCAAATTTGATAGAAGATCTCAAGGATAAAATCATACCAAATCAGTACAGGGATAAATTATGCTTGGTTTGGTTTTCCCATTCCGTTATATTGGCAAGAGACGTTAAGAAAGTCATAGATGATGATTTGTGACGCTTGTTGAGGATTTTGAGAAATTCAACGATTATCCCTGGGGATATGACAGCTACAACTTGGCTGTCAAATATTTACTGACGAAGCTATCCCCAAAGACAATCACATTATACGACTTTCCTTGGGCTTTCATGGTAAATTTAATCACTATTTGATTACTCATCTATTATTTTATATTATATTAAATAATTATTATGACTTTTTTTGGTTGCTTCCTGTTTACATATTTTAGGCTTGGGAATTTGAAACCATTCCTACCCTTCAAAAGCAGGTCAAGGATTACCCAAATGAGGTTTCTCATCCAAGGATTCTCAGGTGGTTGGATGCAAAGAGCAACATAAGAATTAAGAAGGCTGGTCTCTTTAACCCTCCAAATGATGCAATACGTCTTCTTTTGAGTAAAATAATTTGATTCAAAGAAAGATATTGAAACAGATGTACCATCTATTGCGACAGATAGGTCGTCTATTGCAATAGACTACCTGTCTACTGCAACTGGTGCAACAGATGAGTAATCTATTATTATAGACGATCCATATTTCACAACAAATTAACCATTTATTACTCTGGTTCTCTGAACCCAACTCAACAGATTACCTATCTACTGTAAATTATGCAACAGATGGGTAATGTGATGAGCATATTACCCATCTGTTATGACATACAGATCAGTTGTTATGACAGATAGATCATTTGTTGCATAAGTTGACTGTGTAAACATGTAACCAAACTGACTTCAAATTATTATTATATGATTTAAATGTATCTGTCTTTTCTTATAGGTTGTGCATCCTTGGATTGTGCCTACTAAGAAGGAGTTGGGGATAACTTCTTTTATTATTCTGGGTCTTGTTGATACAATAGTAGACCCAACGGTGGAGTTAATAAAAAAGGAATTGGCTAGAACAACAACCATAAGAAGAGCAGTTAGGCTAGGTCAGCCTAATATTGAAGCTTTTCATGACCAACCTACTGCAACAGATCTGGCTGTTTCTTCTGGGGGTATCGCTGGTGGAGTTGTTGATGTTGGTAGAAGTCATCCTGATGTTGATGTTGCTGCCAGTCGTGATGATGAGCATGTTGATGCTCAAGAGAAAATAAATACATTTGAAATCACCCCTTATATAGGTATCTGTCACCCTTACACTGGTCCCTCTCACCCTTACAGTGGTCCCTCTCGCCCCTCTTCACCTTTATGTTCTCATTAAAAATATACAGTGTACAAGAACAGATAGGATAAACTTTTTGAAAAACTAAAAGCTATCTTTAAAGATACCGAGGAATTAAAATCCAAGAGGGTGTCATACTATCCAAGAAGGTGAGGTAGCCATACACTCTTATAGTGGTGGTTAGGAAGAAGAAAAAAAATAGCCAAATACTCTCTAGTCTGAAAACAAAAAAGATTGCAACTCATCCCTCTCCAAAAGTTATTGAAGTTTTGGGGACACTAAAGAAGGTGGACATATACGCGACACTTGGCGACCAAGAGAGGACGGAACTGCGAAATGCCAAGTATCACAAGAAGAAGAAACTTGTAGAAAAATACACCATGTATATGTTTGATAACCAATACTTCAGAAGTATGATAGTTATGCGTAAGTGGTATGTGGATAAGATAAGTTTACTTTTCCTAACCTATCCTTCTAATATACTCCATAAAGAAGAAGATACACAACAGATGTGTCATCTGTTTCAACAGCTGGATATTTTGGCACAACTGGTGGTTGTTCTGTTGCAACATTTTAAACATTTGTTGCATAAGTTGCGTTAGCTGGGTAATCTGTGAACAGATTCAGAATACCCTCTGCAACAGATGGACCATCCATTGCATCTTTCCACTATGTTTTTCTTCTTTACAATTACTAACCTTTTTAAAAATTGTCATCTTATAGAACAGTATGTTGATGAAATTCTCTGCCTCGTGAGGGGCAGGCAACTAGTGTAACCGGATGCTTATGATGTTGTCGATAGGATAATGGACCTTAACTTCTATAATAATTTGAAGAATAGGTATAATAATCTCAAGGATCTAGCTGAAGCTCTCGGTGGACCGGTATTTGATTGGTTAGTTTCTACGTACAAATAGGAGAAAGATATGATTAACTATGTTACAGGAAAGAGGTTATATCCACACGGCAAGAGCTGGACTAAGGCAAAAAGAATTCTTGCAGTCATAAACTGGAAGTCAAATATTTTCTCTCTTTTGAGATACTTCTCGAGGAGGGAAAGATTAAGGTTTATGACTGCAACTAACCTGTCTTCGATGACGGCGCTTTTTTATCCACATGCAGCTACTGTTGGAGTCGTTCCCCAGCTTGTTGAGGCAGAGTAAGCTAATGGATCATTTACCAGCGAAAGTCTTGATGAAGAAATCATGGGATTTTGAAGGTCGAAACAAGGGCATGGACCTTTAAAAAAATAAAACTGGTGCCGCGTACGGGCTGTATGCATTTGCATACATCGAATGTTTGCTAACTGGTATAGAAATATCCAGTCTGTACGACATCATTGTGGAAAAGATGCAAGAGGTCTGGGCTTATAGGGTACTAACAAAATGCTTGGAGACTGTGTATAAAGAAGAAGATGTACAAAGACAAACACCATAACAATTTTGTATGTTTGACGAAAGTTGATTTTTTTATAATGCAACAGATTGTCTATCTGTTGTAACAAATAGTATATATATTATGAAAAATTGATTATCTGTTGAAATAGGTTGGTCATCTGTTGCATTATGCAGATGTTTCTCAGTCTTTGTCCCAACAGATATACAATTTTTTGCAACATATAGTCTATCTGTTGCAATTGATAAGTAATCTATTAGAACAAATAAAAATAGTAGGAAGACCTTCTTGATAATTTCCAACAGATGACCTACATGTTGCAACATATGTCTAAATCTGTTTGATAATTTCCAATAGATATGTCGGTTGTTGCAACAAATGTATTAGCTGCTGTGATATTTAAATCTAGTATCCCATTTCAATTAATAAGTTAAAAACTAAGGATTAAATTATATTCATAGAAGACATAAAATAGCCTTTAGAAATTACATGAAATAACTCAACAAACAAATGAAATGTAAAAAAAATCATTATGGGTACAAATGATCTACGCTACAAATAAATCAACAATTTAACCTTTGGTGCCAACAATTACCAAGGAGAGGTTATTACTTTGAAAGACTCAAGCTATAAAGATCTACTCAATATGAACAAGTTGTTCTTCATCTGGTGTTATGAAATTCGGCTTTGGTCATTATGGATCTTTAATGTCGCTTGCGTACAGTTTTTGAGCTTTTGTCTCTCCGTATTTCCATAAAAGAGAATTATATCTTTTGTGGAGTAATCTGACATCAAGTACATCATTTGGTACTTGTAATCCATCGTTTAAATACTTGGCATAATCGGCAACAAAAAGACCGCAATCCCTGTGTTTTAAAAAAATAGATAATCCATATCTTGCAGTTCATGTAAGTATTGTGAAATTTATAAAATAAAACTAAATCATGATACTTACAGGATACCAATGGGTTGTTGAGCAATTCTTTCAACATAATCTATATCAAATGGATTACCCATTTTATCTCGGTATGTTTCAATCATCGACCAATTAGTACGAACCTTTTGATCCAAAAAGTCACTCATATCAAGGTAAGTAGGCAATATTTTGGCCTGCTTTTGTATCTTATACGATGGATCGAAAGGTCTCCTTCGCTACATCGATTCATAAACTCGGATGCGCCTCTCTTTTAGAACGACAACAGCCAACACCCAATGAAATTCATTACCATAATTGATTGGGATGTACACTTCGTCGATCAAATGTCAAGGTAAGCCAATTGGAATGCTAAAACTTTTGATGATGTTGATTAAGCATTCCTCATTTTGGGAAACTTTCAATTGTTGCTGACAAAACCTAGCGTAAGCATAATTGAAGTAAACTTTATAGAAACAATTGTCTGTTGTGTATCTGTATTGTTCTTGTGTTTGTAACTTGGACTTCTTTCAGAGGTAATAAAAAATGACATTGATGTGATGCACATATTATCAAACATTTCAGATTATGTGACAATAAAATTAATACACAGATGCAATTAAGTAAAGTATTAATTAATAGTAATATGGCATTTAAACCTCATCATTCCAGCAAGTTTGGGGTTATGACATCAAATAGAACCAATCCTTCATTTTGGGATGTGCAACAACAAAGTCGAACATATCAAAACCAAGACTCGATTTGTTCACTTCGTAGTATTCGTCATTTTTTTCTACATGATTTATATGTGTTAATATCATATTTTTACAACAAGAATTATATAAATTAATATCTTTAAAAAGGATTTATGTATCTGCCGGCATAATGCTTTAACAGCCTATTAGCAATTCATTCTGAATAGTCGTTGATCAACTTTGTTAGTTTTTTTGGAGCCTCGTCCAAGATATTGAACCCTTCAAACGGGTAATTCTTCCATTCTCCCGAACGTACAGGCTCCATTTTTTCTTCTTCTATGGAAGTAGTTGATGGATTATCAACTGTGATATTATGATGTGCAGCAGTAGCTTCTACTATGACATCTACTCAGAAAGCTAGAATTGTTAATGTTAATCACAGATATACAACAGATTATCTATCTGTTACATCAGATAGATTATCTATTGGGACAAACTCGAATAGGTAAAACAGAGTTGTACAATAATTTCGAATAGATGACCCATCTATTGCAATATATGACTCATCTATTGGTACAAATTAAAATAGTACTAAGACCTGTTTAAGTTACTGAAACAGGCAGACATATGTTGTAATAGATAATGCATCTAATGCAACAGGTTATACGACAGTTGCAATAAATGTATATATTTGTTTGATAATTTTTAGCAGATGTATAATCTATTGAAAAAAATATTCGTCTGTTTGTTTGTTGGAACAAATAATACACATTCACCATCTTCGGCTCATGTTGCTCTCCTGTGGCCCTTGTACATTGATCAAAGGTGCAAGACAAAGACAGAGAAGTTGCAATTTTTCTTTTTTCAATGCTTGATGATGCCTTGAAAATTTCTTTTTTTCTCCTCTTAGCCACCTTAATCTCTAATGGAGTGTATGGATATGAAATCCTCTTTGATGGAATGACACCCCTCTTTGATGTCATTTCTTTTACAGAAGCAGTTAATGTATTAATAGCATTAATCACTCCATCATGCTTCGCCTTGCAGTCTTGACATTTGCATGCAGAACATTCTCTAAAAGTGGCAAATCTGTATAACCAGTATGATCATAATCATAATGGTTTGTTATTTCAAAAACTATAAGAGGAGCACCACTACTACTGCCATCATTATCAACAACAAGCCCACCCTCTAAAATTATTTTGCTTATGATGGTTGTTGCTCCAAACAATTCTTTCTTTATTTTATCGATGACCTTAGGGTTGGATAAAGTTTGCACAGACTGTAAAGTAAGAAAAAAGGACATCTTCAACTCTCGATTGGTCTAAACAAGCCACAGATGGACAATCTAAAATAAATCAGTACATATATTAGAATGATAATGAAACCATTTTAAAAAATTATTAATTAAAACAAAAACTTAATTAGAATTAGACTTACTGCTTCCTTCGGGGGGTGAAGAGATTAAGAAATTTTGTATTTTTATCAGTATTGGCCGACAACCATCTTAGGATTCTTGGACAGGAAACTTCTTCTTGGTAGTTCACTTGTTGTCTCAAATAAGGAATGGATTCAAATGCCCAAGCCTATAAAATAACGCCAATAAATCAAAAGCATTATTGAATAAAAAAAATGAATCATTTCATAATAAAAGAAATATTTATCATGAAAGCCCATGAAAAACCCTATAAGTTGACTGTCCTTAGTGTTAACGGAGTTAACAAATATTTGACAGACATTTTGAAGCTTTCATAACCCCAAGGATAGTTGTTAAATGCCTCAAGATCCTTGGAGAGCTTTATCAAACCAAGTGGTATGTTGTTGTTAACGTCTCTCGCCCAAAGAACATTATGTATAAACCAAACCAAGAAAAATGATTGTTTGTACTTCTTTGAAAGTCTTTTACCTTTCAACGTTTCTATCAAATTTATATTTTTGAAGCTTGGACCAACAAGGGATACCAGGTCATCACGATCACTCAACTTGCCTTTGCCTTTTTTGGGTGTGCGGGGTATTTTTTTAGTTAGAATAGGTATAACTTTAGAAGGAGAAGGAGGATAACATTTTAATCCAGTAACTATGGAAAATTCCTTCCAACCAAAACAAACAGGCATGCCACAGTAATTTATGCACACCTCATCCATCTTATCTTTATTTTCATACATAAACCTATGCTTGAGAAGATCATATACCATTTTCATTTGAAAACGAGCATTGTTGTCCTGCGGTAAATCAAGATATTGCCTAAAGCAGCTGTCCTCTAAAATAAGCATCCATTTTTTATTCTTGAAGTATTTTTCTAAAGGCGTCAAAATATTTTCTCATGGAAGACTCAATCATGAAATCACGCGTTAAATCTGTGGCACTATCGCACTGCATTCTCACAGGATAACGATCAATGTTAAAGGTTTTGACCAACTCTTCGGTGGAAGGTCTATTAGCATTTAAATCTTCTCATTTGAAACA
Organism: Capsicum pubescens; assembly: GCA_030864215.1. NCBI lineage: Eukaryota > Viridiplantae > Streptophyta > Magnoliopsida > Solanales > Solanaceae > Capsicum > Capsicum pubescens. Next base: position 46,131,888 of record CM061542.1, on the reverse strand, counting down.
TTCCTCCTCTCCATGTTCACCATCTTCTGCTCCTGATTGAGATAACACTTGTAAAGCAAGCTCATAGAGTGGTGGATGTAGCCTAGATGCTTCACTTGTTCCTTTACCTGGACTAGATTTGGTTTTTTTTTGGAACCATATTATCTAAAATTAACAGAAACATAAAATAGATTATAATTGATTAATGCATCGTTAAAAAGGGATAACAGTAAATCAAATATGTACAATAGTAAAATAACAGTTCTAACAGATCACACATTTGTTGCACCAGGTAGGATATCTGTTGCAACATATAACTAACATGTTGCAGCGGATGAGCAATTTATTAGAAATAATAAAAATAGGCCACACATCTATTGCACCAGGTAGGATATCTATTGCAGCGTATAACCAACCTGTTGCAATGGATGAGTAATCCATTGAAAATAATAAAAACAGATTACTCATCTATTGCACCAGGCAGTTTATCTATTGCAGTAAATAACCAACCTATTGCAAGGGATGAGTAATCTGTTGGAAACAATAAAAATAGATCACTCATCTGTTGCTCCAGGTAGGTTATCTGTTACAGCATATAACTAACTTGTTGCAGCGGATGAGTAATTCATTGGAAATAATAAAATAGACCACATATCTGTTGCACTAGGTAGGATATCTGTTGCACCAGGTAGGATATCTGTTGCAGCATATAACCAACCTGTTGCAAGGTATGAGTAATCTGTTGGAAACAATAAAAATAGATCACTCATTTATTATGCCAGGTAGGTTATCTGTTGCAACTTATAACCAACTTGTTGCAGCGGATGAGTAATCCATTGGAAATAATAAAAATAGATCACTCATTTGTCTGTTACAACCTATAGCCAACCTGTTGCAATGGATGAGTAATCTATTGGAAATAATAAAAATGGATCACTTATCTGTGCACCAGGTAGGTTATATGTTGCAACCTATAACCAATCTATTGTAGCGAATGAGTAATCTGTTGTAAATAATAAAAACAGATCACTCACCTATTGAAACAGATCACTTATTTGTTGTCAAATAAGTTATCTATTGGATGAATATTGTTTAGATTTTTTCCAAACAGAAGAGTCGTCTGTCGCAACAGATGAATGATTTGTTAGGTCATTCATTTGTTGCATCAAATTTTTATTGTTGCATCATATTTTCATGTGTTGCATCAGATTTCCATTTGTTGCATCAAATTTGAATTTTTTGCATCAGATGTTTAATCTGTTGCATCAGATGTCGAATTTGTTGCATCAGATGTCGAATCTGTTGCATCAGATGTTTTATCTATTGCAATATATGTTTTATCTGTTACATCAGATGGTTCATCTGTTGCATCAGATGATTATCTGTTGCGTCAGATGGTTCATCTGTTGTGTCAGATGGTTCATCTGTTGCAACACCATTTTTACTAAAAAAAAACAACAAATCAATCCAGCAACACCAACACAATACACGCACACTAAGAAATCAACGATGACCAAAAATCACCAACAAATCAAATCAACAGTTCGACAACAAGAACTTTAATAACAACAAAAAATTATTTTTCACATCAAAAAGAGTAGAGAAGAAATGCCAAAAATTAGTGTTTTATTCAATTCACATTTCAAATTTAAGCAAGAAATATTGAAATTATTAACCAATACTAGAAGAAAAGTTGGCTCAAGTTCCTTTGTTTCTTCATAACTAAAAAGACATAATTTTTTACCTGTGAAAAAAGAAATGGAACGACGAAGAACTCAAAGTTGTCACCGGAGAACACTGCTTGTCACGATGATTGATGGTTGAAAGTCGAAAAGGAACTCGCCCAGCTATTTGTCGCCGGAGCTTAAAGTCGCCGGGAATTGAAGGGAGAAATTTTGCAAAACTGTTGGTTGGGAGAGAGTTGAGAGAGAGAGATGAGAGAGACGAGAGAGACGGTTGATTTGGAAAGGAGAGGGGCGTGGGTTGATTTGTATTTTTAAGAAGATTAGAAAGTTTTAAAAATATTAATCAAGTCCACAATTAACTTAATTAAGTTTCCTAATTATGTTTGACCTTTTAAGTTAGTCAATGTCAACAATTCTTCATTCAAGACTTAAATGACACCTTTTCTTCAATTTTCTCGAGAAAGTAATCCTCTTCTGCGATGAATTTTTGACAAATTTTATACATAGATAGCACGAGATTTTTTGTCGGAGTCCTTTATCTTCCTCAGTAATTTTTTCGTTGGTCTTCTCCGGCTTAATTTTTCGTTGAGTTTGAACCAAACAATTATGAAATTTATCAAAAAGAATAATAAACTTTCCAATGGAAGCCTTTATATTTTTCACTATTTTTAATTTCTTCCTTAAAGTTCCTCTTTAAAAGCTTCAAGGAAAAAAGTTAAAGATGCTTCCATGGAGATTTTTGGAGAAGATTATTTCATTGAAGAAGAATCCAACAAAGAAAGAGCAAGAGTTTTGAAGAAGTTGAGACCCACATATAAAATGAATAACTAAGAAAATTTAATTTAATTTATATTTTTTCAATTGAAAAAATAATTAATCTAATTGTATATATTAAGAAGAATATTAGGAGTTCTTAATGATATAACGACAAATGAAATAGTGACACGTGTGCAATTATATCATTTTAAGATTTTTTTTCCTTCCTCTCACACCATGGGAAGGTGAATACACCTTCTCTGTCACGTCACCTTCTAAGGTGGAAATAATTTCACTTTAAACAAGATTAGGGGTGTAATAGGTCACCATATGAGTTTGAGCGTGAAAGTAACTTTTCGTGTATAATTAGGGATGGAAATCATGACTTTTCCCTCTTCTTTGCTAAACGCCCCCTTATCGTATATGCTCCATCACTCAATTTTAACAAGTTATAACATGTTATTTACTTATATCCTTAAGTTATCAAATTAAATCAACTACTTCTTCTTGTGTAAATTTGATCATGTCTTTGGGCTCAAGTTTATGGGGAAAAAAAAGAGTTGTTACAAATTGACAATCAACATAAAAGTATTTAATTTATGATGAATTCTTACAATATATAATATGTCTAGTGAGCGATGTAGACAATGAAAATTTATATAATTGATTGTGGAAAACTTTAAGTGGGTTATAAATCAAATTAAAAAACTGCAAGGATTAAAAGAAGGGGCTCATATGAACGCTTCCCCCCACCCCCACCCCTCTCTTGAGGTGGAGCCAGGTAGGAGCGGATGCTCATCCAAAGTTTCTTTGATAGAAAATTATACAATCTGTAAAAAAAAATTAAAACTATTTTTTATTTATATAAAGTAAATGCTGAATTTGCTTAGCTTCTTCGTATACTTATTTCTTCATTTTTTTTTTTAATAAAAATTTTGACTCCATTGCTGCGATCTCCTAAAAAAAAAAATGGTTATGTTTACGTTAGAAAGTAATGGGACAACAGATTTCAGTTTTGATAGTTGTTGTTTGTCCTTAACTAATTTATCATCCTATTAGTTGTCACTCTTTGCAAGTTGGTGTTCAATTGGGATAGGTCCACTTCTTTGAAGCCATTTTCACATTATCATATTTTTCACCTTTCAAAATCCCACTCCAACAAGTGCATAGCTGTAATTGTTGATTGTTGATTACATCAACATATTTCATATATCTCATTTTAATTAGCCTTTAATGAAATAAACAATAAGTTTTAATCAAAAAATGTTTGTTTTAGAGAGTTCAAAATATTTGGTCAAGCTATTAGGAAAAAGGTACTTTTGAGTAATACCAAAAGTTACTTTTCAAATGTTGAAGAAATAGCTTACCTATGGGGTATTTTTAGAATCTTAGTCAAGTATAAATTATTGCTCTAATTTTGAGAAAAGTAATTTTTAAATTGATTCGTCAAATATAAATTACTATTCTTCAAAAAAAAAAATCTCAAAAATAGCTTTTCTGCAAAGTATTTTTAAAATCTTGGTCAAGTATAAATTATTGTTCTAATATTAAGAAAAGTAACTTTTCTAATTGATTTGTCAATTATAAACTGCTATTCTTCAAAAATAGTTTTTCAAAAAAATACTTTTGACAAAAAATATTTTTCAAAACAAGACATTTTTAAAAGTTCGGATAAGTAAATAGGCTTAGTTGGGATAAGTAATACTCTCCAAAAATATTTTTTTGAAAAATACTTATGACAAAAAAATATTTTTTAAAAGTCAATTTTATAAATTAAATAAATAGGCTATTAGCGTATAACTTTTAGGGAAAAGGACACTTTATGACCTTTTTAAAAAATAATAGCTCAATTATAGCCCAAGTTTGGCATTTGGACAAATAATGTCCGGTCGGCTAAACAAATGTCATTTTATGGTCATTTCCTAATCTTTCCCAATTTTGGTCATTTTGATCCACGTAGTCCATATACAGTCCATATACGATACTGATACAGTCTATATACAATACCGATACAATATTCAACTTGACAAATTCGGCCCTTTTAAAAATATTTTAATTTTTTTTTAACTATAAATTTTTAAATTGATCAAATATTCTGCTTTTTCTTATTGTTTAGAAATAATAATTAAATTATATAAAAAAGATATAATTATTAAATAGAATATGAATCTATATAAGATATATGTATAGAAATTGTATAGTTCTATCAAATATGTATATGTACAATATATAGAAAGTGTATACAAATTATATAATTATTGTGTAAAACGTGTAAAAAAAAAGTACAGTTATTATATAAATTATGTATCAAAACTGTATAATTTCCGTATAGAATATTTATGTATAAGATTTGTATAAAACCTGTATAAAAGTTGTGTAAAAACGGTATAGAACCAGTCAGTAAATTAAAATGGCTAGAAAGTGAAATTTAAATTCCATGGTCATTTTCAAGGAAATAGTTTAATTTGAAGTGCAAATGTACAGTTATTATATAAATTATGTATCAAAACTGTATAATTTCCGTATAGAATATTTATGTATAAGATTTGTATAAAACCTGTATAAAAGTTGTGTAAAAAGGGTATAGAACCAGTCAGTAAATTAAAATGGCTAGAAAGTGAAATTTAAATTTCATGGCCATTTTCAAGGAAATAATTTAATTTGAAGTGTCGTTTCTGTCTTTTCCCCTAACTTTTATGGACAATATTTCAGGTAATAAGTGTTATGGCTTGCCCTGAATTTTTTACTTTACTTGGAAGTTTTAGATTTCTATAAATAAAAGATTTTTACTTTTCAAATGCAACATAATATCATCTCTAATGTAATCGTTTAAAGAGTAGTTTTGTGGGAATACACTGAATATGTTGTTGCTGCTATAGGCTAATTGGTCAAATCATATCAATAATTTATTTTTAGCATATTCTCTTTGTGATTTGATTTATCACCGACTTAATTTACAATTATTACCTTTCGCATGACGTCCTATTAATTTCGATCCCAACAATAAAAACATTTAAAAAAGATTCTTGGCATTGCTTTGCTTTCCTTTCAATTACTTGATTGGTAAAATCTTAAAGTACCTGAATATGTATCTTTTGGGGTAAAAAAAAAAGTTACTTCAAGAGCTCTTTAATTGGGTAAACTGTCATAATGTTGTTTGTATCTACAACATATGTATATCATCATTCATCACTACAATAGAAAAATAACTATGCCTTAATTTCAAACAAATTAACATCAATTTTATAAACTATATTTCTCTATTTAAATTCAACTCCTATCATCATCATTAAAATTGAAATTTGTTTACTTTAAGGGTATTTTGTCAAACCACCATAAGATATGCTAGCAGGAACAGAGCCACAACGGCAAATTCAATAAACTCAATAATTTTAGCTTATATTTTGTATTTGAGGTAAAAAGTTTATTTTAATATGTACCAAAAATCTATTTAGAATTCACAAACTAAAAAGTCCGTCTTTTGTCTCTACTTATAACTTATAAGATAAGGTTTTAGATCTTGTTTTAATTTACTATTCCACCAGTTTTAATTTGATTGTCCTATTGTGACTTGACATGAAGTTTAACAAAATTTAAAAAAAAGTTGAATTTGTGTAATACTAAATTAAAGATACGTAGAATGTATCAAAATATTTTTTGATCTTATGATATTAAACATGTTATGTTGAAAGTTCACATTAACAACAACACATATCTAGTATATTCCACAAAGTGGATATGAGGAGGGTACATGTACGTTGTACCACTACCTTAGAGATGAGACGGCGAGGTTGTTTGCGATAGCACCCGACTCAAGATAAAAAACAGTTCATAAAAGGCATAGTATAAAAACAATAGGTATTAACACACAACAAATAATAACAGAAACAAGACTATCACAAAGTAATACTACAATCATCTATTCGAAACAATAGACAATACGAAAATTTCACAAATAAGATACTACAAGCATAGCACTATGATTACTAACACAAATATAAAAACAAAAATAGGTCAAATAAATTAAACGGAGTAATACTTCATTGAATAATGTTACCGTCTGTTGGCTGTAAAAAAAGTTAGCTTTACTGCTCTTATGGGCCTGTACTACTGACAAAACAGTTGTTATCACTTATCAACATGGGATTTTTGCAATTTGATTATTTGCAGGGATCAATAAGGCCAATCTGAATTGCTATTTTGGGTTTTTCTTCTTTGTTTCATTCATTGCAGTCCCTTTCAGTAAAGCCCTAAACCATTGAATTATATTCCCCAATACTAATCAACTATGTTATTCGAACTTTTCAGAAATAGTGGATCATTTAAAAATTCGACATGCATCCAACGGTATTTTGAAGAGTCTAAGCGATAGATAATTAACGTTGTTCATTTTTTTTTTAAGTTCACGGTCACCAACATATATGAATTATTGGTTTTTTATAAGTTTCACACTTAAATTTTAATTATAGGTTGTTTCATTTTCCTACATGAATGATCATCGTTTATGTATTAAAACACACCTCAACTATAAGTTGTTCTCGTTTCTACCTGGACAATGATGATAGTTTAGATACAAAAAGAGTATCATCTGATACATCGATGTTGATAATCCAATTAGGAAAAGGAAATAGATAATCATTGGGTATTGACCTCGTGAAGAAGTGATAGGACAAATATGTGTTTCGGACCATTATTTATTTATTTTTCTTTTAGCTTCTCATTTAGTGTCTGATATGCATATTGTGTTCGATTAAATTAGAATCCTCGCTGAAAAATTCCAATAAAAATGCTCACTAACTAAGATGACTCCCTATTCAGCATGGTTTTAAGTTTATTTTTTTCATGGCAACATGAAAATAACTTCCATTATTTGTATCTATAAATTTCCAGATATTTTTCAAAATCATTAAGTAAAGTTGGTTCCCTTTTTCATCAATAGGGTAAGCAATCCAAAAATGGTCAAATTTTGAATTATGAAGAAAGCCAACTATTGAATCCATCAGCACCCCTTTTCCCTTCTGGTACCCACTAATATTTATTAGAGTTGTTCAATAGTGTACTTTTCTATTTTTGGAACCCTTTCGTTTCTGTTCTCAGTGACCTCAGTGATACATTGTTTCTAAAAAGGTCAGTACCCCAATCAATCATATTCTTGCATATCCACTTCTATTTTCCCAATAAATCTGGTGTTCGGGTCAGCTTCTATGCATCTTAACTAATTTTACACATACTACAAGTACAAGCACTAGTGAAGTTAGGAATATCGCTAAGAATGTTCACGAAATAATATATATTTATAACAAGTAATATTTGATTAATATAAGTTTTACTATTATTTTTTATATATACAATATAATTTTTCGATTAATGGTATTCGTCCATGTTACCTCTATCCACCAAGTTTGAGACAGATAAGAAAAATGACCTAATGCTTTTTTATCTTTGTTGGGATTTAAACATGAGATGTCACGGGTCTCAACCACTTCATCGACCACTAAGTCATGCTCTTGGGTTACACTGTTGTTTTTATTTAATATAATATTGGCCCGAGAGAATTTTAAACAGGAAATATTGTCAGATTCATGTAGCCGACCCCAACTAGCTGGGATTGAGACGTAGTTATTGTTGGTGTATATATATTTGTGTTAGCTAAGAAATGAATTTTCAAGATTTCCAGTAAGACTGCTGAAGGGAATTTCATTCACAAGGCTAGATGACACTAGCTAAATCAAGAAGCTCAATATGGAGCAGAGAGCAAGATATAGCATTTGAGAATGCATTGGCAACTTATCCTGAGGATTCTGCAGATAGGTGGGAGAAAATTGCAGCTGATGTATCAGGGAAAACCTTAGAGGAAGTTAAGAATCATTATGAAATCTTAGTCGATGATGTGAGCCGGATCGAGTCAGGTTGTGTTCCTTTGCCTTGCTACAACTCTTCTGTTGACGGGTCATCGAGCCACGGTGGTGGTGAAAGAACAGGAAAGAAGAGTGGGATTTCAGGGAGGTTAAACGGTGAGACAAATGATGGAGGTAAGGCTTTAAGGTTGGAGCAGGACCGGCGGAAAGGGGTTGCTTGGACCGAGGATGAACATAGGTCAGTAACCGTTGAGGTTCAGTTACTTCAGTACAATTTGTTGTGTCTTTGTAAGAAAATCGTAAGTACATACATTGTGTTTGAGGCTGATGCATACTTTCATTTAGCGTGTCTTAGTTTCCTTTTTAGTCCATTTCAAATAAATGTCTCTTGCCTTCTATGACATATTGACATGTTTAAAACCTAAGATTAAAACACATTTTAGTACATTCTACCTTTTGTTAGTTTAAAACCACAAGATTCAAAATTTTACTCTCTTAAATTCCGCGCCAAGTCAAAGCTAGACAAACAAATTGAAACAGAGGGACTATCATTTAGGATAGTAGTAGTTTCTGTTTCTTTTTAATTTCCCTTCATGTTCAGTGAATATAATCTTATCAACCTTAGCTTTATGCTCCTTCTGGCAAAAACTTTCTTTGCCTTATGAGGGTGTACTTCATCAAGTCACAAGACTAAGCTGTTGCCAGACATTTGTTGAACTGTATTATGCTGCTCTCATTTTCAGATAATACTCTTTCGGTGGGAGATATAGTCGATAGAGAAATTCTAAGTGATTAAGTTTTTTTTTTTTAAGTCAGAATGTTAAGATTTAGATTTCTGATTATGCATAAGACAGTAACTACATATTGATGTCTCTTTTCCTAATCCCTAGAGCTTTTGTTTGTCCAATTTAAGCTACCTGCAAGTGCATGACATTGGTTTTTAAAATAGATAAAACGACATGATAATATAACTAGTTAACCATAAGAGGTGTCTCCCAAGCAGCGCAGATCATTGTGGCAGACATACATAGCAGCAAAGTATGACTGCTTTACCGAAACTCGTGTTGGCTATTGAATATAAGCAGCATATTTAAGCTCTGTGAAGTTCGAGATCACAATATGTAAAATTGTTGCGGACAGGCATGATCTTTTCATTGTTATTTCAACTTTATTAAGACACTCTTTGTCCTGTATCTTAATCAAATAATGGTTCACTTAAGACTCTCCATTCATCCTAAAATGAGTGTTGTACTTCTTGAAATTCCTGAAACTGGATCTTGTTTTGTAGCAATTGGACTTTTCACTTTGTTGGCTGTAAGAACCAAGGGTGCAGAGAAATAATTGACGATGCATATATATTTATTGACATCTTCTGCATTCAGACACAGTTCAACATCCTTTCAATTTTGTATTTGACAGGTACATACCTCTTCTTCATTTGCTTTATTGTTGTTGGTGTGCAGATTGTTCCTTCTTGGTCTGGAGAAGTATGGAAAAGGTGATTGGCGAAGCATTTCTAGAAACTTTGTTGTGACAAGAACTCCTACGCAAGTAGCCAGTCATGCCCAAAAGTATTTCATACGTCTGAACTCTATGAACAAAGATAGAAGACGAACAAGTATACATGACATTACTAGTGTTAATAATGGAGATGTCTCAGTACCTCAAGTTCCAATCACTGGCCAAACAATTGGTGCTGGAGTAGCAGGTTCTTCTGGCAAATCCAACAAACATTCTCAAACAGCACCAATCGCTCCCGTTGGAGTTGGCATATATGGAACAACCACCGTCGGACAACCAGTAATTGGACAACTTGTTAACGTGGTTGGCCAGAGGCAAATTCAGGATTTGGACATTATGAATTCAAGTTTAGGATTTTACTATAGCCAATCATGATCTTCTTGGTACTTATCTAGTGAACTTTTTAACATGCATACAGGATGTGAGCCAAAGCTACTGGCTTCGGATGAACCCATAAGTTCAACACTACATCCGCCTCTGTTGTTGGTACACCGGTGAATCTTGCTCCACCGACATACATGTCATACGGTGTCCAACCTCCAATACCAGAAGCAGTGGTTTCTGGTGCTTACAATGAAGCACAAATCTACACATTAGTGACATATTTTTGAAACATAAGTGTACAAAGACAAGTGAAGAGTCTTATGCTTATTCATGTTTAGTGCTATCTTCTTCAGTGGTGCATGAATAATATTTTTCATCGTCACATAAACATTTGCTCTGGATTTTGATCTAGTGGTAAGAGCGCCGTTAGATTATTCTACCTTCGCGATGTAGGGATAAGGCTTAGTACACCATGTTGTCCAGAATCCATGGATTATAGTGGCCATAGAGTTGGAGCTGGAAATGAAGATGAACATATTCTACTTTTTGTAAAAAATATTTGAAATAATATCCCTACTTGTATGTACTTATAAAATTTAAAAAGAAAAACTTACAGTCAAAAAGCAGATTATAAGGTATTTTTTGTTGTAAAATTAAGCTAAAAGAGTAGCAATACAGACAAGAAAGTAGGTAAAATACATATAAATATACATACAATTACTTTAGAAAAATACATATAAATATACATACAATTACTTGAGATACTTCTAGAAACAATATACGTTCAATATATACTACAACTTGAAAACATATATGCATTATATATATACCACTATAGTAGAAAACATACACACAAATATCCATACAATATATACTAGTTGAAATACTGCTTGAAACAATATTTATTCAATATATACTACTTAAAATGCTACTTTAAACAACATACAACATATATACATTACATATTGTTCTACTTTAGAAAATATACACACCAATATACATACAATATCTAGTTATATACTACTTGAAATACTACTTTAAACAATATACATTCAATAGATACTACTTGAAACAATGTATATACAACATATATATGTACAATATATACTACTTAAAATACTACTTGAAACATTATACATACAAAATATATACATTACATATATACTATTTTAGAAAACATATACATATGTATACATTAAATATTTACTACTTTAGTCTATAGAAAATATATATACACATATATATAAATATATACATACAATATATACTACTTAAAATAATATACATACACCCTATATACATTACATATTATACTACTTTAGAAAACATCTACACATGTATACATTCAATATATACTACTTTAGTTTATAGAAAATATATACAAACATATACGTACAATAAATACTACTTAAAGTACTACTTGAAACAATATACATACAACATATATACACTACATATTATACTGCGTATGTATACATTCAATATATATTATTTTAGTCTATAAAAAATATATACACATATATATACAATATATACTACTAAAAATACTACTTTAAACATTATACATATAGCAAATATACATTACATATATACAATTTTAGGAAAAGGTATACACATGTATACATTGAATATATACTACTCTAGTCTATAGAAAATATATACACATATATATACAATATATACTACTTAAAATACCACTTGAAACATATATACATTACATATTATATTATTTTAGAAAACATATACACAACATATATACATTACATATTATAGTACTTTATAAAATATACATACATTTATACATACAATGTATACTACTTAATATAATAATACTTAAACACATATTCGAAAGTTTACATACACTACTTAAAAGATAAACTTATATAGTATTTTTTATATGTCAATACAAGTTGTGTAAGTATCTGACCAAAAAAAAAACAAGAAAAGTTGTGTAAGTAATATTTGGTAACATTATTTTTATTTTTTCATTATATGTATATATGTTTGTTATGTTTATGATTTTATGTAAAGTTTGATAGTAATATATTAAAAGTATTTAATTTAAATTAGACATTCAATTTACATGGAAAAAATATGTAAGGAGTGAATGAATCTTGTATTTGATTGATTGCAAAATGATCAAAAACTTATAAGTTACAAGATTGACAATTCTACAAATTTTGCATCATTTTTCCAACTCATTCATGTTAATATTAATGGGAACTGCCTGAGAAAAATCAAAACCAATGAGGCCAAAGCCATGCATTGGACTTGATTGTGCTGAGTTCTCCCTTGGAGTCAAAATTTCTTCAAGATTTTGTTTCTCCACCGGCTCCATCTCCATTCCTTGATTTCTTCGTTCCGCTCTAATACAATCTCTAAGGCAAACTAGAACATTCATAGCATTGTCTCCCAATGAGTGTCGGTTGTCTCTAAGCTGCTGCTGTCCCTGACTAAAAACACTCTCTGATTCAATGATTGACATTGGAACATTCAATATATCTCAAGCTAATTTTGAAAGTACAGGATATTGTCTTTCATTATCCTTCCACCAATCCAATGCGTTGACCCTTGCTCTATGATCCTCTATCGTCTTTCTAAGATAATACTTAAGCTCTTCCCAAGAAATGATTCGGTGTGATGAAGGCGGCATCCTGTCCCAAATATTTAAATGAAAAAAGTAATCAAGATAACTACTATGTGCCTACATTTTAGAAGATGATGGCTCCTCAGAAGGTTGGGGTGGGAGTTGGAGTGATATGTGTCGGTACAACGTCATCAAGTAAATCGGCATAATGGTTGTATAATGCGTCCATGTAATTGTTTGCATCACCCATAGTCTTAAACAAAACAAGTTCTTCTTCAGGTTGTATATATAAAGCTCTATAAATAATAGAAGTTAATTCAGACATAGTACTATATTGCATACATGGATTTACTATAGCACCAATTAAGTAAATTGGTGGAAGCGGATAAAAATATTTTAAATTTATCAATCATTGCATCAGTACCTTCTTTGTAACCTTCTTTATTCTTTTATTCATTAAGCAAACAAGAAATGTTGGCTAAATAAGCTAAAATATTACAAATAGTAGGACAATAAGCACTAGAAAATTCAACCATAACTATATAATTTTTTTTCAAAAATTTAACAAGATCATCATTGCTATAAAAGACTTTTGAAAGAAGAAAGACTTTTGATGAGCTGTCTTGATTGTCATGGCCATAAAAGAAAAGTTCCTTGTGAAAAATCATTGGTCCTTGATGAGCAATGAGCAACTTGTGTTGATAATACATTGTAAAATTAAGTTAAAAGAGTAATAATATAAATAAGAAAGAAGATAACAAATATAAAGAGAGACAAAAAGACTGTATGTTTTCCAAATCTTCAAGTGGTTTAGTGTCTACAAGTATTTCTCAAGTAAGTCTTTCATAATCTAATATGCATCTATTTATACTCTTACAAGAGGATAGTAATAAGGTTGCGTTAAATCCTTTCTCCGTTCATTTTTACTTTCATGTTTTGACTTGACACACCCATTAAAAAAAGTAATTATTGGTATGACTATTTGTAATGCCCTGGAGTTTTTATTGTTTAAATAATGCATGAAATGAGTCCTTCAGACCCCAATATCGAAGATATCACTTAATATTAAGTTTGAATGAGTTGGGGGCATTTTTAGGCTTAGAAAAGACCCTTGCGCCATGAAATGGGGACCCCGCGGCAGCCCCGTTCTGCAAACCCCCCCCCCAACGAGAGGCTACTTCTTTGGGTTCACACCAGGAGTTGCACCACAAACACTCTGGTTTGCGCTATGAACCTCCGGGTTTGCAATGGCGGTCGCATCGCAAACCCCCTCGCCGTGCATCAATTAGGCTATATTTTTATTATATTTTAAGGGCATGAGGATCTTTCACATCCTTAAGTCGTTCTCAATCCCTTATGTACGTGTATAGGGTCTTAAAAATGACTTCACATCAAAAAACCTTTTATTCATCTTTCAAATAACAAAAGAGGAGAAAACCACTAAGGGTTCAAGGTTCTCAAGCTCCTAGGGTCAACTACGCTAAATTCTCTCCACTATAAGTTATGTAGAACTAACCTAACTTTAATGGGAGTAATTATGATGATTTTAATGATCCCTATATTGTATATGTATATGTGAAGAGACTTTGAAATTGATTGGAAATCATGAATAACGAAACCTCTTTTTATGATGAACTTATGTGTTTACTATAGGGTTTTCTATAACTTGAGAGTTTATTTATGTATATATGTTATGGGTTTTGGCAGTGTTTAAAGTGTTTGAAATATGAACCCCCATTTCATGATAAGAGCTAAGTGTTTAATATTTGTTGTGGATTCTTAAATAAACACAAAATATGTGCATGTATTATGAATTTTGAAGTGGATTTGATAGCATAAACTATAAGTCTCCATTTTCGATCATTAGATTTATTAGTGACTAGTGTTGGAGTTGTTTTTAATGAATGGTGATAAGCTTGAGTTTAAATGTCTCTTTATCAATTATGCATTGTCATTTTATATATTTTAAAAGAGGTGTTTCTTGTTTCTAAATGCTCTTATTTCCTAATGGAGAATTGCATGTGATTGATGTAAGAATTGGCCACCATGCATTGAAGTCTTGAAAATAGAATGATGCTATTTGAAATAATTTTCTCATGTTATGTTTAAATCTTTTAGTGGTCATTAATAAGATTTTGAATGAAAGGGCTATGAATATGATATGATTTGATATGGCTTGTAAGACTAGGTATGACGATACCTATTATGGAATGCCCTTAACAAGAAAGAAGTAAATATTTTGAGAATGGAACATGATTTTAAAGACTAAAATTGGGCTTAAATAGAGCTAAATGATTACCCAAAAAAAGCATGAGCACAAGGACTCATTGCTGAAAATCGTATTTTGCCAATGCGGAATTTATGATATGTTATCCTACATGGAGGATAATTAAGACATCTCGTATGGGGATGCCTGCGGTATGCTTACATAGAGGTACAACTTACGAAAACTCTAACCCTTGCGGAAAACTTGGATTGGGGGCATGGACGTCGAGTCAATGACGAACCATATAGCCCGTGGGTAATCAGAATTGTAGGGTGTACGATCTAGCTCAAAATTTAAAGAAAAGAGTTAAGTCTATGTTTTTACAAGAATAATTTGAAGCTCTTTAATTATGCCCATGTGTTTTGATCTATATTATGTTAAATTATTTTTATAATGCTCCTGATTATTTTTATGAAATATATTTTATTTTTGAATTATTCTGCATACCAATACATTTCAAGTATTGACCGTCCTCGTGGCGGCTGCATTATCTTATAATGTAGGTTCTAAGGCATAGTCTCGCGGTTCAGCTCAACAGTCACTTTCAGAACTTCAGAGTTAATGAGTCTCCCTTACTTCGGAAGGCGTTTATCCATATGTTGGTTTCTTTTAGTCTCAAAGTCAAACTAGAGATATTGTCCCGGTATAGACAGACTAGTATTCAGTAGAGACTTCGTAGGCTTCTGGGTTTATGTTTAGATGGTATGATGTACTTAAATTTGATTATGCGACTTTCCACGTTTCAGTTTATCTTTTGCATTTATATTTCATATGAATAATGCTTATGATATTTATGCTAAGGGGTTTCTCGGGCCTTCGTGGTTTGGGATGCCCGTCCCGGCCAGGGCCCCAGCTTGGATTGTGACACTATTTTAGCATAACACCCCTATTAAATGATGTTTACTATTGTGTCTTGAAATTAATTTGGAAAAAAATAATTAATGCTAAAAATATAATAGAAGAAAAATGTCTTTTGTTGATTTGTCATAAATGACAAGTAAAACTAAAAATCAAATTAGAAAAATAGTAACAAGTAAAAACGAACGAGGAAAGTATAACACTAACCCTTGACAATGTGGGAAAAATCGTGAGAATGTTGGAGAGATAATAGAAATGTGGATACTTACTTAACATAATGGTGGAGTTAAAGGATTAATAGTCATCTATGTATAATGATATTATTTACTACAACATTTTTCAAATTTAACATACAACTTTTAATTGGACTTGGAATTTTCATGATAAAAAAATAATTTTCAGATAGAATAAAGAAATTATTCCGAAATAAATAAAGTATAAAAAGCATAAATCTCATTACGATGAGAGCTAGTTACTCTGTATTCTATATTTCTTTTTAATATTTTATAAAATCCCAAAACATTGCTAGACGAATAGATTATTTTTTTTTGGATATGTTATATTACTGATACATAATGTGTAATTATGTAATACCCCGAACTTTTCTTAAGCTTAATTTCGCCTCGAGAAGGTTAAGGAATGACTTCCTAAGTGAGTATCATTTTAACCATATAGAGTTTCCCTAATTTCGACTTTTAATCACATGAAAAAATTGATAATCTTTCCGTCGATATAAGATTTGCCCAAATCCGATATCCGGGCAAGAAATTATGGCTAATTTAAGTCCTAGTCATAAAACACCATCATTTTAGTGCTTGTCGCGTCGCGGAGGGTGATACGGGACAAATGGCCTACTTATCTTTTGATGACATTTTTTGGAGGCCAACACATAGAGACTCAAGACTTGGTCACCTCGAGAAAACAAGAACATGCATGGAGGACCCGTTTTGAGCATAACTTAAAGCAATCTCGCGTGTGGAAGAATGCTTGGAGCCTTGAAGACTTAAGGACTCTCGACTTTGGACCACCTTTGTTGGTTCACGGTTTTGGTGCCTTTACTAAGGGCATTTCGGTCACTTAGCCTAAGGGGCATTTTGGACAATTCATATTGTCTTCCAACACACCAAGGCCGCCCCTCTCATTAAGGGTAGTATGGTCTTTTTGTCTTTTTTTGTAATACACTATAAATAGGCCCCTTAGTCTTATTTTTCACTTAGTTTTTGGAGGATGGAGAATTGAAAGAAATATTCTCTCTCTCTTTGAGAGTGTAACTCCATTAGTTGTAGGACTTGGAAAAGTCACCCTTAGCATAGGGCTTGGAAAAGCCAATATTGATCTTTGCTTGGAAACGGTAGATCTTGAGGCGAGTTCGTTCCCTTGGTGGTCACCGTAAGAGTGTGGTTTTGATTGTTACATTCATTAGGGGTTTTTGAGTTTAATATACTCTTTAGTTCTTAATCTTGTAATAATCTTGGTCTCACTATCTATCTTTATTTTTCTTGTAATCGTGTATGTGTTGTTGTAGTGGACTGTTTTGGGCCTTCGTTGGATCCGAAACTTGTATTGTTGTTGTACATCTTGTTCATCACGTTTTGGTACTGTTTTGGTGTTGAAATACACCCTTGTATCTTGTATTCTTGTTGTTGGTAGCGAATCCGAGAGTGGTCTCCATTTTGGTCCTCAAATCCTTAAGGTTAGTGGACTGTTTTGGAGTTGATTTGTGGACTGTTTTGAGCCTTTTTCTTGTGTTCCTTGTCGATCTTGTATCAGAGGGGGTCTATTTAACAATTGTCAAATTCAAGTGGAACTCCGCGATAGTGGCGCGTTGCACTGGAGTTCCAGGTCCCAACCAGTGGGACAACGCGATGGCACCGCATCGCGATGACCACCAGAATCCTGTTTGGTAATTTCCAGTAAGCCACCGCGATAGTGGCGCGTCACGGTGGCCCATAAAATTGGATTTTCCAGTTTAATTTTTCCAGCTTCGTACAGAAGTTAAAAAGGGCACTTTGGACTTTTTTCAATCCTATTAAACCGTACAAACACCAAATTAAAGTCATTTACAAGCATTCTATGAAGTTTTTCTCAAGTTTTCTCTCAACAAAAACCCCAAATACCCAAAACCTCTTCCAAGAATCTCAAGAATCCACTGTAGCTTTCACAAATTGAGTTGAGATTCGAGGTTCCCAAGACAAAGGCTTCAAGAACCCTCACTCAAATTAAGAAAAAAAGGTCTTAAGCAATCTTCTTCATCTACAAGTCAGAATTTAAGGTATGTGGGGTTTGAACAAGACACTCCTTTCGTCTTTGTGCCCAAAAGTTGTTTTAAATTACAAGAATATATGGTTTCACATATTTTCTTATGAAAATTGAAGTATGGGTTTGTACCCTTTGTTTTTGTTCTTGAGATTATGATAATTTCCATGTTTTAGAAATTGAGCTACATGAGTATGTTGAGATTTTAATGCATGATGGTGAAATTCCAGATTTCTCTATGATTTATGAATCTTTATGACCTCTAGTATGCATTTTGATGAGTCTTAACTTGAGATTGAACTATGGGCCACTAAGCCCTACTTGAGAATTTCAATTTTATGAACTTATGTGCTATAAGCACCTATGATTTTAGTACTTTGAGATTATTGAGAAATATTTGACCTTTTTAGTCCTAATAGAGTTGGAATCCACATTGATGTTCTATTAAAGCAAATAGTAATACATTTTGGTATTCAGTATAGATCCTTGAGTTATTTGAGAAGGATTTCCTAAGAGTTCTGAGCTAAGTATGGGAGTAGTATTTAGCACCGAGTTGGGTATGATTCCGAGGTCTCATACCCCAGAACTACGTGTCATCATAGGAATGAGATTTATGGGCCCGAGGCCGAGATAGTGATCACTGAGTTGAGGTTATACTCTTTGGAAAGAGTATGACGCCTCTTCCCATCGTGAGGTTTCTTCCATAGGAGGACAATACACTGGACTCCATGTAGCTCACATGGTTTATGTCGGTTAGAAGAAACTCCCGAGTGTCCAAGTTATTAAGTTCTAAGTGTCCCGAGTCTGAAAGATTTCTAGAGTTTCTAAGTGTTAAAAGTTCTTAAAAGTTCTAAATCCTTGAGTTTTAAAGTAGTTTTACTCTCCACATAATAAAAGCATGAGTTGAAAGTATTGTTTTAAAGTTTCCCTTAGCCTTCAAGTATTGAGAATAAGAGAAGAGTTCAGATTTTGAAAGTTAAGTATATTGACTCACGAGTTTTTTGTTACATGTTCTATTATTTATGATTTAGGATCTTTATATTTGAGACCTATTCGAGCTATGTGAGTCATTCATATTGCATGCATAATTTTACTAAGAGTATTGATATTCTTTTATATAAATGCATACACCCCCATATACTCAATACATTCCCAAGTGTTGATCCATATATATGTTTGTGTGCTATATTGTCTTATAATGTAGGTCCAGGTGCTCAGTCTTAGCATTGATCGTGATTCCCGAGTGCCTTTGCCTACATCCCATAGTTGGTGAGTCCTCATGGTTTGAGGACCTAGTATCTCATATTTCCAGTTACTATTTCTTTCAGTTAGTCGAGTCAGTTGGGGGCTTGTCCCAATGGCTCTATAGTTCATTATTGAGTAGAGATTTGTCAGACTAGACTAGTGGTTGAAGTATTTCAAATTTATTCTCAGAATTTGATATTTCAGATTATGTTTTCCCGTCATTTCAACTTTGTGTTGGTATACGATAGTATCGTTGCTTGGTTTACCATTCCAAAGTGAGAGATAAATATAGTATCAGGCTCAAAGGGTTAGCTTTGGGCCACTTGTAGCCTTAAGCACCGTGTGACGCTTTGGGATGTGATTTTGGGGCATTACAAACTTGGTATCAAAGCCTAAGGTTTAAGGAGTCCTAGGGAGTCTGACAAGTCACGTTGAGTAGATTTTTGATCATCGGTGTGTAGCGCGTCACATCTATGAGCAAGAGGCTATAAGACGTTTTAGGAGAAAGTCGTTTCTTTATTTCATATTCTATCGTGCCTACAGTGTCTCTCTATCGTCTATTAATTCATACTTTTTTATTTCAAAAAATGCCTCTCTGAAGAGCGAACGCCCACAGAAACAATACTAAGCAACCCCATCCTGTTGATCCCTTGAATGAGACTGTGTCTCATGCTGAGTTTCAGGCGGCCTTTCAGTCGTTAGCCCAAGCAGTCGCAGCAAATGTTCATGCCAATCAGGCCCCAGTTCCACAATAGCAGGGGGTTGATCTAGCTGCTGTGAGAATTCGTGATTTTATGCGGATGAATCTGCCAGAGTTCTATGGGTCTAAGGAAAAAGATGACCCAAAGTATATCTTGAGGAGGTGAGGAAGATCACACAGGTGATGCATGTTTCTAAGGAGGAAAGTGTTGAGTTGGTGTATTATAGGCTGAAATACATAATGTATGACTAGGTTGTTGCATGAAAGAACAGTAAAGGGGAAGGTGATGCCCCCATTACTTGGCAGGCATTCCAAGATGCATTCTTGGATAAGTTCTTTCCATTAGAGATGAAGGAGGTGAAAATAGAGAATTTTATGAACTTAAGGCAAGGCTCCATTACTATTAAGGAGTACTGCTTAAAGTTCAACCAATTGGCCAAGTATGCTCCTGATTTGATTTCTGACACCCGAGCTAGTATGAGCAAGTTTGTGACAGATGTGTCTGGTATGGTACTGAAAAAGTGTAGAACTGTTATGCTTAATAGGGATATGGATTTTGCAATACTGATGATACATGCACAACAGATATAGGCGGACAAGATAAGGGAGAGAGATAGAGTAAGAGGTAACAAGAGGGCTAGGTCAGAGCAGCACCTTCATCTGCTAGTGCTCCCGTACCTAAAAATAGGCAGGAGCAAGGGAACAGGTCTTCTGTGTCTAGGTCGCAGAACAGTGTAAGTAACAGGCCTCGCTATCCTCCATGCACCAAGTCTGGTAGGGAGCATCCCGGTGAGTGCTTAGCAGATCAGAGGGGTTGTTTTAGTTATGGCAAGTTGGGCCACAGACTCAGAGAGTGCCCCCATGCTAGACAGGGGAACAGAGATGGCCGACCTCAGACTCAGGACACTAGTGCACTAGCTCCCGTAGCCTGTTCAACCCCTGTTTATGGCGCTTTATCTAACACTGTCGGCGGTCAGTGCCAGAACAGATTTTATGCCTTACTATCCCTCCAGGAGAAGGAGAATTCTCTCGATGTTGTTATGGGTGTGCTTCGTGTATTTCACTTTGATGTTTATGTGTTGTTGGAACGTGGGTCAAGTTTTTCTTATGTGACCCCACTTGTTGCTGTGAGTTTTGAAGTGAGTCCCAAAATTATTTCTGAGACTTTCCTAGTTTCCTCTCCAGTAGGGGAGTCTGCTGCTGCTAAGAAAGTATATAAGAGGTGTACTGTCATTGTCCTCCATAGAGTCATACTTGCTAATTTGATAGAGTTGGATATGGTAGATTTTGATGTTATTCTGGGTATGGACTGGCTTCATTCTTATTATGCATCTATAGACTGTTGTACCCGTGTAGTCAAGTTTCAGTTTCCTGATGAACCAGTTTTTTAGTGGTTCGGGAGTTCAGTATCTCCCAAGGGTCATTTTATCTCCAATCTTAAAGCCAGAAAGCTTATATCCAAAAGTTATGTCTATCACCTAGTTAGAGTTAAAGACACTAAGTCTAAAGCTCCAACTATTTAGTCAGTCAACATTGTAAATGAGTTTTCTGATGTTTTTCTAGAAGATCTCCCAGGGGTACCTCCCGATAGAGAGATAGAATTCGGGATCGATCTTCTTCCCGACACTCAACCCATTTCTATTCCTCCCTACTGTATAGCACCCGTAGAGCTTAAGTAGTTGAAAAAGAAACTCAAAGATCTCTTAGACAAAGGTTTTATAAGGCCTAGTGTCTCACCTTGGGGCGTACCTGTCCTATTCGTGCGAAAGAAGGATGGTTCTTTGCGTATGTGCATTGATTATCGCCAGCTTAATAAGGTGACAATCAAGAATAAGTACCCTCTTCTGAGAATTGATGACCTATTTAATCAGTTGCAAGGTGCAAGTTATTTCTCCAAGATAGACCTCAGATCCGGCTATCATCAACTCAAAGTAAGGGAGGGTGACATCCCGAAGATAGCCTTCTAAACCCGTTATGGTCACTTCGAGTTTCTAGTTATGTCTTTCAGGCTAACCAATGCTCCAACAGCCTTCATGGACCTCATGAATCGAGTGTTCAAGCTGTATCATGATATGTTTGTCATTATTTTCATAGATGATATCCTTGTTTACTCTCACTTTGAGAATGACCATGCAGATCATCTTAGAATTGTCTTATAGAACCTTAGAGATCATCAATTGTTTGCCAAATTCAGCAAGTGTGAATTTTGGCTAAAGATCGTAGTTTTTTTGGGTTATGTTATTTCAACAGAAGGTATTAGAGTTGATCCCCAAAAGACGGAAGCTGTAAGAAATTAGCCTAGACCTATCTCTTCATCTGACATTAGGAGATTCTTGGGTTTAGCTACCTATTACCGCCATTTTGTTGAGGGTTTCTCTTTTATTGCGTCTCCCATGACCCGGTTGACCCAAAAAAAGGTTAAGTTCCTTTGGTCAGATTCTTGTGAGAAGAGTTTTCAGGAGTTGAAGACTCGACTCACTTCAGCCCCTGTGTTGACTTTGCTTAATGGTACAGATGGTTTTGTGGTGTATTGTGATGCCTCTAGAGTTGGTTTGGGTTGTGTATTGATGTAAAGAGGGAAGGTTATAGCCTATGCCTCTAGACAGTTGAAGCCGCTTAAAAAGAATTACCCAACCCATGATCTTGAATTAGCTGTTGTGGTCTCTTCTTTGAAAATTTAGAGGAACTATCTTTACGATGTTCATGTTGATGTGTTTACTGATCACAAAAGCCTGCAGTATGCATTTTCTCAAAGGGAGTTGAATCTTAGGCAGAGGAGGTGGTTAGAGTTGCTAAAAGATTATGATATGAGCGTGTTGTATCACCCGGGCAAGGTCGATGTAGTGGCAGATACCCTTAGCAGGTTGTCTATGGACAGTGTTGCTCACATAGAATAAGGTAAGAAAGAGTTGGCTCGTGATGTGCATTATCTGTCTAGATTAGGTGTTAGGTTGCTTGATCCGCTGAGGGGTGTATTTTGGTGCAGAGTAGTTCCGAATCCTCTTTGGTTTCGAAAGTGAAGGAGAAATAAGACTTAGACCCTAGCTTGGTCAGACTGAAGGAGTCTGTTAAGGACCAAAAGGTAGAGGTTTTCTCCCAAGGGGGAGATGGTATGTTAAGATTGCAGGATAGATTGTGTGTTCCTTGTGTTGATGATCTAAGGCAGAGAATTATGGCAGAAGCGCATGGCGTGCGGTATTCTATTCATCTTGGTGCTATCAAGATGTACCACAACTTGCGGGAAATCTATTGATAGAGTGGCATGAAAAAGGATATAGCAGGGTTTGTGGCAAAGTGTGCAATGTGCGAACAGGTTAAGGTAGAGCACCAGAGACCTGGTGATGTGATGCAAGAGTTTAGTATACCCACTTGGAAGTGGCAAGGGGTGAACATGGATTTTATGACTGGTTTACTTTTTTCCCGACACCATCATGATTCTATTTGGGTTATTATGGACAGGCTAACTACGTCAGCGTATTTCTTTCCTGTGCATACATCTTATACAGCTGAGGATTATGCTAGACTGTATATTCGGTAGTTAGTCAAGTTGAATGGAATCCCCTTGTCTATCATTTCAAATAGGGGGTACTCAGTTCACTTCTCAGTTTTGGAGAGCATTCCAGAGGGGTCTTGGTACCCAAGTTTATTTGAGTTCCGCATTTCATTCGTAGACTGATGGTCAGACTGATAGGACTATCCAAACTTTGGAGGATATGTTGAGGGCATTTACTCTGGATTTCAAAGGAAGTTGGGATGAGCATTTGCCACTGATTGAGTTTGCGTATAATAATAGCTACCATGCTAGTATCAAGATGGCACCATTTGAGGCTTTGTATGGTAGAAGGTGTAGATTACCCATAGGTTGGTTCGAAGTGGGTGAAGCTACTTTAGTTGGACTTGATGCAGTATTTGAGGCTATGGAGAAGGTGAAGTTGATTAGAGAAAGGTTGAAAACAGCTCAGAGTCATCAAAATTCATATGCCGATGTGAGACGAAGAGACCTTGAGTTTGAGGTAAATGATTTGGTGTATCTGAAGATTTCGACCAAGAAAGGGGTGAAAAGGTTTGGGAAAAAGGGAAAGCTTAGTCTCCGGTATGTTGGTCCTTATAGGATCCTAAGTCGTGTAGAGAGAGTAGCCTATGAGATTGAGTTACCCGCAGAGTTGTCAGCGGTTCATCCTATCTTTCTTAAGAAGCACATTGGTGATTCCGTGGTAGTAGATCCTTCAGAGAGCACTGATATTCAGACTAGTCTTTCATTTAAAGAGATTCCCATTGAGATTCCAGATTACCAGATCTGTAGACTGAGGAACACAGAGGTTTCCTTGGTCAAAGTCTTATGGCGGAATGAGTCAGTTGAGGGAGCTACTTGGGAAGCCAAGGCAGACATGCGAGCTAAGTACCCGCACCTCTTCTTCATGAATTCAGATCAAGTCGAAGGTATAATCCTTCTTTAATTCAGCCTTTTTCTAATCAAAGTTTCAGTTGTGCATCTATCCTTATTAAGTTCATGCATTCTCTAAAGTATTCAAGAGTTTAGAAAAATATAAAGTCAGTTTAGTGAGTTCTTCAAGATTTACGTACTCAGTTTCCTTCATACTCTTAGCTTAACTAGCGATATTCATGGACGAATGCTCCCAAGGGGGAGATATTGTAATACCCCAAACTTTTCTTAAGCTTAATTTCTCCTCGAGAAGGTTAAGGAATGACTTTCTAAGTGAGTATCATTTTAAACATATAGAATTTCCCTAATTTTGACTTTTTATCATATGAAAAATTTGATAAGCTTTCCATCGATATAAGATTCGCCCAAATCTGATACCCGGGCAAGAAGTTATGGCTAATTTAAGTCCTAGTCGTAAAACACTGTTATTTTAGTGCTTGGCGCGTCGCAGAGGGGTCTATTTAACAATTGTCAAGTTCCTGTGGAACTCCGCAATAGTGGCGCGTCGTGCTGGAGTTCCAGGTCCCAACCAGTGGGACAATGCGATGGTACTGCATCGCGATGACCCCTAAAATTCCGTTTGACAATTTCCAGTAAGCCACAACGATAGTGGCGCGTCGCGGTGGCCCATAAAATCAGGTTTTCCAGTTCAATTTTTCCAGCTTCGTACAAAAGTTAAAAAGGGCACTTTGGACTTTTTCCAAGCCTCTTAAACCATACAAACATCATATTGAATTTATTTACAAGCATTCTATGAAGTTTTTCTCAAGTTTTCTCTCAACAAAAACACTAATTACCCAAAACCTCTTCCAAGAATCTCAAGAATCCACCGTAGATTTCACAAATTGAGTTGAGATTCGAAGTTCCCAAGACAAAGGCTTCAAGAACCTCACTCAAAGTAAGAAAAGAGGGTCTTAAGCAAGCTTCTTCATCTACAAGTCAGAATTTAAGGTATGTGAGGTTTGAACAAGGACACTCCTTTCGTCTTTGTGCCCAAAAGTTATTTTAAATTACAAGAATATATGGTTTCACATATTTTCTTATGAAAATTGAAGTATGGGTTTGTACCCTTTGTTTTTGTTCTTGAGATTATGATAATTTCCATGTTTTAGAAATTGAGCTACATGAGTATGTTGAGATTTTAATGCATGATGCTGAAATTCCAGATTTCTATATGATTTATGAATCCTTATGACCTCTAGTATGCATTTTGATGAGTCTTAACTTGAGATTGAACTATGGGCCACTAAGCCCTACTTGAGAATTTCAATTTTATGAACTTCTGTGCTATAAGCACCTATGATTTGAGTACTTTGAGATTATTGAGAAATATTTGACCTTTTTGGTCCTAATAGAGTTGGAATCCACATTGATGTTCTATTAAAGAAAATATAATACATTTGGTATTCAGTATAGACCCTTGAGTTATTTGAGGTGGATTTCCTAAGAGTTCTGAGCTGAGTATGGGAGTAGTATTTAGCACCGACTTGGGTATGATTCTGAGGTCTCATACCCCAGAACTACGTGCCATCATAGGACTGAGATTTATGGGCCCGAGGCCGAGAAAGTGATCACTGAGTTGAGGTTATATTCCTTGGCAAGAGTATGACGCCTCTTCCCAACATAAGGTTTCTTCTGTAGGAGGAAAAGAAGCTGGACTCCATGTAGCTTACATGGTTTATATCGGTTAGAAGAAACTCCCGAGTGTCCAAGTCATTGAGTTCTAAGTGTCCCGAGTCTAGACGATTTCCAGAGTTTCTAAGTGTTAAAAGTTCTTAAAAGTTCTAAATCCTTGAGTTTTAAAGTAGTTTTACTCTGCACGTGATAAAAGCATGAGTTGTAAGTATTGTTTTAAAGTTTCCCTTAGCTTTCAAGTATTGAGAATAAGAGGAGAGTTCAGATCTTGAAAATTAAGTATATTGACTCACGAGTTTTGTGTTACATGTTTTATTATTTATGATTTAAGAGCTTTATATTTGAGACCTATTTGAGCTATGTGATTCATTCATATTGCATGCATGATTTTACTAAGAGTATTGATATTGTTTTATATAAATGCATACACCCCCATATATTCAGTACATTCCCAAGTGTTGATCCACATATATGTTTGTGTGCTACATTGTCTTATAATATAGGTCCAGGTACTCAATCTTAGCATTGATCGTGATTCCCCAGTGCCTTTGCCTACATCCCAGAGTTGGTGAGTCCTCATGGTTCAAGGACCTAGTATCTCAGATTTTCAGTTACTATTTCTTTCAGTTAGCCAAGTCAGTTGGGGGTTTATCCCAATGGCTCTCTAGTTTATTATTGAGTAGAGGTTTGACAGACTAGACTTGTGGTTGAAGTATTTCAGATTTATTCTCAGCATTTGATATTTCAGATTATGTTTTCCCGTCATTTTAGCTTTGTGTTGGTATACGATAGTATTGTTGCTTGGTTTGCCATTCCAAAGTGAGAGATAGAGATAGTATCAGGCTCAAAGGGTTAGCTTGGGGCCACTTGTAGCCTTAAGCACCGTGTGATGCTCTGGGATGTGATTTCGGGGCATTACAAATTACGAATCTATAATCTATATCTATAATCTATAATCTATAATCTATCTATAATCTATCTATATCTATAATCTATAATCTATAATATATTAAAAGTGTGAAGACCATTAGAAAAGTGATTTGAACTTTTTGTCGTTCATTAAAAGATTCTCCTTTAGACAAAATTGTCTTTTCACTATTCAATTATTTTTATTATATTAACTAGACTCCTAAAATATATGAGACTACTAAAATATATGGAAGGAGAATCAATTAATATTTTCCTTTGTACTGATCAATTAGAAAAATACTCCTAAAATAGGATTGAAAAATACTCCTAAAATAGACCCTATGAAGGAAATACTTCTATAAATATTGAGATGCACGTTAAACTAGAGAAGAAATTGGTTTACTTATTGAAAAAATATGATTGATGCTCATCTAACTTGATTCGGTTGCATGAGTAGATTGGTGGATGCTTAATTTTCTAACCCTCAAGCTCTTCACTATTTTTGTCAACATAATAGAATTCAACCTGTATATATATATATATATATATATATATATATATGTATATATATATCTTCTTTATTTTCATTCAAGTTATTCTTTAGTGTCAAAATTTTCACTCAGATAAGAGCTATAGAATTCAAGGTGTGTGTATATATATCTTCTTTATTTTCATTCAAGTCATTATTTAGTGTCAAAATTTTCGCTCAAACAAGAATTATTTTCATCAAAACTGAAGCTTTGTGATCACTATTGTATTATTTTGTTGTAGTTTACAGGTTGTAGATGAATTTATAGGTCGTAGATGAATTTACAAGTAGTAGATGAATATCGGTCGACTTTGAAAAAAAAATTCAGGTAAAGGTTAGGTTTAATTATATTGTTTTTATATCTTTGTCTTGAGAATTTTTTTTGTTAAGGTAAAGTTTAGTTGTATTATTTTGATATCTCTGTTGTCGTATTATTTTGCTATAGTTTTTTAGGTGGTAGATGAGTGTCGGACGGCTTTGAGAATTTTTTTTTATAAAGATTAGATTTAATTATATTATTTTGATGTCTCTATCATCGTGGTAGATGAATGTCGATCGGCTTTGGGAAATTATTTTGGTAAAGGTTAGGTTTAATTAAATAAATTCTCCAAAAGATGTTGAATTTAATTATTGTATTCATTTTCATTATTTAAACAAATATTTTATTTAGTGCAACGTTTGAACTCAATAAAGTGAGGTATATGCGCGAGACGTGTACACTTAAATTAATATATAACTAATTTAAAGTGACGTATATAATTTTGCGAGGTCGCAAGTATACTGCGGTATTAGTTGAGGTGCACTAACTTATTCCTGCTGCTTCTACATCCACAGGGTGAGATGTTTATTCTTAATAAGATATTTTAAATTCAAGTATCCTTGAAATGAATTATTTTCTTGGGAATGCTATCTCTAAAGTGGACCTCATGCGCGAATTTGACTAAAATCAGCCTTCAGGCAAATAATGAACACATAATAGGAAACACAAAAACCGTATCTCAGCTTGGATATCCACATTTGGATCCTGTCGGTTTTTAATCAAGTGCTTACCATCACGTCAAGAGCTATAATTTAGGTTTTTAGATTAAATGGTCACATGCGTCAATATGGTATTAGCACAGACATTCATCTAGAAATATACCGTGTTATAGGTCTTAAACTTTTACAAGCAACCAACTAAAGATAAACTACAGTGGATATACTTGAAATTCACCTTCCTTATAAACCTTCTTCATATTGGTTTTGTGTAGGGGCATACTTTGTGTTATCGTACTAAATTCACTTTTATAGAGTTGAAGCTGCCTATGTTGCACATCCACAGCTGGTGTATTTATAAGCTTGGTGAAATTGTCTCAATAATTGTTTCTTCTAAATTACCAAAGATCAAAGCACTGGTTACAGGTAGAATTATTCTTTAACAATCACATTTACTGTCCTCAATTTGATAAGACCTCTTGCTACTTGGGAACGAACATTCTGGAAAAAGAACAATGGGATTTCATTATTATATTGTGGCGTTTGAGCTCCAGGTGTCTCATTGAAGGCTCTATGGGCACGTCGGTTTTTAATTTCCCCCACTCTTTTGCCGACTTCTCTCCATCTGAAACTAAGGTCTATGGCACTTCACTGCTCGGAGCGGTGAAGAAATAAAGAGATCTATCATTTTTTCTTCGACTTCAACGTCATTCTTCCTGATAAGTTTCCTTTACCTCCACTGTATTACTGTATTACTCAAGTTTTGGTTTTAGTAGCTTTTCAGTGTTGGAAACTTTTGTTCCGATGAATTTTGTTGGCGGCCTTTGTTTTTTGAAAATTGGGTAACTTCTGCTGCCGAATTTTGATGTTGGGTTTTGCTTTTCGAGTGTTACTTAGCTTTTACTGCTAAATTTTGTGGATGATTTGGCTTTTAAGTAGCTTTTACAGTTGAATTTTGATGCTTTGGCTTTGCAAGTCTTGCCGGTTGCTAGAAAACTCTTACGATTTTTTTTCAATGAGTACCCTTAAAGTTAGACGAGCAACAAGGTTTGTGGACTCTCCAGAGGGATTTGGCTGTAAGTATGTTGTTTCAGGCTTGCAGTGTTGCTTCCTTTTTCTTTCAACGATGGAAATTGTATATGAACATATTTGGAAAGTTCTGCGGCATGTATGATGTAACAACAAAAAGTAAATTGTTACAAAATAATTGGAGAACATACAACTAATGTTTCGTAAAGATTTTCACTCCTAATGTCTCCTCCATATACTGGAAGGCTCCTTAATTGGCAGTTTCTCCTGATTTTGACATCAAAAAGATTGGTATAAGCTCCTTATACAGGAAGGATCCTTAATTGGCAGTTTCTCCTGATTTTGACATCAAAGGATTGGTATAAGCTGCATTAGCTCGCTGATTCCCATTCATGTCAGGTGATTTGATTTTACCCTGGTGTTAACTATCAGCAGGTAACAGAGAAGGTGGAGCAAAAATGACTGGAAGTATGCAACTAATACGTGAGTTCTGTGATCTCTCAACCACTGCATTGCATATGAGGTTATTGTTTCGTAGTATTTTCCCACTTTGTGTTTTAAGTGGGAATAGTTATCTTTAGCCATCATATCAGTATGATTTACAAGTTGAATGGCTTAATCTATCTGGAGGTGCGTCTGCGGAATTGATAATTTTCAGTTTAATATATCCAAAGAGTATTCTTCTGAAGGGATTTACTTATTTACTTATGTTTCCTCGGAGATTCTGTCGTTTTATGCTAAATATCAACAATTAAGGTGCCAGTGACTGAAGAGGTGCCGCTGACTGAAGGTGCTTTATTCTATGATGTCACCTTTATGTGATTCTGTTCTCGAGCAGACCTTGAACCCGAGACTCCTCTACTCGTCTCGGAGTAGATAGATTTTTGGGATTTTCATTTTTCCCCAGTTAAATTGATGTCGAAGTAAGCATTTTGGTGTTTTATTCAGTCACTGAGTTAATGGTTAAGACATCATATATTTCTACTATTTCGTGGTATAAAGAAGTTTATGCGTAAATGATGATTTTTTGTTAGTTTGAGCCGATAATTAAACTTCAAGAATGGATGCTCCTATGAAGAAACTTCGGTATAATGGACAGAAAACCTTAATCAGTGATGACCTTTTTGGCTAAGAGGCTAAAATCCAGGAGCGTCAACACAGATATAGAAAAAGAAAACATCATAAAGCTGATAAAACGGAGGTGCTGGGCACAAACCAACTAGCTTCATTACCGGTGGAGGTGCCTGTAATTTTTGCTCCTCAGGATAGTGCACAGCCAGTGAATGTTGCTCCTCTGGACTCTTTGACTTCAGTAACTGTCACTTCACTGGATGACTCAATGCCAATGAATGTTGCTCCCCTGGATTCTTCGGTTCCAGTAAAAGTGGACTCTTCAATCCAGTGAATGTCGCTCCCCGAGCATATGTAACGCAGCGGATGTTGCTTCTAGAGAATGTGTGATGACATTGTGTGCTGCTCATCGGGAATCTGTCACCTGTATTTACTATACGCGGAATTGGAGAAGGGATGCCCAAAATGCCCATGCAGTGAGACAGAATGAAGTTAATACTAATGGTGCAGTTTCACCAAAGTTATTTCAACTGGTGGAAGTCAAGTACCATCGTTATCCCGAGTTGAATAGCCGGATATAGCGTTGGGTAATGTGCTTGCTTTACCTATAACTGCATGGAAAAATAAAGGAACACCCAAATCTATTCCCAGCAGGAGAAAATGGAACGCAGAAGGTAGAAATAAAAAGAGCTGAAATCGTATGGGAATTTTATTTTTCTTGGTGGGTTTTGTTTGTAGCTATCAGTTTTGTATGTCACAATTAGAATTATATCACAGTTTTTTGGGTTTAAATCTAATTTTAACATAAAAGTTCAGTGTGTTTGCGTCATTTGTTGTTGATCTTTTGTCTCCATGGTCACTGTTGTTGGGCCTGCGCTAGCGCGGACTTCTACATCTAGTGTTACATATATTTTAAATATATCATGCTCATAATTATTTCATGATACATACTTTGGTAGGTCAGTTATTATCATGACCATAATTAATTCAGGATATATAGGTCAGTTATTATCATGATCATAATTAATTCAGAATATATAAGTTAATTCATAATACATCATCTCACGCACAAGTTTCTTATATATTACTTTTTGAATACATACAAAATATGGGATGAGATGTAACTAAATAAAAGATATAGGATATTACGTGGATATGGTAAGATAGTGTTGTGGTGTAACTTTCTCATAAATAAATACTACCCCCTCCATGCAACAATAATTATTCACTATACTAAAATAAATGTTCAACACTACTTATTCTATTTGAAAAAAATTAATGGATAATTTATTATTTGTGTCTATTGTATCTTTTGTATTAAATACTATTCACTATCCTATGTATTTTTGAAGATATTAAATTTACTAAGGTGGAATAATAAAATTACTTCTATTATTTATTATTACTTTCTCCGTTCTTCTTTACTTATTTTTTAGAGTTAATATATAAAAATGATCCTAAACTTGACATCAAATTATAATTTTAACCTTAAACTTTGACAGTGCACAAATATGACCTTCAATTCTACGTGGCAAAACGCGTGTTCAACACGCAAAACTAGGCGCGTTCAGCTTAAAATTTAAGGGCATAATACATAAATATGACCTTAATCTTTGACAGTGCACAAATATGACTTTTAACTATTCAAAACTGCATAAATATGACTTTTAAATGACTTTTTACTATTATTTTTTTATTATTTTTGGCTCAAAGATGAAAATGACATCTAATTTCTTTTGTCATTGCGGAAAAAGAGCAATATTGAAGATTTATTAATTAGGTGGGTCAGCCTCATACGAAAAAATCGTGCGGGTATATATATATTATAAAGCAGAGGGCGAATTTAAATTATATAATATATCTAAATATAATTTATTTAAATATTAAATTAAAGATGAAACTATACTAATAATAAAAAAATTATAGTTTTAATAAAACGTTATTAAGGATTGTAGTAGTAGTATATTAAATTAACGTTATTACAATGTTATTAAATTAACGTTATTAAAACATTATTAAATTAATGCAGGGGCGGACCTACGTGGTTGCCATGGGGTTCACCCGAACCCCCTCAGTAAAAAAATTATGTTATATATATAAGGTAGAAAATCTATATTTATGTACGTATATTAATGTTGAACCACATGAAACAAGACACTTAAATAGCCCAGTGGTGTTATTTGCTCTTCTTGGGCGCTTCCTTCAGCCTACTGCGTGGGTTCGATTTTTTAATTTAAAAAAAAGTTAGGTGTTGCAGCTATAATAATAATAATATTTTTTTTAAAAAAAAACGACGCCTTTTTAACACAAAAAGCAAAACTTTGACAGTGCTCAAATATGACCTTTAACTATTCAAAACTGCACAAATATGACCTCCCTCCAAGTCAGCCCTTTTAACGATGTGGCACCGTGTGATTGGATTACCTTTCCACGTAGGCGCGAGTGAAACTCACGCATGGGGTTGCAAAATAGAAGGTCATATTTGTTCAGGTTTTGAATAGTTAAAGGTCCTATTTGTGCACTATCAAATTTTAAAGTCAAAGTTATAATTTGATGTCAAGTTTAGGGTCATTTTTATGTATTAACTCTATTTTTTATTAGCACAGGGATTAAGAAACATAACATGATTGAGATAATTTGTTCACATTACTCTTTCAATATAACAAATTTAATGTTTTGATAAATGCATTAGATAATGAATCATATTTAATGCTAAAAGTAAAATGAATAGAAATAGGTAAATTATCATTTGATTTTATAATCTTTATAAGTATTGTTAGACATCTCAAAATAGAAAAACAGACAAATAAAATGAACAGAGAAAGTATTTTTAGAAAAAATAACATAAATATACACCTTTACAATATAAAAATATATCAAAAGCTAATTATGTATCTTTACAAGGAAAAAACATATCTTCGTTGGATGTATTTTGTATTTCGACATATTTAAAATTGAGAAAAATATATCGGGAACTAATTATGTATCTTTACAAGAAAAAAATATATCTTCATTAGATGTATTATGAATCTTGACATATTCAAAAAAAAAAAAATATATATATATATATAGCGGGAGCTAGCTATTTATCTTTATAAATGAAAAGGGTATCTTCATTGAATATGTTGAGAGCTAATTATATATCTCAACAGACTCAAAATCGAGAATTAATAATTATATAAAATATTAATTTTTTTTGCAATTAAACTTTAAATTATCGGATTTGTATTATTTATTTCTTTTTAATTGGTATGCCAGCTCAGTACAACTATTGATTGATAGAGACAGTAATTTTCACAACAAATATGAGTTGTGGTGTAGTGGATAGGGCTGCTCCACCCTTAATCAAAGGTCGAGGGTTCGACTCTGGGTATAAAAAAAACTCTATTGGGAGTAGGGGTGGACATTCGGTATTCAGTTCGGTATTTTCATAATTCGGGTTCAGTAATTCGATAATCGATAATTAAAGGTAGATACCAAATACCATACCATTAAATTTTGGTTTGGTAATTCGGTAATCGGTAAATTAAATTTTGATTCGGTACGAAATTCGGTGTTACCATATTAAAGTTGGACATGCTTGTAGTGATCCTATTTGATGATAATAGTGGTGATTTTCAACCAACATTTTGAGAAGAATTCAATTTTATTTGGTAGTTTTACACCTCTGAATACAGAATTTTACACCAGAAAAAATCAATTTTGTTTGGTCTTGTTACATGTTGATACGTGTGGCTCAATTAATGAAACACCTTAAAACCTATGTTATTGTAGTTTGATCCAGCTCAAAAAATGGAAGAACTGGATGTAACACGAATAACATTTACATCAAATTAGATGTAACATGAATTGGATGTAACGAACTGGATTTAAATGTAATGTAAAGTCATAATATTACTTTCTATAAATGTGATGAAGAACAATATATGTTATGTTCTCAACCAAGTGCTGAGTTTTGCTTTCATTTACTGTTGACATGTGAACACAAGGATTAAGAAGGCTTGACCAAGTCCCCTTGGTTAAAGTCATATTCCGACTTATGTTAGGAACATTAGAGTTGGACAAGTATAGCCAACAATGGTGTTATGTATCATGTCATGAAGACTTTTTTTCTGTTGTTCCCTTCCACGCCCTGATTTTTAGTCTTAGTGTGATATTTTCGTCAAAAGTTGTCATATGTTGGTTGCAAGGAAGTCTATTGTGTAAAGTTAAGAGTCTACTTTATTACTATGTTTAACAGTTCAAAGTTTGCTTGAAAAATATTCACACAAGTATGTGACCTTTATAGTGTGGACTAGATATGTGGTCTATGGATCACTTAACTATAATTGGATATTCGGAAAATGTCAAATACCAAACGCTAGTAATATGTTTTACCAATCCTGAACTCAAATACTGTAATTTTAAAATTTTACTTCCAAATATCATCCCAAATACTAAATTACCGAATACCAATTACCAAATTTTTTGGTTCGATTCGATAATTCGGTTTTTGGTATTTTATGTCCACCCCTAGTTGGGAGCGCTGCCACCTTAATGGGCCTCTGAGTATGGGAGAAAACTCTGTTGGAGCGCTGCCACCATAACAGGCCTCTGAGTATGAAGAAAACTCTGAGCGCTGCCACCTTAACGGGCCTTTGAGTACGGAAAAAACTCTGTTGGGAGCGTTGCCACCTTAATGAGCCCTGCAACGCATGATCCGGATTAGTCGAGATTTCAATGCGGACACCGAACCCTGGATGGGAAACAAAAAAAAACCTTCACAGCGAAGTGGGTCTGCCACTTTAATGGTCCTGCAACGCATGATCCGGATTAATCGGGGCTTCAATGCGAGCACGGAACCCAGATGGAAACCAAAAAAACCTTCACAGCGAAGTGGGTCGGATTGTTCTACGGAACCCTTTTGCCGCCATATGCCCAGTTCTATAAATCCTCTACAATACTAACATAATTTCATCTTCTAATTGTGCAAAAAAAAAATGCAGGTTATTAATGCATTCCTAAAGATCATGTATTCAATTTCGATTATCATAGCATTTTGCTTCAAAATTTTCAAATATTAATTTCAATTTTTCCCCCAAAACCGTAATTTCTACCCTCATGGGGTTTGAATGGCCTAAAACTTAGATATTTATGTGATTCTAAATCATTTTATTAAAGGTAAATGAGGAATTTTAAATTTAAATTGTTTCAATTTATACTAATGTGTACAGTATTTTCGTTTCTGTAACTTGGTTGTCAGATTCGATTATTATTCTTATTCTTATCATCTTCCACCAAGACTCGAATTTTTTTTTGTTTCTCAGAACCCTAGTTTTATATTTTTTGTTTAGTTTATATGTTTTAGTAATTTGTTTGTTAATTTGTTGGTATGTATATGTGATTAAAATGTTTGTTATACTTTGTTGATATAGGCTAGTGACAGGTTCAATATCAACTCCCAGCTTGAGCACTTACAAGCTAAATACGTTGGAACAGGACATGCCGACTTGACTAGATTGTAAGTATTCTTTTTTTTTTTTTGATGAAGTAAGTGAAATTCATCTGTTGTACTTTGATTATCGCACTATTTTATTGTAGTTTTATTTTTTTGGTAACAACCTCTCTACCTCGATAAAGTTTGTGTATACTCTATTGTCCCCAAACTGCACTCATGGGTAGAGGTGGACATTCGGTATTCGGTTCGATATTTTTAAAGTTTGAATTCGGTAATTCGGTAATCAGTATTTGAGAGTAGATACCACATACCATACTTTTAAACATTAGTTCGATAATTCGTTAGTCGGTAAATTAAACTTCGGATACCTTATTGAAGTTGAAGATGTGCAAACTACATTTAAACTTCAAAGAGTATATTTAATAGAAATCCTTTTTAATATTCTTTTTTTGCGCTTTTTACGAATATTTTACCAAGATTCAAAACATTCTTTGGAATGATTAATACTATTGTCTATTGAGTTAGTTAGACATATCGTATTATATATATATATATATATATCGGTCTATATATATATCGGTATTCGGTAATTACCAAATACACAACGGTATTAATATTTTGTATCAAACCCAATTTTGAATACCGAAATGTTGAAATTTTATTCCTAAATTCCATACCAAATACCGAATTACTGAATACCAATTATCAATTTTTTTAATTCGGTTCGGTAGTTCGATTTTCGGTATTTTATGCCTAACCTTGCTTGTGGGATTGCACAGAGTATGTTGTTATTGATGAATTAGGGGGAATTCATTAGAAGGCATCAATAATATGCAAGAATGTATGGAAAAATAGGTAGTTAGCTCCATAACAAGTGGATCTATACTAAGTTTGGGGGGAGCTAATAAAATCGTTAAAGAGATTGACACAATTGATAGGGGGGAGATAGTTCCAACTAATCAGATTAACTAAGCATCTAGCCTTGAGGATGGAGAAGGTTAGAGTTGAGATATCATCAGAACACCTTTGATTTCTTTATGTCGCAATGCACCAAAAAATTACTGTTGGTATTGTTCCCCATATCTTTTTGATGGTTTTGTCAACTCCCAAAAACACTAGCTTTCATAGGCTTGCCTTAATGTCTCTGGCATCACCCATTTTAGAAAAAGATTAGTATAGAAGAAGCTCCATGTCTATTGTATGAGACAATTAAACTAGTTTTACTCGTCCATATTTACTTTAATCAATTTATGCATGAGATACTCATATTCACGCTTGAGCAGATGAGTTCTCATAATGAATTTTCATTTAGTGTAGAATTGAATGGTCACTTAGTTTTCAATCATCATCTGCAGTTCAAATGTTTAATCAAAAGTGGGAAATATCTCAATAGTTCATTCTATTAATGATTTTAGTTAAGTCTTAACCTTTTTGTAAAAATAAACCAGATATGGGAGAGGAGAGGAAAACAACATTATTTCATATATTGAAAAAAGTTCACAATAATAAATTACAAGCCCGCAAGGACATAATTCTCCCACTTGGCTTCAAGTAATTGAATATACCCTTTAAAAGGTTGACTTGGACAAACCCGCATGATAAATATAAATTATCAATTAATTTATCCCCCTAAGGTTCTCGGAGAGAATCTGCTAAAATTGATTAAGCTTTCCAATTCAAGTTTAAAATATAATTCGTCAATTCAACTCATTTTAACGAAAAAAGGCGAACATTTTCAGGTATTGAAGCATTAAGAGACATTTTAAAAGTCTTAAACTCTCAATTTCTTCTCTTCTTCTCATCGTAAAGCCCTTTGATCCTTTAACGAATTTTGTATTGTCCTCGGGACATCATTCCATTGGGACTTCAGACTCCTGAAAATATGTTCTATGATGGCATACTCTTTTACATTGTCCTTTTGTTCGTCTTCGAGAACTTCCACTTGGAGTGCTTTGAGCTTGTCTCTGTCCAGCATCCGAAATAGGAACAAGGAAACAATAAAAATGGTTATACCATTCAATGTGACAAGATATGCCATAATTGAATTTCCAACATGTGAGAATTGTCTTGTTGAAAAAATTACACATAAACCATTTGGAAAGCCTAAGATAACAATAACAAAATGCTCAGTGTAATTCCACAAGTGGAGTTTGAGAAGGGTAGGATGTACGGAAACCTTGCCCCTTCCTTTGTGAGATAGAGAGACTATTTCTAATAGACCCTCCACTCAAAAGAAGTAATCAAAGTAGTATTTGAAGGAAAATACTGACAACAAAAACAATATAAATAAAGTAATGGTAGTAGTAAGAATAAAAGAAACAAATAATAAAGTCGCGGATGCATACTAAATCATACTACTAATAAGAAGAAAATTAGTAGAGGACACTCACCCTTGTTCGACTACCTCTTATCCTTCTATCACAATCCTCAACCTCCATACTTTCTGTTACGTAACTAACTCAATTGGAATTGTGAATACGAATTTATAATGGAACAGAGTTTTATTGATAACAACCAACGATTACAATGAACGAATAAGGAAACGCTAAGCTATACTTCACTGTGAATTTGCAACTTCCACCATGGATACATATAGTAAAGCTTAGAATGAAGTAATGAAGGAGAAGATAGAGCAGAAGAGAAAGAAGAAGGTTCTAGAAGATTAGACAAGGAGAATTTTGATCAATTTCATAACTGCCGATCCCAATTTCTGTTAAGGCTATTTATAGAATTGGTTGAGTTGGTGCTGAACTGCCTGCCTTAATAATTGGGCTAATCTCCACCATTGTTTTATTATTATCTCCACCGTGCCTTGTAAAATATCTGCTGATCTCATTTCTCTTTTTCACGATTATTCAATTGGCGCATGCAGACATAACAACTTTGGGTCATTACACTTTCCTATCTAGAGTTATGTCCTCAGTTAAGTGAAGATAGAGAGCTGAGTTCCCATTACATTATTTTGTTATGACATTTGTGGTCCAATGAATGTGAGGGCTAGATTTTGTGCGTTGGATTTTATCATATCTGTTAACGATTTCTCAAATTTTGTTACATCTCTTGGATTTCTTGTAAATCTGAAGCACTTCAATGCTTTAGAGTTGATAAAGGTTGTGAATATCCACCTAGTCAATTTGAAGAGTTATTTAGAGAAAAAGTCATTGTCTGACAATTAACTATTCCTTACATAGCTAAGATGAATTTACTTATCTCCTTCTGGAGAGATGCGTTATTGACTGCAGTCTACGTATTAAATAAAATGTCTTCTTACTTAGTATCTCCTTATGAGCTATGTACTGTCATAAGCCAAACCTGAATGATCTATGATCTTGGGTTTGTTGCATATGTAAAGATCGTTTTGGCAAGTTTGGTAAACCGAGTCCAAAAGGGAAGAAATATATCCTTTATAAGATACTATGAACACTCCGAAGGGTATGTTCCTTGGTGAATTGGATGATGGAAGTATTTCTGAAATTGAATTAGGATGCCACATTTCTAGAAAATGATTTTTCAAGGAAGCAGAGACTCTTTATGAAATGTTGAATCACAAGATGTCACATTTCCTTTTGGCATGTTTGTAAGTTAACTATTTCTGCATTCCTATCCTTTATAAGATACTATGAACACTCCGAAGGGTATGTTCCTTGGTGAATTGGATGATGGAAGTATTTCTGAAATTGAATTAGGATGCCACATTTCTAGAAAATGATTTTTCAAGGAAGCAGAGACTCTTTATGAAATGTTGAATCACAAGATGTCACATTTCCTTTTGGCATGTTTGTAAGTTAACTATTTCTGCATTCCTTGAAGTTGAGGTTCTTTATTCTAACTATGGTTTTGTAGGTGGATCATCTATGTCTCTGTTTGACATTTATTGACTATGTTGAGATTTTATTATTATAGTATAATAACTGTGGAGATACTGATGTTTTGGATATTTTTTATTTGGCTTAGTGAGTGGGCAGTGAACATTCAGCGTGACAGTTACGCATCCTATGTTGGACACTACCCAATGTTGGCGTATTTTGCCATTGCAGAAAATGAATCAATTGGTAGAGAACGTTATAATTTTATGCAGGTTTGTGCTTGTTAAAAAGGCTTATCTTGTTTTCCAGTTTTGCAGCTACTTTGATTTTAGATCTTAATATGCTGGCTTGCACTTTAAAAAAAATGCTGGTTTGCATAATGAATGGTTTCCTTCGTTTTTCGTTGTTGATTTGCATAATGAGTGAACTAAGTGCTTTTCGTTTAAGGTTCTGCATTCCCTTACCAACTAGTTAATAGAAGTTGCCGCTTTGATGTTAAGACTGTAGGTTGCATAAGAGCACTGCATTTTTATTGAAAGGATGATTTATTTGTAGAACAAGTTGTAACACTTCTTGATGCCTTTGATGTTTTGTGTCCTCTTTCAGTGATAGTATTTGGCCATTCAATCCAAGATTTTCTAGTGCTTTTTTAGGATGTGACTATCATGTGTTACATTGTGCACTTAAAGGATGCTCGAGAGCGATGGCTTCTTAGACATGGCTAGTAAGTAACTAAATATAAGGACTAAGACTCATTTGAGGCTAGTAAGTAACTTCGTAGCAAAAGATCGAAAGAACCAACAACTTCATGAATATTTCGGTATTGATGAAAAAGCCTTAGCTCACGTAGAAGACAGAAAATTCGAATTTGCCGCAACTTTCCCAAGGAAAGAATAAAACAATTTGCCATTTTCTAACATAGAGAAAACTAAAGTAATGTGTCTCTATATGATATTTGTGATGATGATGCATCCTTTATTTTCTTCTTCTACAATTACTCACAAGTCCGTATCTACTCTTTCTTTGTGCAGAAAATGCTTTTGCCTTGTGGTCTTCCACCTGAAAGGGAAGATGATTAAGAGTTGCAACGGATAGCACCCTTCAGACTTGGACCTCTGTCGAGCCAAAACAGTTGATAACGTGTAAGGTTGATAATATGAAAGATTTGACTTGTATTAATCTGACTAATCTAGCGAAAGCACATTCGTGACTACACATTTTGAGTTGTTTTATTATGTTCAAGTGACATGTATTTCAAGTTCAGTAGTTGTTTTTGCTCGAGTGCCAAAGAGGTGTTGATCATCGAGTAGCTGCTATATAGTTGTGGTAAATGTGTTCAAGTATTTGTTTTTTTGGTTAATTCAGACCATTGTATAATCAAATCGTATTTGGAAACGAAGGAAGAACACAAATACTGACCCCAAAAAACTAATAGATACTTG
Organism: Capsicum pubescens; assembly: GCA_030864215.1. Lineage (NCBI taxonomy): Eukaryota > Viridiplantae > Streptophyta > Magnoliopsida > Solanales > Solanaceae > Capsicum > Capsicum pubescens. The sequence continues at coordinate 46,090,576 of CM061542.1, read as the reverse complement.
AAATAGACCACTTATTAGCACTTAACAACAAAACCAAATGCAAAAGGGGGTAAAAATAGAATAAATGAAAAACTCATCAACACACATGCAATTATATTACATGCATGGAGTTATGAGGAAACACTAGACATTCAAACAACCTATCTTATATAATTAACGCAATTATTACTTATTTAACTCCGCCTGTGAAAGCTAGAACAGTTTGTATAGCTGTGAGTATGAGGAGAACGATGGCTGCGAGAGTTGAAGCTCCAACCCAAGGACTACTAAAATAATTGTGTATCAAATTTGCCTTCATTCTGTTCCATGGTCTTTCACAATGTTCAATTATTTTTCTGTATCCTTGTTTGTCATAAAAGCCGGCTGAAGTGCTGACCCCTTTTCCAATTTTGTTAAAGAATCTAGTCACTTCTTTGTCCTCTCCTAACCCGTTAATTATGATTCCTTTCTGGCGAAGCAAATTCACATCTTTGTCTGACTCAATAAGCTGATCCATGAAAGTAGCATAATCACTGAAATATCTATGATGCACATCAGATTGTTGCTCAAAAGCAATGAGATTTCTCAAATTTGACTCAGTACTATCAAATAATCGAAGACAAGGGATTTTCAACAGTCCATTCTCGTACTTTATATCAAATAAACTTGTATCCCCAATATCATCATCTTTGTCCAACGACCTATAAATATTTCCGAAGCTTTTAAAGCTAAGCCCAGCTTCCGAAAGCTCTGTTGCATTTGGTATGATGACCTTATTTATCTTATTGCCCTTATCATTCTTCTTCTCTTTTGACCTAATTATTTGCAAAGGATTGCAACATAAGATTCTCCAGGAATATGTTGGATCTGTGTTAGGATTCCCCTGCCATGACATGTGTATTAGATGAAGTAAATTTTTTATTTTTCCTGCATTAGCATTGTTATGTATCTCTAGAAGTGCTGCAGGAGTCGTTTTTGGCAAGTTAATAGCAAAGCAACACTTCGCCATTATTGCAAATGGTAATTCATCATCTTTCTTTGTCATGTGATGAAGCTTGTTGAGAACAAAGAAGGGAAGTTGATTTTCTAGTAACATCAAGTCTCGAGTCAGTTGATCAAATATGTAACCAACACTAGTATCGATAATTTCTTCTTCTTCTTGAGGATACACTTTATGTAGCTCTCGAATAAACTCAACCACAAAACAACCATCAAGCAATAACATTTGCAAGAATTGATCAGTGTGACTCATGTCTTTCTTGAGGTCTTCTATATCATCATAACATTTTAGTGCTTCCTCCTTCAATTCCTCCAATTCATTGATGCAACTTTCCAGATCAAGCCCCTCTTGTCGTTTAAGAAACCTTTGTAGGTATAATACTTTGTACTTTTCCATTGGACGAAGTATAGGTTTTTTCCTATGGTAAGGACCTATAGAGACCATCTTTGGTGTATAAGCACCTGGATTTGATTCACGCAGCCCCACATTTACTTTGAATATCGTACACGATTTAAGAGGCGAGTTATCCAAACCCTTAAACATTCCAGAGATTCGATTAACAATTTCCCTTGGTTGTGATCCTGATGAATCTTGTCCATTTGTTTCATTTATCCCACTTAAATGATCCACTTCCCTCCCTTCTTCTATCTGTATGTAATGGAAAAGAGAGTGACATTTTAAAACGTCTATTTTGTTTATTCTTTTAATACCTCATTTTTTTGTTTACGTATGTAATCAAATCGGACGGTAGTGTTATGCGATAAAAAATGTATATCAAAGTTAAAATGTACTCATTTGTTTTAATTTATTTATCTTTTTTTTAGTCAGTTTAAAAGGTGTGTATTTTTTTGACAACTATTTAATTTTTAAATTAAAAGATGTTTTGGTACATCACACGCGCGCGCGCGCACACACACATGTATATATAAGATCATAAGATTCAAAAGTTTTCTTCACTTTCTTAAACTCCAAGTCAAGTCAAAATCAGACAAACAAATTGCTACAGAGGGAATATGTTTTATAACGGATAAATATATAGACAAACACTCAAATTTGGTCTTAACTTTAATTTAGGGGCTTATAAGAGTAGAGGGGATGTGGATAGTATATGGGAGATGACTGTCAGTTGCATTAGAGAGACCGCTAAAGAGGTGTTAGGTGTCTTGAGAGGCCCCTAACTTGAGAGCTTGTATGCAGCGTTAGAGAAGAAAGGCAGGAATAGAAAGTTGTATTGGCTTGCCAAGGCCAGGAGCGGAGGGCTTATGACTTTGATCAAGTAAAGTGCATCAAGGGGATGATGACAAAGTGTTGGTTGTGGATACCCTTATTAGGAAGATATCGCAATCTATTTTTATAGACTTTTGAACGACGAGGGGGACAAAGGTTTCGTACTGTGGAACTTGGAGAACTCAGAGAGGTGTCGCGATTATAGTTGTTGTAGGCGTATCAAGGTTGAGGAGGTCAAGGGGGCTCTTCGTAAGATGCGTAGGCGTAAGGCGACGGAGCCAGACGAGATTTTGGTGGATTTTTGGAAAGTCCTGGCGGGGAAGATTTGGAGTGTCCGACAAGGTCGTTTAACATCTTTTTAGGGCGGCAAAAATGTACTAAGCTTGGAGGTAGAGTACGATGGTTCCATTATGTAAGAACAAGGGGGACATTGAGAGTTGCAACAACTATAGGGTTATCAAGTTGTTGGGGTAAATGGTAGTAGAGTTGAGGCTTAAGAAGATCATGATTATTTTCGAGAATCACTTCAGTTTCATGCCAGATCGCTCGACTACTGAGGCCATTCACCTAGTGAGGAGATCAGTGGAGCAGTTTAGGGAGAGAAAGAAGGACTTACACATGGTATTCATTGATCTAGAGAAGACATATGACAAAGTCCCAGAGAGATTCTGTGGAGGTGCTTGGAGGCTAGAAGGGTTCCCATAGCGTATACTAGGTCGATTCAGGTTATGTATGTCGGCATGAAACTCGTGTGAGGACGACAGGATGAGATTCAGAGCTACTGATTGATGAGACTCAGAAAGGAGTTAATGATAAGTTGGATGTTTGGAGACAAACCTTTGAGTCTATAAGGTTTAGGTTGAGCAGGACGAAGATGAAGTACTTGGAATGTAAGTTTAGTTATTTGTCGCATGAGGCTGACGTGGTAGTGAAGTTGGATTCCCAGGTCATTCAGAAGAGGAAAAGTTTCAAGTATCTTGGGTTTATTATTCAGGAAAATGGTGAGATTGACGAGGATGTCACACGCCGTATTGGTGCAGGGTGGTTGAAATGGAGGCTCGCTTCGGGAGTCTTGGGCGATAAGAAGGTGTCGCCTAAGCTTAAAGGTAAGTTCTACAAAGTGGCAGTTCGGATGGCTATGTTGTATGTAGTAAAGTGTTGGCCAGTTAAGAACTCCCATATCCAAAAATTGAAAGTGACGGAAATGAGGATGTTGCGATTGATGTGTGGACTTACTAGGAGAAATAAGATTAGAAATGAGATTATTCGAGAGAAGATGGGAGTGACTTCGGTGGATGACAAGATACAGGAAGTGAGGTCGATGGCTCGGGCATGTGATGGGGAGGTGCACGGACACTCTAGTACGGAGGTGTGAGAGGCTGGCTATGAATGATTTTAGACGGGGTAGAGGTAGGCCAAAGAAGTATTGGAAGGAAGTGATTAGGCAAAATTTAGAGCAGCTACAACTTACGGAGGACATGACCTTTTATAGGAAAGTGTGGAGGACTCGGATTAGGGTAGAGGGTTAGTGGGTAAGAGTTCGATAGTGATAGAAAGGATGAGTGCTTGGTTTGTATCTGCATCTGGATTTTCTTGTTCGTGGTGTTTCAGTGATGTATATGATTTTAAATAGATAGTATTTACCTTGTGTGTGTCATATTTTCTTTATTATCTAGTAGTGTGCTATAGTTTTGTTGTGTGCTTTTATACTTTTTTTTGTTTGTTATATTGTTATCTTTCATGAGTCGGGTGTCTATCGAAAACAACCTCTCTACTTTATTTGAGGTAGTGGTATGAACTGTGTATACTTTACCCTCCCCAAACCTCACTTTATGAGAATCCACTGGATAAATTATTGTATATTTAAAATAGAAAAGCCTTCCTGGCCTTCCACCCTCCATTCTTCTTCTTGTTCCCTAGTTTGCTTCTATACAATCTCTCTCTTGTTAATGAAATTGATTGGTTTATAATCAATGTCCATTGTTTCTTGTGTTCTTTCAAGTCTTTTAAAATGAAAGAGGTATTAAATGAAAGATTTTTTGAAGAAAATCATGCGAGCTTGAGCTTGATTTAAAATAAATAGTATTAGACCTTGTAAGGATATTTTTAAACAGACTGAGCTCAACATAATTATCAGAAAAAAAGTGGGCTAATAAAACAAAAAACTAAAACTAATTACTTGTATAGTTGTGTGAGAGAGAGTAGAGAGACCTCATCTTTTCCAGTTGGAAGAAGCAGTGGAATTTGATTATCCATTGAGGTAACCTCAAGGGAGGAAATCTGAATGTAGTGTGACATCCCTCTTTCTTCAACTCTAATTCCTACAATAAGACACATTCTTTTAAATTTCATTCATAGATGTAGGTATTTTATTGTTATAAAACTTAGTATAGACATGTAAATGAAAAAAATCTGACAAATTTAAAGGGTTAGCAAATGTATTCAACCCTCTTTTTCTAATATCATCCCAAATTAATGGCAGTTTGAGGAAGCATATTTAGACACTTCTTTGCAAAAGAAACAAATTTGATCTATAAAGAATCATGAAGGGTATATTTTAACAATTTAATTAATGAAAATCACATAAGCTCTTTTATTCACTGAGTATGTTGTTATAATTACTATCATTCATCTCACAATATTTATGTATATATTTTTTTATGTAGCATTAACTTGTAGTCACGATATGAATTCATAATTTAAATTATGAATCTGTTTTTGAAGTACGAACAAAAAAACAAATCAAAAAAAAAAGTTCGACAGAATATCATTTGACCACCATTTTCATGTCACGTGAGTGAAAATATGCATTTAAACATCATGGAGAATTGTCAAAAATATGTCCAAATAGGCACATTTTAAACATAATTCAAGTATTCAATAGGTATACACCTTAATATAAGTATTTAAATGGAAAAATTCTAACAAATTTAAAGGGTCAACATATATAACATATGTTGTTATAATTACTAGTTTAACCGCACGTATTTTGTACGTGTAATGTTTGATTATTTCAAATTAAATGATTTTATTTATTGAGGAGATTTTTAATAAAGTGTAAAGGTTTAAATTACTTTTCAAAGATTTTTTACATGTTAATATAGTAATGTAAACATAAATATATATTTTAATGTAAGCACATATTTATTTTACCACCAGAAGTTTCAAGTAGTTGATGAATCATCACTTTTGTATTTGTCATGCAATACCTCTTTCCCTTGCTGTCGGAGATTAAGATAGGCGCATCAATTTGAACCATATTTATGGCACGATTTTTATTTTTTTTATATTTAAATTTTTTTCTTATTTTTAAAGTTAAATCTTTACAAAATCATTAATTATATTATTATTACGTACTTAAAAAATTTAAAATTTTGATACTTCCTCATTTTCTTATTTTGACAATTTTATATTTATTTCTAGATTTTTCAAATGTTCTTAAAATCAAATTTAGGCGATTTAGAACTTTTAAAATAATGAAAAAAGTATTATTTATCATTAATTATGATGAATTTTAATAAGGAAAAGTTTTATCATAAATATATTTAATTAATTTTTAACTTTTAAATATTAGAAAAATAGTGAAAAGATGATTTTATCTAAAGCAAAGACTTTTAATGAAGGACAAAAATTTCAAACAACATTTCTAAGACCTTCACACTTTTATATTATAGATTATAGATATAGATTATAAATATAGATAAATTATAGATATAGATATAGATATCATCCCAAATTAATGACAGTTCTGATAAAGTGATAATTTCAGACCCTTATAATTTTTAAATTTTTCTTAAAAGGTAAGAAACTAACAATACAAATCATTTCTACAAGGTGGATATCAAATAAAACTCTCAGTTTCATTTTGTTTGATCTTTTTTGACTTGACGTATTCATTAAGAAAATATTAATTAGAAAATTATTTTACAAATTTTACTCTATTAATAATGTCTTGAAACTCTAATTCTAATTATTACTATCTTCTTTAGTTATTTAATACTGAGAACAATATAAAAAAAATAAAAATACTTTTGATTTGTGAAAATGAATAGCTAATTTAAAACAAATGTATTTAGAAAAAAGATCAAGTAAAATAGAATGGAGATAAAGTGATAGTTTGTACACCATTTCCAAAAGAAAACACAACTAATTAACAATGAGTAACCAACAACAAAGGGTTTATTTTTTCATTGATTTGAAGGTTGTGAGTTTAAAAAGTCTTCAAAATAAATTTATTTTTATAATACATGCTCACCTCCTAAAATGAGGCTTCCTATCACAAATTTAATTAACTAAATTCTAATATAAATATCGAACACTAGTAATAACAAAATCTTAAGACTAAAATAAAAGGATTATCCATTTGAGTGATGTCCTTCCACTTAAGGTATATAAGACAATATAACTAATGAATAGGGTTTTCTAGCATAGATGCAGAAAATTACCTGTTGGGTTTGGCTGTTTCTTCTTTTGTTCCTATTCAACTCTTGCTTCTCCCGGACTTTTCATTGTTATGGGAGTATCTATATATAGAAAAGAGAAGAAATACAGATAATTAATTGGAGATGGCATCGATCTATTCAGGGGGACATACGATCAATTTTGAGATGTTTCGGTACTCATTAAATTCGATATAAATTAAGTATAATTATATAAAAAATGTATAAAAATTAATATAAGTCTTTAAAAAGCACTCAGTAAACTAAGAAGATAACGCTTTAGTTTTCAGGCGGACTTTTAAAGTTTCGAGTGTCAATACGTATGTTTGAACCTCCTGGACACCCACAATCCTTAAATCCTGGATCCGTCACTGTAGAAAAGCATTAATATTACTGATTATTTTACAAAATTTATATCATATTAATTTTTTATTATTTTATTTTATATAACTAAAATTAGACTTTTCGAAATCATCCATCATGTTTTATTCTCTTTGGAATCGGTACAGTTTGGTTAATTTAATTTTTTTGGTTAAAATATTATATCAGCTAGTAAATGTTACTTTCATAGGATTTTGATAAAACTATTTAGACGTTGTTTAAAAAGCGATGAATCGAGGGAATATAAAAGATGGTAAGAATAAATAACCAGATATTCATTCCACAATTTTACAGTAGCATAAAATATAGTTAAATAAAAACAAAATTTATATCACACGAGTGAAAACATATAAATCAAGATCATGGGCTCAAAAACTGAGTCTATATACTAAGATTAAGTATCCAAATATATTTGTAAATAATAAAATTAAATTTTAAATCGTACGAAAGCAAAACCATCCTTGTAATTTTACTACTCGCGAGTGATGAAATACCTTACTCAAAATGCTATAACTAATTTAGTTTTAATAGGAGCAATAAACTTGTTTCACAGTTGGAACTTTAGTTGTCAATTACTTATTAGCTTTTGGTCAGTTTCATCACACTAAGCCAACGGGAAAATTTAATATTTCATTATTATTAAATTAATATATACTTTGCACATATAATTTAATTCAGTACATTAGTTTTAGGCGGGGTAGGGGTAGACCTAAGAAATACTGGAGAGAAGTAATTAGAAGTGACATGGAACAATTACGGTTCACTGAGGACATGATCCTCGATAGGAAGGTTTGGAGGAAGAGTATTAGGGTAGAGGGTTAAGGGGTGTGGTCAGGCAATAGGTGGGCGGTAGAAGAGTTTTGTGTAGCTTGGTTGGTAGTGCTAGGATTGGGAGGATGCCTTTGTTGGTTAATGTCCTTTTTGTGGTTGTTGTAACATGTTTATTTTATCATGTTGTATGCTTTATATGTTTGAACTTCGATCGCGGTCCCTTTCTTTAGGGAGGGTCTGTCGAAAACAACCTCTCTACTTCTTCGGAGGTAGTGGTATGAACTGTGTACATTCTACCTTTCCCAAACCCCACTATATGAGATTATACTGGATTTGTTGTTGTTGTAACAAAAATGTTGTTGGCCCAATGATAGAAAAAAAAGAGACGGATTTTGAACTAAAAAATATTTTTTAAAGGTATTAGTATTATTCTAAATGATACAACTTTTATTTTACTATACAAATTATAACCTACTTTTATCATTAATAGCTTTTCTCCCCTTTTATTATCTTTTTTACAACCATCCACGTTGGAGCTCCGACTACAACAACCACCACAACACTTAACGTAAGTACATCCTTCTTCTCGATCCTCCGCACCACCACCGTCACGCGAACAAAAAATATCCACATCTAATAAAAATTATTCAATGTCAGTGTAACGAAACATCTAGATCTGGCCGAAATTATCCAAATCTACCTGGAATTGTTGGATTTCACCAATGTTGTGCTGGCTATGGCGTTTTGATGTTTTCCAGCAATATTGATATGGAGATCGGAGATGGAAGGGAAGGAAAAATGAGGCGATGTTGGGTGAAGGAAGAGAAATGGAGTGGATAGTGAAGTTGTTGGTTGCTCTAATAACGTGAGTTTGCCGGTGAAGAGGAGGGTAGTTGGGTGGCTGGTTCGCCGAAAAAAATAGAAAAGGGAAGGTGTGGTAGTGGAGCTCTGGTTGGAGTTTGGTGACGGTGGCTCATCGATAGTGACGAAGAAGAATGGAGGTAGGTGGTTGTGGTGTTTTTTCAATTGCTTGCTAGATTTCAGTGGCTTGAGGTCGAAAAAGACAATGACGTTGTGGTTGGAGGTTGTTGGAGTTCGCAGTGTTGTTATTTGTTTACCGGATAAAATGGGGTCTGGTGGTTGTGATAAAATCATTGTAATACAATTCGAATTCAGTATTATACATAATTGTTATGAATTCAGTATTTTACATTATTATGAATTCGATAATTGTTATGAATTCAGTATTTTACATTATTATGAATTCGATAGTTGTTGTTTCATAACATATATAAAACATTTCTAACAACGTAAGCTAATTTAAATTATAGTGAAATGTTTGAAATTCACATGTATATAATACTTATAATACATTTATACTAAAAATATTTTAGTTCTTTATATTCACCACGTGCATTGAAATATGTAGAATACGTAAAATATATTCAATTCAAAATGTATTATAATTGTTGTTTATTTTCTCTCTTTTATTAATAATGTTAAAAACTTATTTTACCTTAATTTCAAATATTTAAATACTATTCAAATTGATTTATGTGTTAAAGTACTACATTAAAACTGTTTTAAAATGTAACATGTATTTAGCTATTTTCATTAAGAAAAGTTACGCTATAGTCTGTAAGAGTCAAGGTTATACTATAAAACATCATTTGGTAGGGTGTATTAAAAAAATAATGCATATATTAGCTTTATGTATTACTAATATCTTATTTGGTACATTTTCTCATCTTATGTATTATTACTCCCTTTGTCCCATTTTATTCGTTCCAAATTTCTTAATTTGATTTCCCATTTTACTTGTCATTTTTCATTAATCAAGACAAGACAATTTTTTTTCCCTTTTTTATCCTTATTATTAATTATTTTTTCTCCAAATTAAAATGTAAACATCATTTAATAGGGGTACTATGATAAAGTAGTCATGTTATTAATTATTTTTCTTAATCAATGTGCAATGTCAAATTGGAACGAGTAAAATGAGGCAGAGGGAGTACTAATGATTGCAAAGTAGCCATGTTATTAATTATTTTTCTTAATCAACGCAATGTCAAATTGAGACGAGTAAAATGAAACAGAGAAAATACTAATAATTGCATTAGTTACACACTCTACTTGGTATTAACAAGGGTATTAATAATGAATGTAAATCCATGATATTAGTAGTGTAATAGATTTTAGGCAAAACTTCACATATAGACACCTTAGACTTCTTCTAACTAATTTTATGGTCTAAATTTTACTAAATTACATTCTATAGACATTAGTTAGTGACCAAATGTTTTAGGACTCATTTATATAATATAATTAATGTTAATTTAAAAGAAAATGGAGAGTAATTAATGCTCATTATTATGTCCAACTTTTTTCAATATTTTTCTTCTATATACCATAAATTGCTAGTGATTCTCCTTCCATAATTGATCCCTTTTTAGTACAAACATATAAAAATCAATTATACTTTATACAATTAAATTTTAACTAAATATATATATATATACACACACAACTATATATACAAACACAATAAAATTTTATAATTACGTATAATGTATAATATATACATATGCATATCAATAATATATTTTATAAACGTATAATATTATATATATATATGTATGTATGTATATGTGTACCAACACAGAACAAACTTGTATACATATATAATTATACAAAAATCTACATATATACGTCAAAAACATACATTCAATACATTCGTATGTATATATATAAAAATACAAATAAAAAATACAAAGCATACCCACATACAAAAATCTACGCAATTGAATATAATTAAATCACCTATATACAATTATCAAATTCGTTAAAACTGGATCAAATCTCAATTATGAAAATAATTCATCAAGATTTATTCCATGAAATTGATACTGATATACAATTTGATTTTCAAACTATACATTCTATTCAATGAAAATAGATGAAATTTAAAGAACCTTAGTGGTTCATTTAGAGAATGCCTTAAAAAATCAAATGAAAATAAATCTATATACCCAAAAAAACTAAAAATTACCGCAAAATCTTTCCTGCATATCCCCACAAATATTTAGGGATGAGAAATTACTCCAAAATTATTCAATGCAGACCCACAACAAATGTTTAGGAAAAGATAAAAAATTGATTAATTTGAGAGAAAAATTTTCTTTGAGATATGTTCAAGAAGCGTGGATAAATTAATGCCGCAAAACTAATCAATTAGATAAGACAAAGATTAAAATTTTTTTAATTACATGAGAGAGAGAGTATTATTTGATATATACATTGCATATTATATTTGTATATAGGGACCCACAAAAAACAGTTTTATAACTAACAAATAACTATGTATAGTAATTTTTTAAAACCTTAACCATATCATGTAATTAAGAAATTATTTTATCTATGATGTATAATTTTTCCTAGATTTTAATGCATTTATTAGTATGATTAAAGTCATAATTGCCCCTCAAAATCTTTTTCACATCCTTTCCATCATATTTATGGAGGGTACTTTTATAAAAAAAATAAAATTTAATGTTATTTTTTATACACCAAATCAAACACGACATAAGAAAATTGCATAATAAATGCAAACATTAACACCCTGTATTCTGTACTATTCTTATACATCCTATCAAACGACCTCTAATTAATAAATAAAGCTATATATTATTATACCATTTATGTAAATAAGAAAAAAAAAGGAAAAGAGAAATCAGTTGAGTCAAGTCAATGACTATTCCCCGATATTTTACTTTGAATAGCAACTAGCAATAGAAAGTTAGGTGAAAAAAAAAATGATTTTACAAAAGTAAAAGTAGTGTAGTTGAGTAGGTTCTTTAATATACATGTATACTTTATGTGACAAAAAATAATTTTACAAAAGTAAAAGTAGTGTAGTTGAGTAGGTTCTTTAATATACACGCATACTTCACGTGAAAAAAAAATAATTTTACAAAATTAAAAGTAGTATAGTTGAGTAGGTTCTTTAATATACACATATTCTTCACGTGAAAAAAATAATTTTACAAAAGTAAAAGTAGTGTAGTTGAGTAGGTTCTTTAATATACACGTATACTTCATAGAATTATTATTACAATTTATAAGTTTGTTTCAAAATATTTGTTCATTTAAAATATTAAAGTATATAGAATAATTATTTTCTTATTTTACCTTTAAAATTAATTATCTTTGAAAATAAACAATTAATATAATTATATAGAAAAGAAGAAGGTAAATTAGTTTTAAAAAAATACTTTATATTCATGTTTTCTATAGGGTATATAAAAGAAAAATGTGACGATTAATATGGAATTATTGAAATATTATTATAGCTCCAAGATGACTTAAAATTAAGTAGTCAACCAAGTCTGAAAGCTTCTCCTTTCACTTCATTTCAACGTCTATTGTCTAGGCAAATTAATGTATAGAATATGAGTAGGTGGTGGATGATAAAGGACATTTTAGTCATTTAGTTAAAATGCATGCACTATTTGCTTATACTGTTGGCTCAAAAGGTTCGTTGCAAATTGTTGAAGAGAGTAATATATAAATCAATTTGATAGTGTAGATGTAAATTTGAATCTTTTGTTTATTTATGTGGTTCTAGCATGACAAGTGACAGCGTGTAGTTGGATAGTTATTAAGAGGGTTGGGGTTGGGGGTGGGGTACAAAACAAAATTAATGAGTGTAGTTGAATAGTCATTAAGAGGGTGGGGGTTGGTGGGGGTACAAAACAAAATTAGTGTTGTGGGACTTTCATGGACCCAAAATAGAAAAGAATAGCAAAATAAAGATAAATTGAATATTCTCTTCGTTTAAAAAACAATGATTTTTTTTCTTTTAATTCGTTTCATAAAAGAATGACCTTATTATTTTTTTGGTAATATTTTAATAGTAACTTTTCACATGACTTGTTTAAGATCATAAAATTAAAAAATATTTTGATAAATTTGACATAACTTCAATTTATGATCACAAGATTCAAAAGTCTTTTTATTTTCTTAAACTCTGTTCAAGTCAAAATAAGTCATTCTTTTTAAACCAAAGGGTGGTATATATTTCAAGATAAATTTGAAGCTTTACCTCTTTTTTTTTTCTCATTCTAATATTTTGTAAAAACGTAAAACATTCCCATTATTTTAAACTTTACTTAAGTAAAAAGAGCCAACCATTCGAAACTACAATAGTTTTAATTTTTTAAGATTTTGTCTAACTTGACTAGTTATATTGTTCATTAATTTGTTGATTGATAATCAGAGAGTGCCTTATTATCCATTAAAATGAGAGAAGAAAAATGTTGAAGACGATAACATATTGTTAATGAAAAAGAAGTATATAACAAGTTTACATTGCAATCGGATTGTAGACGGGCAAAGACACTATAAGTTTTACCTTACACCATCTTCTTCTTACTCATCTCGCCTAATCATTTAACCTAAATTAAGATGAAAATATTATATACACATGTATTTTCTAGTAATCTATTGAAATTTAGCATTTAGATAATAATGGAGATCTCACAATTATGAGAAATTATATTATTTCAAATTATTTGTCCTTTCAACGATTAGATTGACACAAAAAAAAGAAATTGACAATACCAACGATTAGTTGATGAGTTGGTTCTTTCATATACACGTATAGTTCATAGAGACATCACATGTCCATCTTAAAATTAAAATATTTGTCATTTACAGTGAAAGAATTTTTTTTTTTCCTTAAAATTAATTATATTTAAAAATAAAAAATCAATATTAATCATATAGAAAAGAGTTGAAGGTAAATTTAGGAAAATATAAAGAAAAATGTGACTGTTATGAAATATAAAGCAAGAATAAGAAAATATAAAACAAGAATAAGAATAAATAGAGAGAAGAGGAGACATTTCTTTATTTCTCTTGAAAGATGAGAGATCATAAGATTGAGGATACAATGAACAAAATCCCTCTATTTATAGGGAAAAATACTCCTAGTTTCTGACTAAAAGAAAGATACTTCAAATCCTAATAGATATCAACTAGATCTTAATAGATCTTATTAGATCTTGATAGACATTCACTATAATGCAAATATATTTATAACACTCCTCCTTGAATGTCTAATTGTTAGATAATGTGTCTCGTTAAAATCTTACTAGAAAAAACCCAGTGAAAAAAAATTAGTGAAGGAAAAAGAGTACACATCTCTAATAATACGCATTTCGGCTGCCTCATTAAAAATCTTACAAGAAAAATTCAGTGGGACAAAACCTCATAAGGAAAAAAGAGTACAACGCGCATTAACTCCCCCTGATGAGAACATCCTTGAACCTTTGCTTTCTGATCTTGTGCACCATCTTCTTGAAAGTTGCAATTGGAGGAGATTTGGTGAATAAATCAGTCACATTGTCTTTTGAACGAATTTCTTGCATGTTAATATCACCATTCTTTTGTAACTCATGTATATAGAAAAGCTTTGATAAAGTGTTCTTCGTTCTATTTCCTTTTATGAATCCTCCCTTAAGATGTGTTATGCATGCTGCATTATCTCAGTATAAAATTGTGGGTAGATTTCCATATTTCAAATCACATAAATGAGATGTATCATGGACCTCAACCATACACATTCTTGGCTTGCTTCATGAATAGCTATTATCTCAACATGGTTCGATAAAGTGGCTACGATAGACTTCTTTGTCTATCTCCAAGATATCGAAATATCCCCACATATGAACACATAGCCTGTTTGAGACCAAGCTTTATATAAGTCAGATAAATTCCCAGCATCAGCATAACTAACAAGATCGGGACTACAAGCTTTAGAATAAAATAAACTCATCTATTTTATCCTATTTTGATGTCTCCCAGTAGGAGCAGAAATATACCTTGCTAACGAATTGAATGAAAAGGCTATATCAGGCCTTGTAGTATTTGCAAGATACATTAGTGCACCACTTGCACTAAGATTTGGTACTTCATAACCAATCCAAATTGGTATATTTCTTATTTCAGCAAATAATCTATTGCTTTTGAAAACTCTCCAAGAGTTTCAACAATATTCAGACCATCAGTTTATCCCTTATAACGATAATAAACAAGTTTCTTAGAAACTTTATATGCTTCACGCATTTTGAATCCTTTAGGAATTTTTATATGAATTTTTGTCAAGTGATAATATTCAGCATATCATGTGCGCCATTGTCAAGTGTTTGGATTGCAAATCAAATAAGCTTTACGCTTACTAAGATGCATCCTTTCATGTCACTTGATAAATGTTTCTACGTCAGCATGCTTAAATAAACGTAGAATTTGGATCCTCGTAATCTTTCACAATATTGTGCCAATATTGTATCAAAGATATTGGTGATATATTATTTCGTATCGGTTCACAGTGTGACATAACATTTTGAGATCTCATCACTTTATTATTTTCAGGTACCTGAACCTCTCATAGGCTTCATGAAGTGTTATGTCGTAGGCTCTTCAAGATCACATTGCCTTCTTATTATGATTATTTTCTCCTTATTCTTTACATGTACTATTTCATTTGGAACTGATTGGTCTACCATGCTTCACGCATGCGTAGATTTTGTCCTTTATGGACAAAAAATAGGAGCACTTGCAACTTAAATATGAGATTAAATTTGAGTCAGTAAATACTTTCGGCATATGACTTAAATTATCCTTTTAATGAGGATCTGATGATAATTCCTAACATACTTCGTAGCTTCTTATAATCTCCCCCTTATTCTAGGAAAATTAACATACATCCTTCATATTCTTTGAGGAATTCATCTTTGTGCATCATGGTATATTCATTAATCGTATACCGCACATCAGAACTATTAGATGGACAATGTGTGATTCCTAACTCAGAACCAACTTTGAGGGGAAATTAATCATAATTTATTGGTTTGATGCATACAAGTAATTTTGTATATAATATTTCATATTTCAAACCAACACATGTAGCTTTATTCTTATTAGCAATGATTCAACTATTTATCGAATGCATTTAAGGCTAAACCAGCATTATCAAGATGAATTGTCTTGATTACACAATCTGAAAGTTATGCTCTTAACTCAATTTTATTGAGCAAGCAACTTTATTAATGTCAAACTGCAGGTTGACAATAAACGTATATGTGATCATCTTATATCGATGCATCTTAATAGATCACATGACTGACGAACGGGCCCATATTCACCTTTTATACTTTTCAGATTTTAAGGGATCCAATCCCAATATTAGTTGGTCCAACCAACTTAAGATGAGAACAAGCAAAACTAAAAGTTCATGAAGAATTTTCTAATTCTTCAATATATGTTCAATACTCATTATGCACATCTCTGAGATGTTACAATCATTCATATCAATTTATGAACTCATTTATAGTATTAGTAAAACACAATTTTACCATGACATGTATTTTTTTTTCTTTAGTAAATTTTAGATTTACTATTACATGAATAAATTCCAGATTTACTACTTTAGGAGTAGATTTTAAAATAACTCTTCTCAATTATTCAGCCTCTTTCGGAGGTGAGTTGTGATACCATCACAATCAAGTGCATGTTTGCATTAATAAGCTTCTTATTCCCCATAGGAATAGAATGTAATCATGCCTTAGGCCTATCAAATTCTGATAGCTTATAACCTCTTTCATGATATTACTACTTCATGAGAAAATCTAGGCATACATATAATGCCGAGAATTTTTCTCTAACATATGTTATAATCATAATAAGCGAGTGAAAGTATTACTACTTTTGATAATAATTATCATATTGTCTCACCACGCTTATATTCGGGCACTCAATCACTTGTCTCTTTCAGACATATTATGCACTGCTACTGCATTCAGTTCAGAAAATGGAGCAAATTGTCATCTTTCAGCTTTATCATATATTGCTACCACATTCACTTAATGGAATGGAGCATATCACATACTTTTCGTCAAATACACATTATTTTAACTTAGCCATCATAAAATCATCAATATGGTGCACTGAGATTCAAACTCAACGTCTTATCCATATAAAGATATCTTAGGCTTAAATCGATGGGACTTGAACCCAACATATTATTTTCATGATGCATGCATTCATATTGTGCTTTTGGGAGGATCACTATCTTTAAGTGGTCAAATCTTTCTTTTAGGCCATTCCACAAAACAAGTGGATCCTTAGTAATAAGATATTCAATTTTTATAATGTCGTCAAGATGATGATGCAAGAAAATCACAGCCTTAGCATAATTTTAATTAGATTTTGTATTTTCTTTCTTTATGGCGTCTTTAAGACCCATAACATCTAAGTGGATTTCATCATTCAATACACATGAAAGGTAGTTCTTGCTCGAGGCAACGAACTTAGATTTTGTAACATTATTAACAATATGAAAAGAAAGAAAATAATACCTTAGCCTTCAAATTTGAGACGGAAGAGTCTCGTGCTAATAACGTGTTATGAAATATAAAACAGGAACAAGAAAATATAAAACAAGAATAAGAATAAATAGAGAGAAGAGAAGGTGCTTCTTTATTTCTCTTGAAAGATGAGAGATCATAAGATTGAGGATACAATGAACAAAATTCCTCTATTTATAGGGGAAAATACTCCTAATTTCTGACTAAAAGACAGATACTTTAAATCCTGATAAATATCAACTAGATCTTGGTAGATCTTATTATATCTTGATAGACATTCACTATAATGTAAATATATTTATAACAGTGACGACTAATATGAAACAGAGGAAATATCATTGTAGCTCTAAGATGACTTAGAATTAATTAGTCAACCAAATACTAAAACTTATCTTTTCACACTTCATTTCAATGTCTATCGTCTAGGCAAATTAATTTACAAAATATGAATAAGTGTAGGACGATCAAAGGCATTTTAGTCATTTTCTCAAAGTCCATGTACTATTTGCTTATACCGTAGACTCAGAAGCTTGGTCGCGAATTATTGAAGAGGGTAATGTATTTTGATAGTTTAGATACAAATTTGAATCTTTTGTTTATTTTATGTGGCTCTTGAAAGTTGGATTGTCATTACTTATGAGTATTTTTTTATTTTTATAGTTCATGTAGTGTATGATTATTTCCTGAATTAATAATTACTACAAAACCAACACATTTTTCTTAATGCTTACGTGTCATCTGTGACATACGTTCTTCGTCTCAAATTATTTGACATGTATTTTTTATTATTTTTAAGGAGAAATTAATAAAGAGGTGCAAATTGACTAATATTATAATGCCCCAAGTCTGTACCCCGGATGCTACACGGTGCTTACGACCCCGAAGGACCACAAACTAACTCATGATTGATATCTGCTATAAGCACTGAACAATAATACTATAATAAATGCAGTAAATAGGCTGTAATACCATAAGGTTCAAAATATCTGAAATACTGATAAAGTATACTACTGAAATAAAAATCTGCAAAACTGAATACTGTCTGAAAGTCTAGTCTGAAAAACCTTTAAACTGAACTGTCTGAATGTGGAGTTGATGGGACAATCCCCCAACTAACTCCATCTACTGAAATACTGCATCCACTGAGAAACTGAAATAATAAAATATCCTCTATAGATGAGGACTCACTACTAACTCTGACACTGTTGGCTGAATCTAAATCTGTCTATACGCGGTCGGGAACTTGAGCGTCCGAACCTATGATCTGAGACATCATAGCGCAAATAAAGAGTATGCGTCAGTACATGGAATGTGCTGGTATGATAGATGAGGTAAGGCTGAATGCAAGGGTTCATATGCATGAACAATTACTGACTGAATGACATAGAGTAACTGAACAAGTGGGTACATAAATAACTGATACTGCTATAAATACTAAGTATGCCCTACTATGCATGTAAATAAATACTGTGACTGAGCTTGTCTGAAGCTAAGTCCTGAGTTCTAATACTAAATAACTGATATCTGAAGTTACTGATAACTGTGTTACTGATACTGATTTACTGTATCTTACAGTCTTGATTCTATAGAGCTGAACTGAGTTCTATTCTGAAAACTAAAACTGAAACTGTAACTGTGGGAGGTAGTCATCTAACTGACGTTCCCCAAATAAGATAACTGAGTTGGGGTCCAACCTGTGACCCCATTTAGAAGGGTGTCATTATCGTGCCATGGGTAAAGACACTGAAGAGTAACCCTCTACTGGCAGGTGCCCTAAATGAGAATGGTGGTACCCTCTACTGGCAGGTGAAACACCTCATCAACCCTCAACTGGCAGGTTTGATGTCTCAACATACGCTGGCTACATAGTTCTGGAACGCAAGGATTGCTTTTAAGGATCACACCCTTTATTGGCAGGTGAGCCCCCAACCTTGGGTTCACTCGATGCTGAATCCTACTCCTAACTGAAAGACACTGAACTGAGTATACTGAACTGGACTGGACTGAGACTGATTTTCCTGAGTTTTCCTGAGTTCTATAACTGACCGAGTTCTACTAAGTTCTGTAACTGACTGGATTCTACTGATCGTGACATGACTGATACTATTTTGTAACTGACACTGGCTCTAGATAAACAACTAGATTATCAGGTATTAAATACCCTTAGGACTCGATAGCATAAAGAAAGGCATAGCATAATTTTGAATAAGATAACAATGTTCACTTGATTATAATAGATCCATAGAGGTATTTTATTAAACATTTGTAATGCATTGACTTGTACATGAATGTGGAATACATGCTATCATGTTATAATGGCACTATTTCATTCACATAGGCATTTTATCAAACACCTGGGGAGCATGCTTGGGTTATACAATAATCAACACATATAATTATCATGGCTGCATCAATCAACTTGCAAATTGAAGGGTTTATTAGGAAAATCATGTAATTCAACACGTATAATGATTAATTTCATGAAAGCTTATAATTTAATCATGGACTGAGACCCAAAAATAACATGAACATGAATTCAGTTCAATTTCAAGCATGTAATTTATAATCAGCAATCTTGTAGTTTTAAAAACGGATTTGTGGACTCTATGGGTGAAAGAAACCCATAGAAGAACACCTAACATACCTTGGAATGTTAATTGTTAAGGATTCTTGGGGAAATTCTTGAGCTTTGTTCTTGATTTCTTGAAGCTCGGGTTTTGTATCTTGAGAAAAAGTTTTGATTCTTGAGAAAATAGTGCAATAATGAGCAACTTGTGCTCTTTTAGGGCTTAATTACGTGTTTAGTCTTACTGGGGTGAGGGAAAAGTACTTAAAAGACCTTGGATTTAAAACTCGGAATTAACTGAAAAATCCTTATTTAACATGCTGGCACGACGCAGTGCTATCGCGCCATGTCTCTAGAAATTGACAACTTGGAAAATTTCCGATCACACAACATGGTGGTATCGCGTTGCCACACTGGATGCGACTTGAAAGTTCACCGCGATGCAGTGACATCGCATAGCTTTACTGGAATATGGACAATTATGAATCGAGGGCTTGGCGTGATGCGCCAATATTGTGATGGAACACTGAAAAGTGACCATTACCATTTGGCTGGACTCCGCGATGCGTTGATGGCAAAATTGGCACACTACTTTACGAAAATAGCCCTAACTCTTCGCCCAGGTATCGAATTTGGGTGAATTTTATATTGTTGGAAAGCTGGCTGAATTTCCTACGCGTTGGTAAGCTCTAAACTGAAAAATACTGAGTATTTAGAAAAATTTATATATAATAACTCACGTACTAAGATTTAAAATGAGCTATGGAATTACGGGGTATTACAATATCTCCCCCTTTGGAACATTCGTCCTCGAATGAGACTGATTAGGCTGAGAAACACTGAGAGACTGAGTTTGCACACTAAACATACATACTGGAACATGACTATATGACTGAACTACTGACAAACTGAGTTCTCATACTGAACATGCATATCTGATACATGGAATACATGACTAAAGTTACTGATAAGATAAATTTTCATACTGAACATGCATATCTTATACATGGGTACATGACTGAGATGATTCATGAATGCAAGACTGAATATTTAACGGTAACTGATACCAAGATTATAACTGTAACTGAACATGGAACTGAGTAAAGCTTAGGAAGATTGTTACCTTAAGTTGAATCTGAGTTTGTGGAGAAGAGGTGAGGATACTTGGTTTGCATATATGCTTCTGCTTCCCAAGTAGCTCCCTTAACGAACTGATTTCGCCAAAGAAATTTGACCAAGGGAACTTCTTTGTTCCTCAGTCTGCGAATCTGATGATTGAGGATCTGAACTGGAACCTCTTCGAAAGAGAGATCATTTTGAATATCTATGCCCTCTAATGGAACTATGACTACTGGGTCACCAATGCATTTCTTTAGAAAGGAAAAGTGGAATACTGGGTGTACTGAAGCTAGATATGAAGGCAACTCGAGCTCATAAGCTACCTTTCTGAAATGACTAAAAATTTTGTAAGGACCGACATATTAAGGACTAAGTTTTCCCTTCTTGACGAACCTCTTTACTCCCTTCACGGAAGAGATTTTCAAGAACACAAAATCATCG
Organism: Capsicum pubescens; assembly: GCA_030864215.1. Taxonomy (NCBI): domain Eukaryota; kingdom Viridiplantae; phylum Streptophyta; class Magnoliopsida; order Solanales; family Solanaceae; genus Capsicum; species Capsicum pubescens. Next base: position 46,069,228 of record CM061542.1, on the reverse strand, counting down.
ATCTCAAACTCGAGATCCTTTCTTCTCACATCAACATACGATTTCTGTCGGCTCTGGGAAGCCCTAAGTATTTGTCTGATCAGCTGAACCTTCTCTAAGGCATCAAATACTAAGTCAGGCCCTACTACTGCGGCCTCACCTACCCCGAACCAACCAATCAGAGATCTACATCTCCTACCGTAAAGAGCCTCAAATAGAGCCATCTGAGTACTGGAGTGATAACTGTTATTATATGCGAATTCGATCAAAGGCAAGTGGTCATCCCAACTACCCTTAAAATCAATAATGTAGTCTCTTAGCATATCTTCTACAGTCTGAATGGTCCTTTCTACTTGACCATCTATTTGAGGGTGGAAGGCTGTACTGAGGTGAACTCGGGTACCAAGACCCTTTTGGAATACTTTCCAAAAATGAGAGGTAAACTGGGTACCTCTATCTGAGATGATGGATACCGGGACTCTGTGTAACTTAACCAACTCTCTGATATAGAGTTTGGCAGGAAGTATAAACTGGCAAGAAATGAGCTGATTTGGTCATCCTGTCTATAATAACCCAAATAGAATTATGCTGATAACGAGTTCGAGGCAAACCCATCACAAAGTCCATGTTCACTTCTTCCAATTTCCATGTGGGAATACTTAACTCCTGCATGGACCCACTAGGATTCTGGTGCTCAATCTTAACCTTCTGACACATAGAGCACTTAGTTACAAACTCTGCAATATCCCTCTTCATCCCATTCCACCAATAAACCTCCCATAAATCGCGATAATCTTAGTGGCCCCTAGATGAATAGAGTATCACGCACCATAGGCTTCTGCCAGAATTCCTTGCCTCAAGTCATCTATACAGGCACACATAAATAACCCTGGAAACGCAACACACCATCTCCACCTTGGGAGAAAACCTCTTTTTCTGATCTCTGACTAAATCATTCAACTTAACAAGACTGGGATCTCTATCCTGCTTTTTCTTCACTTAAGAAACTAGAGATGATTCTGAACTATTCTGTACCCATACACTCCCCTCTGCTAAATCGACTAAGCGGACACCTAGTCGAGCAAGCTGATGAACTTCCTAGACTAACTTTTCTTATCATTCTTAACATGAGCAAAACTACCATTGACAATCTACTGAGAGCATCAGCCACTACATTGACCTTGCCTGGATGATACAGAACACTCATATCATAATCTTTTAACAACTCTAACCACCTTTTCTGATGCAAATTTAAATCTTTTTGAGAGAATACATACTGGAGGCTTTTGTGATCTGTGAACACATTAACATGCACCCCATACAAGTAATGCCTCCAAATCTTTAAGGAAAACACTACAACTGCTAACTCGAGATCATGGGTTGGGTAATTCTTCTCGTGGGGCTTAAGCTGTCTGGAGACATAGGCTATGAACTTGCCTCTCTGCATGAGGGCACAACCCAAACCTACTCTGGATGCGTCACAGTACATAACAAACCTGTCTGAACCATCTGGTAGAGTCAAAACTGGGGTTGAGGTGAGTCAAATCTTCAACTCCTGAAAACTCTTTTCACAAGAATCTGACCACTGAAATTGGACTTTCTTCTGAGTCAATCTGGACATGGGGGATATAATAGACGAAAACCCTTCAACAGACCGATGGTAATATCCAGATAAACCCAAGAAACTCTAAATATCTGATGGAGAGATGGGTCTAGGCCAGTATCTCATCGCCTTGGTCTTTTGAGAATCAACTCTAATACCATCATCGGAAATAATATGACCAAGGAATGCTACTGACCTTATCCAAAATTTGCACTTACTAAATTTGGCGAACAACTAATGAGTTCTGAGAGTCTGAAGTACGATTCTGAGGTGATCTACGTGGTCATTCTCACTACAGGAATAGACAAGAATGTCATTGATGCAAACCATAATGAACATGTCCAAGTACTGCTTGAACAAGTGATTCATTAAGTCCATGAAATCTGTTGGGGCATTAGTAAGACCAAAGGACATGACTAGAAACTCGAAGTGACCATACCGGGTTTTGAAAGCTATTTTTGAAATGTCACATTCTCTGACTCTAAGTTGATGATAGCCTGATCTAAGGTCTATTTTAGAAAAGTAACTAACACCTTGAAGTTGGTCGAACATGTCATCAATTCTAGGAAGTGGATATTTATTCTTGACTGTGCTTTGTTCATGTAATGCCCGAGTCTGTACCCCGGACGCTACACAGTGCTTGTAATCTTAAGGGACTATAAGCTAACCCATGACTGGTACCTGCTGCAATAACTGAATAATATCACTATAATATGCGGAATTTAGGTGGAAATAGCCATAAGGTTCAAAACTGAAAAATCAATTTCTGAATACTGAAATCAATACTATAAACTAAATATCTGTCTGAAAAATACTCTAGTTTGAAAAGCCTCTAACTATTTGAATAAGGAGTTGATGGGACAAGTCCCCAACTAACTTCGACTACTGAAATAAACTAAGTACTAAAATACTGGAATAATAAATCTATCCTTGAACAATAAGGACTCACTACTAGTTTGCTGCTGATGGATCGGACTGCTAAGTATGATTGGGAGCCCCTGAGTTTGAACCTATGATATAAGACATCATAGCGCAAAATAAAAGTATGCGTCAATACTTTGAATGTACTAGTATGCTAAGTAAGGTAGGATGATATGCATGGGTTCATATGCATAAATAATAACTGACTGAATAACATGATCATAATTGAAAGAGAGTACATGCATGAATGCTTAAATTGTAACTGATGTCATGGTAACACTGAATACTAAGTTCTGAATCACTGGTTTACTAATATTTGAGTTTACTGATACTGTATTACTGTTAACTGAGTGACTGTGTATGACAGTCCTGATTCTGTAGAACTATTTTGAGTTTTGTACTGAACAGAGTGATTCTGTCTGACAGTCTTAATTTCTGTAGAACTGAATTGAGTCCTATTCTAAAGACTGAAACTGAGACTGTGGGAGGTAATAATCTAACCGACATGCCCCTTTCTGCATGGATTGGGGTCCAACCTATAACCCTAATTGAAAAGGTATCAGTACCATGCCACGGGTAAAGACAAACTGAGTCACCCTTATCTGGCAGGTGCTCTGAATGAGAACGGTGGTACCCTCAACTGGCAGGTTGATGTCTTAACCTACGTTGACTACATAGTTCTGGAACACAAGGACTTCTTCTAAGGATCACACCCTCTACTGGCAGGTAAGTACCCATCCTTGGGTTCACTCAATGTTGAATCCTACTCGAAACTGAATAGAAACTGGACTGAGTTCTAAACTGCACTAGGCTGGACTAAACTTTTACTGATCGTACTATCTAACTAAATTGATTTAAGTTCACTGAGTTCCGTTAACTAATAGAGTACTACTTAATTCTATTAACTGATGGAATACTATAGAGTTCTATTGACTAGCTGGTTTCACTGAGGTCTAAATTGAATGCTGAACTGTAACTGTGATTGATTATTGAGACTACTATTCGTGACACTACTGAGACAGTTCTGTAACTACCACAGCTCTAGGTAAACAACTAAGTTTTTGGGTATTGAATAGCGTCGGGACTCGATAGCATGAAAAATAAATCATAGTACAAACTTGAAAGGCATAACCATATGTACCGGATCATAACTCATTCATAGAGACATTCCATCAAATACTTCCATGATATAACTTGCACATAGGATAACATGAAATGATTGTTTTCCCATTTTTCTTTGTTTACATAAGCAATTTATCAAACACTTGGAGAGCATGGGTATTTCACATTTCAATAAACATGTAGTAATATCATGGATTCTACATTCAACTTTTAATTCAAGAGTTCAACATGTAGTTCACAAAATTCAATTCACAATTGACTAGTTTTCATGATACTTGGGACAAGTCATGGAATTAGATCACCATTAACATCATAATCATTAACACGTTCAAGATTGAACATGAAATCCATGAAATCAATTAGCTTGTATCTAAAAGAGTTTCTTGAACTCCAAAGGTGGAAGGAAACACTTGGATGAACACTTCACATACATTGGTATTCAAATTTGCGAAGAATGATGGAGTGTTCTTGAAGGCTGAATCTTGACTTAGAGATCCTAGGATTTACTTCTTGAGAAATTTTGAGAAAGATGAATGGATTTTGCCTCTAAAGGGGCTTAATTTCATGTTTTGGGGACTGACATAAGGTGGGAAAAGACCCAATTAACCCTGAGGATGCAGATTTTTAATAAATAAAAATTGATTTAGTGACGCACAGACTGACGTACCGTGTCATTGGTATTGATGTGATAGCCAACGTGCCGCATCGAGTCCGCATCGGTTCACTGGAATTTGCATTAGGAGATGGGGAAAAATACTCACCGACGCAATGGACGACAAGGCGCATCTAGATCGCGTCGATCCACTGGTTTTAGCTTTCAAATGTGTTTCAAATAAAGTTCAAAAGATACAAAACTTATTCGTGAATACCTACTGACATTCCTGATCATGATTCAACCTAAACATCATTACTTTAAGGTCATGAGGGTCGTGAAATAGAGTCTCTAACCTACGAAGGCTAAAATAACACTAAGTCTGAATACTTAGCTAGAGTTTTCTAAGTCTGGGACCCCTTAACAAGCTTTAAATGTCAGAGTTAAGCTTAGGATTTTTCAGGGTCTTACAAATCCATTGATGGTAATCTATATACATTCTAAGAGAACCGTCTTTCTTACGCATAAATAAGACTGGTGCGCCCCACAGAGAAATGCTAGGTCTGATGAACTCCTTATCTAAAAGGTCCTTTAACTGTTCTTTTAACTCTTTGAGTTCTACTGGAGCCATTCTGTATGGCCGAATAGATTTGGGCTGAGTATCTGGAAGAAGGTCTATTTCGAAGTCTATTTCCCTAATGGGAGGAACTCCAGGAAGATCTTCGGGAAACACATCTGAGAATTCATTTACCACTGGAACTAACTCAAGACTAGGAGTCTCTGAACTAGAGTTTTTGAATCGCACAAGATGGTAGACACATCTCTTGGATATCATTTTTCTCGCTCTAAGGTATGAAATTAACTCACCCTTAAGCGCTATGGTACTACCCCTCCATTCAAGGACTGGTTCATTTGGAAATTGAAAATGAACAATTCTGTTTCTACAAACAAATGAGGCATAGCATGAATGAAGCCAATCTATGCCGAGAATGACATCAGAATCCTCCATCTTTAGCTCTATAAGGTCTGCTGAAGTAAATTTTTGAGATATCATAATCGGACAGTTCCTATATACCCGTCGGGCTACGATAGATTTATCCACTGGGGTAGAAACTTAGAAAGGCTCTGTTAGGATTTCTGGACTGATTCCAAAGTTAACGGCTATATAAGGAGTTATAAAAGATAAAGAAGCTCCTGGATCTAGCAAGGAATAAACATGTAAATGGAAGATCTGTAATGTACCAGTGACCACATCAGGAGAATTTTCCTGATCTTGTCTGGACTAAAGTGCACAAAGCCTGTTTGGGCGTTGCCCATTGGTGGCACTGGAAGCGGCACCCTGCTGATTCGGTTGACTTGACTGAGATGAAGACCGATTATACTGACCCTAAGAACCTAACTGAGGACAATCTCTGACTCTGCGGTCTGGCTTGCCACATCCAAAACCAACATCACTGCCAACTCTGCAGATGCCCTGATTGTTTCTGCCACATGTCTGACAAAGAGGATTTGTTCGAGCACTGTTGACACTACCTTAAGATTTAGAGACCGACACTCTATATTTATTACCATTTTTGAACTTAGGTAGTGGAGCACTGGCTTAGGACAGAGCTGGAACTAAAGATTTTGAGAAAAACTGGGAATGATTACCGCCCTCTGACTTAGTCTGATTGAAATTGACGCTACCTGTTCTATCTCTCTTATTCTACCTCTCTCTCTATTTTTAGCCTCTTCTATCTGCTGAGCATGGACCATGAGACTGGATATGTCCATCTCCTTAATTAACATTGCAGTTCCACACTCCTTAACTACACTATCTGACACCCATATATGAACTTGCTCATTTTGGACCTACTGTCTGCCACTACATGAGGAGCATACATGGATAACTGAGTAAACTTGAGGGAATACTCTTTCACACTTATACTACCCTGCCTGAGATTGATGAACTCTAACACCTTGTCTTCTCTTAGCTCTAAGAGAAATAATCTATCTAGGAAAGCAGTAGCAAACTCTTCCCACTCTATGGGCTCTACATCTGTTCCCCTTTCTACCTTCCACTGCTTAAAAAACATATGAACTACATCTTGTAGCTAATAGGCAACTAACTCAGCACTCTCACTGGAAGTCACTCTTATAATATTAGTGACTTTCTAAACCTGATCGAGGAACTCTTGTGGATCCTCTTCTGACTTAGATCCTAAGAATAAGGGAGGATTTATTCGGGTGAAGTCCCAAATCCTGGCTGCAGCAGTATTGGCTACCGGGTTATCTTGAAAAGCAGCTATCTGTTCATTCTGAGCTGCTACACAATTGGATAAAGTAGTGAACGCAGCTCTGAATTCTGCATGAGAGACATGCTCGTCTAGGGGATCTGCCTGAATGGGTTGAGGTTCTGACTGATTTTCGATTCTTCTTTCATTAGTCTTTTTGAGAGGTATGTTATAAAAATAAAAGGAAGAAACAAATTAGACTGAGAGTTTAACTTGATCTCATGCTCACTCGCACGACATGAATATTAAAAAAAGGGAAACTTTTTCTAGAATATCTCATAGCCTCCTGTCCATGAGTGTGGCGTACTACACATCCATGCACAAGACTCTACTTGATGCGTCTTTCAAACTCCCTAGGACTCTGTTGAACCTTAGGCTCTGATACCAAGTTTGTAATGCTCCGAGTCTGTACCCGGATGTTACACAGTGCTTACAACCCCGAAGGACCACAAGCTAACCTGTGACTGATCTCTACTGTGAGCACTGAATAATAATACTATAATAAATATGGAAAATAGGCTGTAATGCCATAAGGTTCAAAATATTTGAAATACTCATAAAGTATACTACTAAATAAAAGTTTGAAAAACTGAATACTGTCTGAAAGTCCAATCTGAAAAGCCTTTAAACTAAACTATCTGAATGTGGAGTTGATGGGACAATCACCCAACTAACTCCATCTACTAAAATACTGCATCTACTAAGAAACTAAAATAATAAAATATCCTTGATAGATGAGGACTCACTACTAACTCTGACACTGCTGGCTGAATCTGAATCTGTCTATGCACGATTGGGAATCTGAGCGTCTAAACCTATGATATGAGATATCATAGCGTAAAGAAAGAGTATGCGTCAGTACGTGGAATATACTGTTATGCTAGATGAGGTAAGACTGAATGCAAGAGTTCATATGCATGAACAATAACTGACTAAATGACGTAGAGTAACTGAACATGAGAGTACATGGATAACTGATACTGCTATAAATATTGAGTATGCCCTACTGTGCATATAAATAAATACTGTGACTGAACTTGTCTGAAGCTAAGACTTGAGTTCTAATACTGAGTAACTGATATTTGAAGTTACTGATACTGATTTACCGTATCTGACAGTTCTGATTCTGTAGAACTAAACTGAGTTCTATTCTGAAGACTAAAATTGAAAATGTAACTGTGGGAGGTAATAATCTAACCGACATGCCCCAAATAAGATAACTGAGTTGGGGTCCAACATGTGACCTCAGTTGGAAGGGTGTTAGTACCGTGCCATGGGTAAAGACACTAAAAATTCACCCTCTACTGGCAGGTGCCCTAAAAAATACCCTCTACTGGCAGGTAAAGCACCTCATTAACCCTCAACTGGCAGGTTTGATGTCTCAACCTATGCTGGATACATAGTTCTGGAATGAAGGGACTGCTTTTAAGGATCACACCCTCTACTGGCAGGTGAACCCCCATCCTTGGGTTCACTTGGTGCTGAATCCTACTCCCAACTGAAAGACACTAAACTGTGTATACTGAACTGGACTGGACTAAGACTAAGTTTTCCTGAGTTTTGTAACTAACTGAGTTCTGCAACTGACTGGATTTTACTGATCGTGACATGACTGATACTATTCTGTAACTGACACTGGCTCTAGGTAAATAGCTAGATTGCAGGGTATTAAAGATCCTCAGGACTCAATATCATAAAAGAATGGCATGACATAATCTTGAATAACATAACAATGTTCACCTTATCATAATTCCTCCATAGAGGCATTTCATCAAACATTTGTAATGCATTGACTTGTACATCAATGGGGAATACATGCTATCATGTTATAAGTACACTATTTCATTCACATAGGAATTTTATCAAACAACTGGGGAGTATACTTAGGTTATACAATAATCAACACATATAATTATCATGGCTACATCAATGAACTTGAAAATTGAAAGGTTTATTAGGAAAATCATGTAATTCCACACGTATAATGATTAATTTCATGAAAACTTGAAATTTAATCATGGACTGAAATCCAATAATAACATGAACATGAATTCAATTCAATTTAAAGCATGTAATTTATAATCAACTATCTTGTAGTTTTAAAAATGGATTCATGGACTCTATGGGAGAAAGAAACCCATAGATGAACACCTAACATACCTTGGAATGCTAATTGTTGAGGGTTCTTAGGGAAATTCTTTAGATTTGTTCTTGATTTCTTGAAGCTAGGGTTTTGTATCTTGAGAGAGAATATTTTGATTCTTGAGAAAATAGTGAAATAATGAGCAACTTGTCCTCTTTTAGGTCTTAATTACGTGTTTAGGCTGACTAGGGTGAGGGTAAAGTACTTAAAAGCCTGTGGATTTAAAACTCGGAATAAACTGAAAAATTCTGATTTGGCATGCTGGCACGACACGGTGCTATTGCACCATATCTTTGGAAATTGACAACTGGGAAAATGTCCGATGACGCGATGTGGTGGTATTGCGTTGCCACACTGGATGGGACCTGGAAGTTCACCGCAATGTGGTGACATCGCATAGCTTTACTGGAAAATGGACAATTATGAATTGAAGGCTTGGTGCAATGCGCCAATATCGCGATGGAAAACTGGAAAGTGACCATTGCCATTTGGTTGGCCCCCGTAACGCGTTGATGGCCAAATTGGCACACCGCTTTACGAAAATGGTCCTAACTCTTCACTCGGGTATCGAATTTGGGCGAATTTTATATTTCATGGAAAGCTAGCTGAATTTTCTATGCATTGGTAAGCTCTAAACTGAAAATATTGAGTATTTAAAAAAATTTATATAGAATAACTCACGTACTAAGAGTTAAAATGAGCTATGGAATTACGGGGTATTACAAATATGATCTTATTAAGTCTTGATTAGATTAATCTTCTTCAATTAATATGAGCATAGTTAAAAAAATGATTAACTATCTCTTGAATTCTTAAACATGCCAACAATTTTGAGATAACTTTTTTTAGCAAACATGTTATATAATTTGAGATGAAGAGAGTATTCGATATTTATTTCAAATCAATAAATGCATATTACATGCATTACTTCTTCTGTCCAATAGTATTTGTCCACTATTGACTTAACACACATGTTAATAGTAGGGGTACTTTTACTATATCACCATCTGAATATAATTAATTCAATTCTTTGAAAAATGTATTGAGTAATAGCTATAATTAATAGGGTCCGTTTGGTTGGAAAAGAGATATTCCAGAATTAACCCGCCATATATATGGGATAACTTATCCCATCACTATGATATAAATGGTGGAATAAATAATATCGAGACTAAGTTATATATCCAATCAAATACGGGATAAAATAATCTCACATTTTATCTCGATACTATTATACCTTATACCTCACACCAAACGACTCCTAAGGGTAAAGGGATAGAAATAGGTTAAATGTCTGTTTGTTTTCCAAACTGGATAAGTAGTATTTGGACATCTATTTTAAGTATACTGGACAAGTATTGTTGAATGGAGGGAGTATAATATAGTGATGTTTTTTTACACTCTCCATTTCTAAACGAGTGGTGTTTTTTTAGTTTAGACACACCTCTTAAGAAGCTATTCAATCCTAGAAAATTAAAAATGACTTATTAACTTACCCTTAATAAATAACTTAAACAATATGTAACTCTTTGATGATTTCTTGATTATGTAAAACTCCTTTTATTCAAAGAAGGATAAAATAGGGAGAACATCATTAATATGTTCTTGATTATCAAAAATACTACTTACTTATAAATAAAATAAAAAAGCTAAAACATCACTTATTTAGGATGGAAGGATTAGTATCATATCTCACGCAAATTCCTCCCTGAAATTCTATGATTGGGCACCATCATCAACTTCTTCTTAGACCTCAACCATGTATCGTGCAATGGTTCTGAATGCAATTGGCTTTAATTTTAAATCTCATCCTTTAACTGCAGAATTCTAGAAGGCGGGAAGAATAATTTATCCAAGAATTATTTTCACAACTCATTCCAATTAGTGATGGACCCACGAGGTAGTTCCCCAACCATAATGTCACTTCACTTGTAAGAGACAACAGGAATAACCTGAGTCTCAAAGCTTCCTGACTCACCCAAGTAAATTATACGAAGTGCAAATTCCAACAAAATTCATTCCAATTAGTGATGGACTCATAAGGCAGTTTCCCAACCATAATGTCACTTCATTTGTAAGAGAGAATAGGAATAACCTGAGTCTCAAAGCTTCCTAACTCACCCAAGTAAATTATACGAAGTGAAAATTCCAACAAAATTCATGATGTGCATGTTTGCGTCATCAATCGGCAAACCCATAAACACACCCTTTAGATTGATCAGTTGAATGATAGCGCTCGTAATCAAACTTCACCCCTTGGAGCAACTCAGGGAAAATGATAGCCCCTATCTCGATATCTCAACATACCCTGAGTCTTTCTTTGGATCATCATACACTAGAAAGTACTGAAAAGCTAGGGGTGGTTGAGATCTATCTCTCCTAGCTCCGTTGAGTATCGCTCGATGCTTTTTTTCCTATTTCACTCTATCTTTTTAAGATGTACGATGGGCAAAAACATCCCTTCTCTCTTCAGTTAGTAACTGCGCAGTGGTTTGTACGACTGTTTCTTGAACACCATACGGATGTGGCGTATTCAAGGTGAGTGGATATCTTGAATCCCTCGTAACAAGCTTCATGACCATGTTCTGACATCCTACGATTCTGTCGTATTTGCCATTCAAGATCTGTAATAAGTGTGATCAAGGGATTTCCTTGACTCTGAGCACTGGGCATACACCAACATACACCTCAAGAACAACAAGAAACTAAAAATAAACAACCTCAACAAACTCTGTCAATTAATCCATAACCGTATTCAGTGGCAATGATGCTAAAATTTGATGTCCCCCAAATTATACCTCTAAGAAAGTACAACGTAATCGCTGTCAAATATAGAAGCCAATAAGAGTTGGGGTCAAAACCATAGAAAATATGACAAATCTTATCAAGAACTTGCTAAAGCAGTTGTAAAATGCAGAAAGTAAATAGGGGAATTTTGTGAAAATAGTAACAGTAATAACATATCTTGATCGCTGTAGGTTGAAATCTATATGAGATGAATACTAGGATTGTGTTATCCCTGATTTTCTAAATCCGTAGACTTATCGTGCTTCGTCAAACTATCTTACTACCTTGCATGCAGAATCTGATAAGATATATATCACCAACCATCTTGTGAATGCCTTTGGTTAATTTCACTCATCACCTTATGAGTCTCAGAGTGTCGCCTTACTAACCCTTGCCTTGGATCCCGGATTAACAATCTCCTTTTGGATATCAAGTTAATTAGATGAAGGTTAGTATCTTTAAATTACTATTATGATCTTCTTTTCCTAATCTCAACCTCTCTTGTGGAGATGGTATCGAATACAAGCATGTTCTTAACTTCTAAAGTCATTAAGAAATAAAAAAATATGAAGAAAATCACAATACATACATAAACACCGATCAAGAAAGACTTTGAACTTCCTCTACTTTGTTATTCCACTAGGGTTTTCACAATCCTAGTTAGGTGATTTAGCCTCTCGTATTTATAAGAAAATCCATTGAATTCATAAAAGAAAGCACATGAATAATCTTATAAATAATTGAAGAATAAAAACCAGAATTTCTAATTAATATCCAACCATAAAAATCAAGAAAAATGGATTCCAAGATCAAAAGTCGAATTTTAGAAACAATATAGTGTTGTGAGTATATAAAGCGTATAAAAGTGCATAAACTAATAACAAAACATCAATGGGGGTATTTATAGGATAAATCATAAACCCTAAAAATTCTAACCAAATCAAAATAGGAAAACTAAGTCGGCACCTACCTATGGACCCACTTATGGGTCATAGGTGCTACCTACGAACCCTATGTGGGTCGTAAGCCTCAGAAGGATCCTCTGCCTTTCTAAACTTCCACTTACAGCGGTTACCTATGATAGTCTTAGGTGCCACTTATGCCCCCATAAGTGACCTTTGCTTGTATCAAAGACAACTTCAGAACTTCAGGTCATTTGACTGTCACTTACATGGCCACTTACGGTTGCTGTAAGTACCATTTATGACCCGTAAGTGGCCTTCATCAATCTCAGAGTCACTTGGCCATCTTCAGAACCTTTTATTATGACACTTACGCAGGGACCTACGATTGACATAAGTCCCACTTATGACCCATAAGTAGGTCTGTAAGTGGGATGCCCTATAACACTTCATCTATTTTTCTTCTCTTCAGCTTCAAAATCTATACTCCTACAAAATCAACATAAAACATGTCCTATCTAACAAAAAGACCTAAGTACTTGCATATTTTTTAGTTTTAAGCATCGAAAGTGCCATGAAACCATGACACATAAGTAATGGAGAAAGCTTGAATATTTCTCATTTTGGTGAAGGAAAACTTGAGACTCAAAATGGTACTTTAAACCTTAAAAGTCTTTTGGTTGTTTCAAATATTACAAAGAACCTGATATCTGTGGTACAATTAGCTTAAGATAATTCATATATTATTTCATCAATGCGGATAATTTTTTTGTTTAGTCACAAGAGGGTAAACTACTTGCAAAAAAGGTTTGTATGCACTAGATGAAATAAAGCATCAAGCTCTTTATGTTTTTAAGAATCCTGCCTCTAAAAACATATGGCACAAGAGAATGAGTCACCCTCATCCAAAACTTTTGAAGCCCCTACACTCAAGAAATTTAATCAATGTTTATGGTTGGAAAAAAGAAAAACCTCTTTGTATTAGTTTCTAAATGGGAAGAAACTGCAGAATTCCTTTTTTTTCATCAATAGTGTTTTCAGATTTCTTCTAGATAAGTTGCACTGTGATTTGTGGGGTCTTGATTCGATGCTATCATTCCTACAATTTAAATACTATGTAATTATTGTTGACGATTATACTTGTTACTCATGGATTTTTCCTCTAAAGAAGAAATTCAATTTCTTTGAGAACTTTCTTAAATTTCAAAAACCAATTGAAAATTAGTTCGAAAGGAAATAATTTTTTTTCAAAGTGATGCTGGATTTGAATTCATATCAACTAAATTCAAAAATCATTTATGTCAATGTGGCATCCATCAACAATTTTCCTTCCCCCACACTCTTGAACAAAATGGGGTGCTGAAAAGAAGCATTGTCACATTGTCAAAACAGGTCTTACCTTGCCTTTTTATGTAAAACTTCCTTCTAAATATTAGGTTGTTTTTTTTCTAACAACATGCTTTCTGATAAATCGCATGCCTTCCAAAATGCTGAAAATGGAAACTCCTTTCTTCAAATTGTTTAATCATAATTCTGACTATCAAAGTCAAAAAGTTTTTGGATGCAGGTGCTTTACATATTTAGGAGACTACGGAAAGAACAATCTTGCAAAGAAAATGTATCCTTGTGTTTAACTTGGATACAATCCTATTCACAAGGGTTACAGATGTCTTGATCCTTCAACTAATAAAATTTGGATTTTATGATATGTTATTTTTGATGAAAATATTTTTCCTTATGCTCCTTCCAAATAAATGTCTATACAGTAACATCTAGAATTCATAACATTTCTAGATTCAGATGTGTGGATAAAGAAAGAGACCGACTTTTCAATTCAAAAGGAGAGTGCACATCAATTGAAATCCACTAAAAAAGATGATACATAGATTTAAAAAGGGGAATCATGTACTCTATGTGATGAAGACTATTCTCTGATAACGCCCAACTTACACCATCATTTTGATGCAAGACGAACGTTGTCAATATAGACCCAACATAAGTTGGGGTCGATCTTTCTCTTTTTGATCTTTGGAGGATCACCCTCACCACATATATTTAATGGGTAAATGGGTGTCTCCGAGGATATCTAGTTGTCCCCCGTGTACTCCTCGACCTCGGCCCTTTTACACAACTTCGTGATCAAAGATGGAAACATGAGCATTGGGTCGCCTCTATTCTCGAAGTGTCTAATCTCATAATGCAAAAATCAACCAATATCCAAATATATGTTATCCAAGATGATGGATACCATCTGAGCTTGCATAACAGGGACATAAGTCATGTTGGTGTACGGGGAAACTGGGTGAAACACCCTGGGTTTTGACCCTTGAAAATTTCTTGAGTCTTGAACTTTCTGATCATCATACGACTTACCATATATGTCGTATGATATGGGTACAAGTCAGGTGACCTAACTTGTAAGTTGTCCAGTGTGTGGTGGTTGGGTTTCTGTTATGGTTACGACTTGGTGGGTATGAGTCGTATGGTTTGGTAATGGTTCATTGGGTTGATCCTTCACTTTATTTGGTACTTAGAAACTTGACTTGGCTCTGAGTACGAGTGGCTCACTAAATTCATGAGTATAGGGTACGAGTGGTAAGGTGTAGTCATATGTTGTCCAGTGTCAATCCCATTGGATTCTGCCTAGGGTACGTCTGGACCATACTAGTCGTATGGTATGGTCACGAGTTGGGCTTTGTAGTTGTATGTTGGACATAATATGGTGTCCAACCTTCTGATCAAGTTGAGAGTGTAGGGTACCACTCTTATGTTATGGATATGAGTGGAGGGGTCCAACTGTACCCTCTTGTGCGAATTTTTACAGTTTAAGTTGGGGGTATTCTGAATATTTTCCCTCTTAACTCATTTTGACCCCACAACCTAAAGCACCTTTTGGGGCTTCATTAACCTCCCATTCTTAATCAAACACTCTCTAAACACTCTCAAATATCTCTTAAGCTCTTGGTTTTAAAAAAGGCTAAGGTTTTCTTCAAGGCAATCCATTAAGGCTCAAAATGGGTGGTTTCTATCCATCTTACTTGTTGTCTAAGGCATGTTAATCCTCCCTCATTGTTAGTTCAACTAAAAACATATTTTAATAAATGATTTTTATGGCATTATGGTGGTATTATTTTGGGTCTTGAAATATGTGTTGAGGGTTTTGGTTGTTCTTGGTTGGATAGTGTTCTCCATGTTTTACCTATGGTTTTTATGTTGTAATTGCAATTTAAAAATGTGATTTCATGGGAATGGTAAGTTGATACTTGGTTTTTGGTTTGGAAACTATATGCCCTCAACATGTTTGTTAAAATGCCAATGAGAATGCTTTTATCACATAGTTTGACTATTATTGAAATCCTTGCATTGCATAAAAAGCTAATGGAACCTAAATTATTTTAAATGGTTTTATATGATTTGGAAAGGCCTTGATGGCCATGGTTTTGGTTTAATTGGAAACTTGGGAGTCAAATTAGTTTAATGTCTTTAGTATGACATAAATGGATAGACTTGCAAGCTTTAGTTTGGTATGACTACAACAATGGTTAATGCCTAATAAATAAGACTCCTTGGTATTTGATTGGTTGTGTGTGAATAGTTTTAGAAAAGCCAAGGAAGGTAGCGGACCCAAGAAGAACTAAAACTAGAAACACATGTTTGTTGATGTGAGGTTGGTCTTGGTGATCGTGTGCATCATGTCACACTAGTATTTTAGGAGATTTCTAGTCATCTCAGATTTTTCTCCAGCTCGTGCGGCTAACACGTGCTAGATCCTTTTCAGTAGGGGGAGCTAAACCCATATAACCCATGGGTGGATTTAGGATGGTAGAGCTACATAATCCTAGGTTAAAGATTTTAAATGCATGCTAAAACCGATCCCCTTTCCCGGCATGATATAGAAGTATATATGTATGTATGTGAATGCATATAGTTCTTTACTTCGATTTTGAATAATGACATTATTTTATCCTTATTCCTAACTACATGCTAGCGTTCAACTGCTAACCCTTCTTTGGTCACTGTATCCCCATGCAATGCAGTAACTGGCCATACTCCTCCTCCTACTCAGTAATTTTAGATTCGGGAACAACTTTGTATCGAATTGAAGTGGTAAGCTTCCATACTCTAGAAAACTCCATTTCATGCCATGGTTTACTTTTCATTTTTTTGTTTATTTCTTGGACTTAGGTTTTGGCAATGGCCAGAGACATGTCCCAATCGGATGTTCTTGAATTTATGTTATAGGCTTTGTGTAACTACTATGGGTATGGGTGGTGTCGGTATTGGTGTCAGCCTTAGCATTGGTATTGGTATTGGTATTGGTATTGGTATTGTGGCTGACACCGGTTGGATGTTTGGATAGTTATGGTTATGAACTTTATTAATTGTCTTTCAATTATAATTTTTCTATCTTGTTATATGTTCAAAATTAATCCGACATAGGGTACACAGTGGTTATGGTTGGGTATTTGGGGCGGTCTCTAGTCTGGGTCGTACTTGAGATGCCCGATACGACTAGGCCCTGGTTTAGGTTGTTTTATCCTTTTTAGGTTTTGAAGGATTGAAAAACATTGATTTTGACTATTTCGAAACTTTAAAGAAAATTTCAAAACAATCTAAGAAATTACAGAGTCGCAACTTAATTTATTTGAAAAGAAATTAAGAAAACTTTAAAATAAAATCCTAAGTCTCAAAACAGAAAAAGACTTAGGCTTTTAAGAAAATCCCGGGTAAGAGGTTCCTATTAATATTCTAGGAAGGTTTTTAAGGCACCTAAAATGTCCTCTAACTTGAGGTTATCCGGACTATTTGAAAACTACTTTTGACTAACTTTGAAAAAGAGAAGTTGATTTTTTGAAAATAAAGTGGTTTTAGAAAAAGACTTGTATCAATTTTGACGACTTAGTAGGGAATTTAACTAAGTTTATGCAAATAAGATAGCAAATAAGCACGTTAAGGGGGAAGGAGAGAAATAGAAGACTTAGGCTTGTAAGCCCAATCTATAATCTCTATCCTAATCTAATTGGACTTTTGGACCGCCTGCACCTGTCCTAATCTAAATATCGGTATTTTGGCCCATAACCAATCCTAAACTATTTTTTCAGACCTTTTGGCCCGAGTTTCCCTTCACCTGTATTAAAATATAACTTTGAATTCATGGCCTAAAAGAATAAAAGAACTACAAATAAATAGCTAAATATGTAGAGAGAGTTTAGGAAAAGGGGTTTGGAACCCATTTGGACTTTCCCGGCTTCAATCCCAATTTTTTTAATAGGATTTTAGCCTATTTCAATTCTTTGCTCCTTTATCTTCAACCTTGTAGTTTAACTGCTTTATGTAGCTTTAGCTAAACATTTCCTCATTCGGTGCTTGGAGTTTTGGGCTATTTTTGGATCTTTAAGGAACTAGCTCGATGTTATTGGGCCTTGTTGGCCCGATGAAATGCAAGACAACGAGTCCATATGAACTTGAATGGAAGTGGTTCATGCAAAAAAAATTTATAACAATTAGCATATAAAATTTAGGACTACAACTCAAATCAAAATAAACTATCAATGAAAATGGAGCATGGTAGAATGGAAAATTAGTCTAACTAATTTAATGTAGAGACATTTTACTCATATGCATAATCTGGGAATAAAGCTTACAAATTTTCTATTTGTCATCGGCCAAGTCAAACAAAAATGTGCACATTGTTAGTTAATTCCTTTTTTCAATCTTTACAATAAAAGATGAAGCATGGGACAGAAAATTGAAATTCGACATATCTAATAATTTCAAAACAAAACAAAGAAGGGAATGAACAGGCAATCAACAAAGAGCAGAAGATTATGCCTCCAAGCATATCGGGAATGTATACATTAATCAAACGTAGAAAAAAATAAGATAGCATGTAATTAGGCAGATTCAAAACATCTAAGTATTCTTATTTATAACAAAAAGATAAACAATATTTTTGTGCAATTAACACACAGAGAAATACAACTTGCAATCCTCAAGAGCGAGTGTACTGCAAACTCACCCTCATACTTTCTTTGACCAACTCAAAATGAACTTTCAAGGGTCGAAGAAAGGATCCTTCAAGGTTCATAGGATTATCGACCTTACTTTGGACATACACCCACTATCCCTATTGACTTTAAGGGTCAAACAAAACAGGAGGCAGTTCATATCAAGCTAATACAGTAGATTAAACCATCACTAAACTTGTACTAGAAATAAAATTATGAAAAAAGAAAATTAAAATCAAACCAAAATAGCACTACACTAAGGCGACATATCGAGACTAAAATAGGAATATTCAGTTGAGGAGATAGTAGACCAGACAATAATATTCAAGTATAAAAATGACGTGTTGGGGATAAACAAAAATTTAGCATCATAGTGATTTCAAAAGCAAACTAAAAAGTAAATTAATAAATGAAAACATTGAAATCAAGGCAGTGAACTAAACAATAAAAAGAACAAAATTTTTTGTAGTAAATGCTGAGATTCGTACTAAAACAAAGTCATTCAACAATATGAACATGAGACAATGAGATTAAGGCAATCAAACCAAAGACTACAAATATCAACAATGAAGCAAATGTTACAATATAAATATTGGCTCTGCAAACAACATAACAAAAATTATTTCAAATAAACCCTACGGCCATCGAAGCCATCTACCACAAATTGTCCCAGTATTACAATGATTATGACTACAAAGCTATTATCAACTAAGGAGATGAAGAGGAAATAAAATAAAAAGAGAAGATGCGTTTACCTTTTTAGGGCAGTAAAATAGGATCACAAGCTTCGTCGGAATCAGCCACCATCGAAAAACATCATCTTCAACTCGAAATTTTTGTTTAGCCAATGAATTTCATGAAACAAAAATTTTCTACCTAAAAATGAGACTGTTTTTGCTCGAAAGTTTTTCCACCTCCAAGACTTACTTCATTTAGCTCAATAGTGAGACTTTTATAGGAAACAACAATGGGGAATAAATTGTGCTCCAACGATGTGGGATTTCGAATTAACAGGGGTAATTTTGGAAATTAAAAAAAAGATAAGGGATGAGATGGAATGGTACTATTTTGGAACGAATTTAGAATTCAAATTAATGGAATATTACTGAGTTGGTCATCGTCATGTGGACAGGCTGAATTGCGGGTCAATTTTGGGTCACCAAAATTGGGTTATAGGCTAGCTTTTGTTGGACCGGGTCAAGGTTTCGGATTGACTTCGGGTCGGAGGTGGGTTGGGTTTCACTGGGTTGTCGTTGTTCATTGGTATTTATAGCTGAAGTTGTTACCGTTTGCTGATGTTGTTGTTTAAGATAATATTATCGGTTTTTTTTAGTGGATTGTTGCTGAAGAAGCTAATAGAAATGGGTCGTGTCGGGTTACATTGTTGGGCTGTCGGTTTGAGTTGTTGTTGTTGGGTTAAAGTGTTTAGATTTTGGGCTGCTGATGGTTTTTAAATTGTTGGGCTGGGTATCTAGTTAGGGATTTGGTAATTTTTGGGGTTATTTATAAAATAACCCCAATTAGATTAGCGATTATTCAAAAATTATTTCAATTCTAATTTAGCCTATTCAATTTGATCAAATTGAAAGTTAATTGGCCAATTGCTTTGCAATTGTAGTCAATTTAGTTTCAATTATTATCGAATTTAATAGTTTGGTTAAATTGAATTGATGTTCGATATGAATTAATTCCTCATTTAATCCCCAAGTTTCTTGATTTGATAAAATCAAACAAGTATTTTTTCCAAATAAATTATTTTGAGAACGAATTATATTTAAATCAAGATTTCAACCTTTTGAATTTATTTTCAAGATAGTCTTTGATTAAAATACAATATTTCATAAAATAAATGTTTAAGTAATAAAATTATATAATTTTGTATAATTGAACACGATAACAGCCCCCTCCCTTTGGGTGGGGTGGATGCAAGTAAACCTAGGCAAAGGGACATTGATGTTCCTAATTTTTGTCTGACCAACAATTAATTTCTGAAAGAGGTTGGTTTTCACACAAGTTTTTGAGTTATGGACGGACCTCGGCATCAGGTTTTCTACATATCTCAGGTTACAAAAGAATACAAGTCACTTGTAGTTCATACAACTTGATTTAAAGCACGATTTAAAAAAAATACAAGCTATCTTGGTTTTAGAGTTTTTGATGAAACCAAAAAGTTAGAGAAGAAAGTGATTGGGGGAAGATTGTAATCTAGTCGAGTTTTCTACATAGATCCCAGCCTACATATGCCCGAGACTCAGGGAATCAGACTGTTTGTAGTTTGACTCAATCGGTAGAAAAGATAGTCTTTTATTTCAGACGATCTTTGGCTCAGGATTAGTGATAAGTTGATCGAGTTGCAAAAAAGAGGCTTGTAACCTCTTAACCATGAATGTGGTATCCTTCAAATCCATAGGCAAGAACTTACTTGGACATAATTTCTTAAACTCTAGGTGCCCTATCAATCGAATTTGAAAGAAAGATAAATTTACCCTCGGTATGAGTTTAGAAATATCCTGAAGGTAAAGATGAAACCAAAATATTCCAAAATTCCCATATGCCTTCTAACAGGGGTGTGGTTAGATGGTGGTGGCGATCATCATTTAACTCGCGTCCAAAGAGTTTGACGTCCCTTTCTAGACTATGTCCCATTTGGTTACTAAGAAAGAGATCCATGTTATGCTGCTTCCTTTTTGGAGTCGTTTGCACCTATGGTTTTAATTTTGATATTTTCATCCTCTCGGATGCTCTCGATAATATCTCAAACAAAAATCGTTAGTAATAAGCACGATTCATGTAATGAGTGTATAGTTTTTTACCATATCTCCACGTGAGTTGTTGCCTAAAAAGCGAAGTCATCCTTTCATGTACCCATTTGGCGGTAAATAACTTGCAACAACAACCCTCTTGTTTTTTGCATAAGTAGCTTGTTTGTCGAGTGAATGTGTTTTCAAAGTGGGGTGGCCCTTTTGGACACTGACGACACTTCATGCAGAACGGTCCCTGCAACCGTGTATTCTTATGCTGATGCGGCAACCTTTTGGTCACCTATAATGCTTGTTGTATGATAACCTCTTTGGATACTGCCAATGATTCTTTTCATATGATCTTAGATAAGTATTCCGCGTCTTTTATATCGATACGACTTATATATTTCCCTTGAATTATCAATCTTTGGATAATCTTGTGCATTATTTGATGTTGGATATGAGGCGACTTATAGATATCCTTTTAATTGATAGCCCATAGGTAATCCTACACATTATCCGCCTTGGATAAGAGATGGATAATAGATATCCCTCCAATCGCTAGTTCACAGGTATTCCGGCACATCATTCGACCTTAGATACGATATGACTTATAGATATCTATCAAATTGGTAGTCTTTAGGTAATCCTTCACGTAATTGATTTTGGATATGACGTGGCTTATAGAGAACTTGGGCTTATCAATTTGATAATCCCGCTTATTCTCCGATAAGGATTTAGTTGCGACTTATGGATAATCTTCAGACTATCGATTTTTGGGTACTCTTGCAGACTATCCGATTAGGATATTGTTGTGATTTACGAATGACCTATGAGCTATCAACTCATAGGTAATCTTACACACTATCTTATTTTAAACAATATGACTTATAGATGACCCTCAAATTGTCAATTTATAGAAAATCTCACATGTCATTCGAATCACGATAGCAACTTAAAGGCATTCCTTCAAATCATGTGCTCTTGATGCATTCAAATATTGATTCATAAAATAATGAGATATCCTCTATGCCAGAGTGTGTGTCTCACATATCAATTGATATTAATTACTGATAATATCCTTGACGCCAGCGTTTGTGTCTCGCGTGTCAATAGATATTACATGCTGATGATATCCTCGATGGCAACATTTGTGTCTCACGTGTCAACAAATATTAAATACTGATGATATCCTTGATGCCAGTATTTATGTCTTGCGTGCCAATAGATATTATATGGCCCTCTTGGCAATGGCATGAAATGGGCATCTCAGCGATGATATTAAATGGCCCTCTTGGCAATGGCATAAAATGAACCTCTTGGCAATGATATGAAATGGCCCTTTCAGCAATGACATGAAATGGCCCTCTTGGCAATAATATGAAATGGCCCTCTTGGCAATGATATAAAATGGACCTCTTGGAAATGATATGAAATGGCCCTCTCGACAATAATATGATATAAAATGCCTCTCTCAATAATGGAATGATATGAAATGGTTCTTCCGGTGATTTGAAAATAGTTTCACCTGAGTTCATTTATCTGTGTTTGGCTTTCTACATGTACCTTTTCCCAAGGTAGACAGTTAGTAGACATAATATCGCTCTTACTGGCGACCACAATCAAGCTTTATGATAGTTTAATGAAGAAATTAAGAATCATGATTTGAATGACTTATTCTGCTATTAATCTTCTTTTTTTTGAAGAAATAATTAAATAGCAAATCCATTGGATGCAAGTAAATGGGGCAAAGTCCTTGTTTGGGGATTACTCAAATACTGTTTGCTTCGCTTCAAGGCGAATTTGGAGGATGATTTTCTACTATTCCTCCTATTGAAAAATCCTTTTGATTGTCGTATTTATTGTGCTGACTTAATTGAATGCACCTTCACTTAAAGTACAAAGTCGCTTTTTCTAGCAACTATTTTTAGGAAAATTCTAAATACAATATTTATAAAGAAGATAAGGCGCTTTTGTTTGTCTTTCATGGTCTCAAGCAATGAGATAGCCAATTAAAAAAGGCCCTCGATAAATGGGTATTAAACCCATTTTTGGGGCTACCCAAAAATACCGTTCTTGAGAACTATATGCTTTGGTGTGGCTCGCTACCCTCTTGGGGGTTTTCTAAAAAAGATCCTCATTTTGTGTATTTATTCCTGCATTCACAGAAAAATATTTTGTCTTGAATGAAACTACTCCGTGTTGACCTCCTTCGATCCTTGGTTTGCTTCGCACCATCTTTTGGGTACTTTGTTATGTTGGGACTTCCACCTTGACTCCCCATCCCAATAGATGCCTAGGAAACTACTAAGTAAAAGATTTGTATATGTTTTTGAAAGTAGCCTTAATTTTTAAAAACTAGTTTCAAAAACTTTTGCTAAAGGTTTTAGAAAACTTCTACCAGTCATGTCATGTAGTAGCTCAACGAATGTCTTCCTCTTGGTTCTGACTATATCTGACATTTGATGAAGGATTGTTAGGGATTCATCGTTGTTGAGTCTTTCTATTTGAAACCTATCATAGCCAGAGAGTTAGTCTGCCTAGACTTTATTATGGCTGGAGATATCCAGAACGTACCTTTGACCTCTGGTGTTAGGGGATTTGAAATATATTCCAGTGTTTAGTGGAAATTTTGAGGTCTTCCTCAAAATTTCTTCCCCAGTTTAATGTTGTTTGAGATGATCTCCGCTCGAGAGGATCCGTAGTCTTTGTTGGTCTTCGTTCTCTTTGTTGCATGATAGTCTTCCTCTTGTGAATTTTTCAGATTCCTTTTGAAAAATTCTGCCCCAATTTTCATTTTTTGGGTTAATATGACCGAGTTGTTGGGACGCCTATGTGTCCCGTTGAAGTATGAATCAGGTCAAACATAGTTCAGGACTATTCTAAAGATATATAGAAAAATCTATGGGTTTACCAAAGATGACATAGGCCACTTACGTATCCCTTTTTTGGGAATTCAGGTCATCACGTAGTTCATACATAAAAGAAAAGAATAAATTATCCTAAGGGGTTGACCAAAGCCAACATAGGTCGCCTACGTGTCCCTTTCTTGGGAATTCAGGGAAAACGTAGTTTGTACATAAAAGGAAAGGGATTCTAGGCAATTACATATCATAAAACCAATACTATCATGAAGGCGATTACAAATAAACGAAGGAAACAAAAACTAAAACATCCTTCAAATATAGTATCTCTTTACCGCATCAGAATTGATTGGTTTGGTCAGCACTTGACTATCCATCTTAGGTAGGATTAAGGCTCATCCAGGTTGGGCCTCTCTCAATTTTCAAATTCCTCTATATCTTTCACTAACTGCTTCTTATCACCTTCTTTCTATTCATCATCATTCCTTTCGCTTTGTTCGTCTAACCCTTGACATGACATGACATTGACAGGTTTTAAATTACTGCTACTGAAAAAACTAAGTTAGATGATAACAGGATAATAAAAGACCATAATATAATCATAATTCAAAATAACTTCCTAAATAAAAGGGAGTCCCTTTTTTGGAAATAAATACAAACTATGGCTCATGACCCGCGCAAATGCGGACCCATACCTTTTTGAAAGCAGTAAAATGCAAAAGAAAAATTTGACATATAAAAGGGTAGATCACGGGGCCTCCTTTGGATCATCATCAATTATTAAAACTACTAGTAATTTCCTTTTTATCTAACATGGTGGGCAATAAGTTATGAGTGAAGTGGAGGTCCAATTTTGCAAAGCCTCTCTCGGTGCCATCTTTCTCACCTTGTAAGACTTCGGGAATTCCTATGGTATAACATTTCATCCCTTGAACAAATTTCCTATCCCATACCCAAGACCATCATCATTTGACATCTCGTGTACAAAAAATGACTGGTACAAGGGTGGTAACGGTCTAGACAGACTCATCTTTGACTTATCTTCAATCTCATCTTTCTTTTTTTGGTTGGTATCCTATTCCACACTTAGATGCTTTTTCTGAGAGCATAATGGTCTCAATAATTCCTTCCAAATTGTTACCCAAGACACTCGAGGCAGCCACGACTTTCTCTATCTTCTCCACTCCTTTTGTCTTTTTGTGATTTTTCGAATCCACCTTAGTAATAGTCTTGCTAGATACCCATTCGCCTTCTATTTTGATTAGGCAATATATTACTGGTGACATTTGGTGTCGGCGCCTGAAGAGTGATGATCTTCTGATTAATCAAGTATTGGATCTTGTGTTTCAGGTTGATGCAATCTTTAGTATTATGACCGGTTGCTCCTGAATGATAAGCACAGACTTAATCGGACTGAAAGAATCGGGAATTAGGATTGGTAGGTTTTGATGAATAGGTTGTAAATAACCAATTTTTATCAATCTTTTAAAGAGCTGGGTATGACTTTCAGCCAATGGAGTAAATTTTCTAGGAGGTTTCCTTTCGAGGTTTAGACATGGGGGATTATACTAGTTTGGATTAGTGGGAGGAGGTACTTGATGATAGTTTGGAGGCGCTTAGATGTTTATTTGGTTGTTTGGAAGGGTATCTTGAACATGAGACTGATAATTTGGCTGCGAAACTTGGTACTGGGTAAAATATTTGGAAGCAGAGCTTGGTATTGGGGTTGGATATTTGAAAAAGGGAGCTTGATATTGGGATTGGATATTTAGAAGTGGAGCATGGTACTGGGATTGGGCGTAGAATATAGACCGAAAACTTGGTGACAGCGGTGAGGAAAGAATATTTCTAGGCTTGAATTTCTTCTTCAATTTATCAACAGAATTAGTAGAGACTGCAGTCATATCCTCTCTTTTCTTCTTTGAGAACGCAAAAGATTTAGATGATGTTGTGGTTTTGATAATTTTTCCTGTTCGGATGCCTTCCTCTAAGGATTCCCTAATCTTTACCAAATCTATAAAAGTTGCTCGGACCACGAATACCATCCTAGTATAAAATTCTCCCTCTTGACCATGAGAGAAAACCGATACCATTTCTTCTTTAGACATAGGAGATTGTACTTTAGCAACTTCTTTTCTTCAACGGAAGACATAGTCTCAGAGACACTCATCATTATTATTCTTGATCCGGTCTAATGAGTATCGGTCAGGGACTATTTCAATGTTAAATGCAAACCTATTGAGAAAGCCTTTAGCCAACACCCTCTAACTATCCCATCTTTTTAGTTCTTGAGATGTGAACCAATCTAAGGCTTTGTCGCTTAAGCTTCAGATGAATAAGCGCATAAATAATGCCTCATTTCTTACTACCCCAACTATTTGATCACAATACCTTCTCAGATGGTCCATTGGGTTTCCGGTACCATTGACCACTTCAAATTTGGGGACCTTGTACCCTTCTGGTAGATATACTCCGAGGTGAACACAGAGATCATCGTACTCCAAAGCATCATTATCATTTACCCCGTGAGATTTCTTGATCCTCACAATATCTTCATTCATGGCCAAGAACTTCTTTTCATGCTCAGTCCTCCACTCCTTTTTTTTCTCCTCATAATGGTCTACCTCGGGATTAGAAAAGAGATTGTAGACGTTAGGGGATATGATGACATGAGAAGGATTTGGAAAGGTAGCTTGATTTTGAGGATGAGAGGAAGTTGGGTGGTAGGTGTGGAGGACTTTTTGGAAATTGGGAACATTTTGTGGACTTTGAGATATTTTGGTGGAATTTAAGAGGGATTTTATGGATTTGGAAATGAGTTTTGTGGATGTGGGGATGTATATTGTGGATTTAGGAGTGGAATTTACGAGTTTGAAAATGGGTTTTGGGGAGTTAAAAATGAATTTTGTGGATTTGGAGATGAATTTTGTGGATTTGGAGACGAATTTTGTGGAGTTAGGGATGTATTTTGTGGATGGTAGACATCTGGGTTATTTTTTCGATTGGTATTTTAGATAGCATGAATTAGAGGATTTTTTATTATAGGATCTATGGGTAATTGGGAAGCAGAGGTGGACAATATTTTCTTTGGATGGTTCCCGAGAATAGGTGTATTGAGGGGAGAAATTTGGAGTGGAGTACCATGTCCTCCTGGGGTGGGAGCATTGATGGTGATGGACAAATTAGCCAAATCTCTAGTATGGTTCATCTCTTCTTGAAGCATTTCCAATTTTCTTGCGAGTTCAACAATCATCTCGCTTTGTTTTGCTATTACATTGTCCCTGATGACCAATGCATTATCTTAGTCGCTTTCAGTTATTTTTGAATGATGGTTGGAGGATGGGATTTATGAACTTTTGACTGGGTGCAGTAAGGATGTTCTGCTAGTTTGTTTCAACACGGAGTAGTTTTTTGTTATCTGTAAAGTAAAATAACTCAAAGGTAGACGTGTTAGTTCCCATATGTGATAAATAATGCAAGATATTTGACAAGAAGTAACCATGCAGAGTTGTTTTCCTCATAGGCAAACTGATCCACAGGAGCATGGTGGATAAATTTGTCTTTGATTCAAACCAACGCACATAAACACATAAGTCAGTATATCACATGATAACATTATAATAGACACATATCCTAGTTGGGGTGACCCTTTTGAGCCAAGGGTTGGCCTAGAGAATTTTGTAGGAAATATATGCTTCTTAAAAACCAATCCATTATCCCCCAAATTTACATAGATATATAAAAATACTTACAAAAGTTGCACAAAAGGGATACAATCTTTAGGAAAAGGAAAAATAATATGAGCAAAAGAATAATGACCCATGCTGGGGATATTAGTTCCTAAATTCTCTTCTATCGGTCTTCACCCCTTTAGCTTTGTCCACTCATTGACGACATCTGTTGATGATCAAGTGATTTTCGTATAATTGTGCTCTAGATCATTAGTCTGAGAAATCATGCAATCGTCCAAATCGATCAGCCTCTTGCCTAACTCGCTTTAATTCCTTCCTCAATTGGTGGATGATTGAGGCATCTTACACAAAAATGAGTAGAGTAAGCCTTCTCCCTACCCCAAAAGGCTAATGGATTGGATTAAATATCATATATTTCTTCAACACATAAATATGGTTCGTCTGTAATTAAATCAGAGTCAATAGACACAGGGCAAGTTTTCTAATGGGACTAACATCCCTCAGGTATTGGGCAGTCCTAGGCTCATGCCTAAAAGAGGGTTTTAGTTTAGCTCTATCCTGGGTGTCTAGAGTGGGTTTGGACATAGGTTCCCAAGCGAAAAACTTGGGTTTGGAAATACGAACAACCTCCGACCTCCTAATGTGCCGATTAACCATTGTATTCCCAACACTTGATTTAGAGCTGAACAATAGGGCCGGTACATTCACGAAATCCCAAAATAGTTTAATAATCATCATGCAAGATTATGCCATAAAATGCAACAGTTAAATTTCGCAGAGTTTAAAAATATAAGCACATAAACAGTTTAATAATTAGTCTAGGAGGCTAATTCAAATATTTGGTTAGAACCTATTTTAAATACCCCAGAAGAGTCCCCATTTCTGTTTTATCCTTTTTAGGTTTGAAGGGTTGGAAAACATTGATTTCGACAATTTTGAAACTTTAAAGAAAATTTCAAAATAATCTAAGAAATTATAGAGTCGTTACTTAATTTACTTAAAAAGAAATTAAGAAAACTTTAAAATAAAATCCTAAGTTTCAAAACAGAAAAAGACTTAGGCTTTTAAAAAAATCCCGGGTTAAAGGTTCCTATTAACATTTTAGGAAGGTTTTTAAGGCACCTAAAATGTTCGCTAACTTGCAGTTATTCGGACTATTTGAAAACTACCATTGACTAACTTTGAAAAAGAGAAGTTAATTTTTTGAAAAGAAAGTGGTTTTAGAAAAAGACTTGTATAAATTTTGACGACTTAGTAGGGAATTTAACTAAGTCTAAGCAAATAAAATAGAAAATAAGCACGTAAAGGGGAAAGGAGAGAAATATAAGACTTAGGCTCGTAAGCCCAAATCTATCATCACTATCCTAATCTGATTGGGCTTTTTGCCCACCTGCACATGTCCTAATCTAAATATAGGGCTTTTGGCCCATAACCCGTCCTAAATAATTTTTCGGACCTTTTGGACTGAGTTTTGCTTCACCTATATTAAAATACAACTTTGGCTTAGAGGCCTAAATGAATAAAGAAACTACAAATAAATAGCTAAATAGGTAGAGAAAGTTTAGGAAAAGGGGTTTGAAATCCATTTGGACTTTCCCGGCTTCAATCCCAAAATATTTTATAGGCATTTAGCCTATTTCAATTCTTTGCGCCTTTATCTTCAACCTTGTAGCTTAACTCCTTTATGTAGCTTTAGCTACACATTTCCTCATTCAGTGCTTGGAATTTTGTGCCTATTTTTGGGTCTTTAGGAACTAGCTTGATGCAATTGGGCCTTGTTGGCCCGATGGAATGCAAGACAATGAGTCCACATGGACTCCAATGAAAGTGGTTCATGCAAAAAAAAGAAGATAACAATTAGCATATCAGTGAGATTAAACCATTACTAAACTTGAACTAGAAATAAAATTATGAAAAAAGAAAACCAAAACCAAACCAAAACAACACTAAACTAAGATGACATATCAAGACTAAAATAGGAATATTCAGCTGAGGAGATAGCAGATTAGACAACAATATTCGAGTATTAAAAATGACATGTTGGGGATAAACAAAGATTTAGCATCATAGTGATTTCAAAAGCAAACTAAAACGTAAATTAATAGATGAAAATATTAAACTCAAGGCAGTGAATTAAACAATAAAAAGAATAGAAATTTTTGCAGTACATGCTGAGATTCGTACTAAAACAAAGCCACTCAACAATATGAACATGAGACAGTGAGCTCAAGGCAATCAAATTGAAGACTACAAAAATCAATAATGAAGCAAAAGTTGCTGTATAAATATTAGCTCTACAAAAAACATAACAACAATTATTTTAAACAAATCCTAGGTCCATCGAAGACATCTACAAGGAACAGTCCCAGCATTACAACGATTATGACTACAAAGCTATTATGCGAATAAGGAGATGAAGTGGAAATAAAGTAAAAAGAGAAGATGCGTTTACCTTTTTTGGGGTAGAAAAATGGGATCACGATCTTCGTCAGAATCAACCACCACTAGAAAACGTCATCGTCAACTCAAAATCTTCATTTAGCCGATGAATTTGATGAAACAAAAATTTTCTACTAAAAAAATGAGACTGTTTTTGCTCGAAAGTTTTTCCACCTCTAAGACTTGGTTCATTTGGCTCAACAGTGAGCCTTTTATAGGAAACAATAATGGGAAATGAATTGTGCTCCAACGATGTCGGATTTGGGATTAATAGGAGTAATTTTGGAAATTTTGAAAAAAAGAGGATAAGGGATGAGCTGGAACGATAATATTTTGGCACGAATTTAGAATTTAAATTAATGGAATATTGCTGAGCTGGTCATTGTCATGTGTACAGGCTGAATTGCGGGGAAATTTTGGGTCACCAAAATCGAGTTGCAGGCTAGCTTCCACTGGATCGGGTCACAGGTTGTAGGTTGACTTCGGGTCGAAGATAGGTTAGGTTTTGCTGGGTTGTCGTTGTTCGTCGATGTTTGTTGCTGAAGTTGTTACCGTTTGCTGATGTTGTTGTTTAGGATAATATTATCGATTCTTTTTGGTGGATTATTGCTGAACAAGCTAATAGAAATGGGCCAGGTCGGGTTGCCTTGTTGGGCTGTCGGTTTGGGCTGTTGTTGTTGGGTTAATTGATTTTGATTTTGGGCTGATGATAGTTTTAAAATTGTTGGGCTGGGTATATAGTTAGGGATCTGGTAATTTTTGGGGTTATTTAGAAAATAACCCCATTTAGATTAGCGGTTATTCAAAAATTATTTCAATTCTGATTTAGCCTATTCTATTTAAATTTTGACCAAATTGAAAGTTAATTGGCCAATTGCATTACAATTTTAGTCAATTTATTGAATGATCAAATTTAATAGATTGGTTAAATTAAATTGATGTTCGATATAAATTAATTCCTCATTTAATCCCCGGGTTTCTTGATTTGATAAAATCAAACAATTATTTTTTCCAAGGAAATTATTTTGAGAACGAATTATATTTAAATCAATATTTCAACCTTTTAAATTTATTTTCAAGATAGGCTTTGATTAAAATATTATATTTTGTAAAATAAATATTTAAGTAACCAAATTATATAATCTTGTATAATTGAATACGATAATATATAATCGCTACTTAAAATGATAAAATTCTGTACATAAAAATTTTGAAACGTTTTTATTCGGATGAAATAAATATTGTTACTTTATTTAAAATCAAAGAAACTTAGGATTAAACTAAGTTGTGGAGGGCAAAAATTTGGTGTCAACACAGGTCATGTCAGATTGGTATCCGAGCCTTAGGTTCATGATCAATTGGGAGTCCACAAAGCTGTGTCGATTAGAGTCTCTTTTAAGGATGTGTAGTGCACCACACTCATAAGGAATAGGCTACGGGACATTTAAGAATATTTCTCTTTCTTGTGTTTTGTTTTTGAGCTGTAGAGTCTAACGTCCTAAATTCTCCTTTAATTCTTGTTTGTTCTTTTTTCAAATCATGCCTCCTCAATGATCTGAAGCTCACGAAAACTCCTCTGTCCTACCCGAGGATAATGTTTATGGGATCCATTCTACTTATGGGGTCCAGATCCAGTCTAGGGGTCCAATTCCTGATTGTCCTCCTTGAGTTCCATCGGTTCCCTCTAGTCCTCCTCGAGCTCGCCAAGCTAATGTGATGAATGCTGAGTTATGTCAGTCTATCTATATGTTGTCTTAGTTGGTAACATCTTAGGCTGAGTGTGGTGTATTTGTTACTCAATCTTTTGAGGCCACAAGGGTTGGCCAGTTTATGAAGTTAAACCCTCTGGCCTTTACTGGTGTTAAGGTGAAGGAGGATCCTCAAGGTTTTCTGGATGAGATGGAATATATATTCCATTTTATGCATGCCAAAAATATGGACGGCGTGAATTTTGCCTCCTACCAACTAAAGGATGTGGCGTACCAGTGGTACAAGAAATGGGATCAGTCAAGGGATGTCGATGCTGAGTCATCTCTGTGGGAGGATTTTTCTAATGCTTTTCTGTACTGTTTCTTTTCTCATGAGTTGAGGGAAGCAAAGGCGGACGAGTTTGTCAATCTGAAGCAAGGAAAAATGTTAGTCAAGAAGTATGCCTTGAAGTTCCACCAGTTATCTCGATATTCTCCAGAGATGGTTTCTAGCATGAGAGCTATAATGAGGAAGTTTACTTTTGGGTTATCCAGAGATTTGATATTGAAGATTAAGGCTTCCTTGTTAATAAAGGACATGGATATCTCAAGGTTGGTTGTGTACATGCAGCAGGTAGAGAAAGAGAAGAAGAAACATGCTGAAATAAGGGAAAAGCAGGGAAAAAAGTTTAGGTTCCTTGAGTAGGGTAGTGGCCAACGATGAGTGATAGGGATGGTGGGAAGTGGACTAAGAATAAGTAGGGAAACTTTGGGTCTTACTCGACTGCTACTGCTCTCTACACAAATCCGTCGGGTGGTAGGCATTTTCTAGGTGGAGACAACTTCAGGGCACAGGGTGCCCAATCTCAGGCTAGTGAGGCTCAGTCAGCTTAGTCATATCCTCTCTCTAGGTTCTGTGGTAGATTGCATCAGGGTTATTGTGAAGAATGAAGGGATACGTGCTTTAGTTGTGGTCAACCAGGGTACATGATTAAGAACTATCCAGTGGCCAAGATTGCTTTGGGGTTGAACAAGGTTCCAGTTGCTTCATCATCAGCTTTAGCACCAAAGGGTGCACCATTTAGTTTCGATACTGGTCAGAACTGTCTTTATGATCTCACTACCCGATAGGATTCTGAGGTATCTCTTGATGTTGTGACTGGTACATTGAAACTCTTCTCCCATGATGTGTACTTTTTACTTAATATGAGGTCCACTCTCTTTTATGTGACCCCATTTATGGTTGTGCATTTTAGTTTTGGTCCCGAGTATGTTCCAGACCCTTTTTCTATTTCTATCCTGGTAGGCAGCTCAGTGATTGCTAGAAGATTCTATAGTGGGTATGTGGTATCTGTTGGCAACAAAGAAACTCTGGTGGATTTGTTCAAATTAAGCATGGTTGATTTCGATGTCTTATTGGGGATGGATTGGTTGCACTCATTCTATGTGTCACTATACTGTCGAACCCATAAGGTTATTTTTAAATTCCCTAATGAACCGATTATTGAATAGGAGACTGGTTCCCTAGATATTAAAGGGAAGTTTATATCGTATCTTAGTACTTGGAGATTAATCTCCAAGGGGTGTCTATATCATCTTGTCCGGGTTAAAGATTCTAACTCGGATGGTCCTTCTTTGTATTCCGTCTCGGTGGTAAATGAATTTACTGAGGTCTTCCCTGATTACCTTCCTAGTGTTCCTCCTGATAGGGAGATTGAGTTTGGGATTGATCTTGTTCTGCATACTCATCCAATTTCAATCCTTTATATAAAATGGCTCCATCTAAGTTGAAGGAGCTTAAGGAGCAGCTAATGTGTAATAGCCCACTCTTTTCCTAGCTTAAATTCATCCCTAGAATGTTAAGGGATAGATTCCAAAATGAATACTACTTATTTCATGTGAAATTTCTTAGATTTAGACTTTTCATTGCATATGAAATTGAATTATCTTTCCAACAATATAAGATTCGCCTAAATCCGATAACCGAGTAAGAAGTTATGGCTATATTAAGTCCCAGTTGTAAAACATCATCGTTTGGACCCTTAGCGCATCGCGGATCAGTGTAAATTTCCAATTGTCCTATTCTAGTGGCCTTCCACGATATTGGCGCATCGCGAAGAGGGTCAATTTCTCGTTTGTTAATTTCTAGAGGTCCAGCACGATAATGGCTCATTGTGCCATGTTCCAAAATGGCATTCCAAAGGGGCACCGCGATGTCTCCGTGTTTCGGAGTCTGCCCAGTTTCCATTCGTCGTTTTCCAATGAGCCACCACGATAGTGGCGTGTCGCGGTGGCCACCCAGATTGTAAAAATATACATTTTCCAGTCTCGTTACAAATTTTAAATGGGGTATTTTGCTAAATCTCTAACCCCCAATCCATCCAAAAACAAATAATTAATCATATTTGAAAGCACTTTATGCTTTATTCATCATTCTCTCTTAAACAAAACCCTAAGGCTCATACTTCCTCTCCAAGAAACCCAAAATTTCCTCCATCAATTCTCCAAGATAATACAAGATTGAGAATCCCCAATTCAAGAACTCCAAGAAGTCATCTCCAAAACATCAATAGAGATCCAAGATTCAAGTTCTAGCATCTAGATTATCAAATTAAGGAATGTGGGGTTTGAACAAGGATAATTCTTTCTTCCTTGTTCCCAAAACTTTACTTTAATTACAAATTTATCACAATTTATGTGGTTTCCTATGAAATTTAAGTTAGGGTTTATACCCATTACTGTTATTTACAAGCTTATGATATTTCCAATGATTTAGAAGTTGAGTTCTATGCTTATGTTTATATTTTCATGCATATTGCTGAAGTTTCCAGATTTTGGATTGTGTCATCAATATTTACCTCATTAAGCATGATTATCATGGTGATTTATTATGAGATTGATACAAGGGTTGCTACCCTAAGATTGAATATTATTATTTCAAGAAAGATGATGCTTTAAGCATCTTATGAGCAGATTATTTTCAATTTTTCAGAAAAGCTTTGATCTTTTGATCAATGGTTTAGCTTTGAAATCCACTACAGATTATTAAAGCTTACAGAACTAAGAACAACTTTATTTACAGATTTACTCAGATAAATGCATAACTAGTTTTTCTTATAAATCCTTATGCTAGTTTTAAAAGTGAATTTCCAATGGTTTAAGCATACAGATTTAAAAGGGAGTAGTATTTAGCACCGAGAGGGAAGTGTGGGATTAACGTGCCGTATCTTCTACAGAACTACGTTGTCAATGTAGGTACAGACTCAAATTATTCCCATTTATATGAATGACAGATTTATCTTGTGATCGATAACATGGATTAGGTTATACTCCCTGGCAAGAGTATGACACCTCTCCCTAACGTGAGGTTTCCTCCTTAGGAGGTTAAGACATTGTACTCCATGTAGCTCACATGATTTATGTCAGTTAGGAGAACCTCCCTAACAGTAAAGATTTTAAGAATAGTTTTAAAAGTATTCTCCTTACAGTCTAGCAGTTAAGAATTTATTCCCTAAAGTTTTGAAAGAATTCCATTGAAGAATAAGTTTTCAGATATGATTTAAGAATAAGAACAAAATGCAGATTTTAGAACTAAGTGATATGGCTCACAATATTTATATTATATGTTTTACCATTCTTGATTATGATCTTCATCTTTTAGATTTACTCAAGCCTACGTGAGTCATTTACATTTAGCATGCATGATTTCATAAACTGTAACACCTCGCATTTTTGAGCTAGAAAGCGAACCATCATTCCAACGTGTGTACGCTCTAATTCAATTTTTTATATTTAAATCCATGTGTCATTATCCTTCTCGTAGTGTATGAAGTGATTATGAGGTGAAAAGTGTTCATAGAAATCACTTGGAGAAAAGTTGAGCTAAAGTTTGATATTTGATTCTACAAGGGTCTACTTTGAATGTGTATAACTTTAGATACACATAGAATTTTTCATGCCAAGACGTACCAAAATTTAGATAATTGAATTAGATTTCTAACGATACCAATTTTGCCTAAATTCGATAACCGAGAAAAAAGTTATGGCCTTTTCCATGTGAGGCAGTAAGCTGATGCGATCTTGATGCGTCGTGTTGACTGCGCCCTGACACGAAACCTGACGCTAATTTAAAGTTATTTTATGCATTATTTTAGTTCCTTAGGGGCATTTTTGTCACTTTCCCTCACCCAAAATTTGTTCATAACATATAATTCCAGCCCCAAGAAGAATCATTTGCCTATTCTATTCAATTTTCTCTCAAAAATAAGATCAACCTAGGGTTCCTCCAAGAACAAGAAAGAAAGGAAAAATCAATCCTTAAGTCAAAGATTTCGAAGGAACAAATCAAGATTTGAGTTCTACTCTTCAAACCTTATAATCTAAGGTACGTGGGGTTTTCGTAAATCTACATGGTCATAGTAAACTCTTCTTAGTCATGTAAAAGGTTTAGAAATCATGAATTTACAAAAAAGGAGTTTTGGATTTACAATTAGAATCATGTTTTTGAAACCTTTGATAATATTGCTTTGGTCTTGAGGCCTTCCCTTGAAAGTGATTTGAATAGTATATATGTATGTAAGTGTTGAAGTATTGAAATATGAATTGAGAGCATGAATTATTGAATCTTCCCCTCTCCCTTTGTGTTACTACTTGATTTGCAAGTTATGGATTCCTAAATTGAATGATATAAAGAATGAGTCAAGAGTCTTATTATTTTATATGAATTTTATGATGATTGAGAACTGGAGAGGGGGGATATAATTATGATTTAAATGATAAATGTGATAATTAAAGGAATTTCAGGAATGTTTTGAGAAATTGACCAACACTTGTTGGAATTGTTGAAAAAATAAGAATTTTTGCATGGTTTTGACTTATGTTTTGAAACATGAATTGTCTTATATTGTCTGAATGCTTTAGTGGTATATACATTGTTTTAAATGAAAGAATCATACATGATATTTTTATGGCACAGAATTATGACTTGCAAGTCTTGGTATGACGATACCAAATCAGATAAGGCCATAAGTAATACAAAGTATAGAATTGTATTGACAAGATTATTTTAAGATCATTTGTGATGGCCCATGTATTTTAAACTATTTCACGCATAAAGTTTTATGACTTTCTCTCACCTATGTTATATATGTATAAATATTTTGGATTACTCTGCATACCAGTACATCTGTATTGACCCCCTATATTTTAGGATTCAGAGATACAGTCTTGGGGTCCCGTTAAGCAGTAGATTGACTTGTCAGAAGATTGCAGCTGGTGAGCCTCCCTTACTTCGGAAGGCCTATATTAGAACTTTTTATTGTTATTTCATTTTGATTCATGGTCTGGCTGGGGACCTTATCCCCAGATTTTAGATAAATATCATTTTCAATCATTAGAGATTTCGTAGACTGATGTTAGACATTATTAGGGGTTTATGGTTTCCATTCCAGATTGTTCAATTGAATTTTGATATTGACCATGATTCTGTATTGTTTTATATTTATGCATTTTCCTTCATATTATATGAAAGTGTGCATGATTGCTAGATAGAGAAGGGAGCTTGGGCCTTCATGATTTAGGATGCCCGTCACGGCTAGGGCCCTGGCTCGGGTAGTGACAAACTTGGTATCAGAGCACAATTCATGGTCCCAGTGTATCTACAAAATCGTGTCTAATAGAGCCTTACTTATGGGTGTGTTGTGCACCACACTTATAATCAGGAGGCTACCAGGCATTTAGGAGTTGTTTCTTATTCTTTCATACTTTAGTTCGTGCTATAGAGTTGTCCGTAAGAAAGTTATCCAAATTCATTCCTTGTTCTAATTTCATGGGCCATGCCTTACTATCAAGGCAATACAAGTCTAAGAGTCTAGCTCCCCCAACAATGTTCTTCTCTCTTATTGAGTTATCCATAAAGTATGAGATAACACAAGGAATTGAGAGGAGTCCATTGGTGATTCAAGGTGTATTGATTTGAGTGTATGCCTTTATTCTAATGAAATCATGCTTTCCAGCCTTAGGTACAAAGTTTATTCAGTTCCCTTTCAAAATTCTTATTGCATATGTCTTCCACAATGGTAATGATGTATAGCAGAATGTTGGAACTATATTTCCACCTGAGTAGTAGTATATGTTAAAGTGTTATGATCTATTAGTAGTAGGATGCTCCATAAGTTAGTTGTATGAAGTCACAAGTTTAGAAGTTTGAGTGGAAGTGATTTTTGCATAAAGAAGCTAGTTTAGTTGCATAACCATTGATTTAGGGATGGGTTGCCTTTTTATAGTAAGTGACTAATGTTGTAGTAACATTTGTAGATTATATGGTAGTCTGTGATGGAAATGGCTAGCTACGATTGTTAGTTATACAAAATAGGGAAGGAGCCTAGAGTGGATGGTGATGATTGTTATATGAATCCCTTATAGGCTGTGAATGGAAAGGGTTAAAATAGAAAATAAGTTATAAGTATAGACACATTGGTTTATGGAATTTCGAAGGTAGTTGTGATGTATGCATGGGTAAGTAACTATGATGTGAGAAAGTGGAATATGTTGATAATACTGTAATAGGTTATATTATAACACTTAGATCATCTATTCTTAGTAGTGACTTTACCCCCCCTCCCCCTCTTGATTTTTCTTTTTGTAGTAGTTGTATACTAGTACTTCATATGAGAAGATATGTAGTGGATGTTGAGTTATAATGGTGATGTCATGGAGGGGTTGTGATTATAGGTAGTAGTTAAGTTAAGTGAAATATTTGGGTTGATTTCCCAATTTGATGGACTAGCAGGATATGTGGTATGCTTTACCGGTGGTATATCAATGATGATAGACAATAGGCTTGATCTTTAGATATGGAATGTCGTGGTGAGAATAGTAGCTCGAGATTGATAATGCATGTTTTGTGGGAATGAATTAGTTAGTTTGGTGTAGTGTTTTAAATAGCCTAGGTTGGTAACTTGCAGAATTGAAGTGGACAATTGCGATATGTATATGGTCATGAGGACTAGTGTTAAAATGAAAACATGCATTATGGTTGAATTATTAATGTGGATAAGAGTGTGAGTAAATAAAAATAAGTTGAACTCCGAGGTAGCATGTTGTTAGATAAGGTCTGATGTGTATAAGTGTTTTGTGTACCTAAATTTAATTCTTGAATCTTTTAGTATGAAGAAGTCTGGGAAGTTGTTGTATGGTGCTCTTTAGAGTTGAATTGAGGAAAAAAATAGGTAGGCAATGTAAGCCTGGGTATGGTTTTACAAATTTTTGTTAAGTTGCAAGTTATGTGATTTTAGGTGTAATGTGAGTATTCTAAGGAATTAAAGATAGAGTATTAAGTGTTCAAAAGTGTGGGTGTCTATACCCATGATAATGGTAGTCGTAAGTTGATGACCTTGGGGGTTAGACAAAATTCCGATTAGTGTCCCTAAAGGGGAATGTCATAGAAAAAATTTAGTGTCTTTGTATTAGAAATTATTGAGGGAGTTTGTTTTCATGTATATATTGATACTCCTTTTGTGATGAGAAGTATGGATGCGTACGCTCATGAGAGTGGGAGTTTTAGAGTGATGGCTATAGAGGCTAGCAAAAGTTAAGAGTAGCCATTTTGAAAAGCGAGGCTTTCAAAGTATAGTTCTTCAGGGAGAGTTTAGAGTTTAAGTATGTGGTGATGTCTCTTTTATGTTGAGAGTTGTGGATATAGACTTGATAAGGGGATATGTTCATAAGTCTAGGATTGTGACTTTGATTTAAGGGGGAGATGAGGAATTAAGTGAGTTCTGGAATGTTCTCAGTGTGGTAAGTTGTGGGGAGGAGTCAAGATAAATCTATTCCTACTCGAGCATACTCCTCCCACTTCTATTTAGGAGAGTATCCTACTAATATATTACGCCATTTGTTCAAGTCATGTCTATGCCTATGGTTCGAGTACTCTATGGACTTATGTTCATGATCTGACCTCCAGACTAGAAGCAATAATGTCTCTCAGTAATCCAGTCTTTCATGTATTCTAGCCATATGTTATGTTGCTCATGTTCCATGAAAATCTATATCTGTTAGCATGCTTGGTCCTAAGGAAATATGTTTCTACATGTCACCGATTCATCCTATGTCGGGTTTAGCCAAAGTGATAAAGTTTATGCAAACTCATGGAAAATCTCAGTTCCTTAAAGGAGGAGCAATCACTTCAAGCGGAAATCTTTGTCTTAGTTGTAATGTAACACCCCAAAGCATTTTCGACTCAATACCACTATTGGTTGCATGTAGTGAGAGCTGACAATCTGATTTTTTTTAATTGTTAAAAGACTTAGTCATATTTTTGAGCTATTAACTTCCATAATTTTCAAATTGATCTTCCCGACCTCGAGATGTATATTTTTAAGTTGATTCATGATCAGGGGTGTAAAGGGGGTGTCTTAGGAAAGTTTTGGATTTTCCAGATGATATTTAAGGCATGTTTGGATGATCAAAATAGTGGGACAGCGCGATATCAATGCGTCAAGCCAGGAATAACATCTGTAGGAACCGACGTGGTGTGTCGCTTAACGCATCAAGTGCCCAGTTCATCTTAGTGATTTCTAGGTCCAAGAGGGTAATTCAGTCTCTTACACGAATGTCTTCTCAATGTGATCTATTCTAAGAATTCATGCTGTATTGTGTTTCTTACGAACGACTCTCTACTTATGATCCAGACACTTGATATGTGGAGCACTTCATGTCTATTTTATCATATCTTCATTTCATGTCCCTCCTTGAGTAGTGTAATAAGTGTAAGTTATGGTCTAATAGTGTTACTTTTATTCATGACTTTTATGCGCCGGTCCCTTAATGACCCTCCGTATGATAGTATGATAGTGGCTGTGGAAGTGTGGTGATGTTTTAGGTAGGGGAGTAGATGTTCTTGAAGGTGAAAATTTTTATGTGATTCTCGAGATAAGGTTATAGGTGAAAGGGAAAAAGAAGGAGAGGAATTTTGTTGTGTTAAATAGTTAAGAAGGAGAAATATGGCGAAAATTATTCTGAGGGTAATAGAAATTGTTGGTCTTGGTGGGAAGATCCATGAAGTGGGTGTAGAAATGATAGGTTTGACTGTTGTGATTGATGAAAACACAACCCATGTACTATGTAGTTAGTATTCCTTGAATTAAAACTCGAGAGTATATGACGATAGTGATAAGGTGAGGTAATATTCTTAATGGGATGTAAAGTAAAGAGTCCCATAGCTTAAGTTAGCACCTTTTAACTCTGAGTTAGGCTTCAACATAGAAGTACTATGTAGTGGGACTCAAACTCTAGTAGTTAGATGTGTGATGGGAAAATTGTAAGTTGGAAATGATGAAGTGTGTTATTTGTTGATAGGGGCATATATGAGTAGTGTTTCTAAGTGTAGTGTCTATTTCGTTGTATCATGAGAGGTGGAGAATGATTCTATCCCTATTTTTCGTGAAATCTTATTTCATGATTAGTACCAATATAAATCAGGTCTATGATCATCAAATAAACCCCTACCTTAAGTTGTGACAATTATAGTGCATAGAACTCATGTGCAAGATCATCTCTATGTAAAGTCTCATTATCTCATGTTTCCTGCTTTCACGTTTCACTAGGAGTTATCATGAATCCCGTTTGATGTCTTTATATATTTTGTTAAGGAAACATGTTCAATGCAGGTTTCGTTCTTTATTCCTCACTTTTAGAGCTTCAACAAGTCCCTACCCATCATTCAAGGACGAATGATCCCAAGGGGGAGATAATGTAACACCTTGCATTTTTGAGCTAGAAAGTGAACCGTAATTCCTACGTGTGTACGCTCTAATTCCATCGTTTATATTTAAATCTATGTATCATTATCCTTCTCCTAGTGTATAAAGTCATTTTGAGGTGAAAAATGTTCATAGAAATCACTTGGAGCAAAGTTGAGCTAAGATTCATTCATTCATCCAAAGTTTGATATTTGATTCTACAAAGGCCTAATTTGAATGCATATAACTTTATATACACATAGAATTTTTCAGCCCAACACCTACCAAATTGTAGATAATTGAATTAGCTTTCCAATGATACAAATTTTTCCTAAATGCGATAACCGAACAAAAAATTATGGAA
Source organism: Capsicum pubescens (assembly GCA_030864215.1). Taxonomy (NCBI): domain Eukaryota; kingdom Viridiplantae; phylum Streptophyta; class Magnoliopsida; order Solanales; family Solanaceae; genus Capsicum; species Capsicum pubescens. The sequence continues at coordinate 46,027,370 of CM061542.1, read as the reverse complement.
TTTTCCGTGTGAGACAGTAAGCCGACGCGATCTTGATGCGTCGCGTTGACTGCGCCTCGACACAAAACCTGATGCAAATTTAAAGCTATTTTACGTATTATTTCAGTTCCTAATGGGTCTAGGGGAATTTTGGTCACTTTCCCTCACCCAAAATCCATCCATAACATATAATTCCATCCCCAAGAAGCATCATTTGCCTCTTCTATTAAATTTTCTCTCAAAAATAAGATCAACCTAGGGTTCCTCCAAGAACAAGAAAGCAAGAAAAAATCAATCCTTATTTCCAAGATTTCCAAGGAACAAATCAAGATTTGAGTTCTACTCTTCAAACCTTGTAATCTAAGGTACGTGGAGTTTTTCTAAAACTACATGGGCATAGTAAACTCTTCTTAATCATGTTAAAGGTTTAGAAATCATGAATTTACAAAAAAAGGGTTTTGGATTTATAATTAGAATCATGTTTTTGAAGCCTTTGATAATATTGCTTTGATCTTGAGGCCTTCCCTTAAAAGTGATTTGACTAGTATATATGTATGTATGTCTTGAAGTCTTGAAATATGAATTGAGAGTATGAATTATTGAATCTTCCCCTCTCCCTTTGTGTTACTACTTGATTTGCAAGTTATGGATTCCTAAATTGCATGATTTAAAGAGTGAGTCAAGAATATTATTATTTTATATGAATTTTATGATGATTGAGAATTGGAGAGGGGGATATAATCATGATTTAAATGCTAAATGTGATAATTGATGGAATTTCAGGAATGTTTTAAAAAATTGACCACCACTTGTTGGAATTGTTGAAAAAATGAGAATCTTTGGATGGTTTTGACTTATGTTTTGAACTATGAATTCTTTTATACTGTTTGAATGCTTTGGTGGTCTGAACATTGTTTTAAATAAAAGATCATACATGATACTTTTATGGCTTAGAATTATGACTTGCAAGTCTTGGTATGATGATACTAAATCAGATATGACCATGGTAAACTCAGAACAAAATACAAATTTTATTTTAGATTTTAGATTTTGAATTCATATAGATGCATGTTTAGAACAGGTTAAAAGTGGGCACTAAGAGAGTTAGGTGGTTACCCGAAGTAGGCATGGGTCATTCGATTCATTGCCCGAAATCGTGTTTTGCCGATACGGTTTTATTATTTCTCCAAGAGGAATTATACGCTGGACTAGTGCCCTAGGGCATATCAAATTCAGATACTTCAATCCTTACGGCAAATATGGATTGGGGGCTTGGCCGTCGAGTTAACGGCGGATCCCATATTTTTCGTGGGAAACTTTCAGATATGTCGGGTATACCACCTAGCTCAGAAGTAATACAAAGTATAGAATTGCAATGACAAGATTGTTTTAAGATCATTTGTGATGGCCCATGTATTTTAAAATATTTCATGCATACATTTTAGGAGTTGCTCTCACCTATGTTATATATTGCTCTGCGTACCTGTACATCTGTATTGACTCGCTATATTTTAGGATTTTGAGACACAGTCCTGGGGTCCCGTTAAGCAGTAGATTGACTTGTTAGAAGTTTGCAGCTGGTGAGCCTCCTTTACTTTGTAAGGCTTGGATTAGAACTTGTTATTGTTATTTCATTTTGATTCATGGTTCGGCTGGGACCCTTGTCCCAGATTTCAGATAAATGTTATTTTTAGATGTTAGAGATTTCGTAGACTGATGTTAGACGTTGTTAGAGGTTTATGGTTTCTATTCCAGATTATTCAATTGAATCATGATACTAACCATGATTTTGTATTGTTTTATATTTTTGCATTTTCCTTCATATTATATGAAAGTGTGCATGATTACCTGATAGAGAAGGGCACTCGGGCCTTCATGATTTGGAAAGCCCGTCAAGGCTAGGGCCCTGGCTCGAGTCATAACAAACTTGGTATCAGAGCATGGTTCATTGGTCCTAGGATGTCTGCAAAATCGTGTCTAGTAGAGTCTTGCTTATGGGTGTGTTATGCACCATACTTATAATCAGGAGGCTATTGGGTATTTAGGAGTTGTTTATTATTCTTTCATACTCTAGTTCATGCTATAGAGTTGTCCATATGAAGGTTATCTAAATTTGTTCCTTGTTCTAATTTCATACGCCTTGCCTCACTGTTGAGGCGATACAAGTCTAAGAGTCTAGCTCCCCCAACAATGTGGTTATCTTTGATTGAGTTATCCATAAAGTTATGAGCTAGTACAAGGACTTGAGAGGAGTCCATTGGTGCTTCGAGGTGTATTGATTTGAGTGTATGCGTTTATTCTGATGAAATCGTGCTTTCTCGCCTGAGGTTCAAAGTCTATTCAGTCCCCTTTTAAAATTCTTATTGCAGATGTCTTCCATAAGGGTAATGATGTGTAGCAGAATGTTGGAACTGTATTTCCTCCCAAGTAGTAGTATATGTTGAAGTGTCATGATCTATTGGTAGTAGGATGGTCCATAAGTTAGTTGTATGAAGTCACAAGTTTAGAAGTTTGAGTGGGGATGATTTTTGCATAAAAAAGATGGCTTTAGTTGCATAACTCTTGATTGAGGGATGCGTTACCTTTTTATAGTAAGTGACTAATGTTGTAGTAATATTTGAATATTGTATGGTAGTCTATGAAGGAAGTGTCTAGCTACGATTATTAGTTATACAAAATAGGGAAGAAGCCTAGAGTGGATCATAATGATTGTTATATGAATCCCTTATAGGCTGTGAATGGAAAGGTTTAAAATAGCAAATAAGTTATAAGTATAGACACATTGCGGTATATGGTATTTCGAAGGTAGCTGTGATGTATGCATGGGTAAGTAACTGTGATGTGAGAATGTGGACTATGTTGATAAAATTGTAATAGTTTATATTATAAGACTTAGACTGTCTATTCTAAGTTAGTGACTTTACCCCTCCCCCCTTGATTTTGCAGTAAAAGCTAAGATGCTAGAGAACCAACAAGGATGGAAACAAAAAAGTTAAAATCTGAAGTGAATAAAGGCAAAGTGTGGCTGATGACATTTCTGATAAGTCGTCAGCCCTGTGATAAGCTATTAGCTTCATTGTCAGCCTTAAACAGAGAATGGACCTGAGTTGAGAGTTGTGACAACAATTTGTGATAAGCCGTCAAGGATCTGATAAGTCATTAAAATTACCGTTAGCCTAAGGCAGAACATGAGAGCTGGGCAAAGACTTGACGACATTCGTGATAAGTTGTCAAGTAGTTGATAGGACATCACAATTTCCCGTCAACCTAAGGCAACGAGTATCAAAAAGCAAAGAGGAGATAACAATATTTGTGATAAGTCGTCAGCCTCCTGATAGGCTAAACTATTTAAAGTATTATTTAGGGTTTTCTTGAGAGTTCCGAACTTGAGTTTTGAAACACATATTTTGATATTTTCTCTCTCTAGTTTCTTGACTTGAAAAAGCAATTACCTTGAAGGGATTATCATCATTATTTTGGGATTTCCATTATGATCTAATCTGAGAATCTCTAGTTTCTATTCATCTTGTGGTAAGTTTATCTTTCAAATCATGAATACCACTAGTTGTTTCAATTATTACACCATGAGCGGCTAAACCTCTTTAACCTGAGTTATGGGATATAGGGTTAAGTCTTGATAAGGTGCTAAGCGTTCAAGATTCAAAAGGTAATAGGACTCCCTGATAATTTTGAGGTTTTAATTATCTTCTATTGGTTGCAAATGATAGATAACACCTGCTTTCATTTTCTTGAGAAAGAAATCAATTATAGTAGGAAGTGAATTGTCAACAGGGACTTGGAAGCTACTAACCTTCCATTTAATAATTGACGCTATAACAAGGTTGATTAACCTGAGGTAAAATTTGGTCAGTGAATATAAATTCCCTAAGTCCGAGAGGATTAGGTAATTAAATGCTTAAGTAAGACGAGAGACATTTAGGCATAACTTCGATAAAGATAACTTGTTGTCCTATCTACTGTGAGAATCTTGAACCACTATTAGCATCTGTCAAGTACCAAAACCCCTAGTGAACATAATTCTGGTTTTTCCATAAACTCTTTATTACAAACACTGAAACTAAAGTAACCAACTATTAATTGTTAAACTAAAACCCCTCATTTCAGGAAACATCCAACTATCAGTTGATTAAATTGCAAATGACTTAAGTTCACACCATATTCCCTGTGGGATTTGACCCCAACCTAGTTGGGTTTTATATTGACAACGATCGCGTACATTCTCATTGAGAGGTGTAGTTTGAGCATTATAAAAAATGGCACTGTTGCAGGGGAGTATGGTTGTACACTGATGTTTGTATGCGCTAATTGACTGTTAGTCAAGTTTCCTAGATTTAAGTTTATTTGTTGTTTTTGTTTATTGCAGGATCTTTATTGTGTATTCCAAGAACCAAAATTTTCGGAGAACCATCATTACCACTTAATCCGGAACCGCAACGAATTGGAAGATTAGCAGAACATCAAGAGGATGACAGATTAGCAGCCTTAGCTAGAGCTTAGGTGAATGTATAGAATGTCGGTCAATAAGCACGACATCCAAATCCTGAGGATGAAGATTTGGGAGACGAGGAGTTTCTAAATCCTGGTAACCCAAGGCATGCAGAGCAAGTAGATGCACCAGTATAGCGTAATGTTAACAGGAATCATCCGTTCCAAAGAAGGCAAGATTACCAGTCGGTCCAGTATGACCTCAATGATGATGATGATGGAATGGACAAAGCAGGTGCAATGGGTGCAATTATTCCTCCAACGTTGGCACCTAGGGCGAAATTCAACATTACGAGTACTATGATCCAACTCCTCAATCTGAAGGGGTTGTTTGGTGGCCTTTCTGGGGATTACCCGAACTTGCATCTGGTGAATTTTGTCACTATCTGTAAATCTTTTGACAACCTAGGAGTGAGTCTAAATTCTATTCGGTTGAGTTTGTTTCCGTTGTCTCTGTCTGTGAAGGCAATATTATGGCTTAATGAGCTGACACCCGATTCTATAACCAACTGGAGGTAGTTGAAATGAGCTTTTCTAGTAAGGTTCTTTCCGCCTTCTAGGAGGGTACAGTTAAGGGATGAGATCAACAACTTTAGGCAGCTCCCAACTGAAGCCTTGCACGAAACCTGGGAGAGATTGAAGAAGAAGCTGACACCGTGTCCGAACCACAATATGATGGACATACTCTTGATGGAGACTTTGTATAGGGCTCTTAACTCTATTACAAATCCAATTGTAGATAGTGCTGCTGGTGGTTCATTTGTTGATCTTATATTCCCAGAGGCTTCAGAAATGCTAGAAAGGATGACCAAACAGAGTCGAGCATGGCATACTAGAGACTCTGTGGTGGCCAGACCCACTACTTCTGTGGGTATTACTATAGAACAACGCAGAAGAGAAGAGGAGCGTGACCAATACATGGCTCACTGCAAAACCCAGATGGACTTCCTAACCAAGCACTTGCTGTCAGGCAGGACTAAGAAGGTGAAAGCTGTGGGATCTTAAGACAGAGTTGATGCGGATATAGAAGAAGAGGCGAACTATGTTAATAATCAGGGGGGTTTCCGAGGAAATATCCAAGGGAATCAAGGTCGGAACTTTTATGATAAGCCTGGTTATAAAGATAGAAAGCAGGAAAATTAAAGGAATAACAATGACAGGAGCTGGCTATATATTCCTCCTGGCAATCGTGAGGCTACTACAACAAGTTCTGAAAAGATATCCATGGAGGACATAATGTCTAAGTTGTTGAATGGAGTGGATGCTACCAACTCTGGTGTGACCACCATGAAGACTGATCTGACATCCATCAGTCAGTTGGTAAACTCACACTGTACCACAATCAAATAGTTGGAGCAGCAGATGAGCCAACTCTCCACAACACTTAACCAGAGGAAGAACAGAACGTTACCAAGCTATAAAGTCCAAAATCTATGGAATGATATTTCATGTATGGAGATTACCACTAGGAGTGGTAATATATTACCTGGACCTTCTGTGGGAAAACATGTAGTTGATAAGGTAGTTTATGATGAATCGGAATAAAGAGGTCCAGTGGAGTCTGAGAAGATGGATAATTCTGATGATTTTTCAGAGAAAGAAAAAGAGAAGGAGAAAGAGGTAGTGTTGAAAACTATCCAAAGAACACCACCTCCCTTTCCTTAACGATTGAAGAAGAAAACTGATGATGCAAAATTCAGCAAGTTCATGTCAATGCTCAAACAATTGACAGTGAATGTACCATTGGTTAAAGCACTTGAGAAAATGCCAGGATACGCGAAGTTTATGAAAGTCCTTATCACAAAGAAATGAAAGGTTAGCCATGAGCCGGAGGACAATCTTCTTCATTGTAGCGCTATCTCCACAAGGTCTTTAGTCCAAAAAAAGACAGACCCAGGAGCGTTTACCATCCCATGCACTATTGGGTCCCTGAATTTTACAAAGGCGCTATGCAATTTGGGAGTCAGTATAAACCTAATGCCACTTGCTGTGTGCAAGAAACTGGGTTTGCGGGACCCTACCCCAACGAACATGCGATTGGTGATTGTAGATAGGTCTGTAAAGTGGCCAGTAGGCATATTACATGATGTATTGGTAAAGGTGGCCGACTTTATTTTGCCCACTGATTTTTTAGTCCTAGACTGTGAGGTGGATTTCAAAGTGCCCATCATCCTAGGCAGACCATTCCTTACAACCGGGAGAGTGATCGTAGACATGGAGCTGAATGAGATGATGTTCAGGTTAAATGACAAAGAAGCACAATTCAATAGACACTCATCCATGATACAACAAAAAGAGATTAGTGTTTTCTCAATCGTGGATGTATTCTATGAGGATGGTAAAGAGGTATCAACAAGTTGTCTTGGCGAAGTCTGAGTAGTCAAGATATCCAAGTCGTGCCGTCACATTAAATCAGGAGCTATTGGGAGGCAACCCAAATTTTTTATGTTCCAGCAAATTATTTATTTTTGTAGTTAGGTTCTAGTTCAAAGAAGGTGGAATCGATGTATCCAGCCAAATTCTCCTGATGACATTTTTGACGGGCTATCACAATTATGATAAGCTGTTAGATTTGTCGTCAGAGACATCAACTCTGAGGTAGGTGCTGTTAAGGCTGACGACATTTGTGATAAGCTATCACATTTGTGACAGCTTATTAGAAATGTCGTCATAAAAATCCCAAAATTAGCTAAAATTATGGGCCAAATTAAAAAGACCCGACCCGGCCCACAACGCTGTCTTTCCAACTTCCTGCTAGTTTTTTTATTTTATTTCCTTTAAGTTTTAAATTCTTTCCATACTTAGCATATTTTCTTCCCTTCTTTAAAGTCTTTCCAAGTAAAACAAGAAGAAAACTTCCTTGTGTGTGGGGATTTGAAATCAAAATCAAGAATTGTTCTTCCCTCTACTCTCTCTTGCTCGTGTAATCAAAGTGAAAGCACTCACCAGGTATGCTCAAAACCTAACACTTATTTTCAATTGGTAAGTGAGAAACTGAGGTGAACCCAAATTCCCAAGAAGTTTGAACCAAGTTATCTTGCAAATGTATGACAATTAAGAACTAGGGTTTGCTGTGCAAACTTAAGGTTTAAACGTTCATCTCAAAAATGAGAACCAATGGGGTTTTAGGAAGTAAGTGGATTAAAAAATTAAGTTAAAATCGAGTTGGGGTTCTATTTAAAGCTGATGATATTCATGATAAGCTATCAAAACTATGACGTCTTGTCAGAAATGCCGTCAGAAGTTGATAAAGTTTCATGGGTTCTATTTAGAGTTGACGACATTTGTTATAAGCTATCACATTTGTGATGGCTTATCAGAAATGTCATCACACCTAGGATTTGAAGCATAATTAAACCCTTTCAAGGGGTGTGGAATTTTAATTAATTGATGTGTTTGTGTTTATACTCTTGAGGGTCGACTAATGGTTTTTCTCTTGCTACAGGTCTTGTAATGGTACCTAAAGAAAAGAACCCCAAACCTACAAAGAAAGAGAAACAAAAGCGTGTACCTCAGATTTTCATTGATGAGGAGTCCGACTATGAGGAAAAAGAGCCACTGCTCAGAAAGAAAATAAAGAAAATGAGCCCGAAAAAGCCTCCACCACTTCCACAAGTTGAGGTTGAGGAAAATGAAGAGAGTGATACTGAGCCAACAATATCTGAACGTACATTTTCTGAGCAGTCGGCCTCTGAGCAATAGGAGTCTGAACATGCTGAATCTGAAGAATATGATTCAGAGTAGCTTGATTTCGAGGAGCATGAGTCTGAGCAACCTGTATTTGAAGGACCATCAACTGAGTCCCCTTCTTCTGAGCGATAAGATGATGAAGAATCTCCGATTCAGGGAACTATGGTCAAATGCAAAAACCCTGAATTCCGAGACAACACTAGGTGGCAAATTCCCAAAGCTCAAAAAATCTTTTTTGATGGGCTTCACAGAACTAACAGAAGAGCTGTTAAGAGGCCACTCTTTGATGAGAAAAGAATCATCATTAAGGGGTTGAGCAGGTACCCAGAGGTGGAGAAGAAATTTCGTGACTATGATTTGGGATGGACTACACGAGGAGGAAATTCATTTTGCCCTACACTAGTTAGGGAAGTCTATTCGAACTACCAAGCTCACTTAGAAAATATGTGTAAAGAAGGGGAGAAAGTAGCAGACCTACCTTTGTTGGATAAAGTTCTGGTACGGGGTGTAATGGTGGATGTTTCTGAAGCGACAATCAACAGGTTCTTTCATGGCCCTAACTTCACTCTTTAGGCCACTTCACCTACTTTCTATGCCCGGTTAAAGTATCGAGAAAATCAACGGACTTGGTTAGCCACACTCATAGCTGATGGAGAACAAGAATGGCTGACCAACACAAGTGAAAGGATCTTTAAGGCCTCCGTGAATTCAGAGGCAATATTTTGATGGGGTATTGTACGTACCTGGTTGATGCCCACAGATGGTGATAGTATCCTCGGGGATGACAGAGCAATACTAGTCATAAGTTTTATGGCTGACCACAAATTGAAATTTGGAGAGATCATCACCGAAGAGATAAAAATTTGGGTCTCAAGGTCGATACAACATATCCCTTCCCTTGTTTAATTACAAGGTTGTGTAGGGCAGCCAATGTGCCTAAAATTGTCAGGTTAGAAGAAGAAATCCTTGCCAAAAAGACCCACAATCCTATCCGAAATGAGGAAAATTAGTCGAGGCTAATGCTCGACAGGGGCGCAGATATTCCAACTGATCCACCAGTTATAGGAACCAGCTCAGTGCCTAATGCAGAGATGCCGGATTCTAAAGCTGTACCTTCAATGTCCAAAACAATGGCAGAATCATCAGTGCCTAGAACTGAGACAAATCCTCCAGCGGCAGTGCCTACAACAGAATTTGCCTTCAACCCTATGAATTTTAGAAGGGTAGAAAATCAGTCCAAGTGGTGCGAGGCTCAACTTAAACTCTTTTCCAAGAAATTTTTGGCTGTAGTGGACAATAGGGTTAAGGCTGCACGTAATCCCTACAAGTCTCTGTCGGGTCGGATTGATGAATTGTAGAACCTTTTCAATGCGCGGTTAAAAGAGAGGTCAGATCCAGAGATGGAACTATTCAGGTCAGACCTAGCCAAGGTGAAAGCAAAAGTTGGAAAGCTACAACAACACTAATTTATGGTGTCAACAGATCCAGCCGTTGAGGAGTCTGAGGGAGAAATACCATTGTTTGATCTCACCGAGGAACCAGTGAAGAAAAAGAAGAAGAAAGGTGAGAAGAAAGAAAAGATGAAGAGAGAAAAGCCTGACAATGATGAAAAAAGAAAGATAGAGAAGAGGGAAAGAAAGAAGTCTAAAAAAGAGGAGATGACGAAGGCGAGGATTGAGTCCTTGGTTGACAATCAGAGATGAGAAGCATCCATCCGAGCGAGAGCCACAGGTTCCTCTACTAGTAGGCCTTTAGAGACTGATAGGCCAGCTGCACCATAACAGAGTGAGGCTCCTGATGGAGATGCGGCAGCAGGGTCAGGAACCCATGACCCCCAGGATTGATCTATTCTAGGTATAACCTAACCCTTAGTTTAATTTTTCTTTGATTTTAAGTTGAGGGTGTAGAGTAAATTGTTGTTGTAAAATTGTGTAGTCAACTAGGAGGAATACTTGTACTTGGGGCAGTTGAATTGTTTTTGTGATTTTTGTACACCTGTTCAAGTGGTCTACTTCTTTAACTGTGTGATTTGCATCTAAGTGTGATCACTGTGCATCTTTGTATGGCATTAGTTATAGTAACACAATAATCATTGCTAATCAGCTGTATGAACTGAATGAGTAGTAAATTATGATATACCTATGTGCCAAGTGTGTGAGATGTTACTTAGTTCCCTCTGTATACTGAATCCAGAACTTGCCCGGTTAGTCTTACCTAGGTTGAAATATAGGGGATAGGAAACGATCATAGGCCATTTTGATATTAGTTTACTATAGCCTAAATGACCTTCCTGGTAGATAGAATATCCCTTGATCCATTCTTTGAGCTTAATTAGTCTATTTTTTTGACACCTGTCACCTCCCTATTTATATCACAATGAACCTGTTTTGGCCCTGGTCCTCCTTGTACACTGTGCATCTTGACTTAGGAAAATGTCCTAAGTTGAGGGTAGCTATCATATGGGTGCGTGATATAGAATGAGTATGAAGAAAGGTAGAATAAATGAAAAGAATAAAAAGCTGGGTGCGAAAAAAAAGAAGGAAAAATTGTGAAAAAGAATAAGTGCTCGTGGAAAAGACCGCACCCATCCTAAATAATTGTGATCAAGAAAAGAGAAGAGTAGAAAAGGCTAATGAGTGAAACCCCAAAAGCTAGTGTAGTGTCAAGGAGGCTTAGTCACTTTAAAAATCATCAAGTATCATACCATCCCCTAGCCTACATTATAAGCTAAAGAGAAGACCTATAGTAATCCTAGATGACCTATCTAAAGACCTGGGTAATGAAAATAAGGGAAAGTATATGGTACTTGGCATACACTGATTGGAACTTCATTCTGAGAGTGACTGTTTAGATTGTCCCCAGGTTACATATATGATTACTGATATGAGATGAAGGGGATTTCCTTGTAGTGAGGAAACATTGGTTACATTGCTAGTTACTAACTTGTTCAGAGAATGTAATACTGGTCTATGCATGGTTGTTATAGCTGAATTAATGTCGTATCTTGATTCTTTTGTGTTGCATTGGTGTTCTTCATTGTTCTTGAATTGACTAACCTTGGAGATGGTGAAAGTGTTTTGAGATAATGTGGATGATTGACTACCAAATGTTCTTTGTATTCTCTTAGTTGTGTTTTGGTTGCTTGAGAACAAGCAATTATTTTAAGTTGAGGGTGTTGATGTATGAGTAGACGCTAACACATTTGAGGCTTTTAACTGAGAATAATTGCAAAGTCTTAAGCAAATTTTGTCATTTTTGATTGTTTTATGTTTGATTTTGCAGTAGAAGCTAAGATACTAGAGAACCAACAAGGATGGAAACAAAAGAGTTAAAATCTGAAGTAAATAAAGGCAAAGTGTGGCAGATGACATTTCTGATAAGTCATCAGCCCTGTGATAAGCTATCAGTTTCATCGTCAGCCTTTAACAGAAAATGGACCTGAGTTGAGAGTTGTGATGATATTTTGTGATAAGCCGTCAAGGATCTGATAAGTCATCAAAATTGCCATCAGCCTAAGGCAAAACATGAGAGCTGAGGTAGAGACTTGACGACATTTATGATAAGTCGTCAAGTAGTTGATAGGACATAACAGTTTGTCATCAGCCTAAGGCAGCGAGTGTCAAAAAGCAAAGAGGAGCTGACGACATTTGTGATAAGTCATCAGCCTCCTGATAGGTTGTCACGAATGTCGTCACCTAATTCGAGGGATTATTAAACTTTGTGATTTTGTTTCCTTATTTAGGCTGAACTATTTAAAGTCTTATTTAGGGTTTTCTTGAGAGTTTCGAACTTGGGTTTTGAAACACATATTTTGATATCAGGGGTGTAAAGGGGGTGTCTCAGGAAAGTTTCAGATTTTTTAGACGATGTTTAAGGCATGTTTGGATGATCAAAATAGTGGGCCAGTGAGGACTAACTTCTTGGCTGAGGATTATGTGAGGTTGTATCTTTATGAGATTGTGAAATTGCATGGGGTACCTATTTCTATCATCTTAGATTGTGGTACGCAGTTTTTATCTCACTTTTGGCAGTCATTCCAGAAATGGTTGGGGACTAATATTTATCTCCCCAAAAATGGGTCCTGAGACATCACACGGTTCTCAAGGCTACAAATATCCCCAAGCTAACCCTTTTAGCCTTCTACTAATTCTAAAACTCATAATGAAGGTAACTTAGGCATATGAATCTACTGAAATACTGAAATACAACATTTACTGTCTTAACTGAACTTAGTTTAGATGAATATAAAGTCTGAAAATGCTTAACTTAAAAATCTAAACGGCCAATACTGGAAATCTGAAATATTACTAAAACTCTGATAAGCCTCTACTTCTAATAACTAGAGAGTCACTGGGACAGACCCCCAACTGAATCGAACTGAATAGAAAACAACTGAGAAAATACTGCATAAAGATGAAAGTCTAAATAAATGGGTCCTCGAACCAGGAGGACTCACCAACTATTGGGATGTAGATCAAGATGCCTGCGGTCAATTTTTCTGCTGGAACTGAGCACCCGAACTTACATTATTAAACAATGTAACACATAGACATATATATGGATCAATAATTTTGGATTGTACTGAGCATGTGGGGGTGAATGCATAAGTAAAAAAATGGATGCAATTATTTAAATAACTTTTAAAACAACATGCTAAATGTGAGTGACTCACCTTGGCTTGAATAAGAAAAACTGACAAAATCATAGGACATGTGTAATAAGGCATAAAGAAGTTCATATGAGCCACCACACTTAGTTCTATTAAACTGTACTCTTTTTTCTTCCTTCAGATCATGTAGGCTAAGTGAAAAGTGCTTACTTTTATAAATCTTACAACTTAAAGATGAAATCTAATAACTGTAGTCTTAAGCAAAACAATGTCTGAATAAATTTGCGAGCCTTTACACTTAGTTTTCTCAAAACTGTTCCGACATTTTGATTTAAGACTTGGGGACTTTAGGAGGTTCTTCTAACCTACATACACCATGTGAAGTGTCATCGAGTCTAATGTCATGTTCCCCTAAAGGGAAAACTTCACATTGGGGACAGATGTTAGACTTTTGCCTAGGAGTATAACCTTATCTTAAGTGATCACTATCTTAACCCACTATGGGAACTGAATCTCAATTATATGGTGGCACGTAGTTCTGGGGTATGAGACCTTGGAATCATACCCAACTAGGTGCTAAATACTACTCCCATTCTCTTGCTCAGAACTTTAGGAAATCCACCTTAAAATAGCACAAGGTTTTGTAATGAAAACCAATTATGCTTCTCTTTCTTTAAATCTCAAATTGTATGAACAATATGGATTCCTTATATTATCTTAGGATCAAAAGATCAAATTTCTTTCTTAAATCTTGGTAAAAAAACTCATAGAGGAGGCTTAAAATCATAATCTTCTTGAAATATCAATACTGAAACTTAGGGAGTAAGAACCCATGCTTTAAACTCATGCAAGTTCATAGTAAAATGTCATGCTCAACAAACTTCTTGAAATACTTCACCAATAATCAAAGTAATGAAATCAAACTCACAATATCATGCTCAAAAACTTAATTGGAAATATGTAAAATCATATCACACACATAAAGATGTGAAAATAGACATGCAATTCAACATTTAAGTCACTTGTAACATCAAAATCTTCAAACAATGATCATTGGGTATGAACCCTAATTTGCAAAATATGGAATCTTAAATAAAGATCAAGTTTTGGGCTCAAAGATGAAAGGGTATCCTTGTTCATAAATCCCACATACCTTTTTGGTGATAAAATTATTGAAAGATTGGACCTTCAAGTTTGATTCTGCAACCTAGTTGTTTTTCTTCTCTTGTGTTCTTAGATGATGAACTTATGATGTTAATAAGGTTAAAATGTGATTAAGAGATATTAATTTCATATGGTTATGTTTAGGGACGTTGAGTGTAAAATGACTTAGTTTCCCTCAAATTAACTCAAAAATAGAGTCCTTACATCATTTGGTCCATAGGGTATGCGGCGTATTGCCCATCGCCTAAGCTAGGCTGGGCGCCTCCTTGCCTATCACCTAAGCTAGGTTGGATGGCACATTTCTCATCTCCTAAGCATTCTAGTAGCCTTAGGTGATGTGTTAGGCGATACACTCCCCTTTCCAAAGCTATAACTTTTCGTTCGGTTATTGAATTAAGGCATAATTGGTATAGTTGGAAAGATAATTCGATTATCTATAATTTGGTGGGTCTAAATCTGCCAAATACCATATATACATCAAGTTATAATTATTCAATGATGACCCTTGCAAAATCAAACACTAAAACTTTATGGATTCAAAAGCTCTTAGCTTGTATTACACTAAGTGACTCTTACGAACATGTTTTACACAACATAAACTCTCTTATCACTAGGCGAATCATCATAAGTCATGCACTCAAATATGAATTACGATATTTGGGGTTTCATACGTATGAACAATGATTTGTTTTGTAGTTTGGAAATGTGTGGGGTATTACAATATCTCTCCCTTGGTAATATTCATCCTCGAATGAGATTCGCTAGACTGGGAATCCTGAGGGTCTGAGATTACATATTAAACTTTGCATGATTCAAAACATGACTGCATGACTAAATTGATTTGTGAATGCATGAATTATCATGAAACTGACTATATAAAGCTAGAACTGAGAATGGGAAAAGAGGAAATCTGGGAAAACTTGTTACCTTAATCTGAGTCTGAACTTGATGAGAAAAGGTGAGGGTACTTCGCTTGCATTTCTACTTCCGCTTCCCAAGTGGCGCCCTTAACGGACTGATTCCGCCAAAGAAATTTGGCCATGGGAACTTCTTTGTTCCTTAGCCTACGAGTCTAGTGATCAAGAATCTCAACTGGAATATTTTCATAATAGAGGATATCATGAATATCTATGATTTCTAAGGGTACTACAATAGTTGGATCACCAATACATTTCTTCAATAAGGATACATGGAACAATGGATGAACGGATAACAAATTTGCAGGCAACTCAAGCTCATATGCCACCTTCCCAACATGGCTCAATATCCTATAAGGAAAAATGTATCGGGGACTAAGCTTTCCCTTCTTGCCAAATCTCTTCACCCCTTTCATGGGTAAAACCTTCAAGTAAACTAAGTTATCCACTTCAAACTCAAGATCCCTTCTACTCAATCCACACAAGATTTCTGACGACTCTGGGCTATTTTCAACCTTTCTTGAATCAACTAGACTGTCTCCATGGCTTCAAACACCACATCTGGCCCTATTAAAGTGGCCTCACTCACTTCGACAAAACCGATCGGTGATCTACACCTTCTCCCATAAAGAGCCTTAAACAGGGCTATCTGAATGCTTGAATGCTAACTATTATTGTAGGTGAACTCAATCAACGAAAAATGATCATCCCAACTAAGTTTGAAGTCAAGAACACATTCTATCAACATATCCTCAAGGGTATGAATGGTCCTCTCTAGCTGACCATCTGTCTGTCTGAGGGTGAAAAGCTGAACTAAGGAGAACTTGGGTACCAAGACCCTTTTAAAAGGCTTTCCAAAAGTGAGAGGTAATATGAGTACCACTGTTAGAAATGATAGACCACGGAACTCCGTGCAATCTGAATAACTCTCTAATGTACAGTTAAGCATAATCTTCGGCTAAATAGGACGTGTGGACTGGCAGGAAATGGGCTGATTTGGTCAATCTATCTACAATGACCCAAATTGAATAATGCTGCCGATGCAAATGAGGTAAACTTGTCACAAAGTCCATATTAACGTCTTCCCACTTCCAAGTGGTAATACTAAACTCATGCAAAGTACCACCAGGCCTTTGATGCTCCACCTTAACCTATTGAGAAATGCCAAACTTGGCCACAAATTCTGCTATATCTTTCTCCATACCACTCCACCAAAAGACTTCCTTCAAATCTCGGTACATCTTAGTAGCACCACGGTGAATTGAGTAACGTGTACTATGTACTTCTGCCATAATTCCTTCCTAAACTATCAACGCATGGCACACATAGTCTACTTTGGTATCTCAACACATCATCTCCCCTTTGGGAGAAAACCTCTACCTTCTGATCTCTGGATGAATCCTTCAACTTAACCAAACTGGAGTCCCTATCTTATTTCTCTTTCACTTCGGAAACTACGGAAGATTCTGAACTACTCTGAACCTAAACGTTCCCCTCAACTGAGTTAACCAACCGCACACCTAATCTAGCCAACTGGTGAACTTCCCAAACTAACTCTTTCTTATCATTCTCTACATGAGCTACACTACCTATAGACATTCTACTAAGGGCGTCTGCCACAACATTGGCCTTGCTCGAATGATACAATACACTCATGTCATAGTCTTTTAATAATTCTAACCAACTTCTCTGATGGAGGTTCAACTCTCTCAGTGTAAACATATATTACAAGATTTTGTGGTCCGTGAACTCATCAACATGCACCCCATAAATATAGTGCCTCTAAATTTTCAAGGCAAATACAACAACAGCTAACTCAAGATCGTGGGTAGGATAGTTCTTTTTGTAAGGCTTAAGTTGTCTAGAGGCATAGTCTTTGACCTTACCTCTCTACATTAAATCCAAACCCAGACAACCTCTATATGCAACACAATAAACAACAAATCCATTTGTACTATCAGGCAATGCCAAAATGGGAGCTGAAGTGAGTCGAGCCTTTAACTCCTGAAAGCTCTTCTCACAGGAATCTGACAACTGGAACTTAACCCTCTTTTGAGTCAATCTATACATGGGGGATACAATAGATGAAAAACCCTCAACAAATCATCACTAATAGCCAACTAAACCCAAGAAACATGTGATATCTAATGGAGAGATAGATCTAGGATAGTTTCTTACTACTTCGGTATTTTGAGGATCAACTCTAATGTCATCAACGCAGACAATATGACCGAGAAAAGCTACTGACCTTAGAAAAAATTCACACTTTCTCAATTTGGCAAATAACTAGTGATCTCTAAGAGTTTGTAGCATGATTATAAGATGGTCTGCATGGTCATCCTCACTACGGTAATAGACAAGGATATCATTGATAAAAACTATGACAAACATGTCTAGGTACTATTTGAACACTCGGTTCATCAAGTCCATGAAGGCTACTGGGGAATTTGTTAGCCCGAATGAGATGACTAAAAACTTAAAGTGACTGTAATAGGTTCTGAAATATGTCTTTGGAATATCACATTACCTTACTTTAAGATGGTTATAGCCGAATCTAAGGTCTATATTAGATAAATAACTTGCACCTTGGAGTTGGTCAAATAA
The DNA here is from genome assembly GCA_030864215.1 of Capsicum pubescens. Classification (NCBI taxonomy): domain Eukaryota; kingdom Viridiplantae; phylum Streptophyta; class Magnoliopsida; order Solanales; family Solanaceae; genus Capsicum; species Capsicum pubescens. Next base: position 46,009,901 of record CM061542.1, on the reverse strand, counting down.
GTCATCAATCATAGGAAGAGGAAATTTGTTTTTGATTGTGACTTTATTTAACTGGCGGTAGTCAATGCACATTCGGAGAGAGCCATCTTTGTTACGTACAAATAGGACGGGAGCGCCCCATGGAGAAATATTGAGCCTTATGAAGCTTTTATCTAAGAGGTCTTTAAGCTGCTCTTTTAACCTTTTAAGCTTGGCTGGAGCCATATGATAAGGAGAAATTAAGATGGGCTGAGTATATGGAAGAAGATCAATACCAAATTCTATTTCTCTATCGGAAGATACCCCTGGCAGATCTTCGGGAAAGACTTCAAGAAACTCATTGACTACACAGACTGACTGAACTATGGGAATCTCAGACTTAGTGTCTTTGACTCGAACTAAATGATAAATGCACCCTTTTGATATCAAATTCTTGGCCTTAAGATAGGATATGAAATGGCTCTTAGGAGATACTGAATTACCTTCCCACTCAAGACTGGCTCATTGGGAAACTGAAACTTCACCACTCGGATACGACAATCTATAAATGCATAACAGGAATGAAGTCAATCCATACCCAGAATAAGGTCAAATTCGACATGATCTAATTTTATTAAATTTGCTAACATGATCCTATGAAGGACAGTGATATGACACTTTCTATAGACTCATTTGGCAATAACTGACTCACCTATTGGGGTAGAAACTGAGAAGGGCTTAGAAATCTTTTCAGGATCTATTTCAAAGTTTACTGCAACCAACGGAGTCACATAAAAGAAATTTAACCCTGGGTATAACAACACATAAACATCAAAATAAAAGACATAAAGCAAACCAGTAACAATATCTGGTGAACTCTTCTGCTCCAGGCCAGATGGTAAAGCATAGAACCAATTCTGGCGCTGACCGTCACCGATACTGAATGATGCACCCTGAGGTGGGGATGGGCGACCCAGAGGGCCTGGTGTACTAGTATCCTGAGTATGAGGACAAACATATCGATTTCCCTACTTAGCATGGAAACACTCTTTGATCTCGTGCCCTAAACTACCATATCTATAACAACCTTTCCATCTCAACAAACACTCACCATAATGATTATTACCAAACTTAGTACATACTGAAAAATTGGGCTTTCCACTCATACTACTCTGAGACCTGGCCATAGAAGTCCTACCCCACTGCTCTTTCTTAGTTCTGGGTACAGGGGCACTGGCTGAAGATGGTGCTGGCATATAAGGGTGACCCTAAAACTGCGAATGATTTCCCCCTCCAAACCTTGATTGACCGAAGTCAAATTACACGGTCCTATCCTTCTTATTTTCTCTATCATTTTCTTTCAACTTCTCTACCTCAATCTAATGGGCATGAATCATCAACCTTGCAAAATCTATGTACCCAATAAGCATGGAAGACCTACACTCTTTGACTACCAATACAGACACTCTTATAACAAACTTACTCATACTAGATCTACGGTCACCTATCAAATCTGGAGCATACTTAGACAATTGGTTGAACTTAAGGAAGTACTCTTTGACTGTCATCGAGCCCTGCCTCAATTTCATAAATTTCTCTATTTTAGCTTGACTTATCTCATGCAGAAAGAACCTATCTAGGAACGCATCCTGGAATACCTGCCAACTTATGGGAGCTGCATTCTCTTCTCTACCATTCTTCTACATAACCACCCAATCATAATCAACATTCTTTAGCCTGTAGGATACTAATTCTACACTCTCCTCCTCAGTAACATGAATAATTTAGGATATTTTTTTCACCTCATCAAGATAGAGCTGTGGGTCCTCACCTACCTTCGACCCAAAGAATTTTGGCGGATTCATTATCATGAAGTCACAAATTCTTACTGTAGCTAAATCACCATTCTGCTGAAGTGGGACTGCATCCTGATGGTTGCCCTGAACATTAGTAGTCACATCTTGGGCCAATGCCTGAAAAGCAGCCCTAAATTCAGCATGGGATACATTCTCATTCAGAGGGTCAGCGGGCTGGGGTGGATGGTTATCATTCTTGTATGCGCTAGCTCGATGAGGAGGCATATTTTGTAATGTAAGAGTATGGGTTAAAAGCAAATAGAAACAACTGAAAGCACGATAGAACTGAAAGAAAAGAATGATTTCCTAAATAGTTCCATATCCTATTGCTCATAAATGTGGCGCGTCTCACATCCATGATCAAGACTCTATACAATGCATTTTATCAGACTCCTTAGGACTCTTTAAACCTTAGGCTATGATAACAAGTTTGTAATTCTCCAAAAATAGGTCTCGAGATGTCACATGGCGCTCAGGGCTACGACTAGCCCCAAGCTAGCCCTTTTATCCTTCTACAAATTCTGAAACTCATAATGAAGGTAACTTAGGCATGTGAATCTACTAAAATACTGAAATGCAATATTTATTGTCTTAACTGAACTTAGTTTAGATAAATGTAAGGTCTGAAAGTGCTTAACTTCAAAATCTAAACAACCAATACTGGAAATCTGAAATATTACTAACAGTATTACAAGACTCTACTACTAATAAATAGAGAGTCACTGGGACAAAGCCCCAGCTGGCTCGAACTGAATGGAAAACAACTGAGCAAATACTACATAAAACTGAAAGTCCAAATAAATGGATCCTCAAACCATGAGGACTCACCAACTGTCGGGATATAGATCAAGATGCCCGTAGTCAATTTCGCTGCTGGAACTGAGCACCTAAACCAACATTATTAAACAATATGATCAGTACTTTTGGATTGTACTGAGTATGTGAGGGTGAATGCACAAGTAAAACAATAGATTTAGTGATTCAAATAAATTTCAAAATAGCATGCTAAATGTGAGTGACTCACCTTGTCTTGAATAATAAAAATTGGCAAAATCATAAGACATGTGTAATAAGGCATAAAGAAGTTCTTGTGAGCCACCAAACTTGGTTTTATTAAACTGTACTCTTGTTTCTTCCTTCAGATCATGCAGGCTAAGTGAAAAATAATCACCTTTATAAATCTTAAAACTTTAAGCTAATAATTATAGTCTTAAGCAAAACGATGTCCGAATAAATTTGTGAGCCTTTACACTTAGTTTTCTCAAAACTGTTCGGACATTTTGATTTAAGACTTAGGGACTTTGGGAGGTTCTTATAACCGACATACACCATGTGAGCCATCATGGAGTCCAACATCATGTTTCCCTAAGGGGAAAACCTCACGTTGGGGAGAGGTGTTAGACTCTTGGAAAGGAGTATAAGCTTAAGTGATCACTATCTTAACCCACTATGTGCACTTAATCTTAATTCTATGGTGGAACGTAGTTCTGGGGTATGATACCTTGGAATCATACCCAACTTGGTGCTAAAAACCCATGCTTAAAATAGCACAGGGGTTTGTAATAAATACTATTTATGTTTCACATTCTTTAAATCTCAAACTGTATGAACAATGTGGATTCCTTATCTTAGCTTAGGATCAAAAGATCAAATTTCTTTATAAAATCTTGGTAAATAACTCATAGAATAGGCTTAAAATCATAATCTTCTTGAAATTTCAATACTGAGATTTAGGGTGTAAAAACCCATGCTTTAAACTTATGCAAGTTCAAAGTAAAATGTTATGCTCAATATACTTCTCAAAATACTTCACCAATACCCAAAGTAATGAAATCAAACTCACAATATCTTGCTTCAAAGTTTAATTGGAAATATGTAAAATCATATCACACATAAAGATGTGAAAATAGATATGCAATTTAATATTTAAGTCACGTGTGTCATCAAAATCTTCAAACAATGATAGTTGGGAATGAACCCTAATTCACAAAATATGGAATATTCATTAAAGATCAAGTTTTGGGTTCAAGGATAAAAGGGTATCCTTGTTCATAAACCCCACATATCTTTATGGTGATGAAATTGTTGAAAGATTGGACCTTTAAGATTGATTGTGCAACCCTAGTTATTTTTCTCCTCTTATATTCTTAGATGATGAACTTATGATGTTAATAGGGGTAAAATATGATTAGGAGCTATAAATTTTGTAAGGTTATGTTTAGGGACATTTAAGGAGTGTCAAATGACTTAGTTTCCCTCAAAATAACTCAAAAACAGAGTGATTACGTCGTTTGGGCCATAGGATATGCGGTGCATTGACCATCACCTAAGCTAGGCTGGGTGGCACATTGCCCATCGCCTAAGCATTCCAATAGCCTTAGGAAATGTGTTAGGCGTGCACTCTCCTTTGTAAAGCCATAACTTTTCACTTGATTATCAAATTAAGGCAAAATTGGTATCGTTGGAAAGATAATTCGATTATCTTCAATTTGGTGGGTCTCAATATGTAAAATAACACATATAAATCAAGTTATAGTCGTACAAATATGACCCTTATGAAATCAAACACTAAAACTTTATGGATTCAAAAGCTCTTAGCTTGCATTACTCTAAGTACTCTTACAAACATGTTTTACACAACATAATCTCTCTTCTCTCTAATCATCATAAGTCATACACTCAAATATGAATTAAGAGAATAGGGGTTCACACTTAAGAACAATGGTTTGTTTTCTAGTTTTGAAATGTATGGGGTATTACATAAGGTAAGTTTGAGTAATGCCTTTCACCCTAGTCAGATGGGCAAGCAGAAAGGACTATTTAGATGTTAAAGGATATGCTTCATGCTGCATGATTGACTATGGTGGTAGTTGGGTTTAGCATTTTCCTCTTGTAGAGTTTGCTCACAACAATAGCTACCACTTTACTATTGGAATGACTCCATTTGAAGCATGTATGGTAGGAGATATAAGTTTCCTATTGGGTGGTTTGAGGTCGGTGAGACGGATATGCTTTTCCTGGATTTGGTTCACCAAGCTATGGAGAAGGTGAAGGTGATTCAGGATAGACTTAAGGCTTCTCAAAGTCGACAAAAGTCCTATGCAAATATGAGGCTAAGGGACTTAGAGATTGAGGTTGGAGATAGGGTGTTCCTAAAGGTGTCTTCCATAAAGAGAGTGATGTGTTTTAGGAAAAAGGGGAAGCTCAATCCCCGGTATGTAGGTCCTTAAATAATTTTAGAGAGGGTTGCCAATATCGGATATGAGTTGGAATTGCCTTCTATTTAAGCTCTATTCACCCGGTATTCCACGTCTCTATGTTGAGAAAGTGTATAGGTGATCTGTTGCAGGTTGTGACTATCAATGATATTGGTATTTTGGATTCCCTATCGTATGAAAAGATCCCAATTGATATCTTAGATCATCTGGTTCATCGGTTGTGGATCAAGGATGTGGCCTCGGTAAAGGTTCTATGGAGGAAACATAAGGTGGAAGAGGCTACTTGGGAAGCTGAAAAGGACATGAAGTCCAAGTATCCATTTCTATTTTCTGCACCAGAATTCGTACGAAAGGTATGTGTTCTTCATAACGTCTTTGTTTTCAAACTTTGTCAAAGAAAATATTGATTTCCTTGGTGTTTTGTTTTCTATCTTAAAGGTAAGAGTAGATGTGTTTGGGGGTCTAATCATGCTAATTAATACCTTGTTCCATCATTCGAGGACAAATGATCTTAGTAGGGGAGAATAAAAATACCTTGGGTTTTGACCATTGAAAATTTCTTGAGTCTTAAACCTTCTGATCATTATACGACTCATCATACATGTCGTATGTGTGGGTATGGGTTAGGTGAGCCAACTCATAAGTTGTCCAGTGTATGGTGGTTGGGTTTGGTTATGACTTGGTGGGTATGGGTCGTATAGTTTGGTAACGGTTCATTGGGTTGATCCTTTACTTAATTTGAAACTTAGAAATCTGACTAGGCTCTGAGTACGAGTGGCTCACTAAGATCTGTAAGGACAGGGTATGAGTTGTAAGGTGTAGTTTTATGTTGTCTAGTGTCAATCCGTTTGGATTTTTCCTAGGGTATGACTAATCCATTCTAGTTGTGTGGTGTCGTCATGAGTTGGGGCCTTGGAGTCGTATGTTGGAAAAAATGTGGTGTCCAATTTTCAGATCAAGTTACGAGTGGAGGATACTAGTCATATGGTGTGGATACAAGTGGAGGGGTCCAACCGTACCCTCCTGCAAGAATTTTTACAGTTTAAGTTGGGGGGTGGACATTTCCACTCATAACTCCTTTTAACCCCATGACCTAAAACACCTTTTGGGGCTTCATTAACCTCCCATTCTCAATCAAACACTCTCGAATCTCTCTCAAGCTCTTTGTTCAAGAAAGGCTAGGGTTTTATTCAAGGCAATCCATTAAGGCTCAAAAGGGGTGGTTTTTTCTCCGTCTTCATTATTATCTAAGGCATGTTACTCCTCCCTCATTGTTAATTCAACTAAAAACATGTTTTAATGAATGATTTTTCATGGTATTATTATGGAATTATTTTGCGTCTTGAAATATGTGTTGAGAATTTTTGTTGCTCATGGTTGGATAGTGTTCTCCCATGTTTTACTTATGGTTTTTATGTTGTAATTGCAATTTAAACATGTGGTTTCATGGGAATGGTAAATCTATACTTGGTTATAGCTTTGGAAACTATATGCCTTCAACATGTTGTTAAAATGCCAACGAGAATGCTTGTATAACGTAGTTTGTATATAATTGAAATCCTTGCATTTTATAAAAAGTTAATGGAACCTAAATTGGTTTAAATGGTTTTAAATAGCTTAGAAAGGCCTTGATATCCATGGTTTTGGTTTAATTGGAAACTTGGGAGTCAAATTGGTTTAATGGCTTTGGTATAACACAAATGGATAGACTTGCAAGTTCAAGTTTGGTATGATGATACCAATGGTTAATTTTTAATAAATAAGACTCCTAGGTAATTGGTTGGTTGTATGTGAATGGTTTTAATATGGGATTAAAGTTGGATATGTTAGCAAATCCGTGGAAGGTGGCGGTCTCAAGGGGAACCAAAATTGGAAACTCATGTTTGCCGATGTGAGGTTGGTCTTGGTGATCGGGTGAATCATGTCACACTTGTATTTTGAGAGATGTACTTGTTATCTTAGGGTTTTCTCTGGCTCTTGCGGCTAACACGTGTCTGTGCCCTTCCTGTAGGGGGAGATGAACCCATATAGCCCATGGGTGGATTTAGGACTGCAGAGCTACACAATCCCAGGTTAAAGGATTTTAATGCATGCTAAACCCTGTCCCCTTTCCCGACATGGTATATATGTACATATGTATGTATGTAAATGCATATGGTTATTTACTTCGGTTTTGAATAATGGAATTATTTTATCCTTATTCCTTTGTACATGATATCGTTCACCCGCTAATTGATCTTCAGTCACAGTATCCCCACGCGATGCAGGAACCGGACATACTGCTCTTCCTGCTCAGTGATTTTGGATTCGGGAATAGCTTTGCGTCGAACTAAAGTAGTAAGCTTCCATACTCTGGAAGACTCTATTCCATGCCATGGTCTACTTTTCATATTTTTGTTTATTTCTTGGACTTTGGTTTTGTCTATGGTTGGGGGCATATCCTGACTAGATGTTCTTAGATTTTTGTTAGCGACTTGGCATGACTACTATGGGCATGGGCAGTGTCGGTATTGGTGTCAGCCTTGGCATTGGTATTAGGGCTAACACTTTTGGATTCTTAGTTGGATGTTTGGATATCTATGGTTATGAACTTTATTAATGTCTTTCAACATAATCGCTCTATCTTGTTATATATTTGGAATTCATTCGACATAAGGTACAGGACGGTTATGGTTGGGTATTGGGGTCGGTGTCCGATCTGGGTCAGACTTGAGATGCCCTACATGACTAGGCCCTGGTTTGAGTCGTGTCACACGGCTACAGATTATAGTCAACCAGATTCGATCCTCAGCCGTGAACTCATTAAAATTTATCCTAGTTTTTGTGGATGCCTATGGGACTTTTCTTCTTGGGCACAGTTTTTCAACAAACTAGCTTCCCAGAGTATAGTCCCTAGCCTCATATTCTCTCAGTTCAACATCTGACAGCCCAAAAATGAACTTTCTTTGCCAAATCTTCATAACTAGGTCGGAGATAGACACTTAGCTGAGATTTGCGTAGAATTCTCTATCCCAATGCTCATTGGCCCAACATGGATCTAGGTCAAAGCATCTCCACCTAATGACCACCAGTTTTTTATGAAATACCAAGAGCTTCTCGGGCACTTTTTCCAAAGATATGCCCCTCTTAGAGAGAAACTTCCTCTTGGCAAGGTCCTCATTGTAAACTGTTTGACACTAGGGGCCATGAATCGAATCTGATCATAATCTGTCATCTTCAGTTGAAAAGATCTGAAAACAACACATAGCATTAACAATCAATATCATCATGTGAAAACAATGCTATGTAGCTTATTTAAGTTAAATAAATAGTTCCCGAGTCAAATTTGGGCTTGAAATGAGAATTCAGGAGTTTGGACAAGCACACCAAATAACTTTCAGATGTCGCGATTGCAGGGCACTGGATCGTGATCGCGCTACCGCAATCGCAGTCAGGTGACCAAGCTTGCCTTATCTGAGGCTACAGTCCTAGAAAGATTCACGACCAAAAATGCCAATTTTTTATATCAATTTGTGTTCATAACAAGTAAAGACATTAAAAACATGAAACATAATTCCTAAGCATTCAATCATGCACTTTAAATATTAAAAAACTATCAAGGAACTCATTCAGTCATTTTACCAAACACTTGGTGTCCACCTGTGATTCATCCTAATTTTTAATAATTTTGGTCACTCAAGACTTCCCCAATGATGTTCGCACCAAAAACAACAGCTACCATACCACACAATATTAATTAGAAACTAATTAAGCACACAATTCACCAATTTAGGCCATTGTGCTTCATATGCATTCTAAGGCTCCAATTAAACAATAAAGAAGAGATTAGAAGAATATACAGGAGGATAGGATGCCAAAGAGGATGCCTAGAACTTAACATCCTCTTAACAATGATGAAAATGGATGGATTTTTGGGTATTTTGAAGGGGAATGTGGGGGGAACTATTTTTGGGTGACGATTCCATTTTAAAATTACCCCAATTGTGATCATGATGAGGAGGGGTTTGAGATTTCAGTAAATGTCACGTGATCGAGGAACCTTAAGATCCATTTGGGCAGACCAAGTCTCAAGGTCGTGATCAAGATCCAAGCGTCACGATCGTAACACCTGAGACCAGGTTCAAATCCCCTATTTTCAGCCATCTCACCTCCAACTCAATTCCACTTCACTTATTATACTTTTATTTCTCAATACCCTTTCAGTGTTCTACAATTGCATGGATTAATCAAAACAAAAACAATCTAACAATTATAATTCAAAGGATACAAGTCAACTTAATAGAAATGATAGGTTGCCATCCATCTAGGGCATAGTTTAACACCGTGGCACAAAGTACTCTTATAATCAAGCTGGATCTTTGATGAGGAGTGACTCAAGATCCACTCCAGTAGAATTTGTCACATCCTCATCTACCACATCGACTATCGACGCCACTTGCAAATCCATTGATTGCATTTTGGTTTTGCACACACTGAAGGAAACTTCATCATTGTGCACCCAAAACTTCATCTCTCCATACTCCATGTCAACTAGAGCTCATCCAGTTGCTAAAAATTGTCTTTCGAGTATGATTGGTATCTCATGGTCAATTTCATAATTGAGGACAACAAAATCCTTTGGAAGGATGAGTTGGTCAACCTTAACCAACACATCATACAACATTTACTCTAATTTTTTAATTTAAAGATCCACCATTAAGAGTCTCATGGTGGTGGGTGTAGGAGCACCCAATCCTATCCTTTGATATACAACATATGGCATCGAGTTGATACTAGCCCCATGGTCACACAATGTCATTTCAAATTTGTGTGTCCCAATGGTGCAAAGAATTATAAATGCACCCGGGTCTTTCTTTTTCTCCTCCATGGCATTAGACATGATAGAACTACAATTATGCATCACTTTAATAGTCTCACAATCCACAAGTCGCTTTTTGGACATCAAGTTATTCATGGACTTAACATATCCCAGGATCTCTTGAAGAACTTCTAATAATGGGATATTGATAGAAAGATCTCTAAGTTTACAATGAACTTTGTAAACTTGGCCTTGTCATCTTTTTGATTTAACCTTTGTGGAAAGGATGAATGAATTTTCATTGGGGGCAATGGAATAATTTGAGAGTCATTCACCATTTGATCGTCACCATCAATCATTTTAGGAGTCTCCTCCTTATCAACTTTCTCTTCAACTATCATCGGTTCCTCATCACTCACTTCATGAGACTTTATGGTACCATTATTTGGCTTTTCGTACCGCTTTCTCTTTGCACTTGCTTGTTCATCAAGAGACTTCTCATAAACCTCAACAACATTTTCTCCAAGATTTCTACCACTCCTACTGACGATTGCCATAACATGGGCATCATTCTTGAGGTTAACCACCATGTCACTAGGTAAACCTCCTTTTGGCCTAGCATTGAGTTGGGTTGAAATTTGTCCCACTTGCATCTCCAATGTTTTGATGGAGTACGAATGAAATGTGATTGTTTGGTTTAATTAAGAGAAGTCACTTTTCATCTCCCTTACTATTTTGTCGGTACCTTTAACTCGCATCAAAATTTAAGCAAGGATTTCCTCGGTTTTAAATTTTTCTGGGTCCACCAATCTTGATTTTTTGTCCTTAAAACGATCATGAGGAGACACATATCTGTCATATCCTCTCTTTTTATCCTTCTATTATCCATTTTGATCCCTCTCTCTACTCCGCCAATTAAGATTTTGGTTTCAGTTGTTCTAATCTTGATTTCCACCTTGCCTTTGGTAGGTGGGATGGGAACCCCCCCTAAATGGTTCACCAAGAACCTTATCTCTTCATTCAGTGCCTTATAGTCATACTCATCATAACTTTTGGCCCCTTAAGAGGCAATGACATTGACCGCTTTAGAAGGTGCTCCCATCACGTGTTTGGTGAGGAGATCTAATTGGGTCATTACTTTTTCCATATTTTTACCTATTTCCTCATCTTTATTCCTTTAATCTTCATTGAAATAAGATGCGGTGGGAGACCCTATGGTCACTTCGGATTCTTGGGCATACCACCCTCTATTTTGCTTTGTAACTTGGTCGAGCAAGGTTGATGCAACCTCATAGGATAACTTGACAAGAAACCCTCCGGATGCATTGTCAATAATGGTTTTATTCAGTTGGTGTAATGCCCGATAAAATATTTGGAGAAGCGTCTTCTCCAACACTCTATGGTTCGGGTATTGCACGAGTTTGTCATTGAACCTTTGCCACACCTCATATAAGGTCTCACTACTAAGTTAATGAAAATTTGTGATTTCATCTCTTAGTTGTATCATTATAGACAGAGGAAAATATCTATCAAGAAAGGCCTCCGTAAGATTGACCCAAGATGTAATAGACCCGACGGGTAGATATCTACACCACAAAACCGCTTCACCCATTAAAGAGAGCGAGAAAAGCCTCAACTGAATAGACTCTTGAGTAATACGGGCAATATCAAATGGGACACACACATCAATGAACTTTTCCAAATGTAAGTTTGCATTTTTATGTGCTTGTCCCTCGAATAGACCTTTCATTTGTAACATATGGAGCATTAAACTTATGACATGAACTACCTTGTTTCTCTCGTTCGGTGGGATGTGGATGGCACTGGCATGCCCCGCATCATGGAGATAATCCTTATCCTCGAGGTGTCCATCAAATAAGTTGTCATTGCTCCCATTGTGTCTCATGGTGTCATTATTACTATGAAGATCACCTCACAAAAGGCAAAAATGACAATATAAAACAAAACACCACAGCTAACCCAAGTTCACTAACAATGCCACACTAGTGAAACCTAAGCTTCCTCCCTAGCAACGACGCCATTTTTGATAACGCTCAACTTACACCATCATTTTAATATAAGGTAGACGTATTCAATATATACCCTAAATAAGTCAGGGTCTAATCCTTGAGGAGTGCTATCAAGATTTTAGTACCTATGTGTGTTGAGAGTTAACTATGCGTTAACCCGTAATCTGCAACTAAAACAAAACATGAAAGTAAATTGGGGGTATGGATGTTGAAATTTGTTGAACACAATCACCAAATCACACTAATATGAGGTCGAACAATTATTAAGTTTATCAAATCAAGAGGGATATTGGGGTTATGTTCTCCTAAGTTCTGTTCATGCATGGGTAATCAAGAATTAGTCCAAGTGTTGGCTAAGGGTTATGGGTAGGCTAGATTTAGAGTCTTAGTGTTAACCTTTCGATAAAACACTAAATTTCACTCATGGATTCTTTCAAATACCTCATGAGCATGATAAATTTACCAATTCATAACCTCATAATAGCATTATTATTTCTAAGATGATGCTTATAAACATAGCCGATACAAATAACACCCTTATTTCTAAGATAGTGTTAACAAACAAGCTAATTCAAGATGTTGTTTGCAGTTACTCTTCACCCGCATCACTCTTTTAAGGATGATATGAGATCCAAGACAATTGGGGTTTTCACCCATAATTCTTAATTCAACCATAGAGTAAAAGCAAAAATCATCACCATTACCCAACTATTTTGACTAACAATCAATACCCACACATTATTCACTACCTAATCAAACATAACCTCAAGATCTAATATTAGTTATCCATGAAATTAAAGAGAGGAGATATACCCAAATTTTAATGCAATTTATCCATCATAATATAAATAAGAGTAAACCCATACTTCAATCTCAATTTACAACCAAAATCCCTTGGAATCAAATTAACAGTTTGTTCTCAACTTAAAAATAGAGTGCTTTTTCTCTCCCCAAAACTAAAATTTAGAAAAAGATGCTCAATTTGTGCAAGGTTTTTTAGCCTTTTGTGTTTTTTGGATTCAGCTTTGTGAAATTCCAATTTTGCCCTTGAAAAATTCTCGGCCTATCGTGATCGCCATCTCTTGGCTGCTATCAAGAAATCACGATCGCGTAGCATCTAACTACAATCGTGCAACTCAGATTTTCTGACTGATGGCGATTGCAACCCTCAGATTGCGATTGCGGCATCTGAAGGTCACCACTTGAACCTGATTATCATGCGTTAAATCCTATTGGGGCGGACAGGCACCCTTAGCTGTGTAGGCCCAAGAGAAACAATCCATAACCTTGTACTTCTCATGCAATTAATAATAATAACCAAAGGTTTTGCCATACATGGATATAATGCATTGATGAGAAATAAAAGACAATCCCAAAACAAAATATACAAGACTTGGTCGTTGGGGCCATAACATCTAAAAGATAAGACACTTTCATGCTTAACTTTAGATTGGTCTACAAAGCTTTAAAAGATATATAGACATATAGTTAAGGTCGGGACAAACCCCTGCCATAGTCTTAACTTCTATACAATACCAAAATATATAGAATAGACTCAGAAAGTCCCGAATCAATCTGGAGCTCACCAATAGCCTCTAGATATCCTGGGCTCCTACTAAAAAGGTGTATTAGCCGAAGCACTTATGCCTGCATCATGAAATATAGGTCCCCCGTAAGGGGCGTCAGTACAGAAAAATATACTGAATATGTAAGGCTGAAAGTAACCACACATGATATAGGAGCTTTCTGGAAATTAGATACAAGTATACAACTAGTGCTAGTAGATCACCTTTATATATACTTGTAGGGTTAGGTACATTACATTTTTTTCTTCATTTTACCTTTCTTACTTCATAATCTTTGTAAGCCATATAATACAAATAACCAGCTGATCAGTGGTAAATAGACAAGTTAGGATCGACCCATTCTAGGCTTACGCCCCTGAGCTGCCACCCACATATAAAGGTATTGGGATTGTCCCATGCTAGGATTGTGCCCCTGAGCTGCCACCCATTCGATTCAGATTTGTGTTACTTAGTTTATTTAGTCTTTGAGATTGTTACTTTGGTGGTCATAACATTATGGTACCTTGAAATAATAATCTACCAATAAGAGACATGTGAATACACACTTAATGCAATGAAAAAGAGGTATGGAGTGGATTGTACACGGATGAAATGTTCAGGAGCCAAAAATAACATACGGGTCTTATTTAACATAAAGGAGAACTCTTGAGACTTCCTAGTGAATGTAAAAATGCAAACTTGATAATAAGCATGTGTTGAGGCATTTTAATGGATTAGGGAGTGGGAACAAGGTCATTATCTAGATGGGAGGTCATGTGCTGCCACTAGGTATCTTTTATTATAGGAGAGCTTTAGAAGCTTACTTTGTACTACAAGTGTTGGATTTCATGCCAAAGAATACAACATAGAGTAGCCTTACATACCTGGTTCTATAACTCTTTTATTAACCCAACTTAACTTCCAGCCTTTAGGATTGTTTATATACAATGAAGTATATGGTAAAACTAATATTAGTAACTAGCCAACACATTGTGCTACTTAAATTTGCCTAAAACAGTAGCCAAGAAGTAAACCCTTAGTTTATCAATCAGGGGTGTTATTTTAAGCCTTTTCTCCTCCAATTACACCCATATACCATATATATTCTTATAAGATCCCTTGAAACAAATTTGGCTTCATTACACCCTCCAAATGATACACAAAACAACATGAAAAATAAACATATACAATAGTTAATTCGGTGGTGTACCACCACACCTTTCTTCTATATTTCAATACAAACTAATCACACCTTTCCCCAACATCAACCTGTCATCCCCCAACATATACACACAAAATAGCCCCAAATACCTTTTATTGTAGCAATCAAATATGAAACTCATCATCCGTTGAGTTCTCAATAACAACACATCCATAATTCTTTCCCAAATTCATATATAAGGAGGAAAAAATGGCGAAGTTACCTTACCTCAATTTTCTGCAAATTAACCTTTTAATTTGGACTCCTTAAGAACTTCAACTTTTCTTTACACTTTAAACCAAGGAAGAAAAGAGGTTTCTTAATAACAAAGAAAAGTGAGCACATACCTTGTTTTATATTCTGCCATAGACTTAATAATAAAGAATGAATAACATGTTTTCCTAATCTTCTATGGGAGAATTAAGTTAAACCTTAAGTGTTTTCACTTACCTTGGACTGTAAAGGTTGTGAATTCTTTAAGAACCCTAGAAGGAAATATAGGGCTGTTCCTTGTTATTTTAGAGAAAGAAAAGAGAATTTGTGAAATATGGTACTTTTTGTGACTTAGAATTGAAGGAAATGACCAGCAACTTGGCCTTATAAAGGCCTTATTTTTAGCCATCACCTTAAAATTGGTTAAATGGGTCTAAGTAGATGATGCACCTACTTAAGGAGATCAAGCTGATCAAAAGGTCAAAGTATGTGATGCACTTACTTGCTTGATCCATTATTGGGCTCAATTAAATTGGGCCTTGGTAGATTTAAGTATTGGGCCTTTTCTCTATTTCTTTTCTCTTTTACTTAATTTAGGCCCAAATAAGTATACTAATAAAGGCCTAAATCTAATTCATGGACTTGGTCCATTAACTTGGCTCTTGTAACTTAACTAGGTGACCCACCTACTAGCTTAATTAAGTCAAGCAAGCACCTCAATAAATTAGTCTATTTTCAGTTCTTAATCCCTTTAATCTAACTTAAAACTTGTATATACTTGGTCACTTTAGCTTTAGATTCAAATACCGGCCTACTATTCCAAGTGGAATAATTGTATCGATGTTAACTTGGTCGCGTCATATTATAACATACGGACAGTATCTAGAACTCCATCTACACCATCGATACTCGCATAACAAATCTCGTTCGTTACCTATACCATAAGGCTATACCAAGTTCCATATAAATAGAACAAGTACATACAAAATATGGGGTGTTACATCCTCTCCCCTTAGGAAAATTCATCCTCAAATGTTAGCATAATTGTCCAACCAAAACAAATTCAAACCTAAGTTTAATATTCCTGTTATCACATAGTACTTATATATTATACTTACTTTTTATTGCTCCAATTCAGCATCTTGGACTTTCTCTTTGTATTCGAATTAATGGGGGTACTTATATTTCATCGCTTCTTCAGCTTACCATGTGATCTCTTCTACTTGTTGGTTTCTCCAAAGTACTTTTACAGATGCTATTTCTTTATTCCTTAACTTCTTAACTTGTCAATCCAGAATTGTAATAGGTATTTCTTCATAGGTGAGATCTTCTGTAATTTGTACATCTTCAGTAGGAGTAATATGAGATAGATCTCCGATGCACTTTTAAAACATTGAGACGTGGAACGTTGGATGGATTGTTGAAAGCTCTTGGGGTAGTTCTAAATCATATGCGACTTGGGAAAACCTTTGAATAATTTTATACAGGCCTATATAACATGGACTTAGTTTTCTTTTATTACAAAATCTCATTACCCCTTTTATTGGTGACACCTTCAAGAATACCCAATCACCAATAGCAAACCCTATCCCCCTTTTTCTAATATCCACATATGATTTGTGTCGACTTTGGGCTGTCTCCAGTCACTATTGAATGACCTTAACATTTGTCATAGCTTGATCAACAAGATCTGGCCCGAACAAGTCATTTTCACCCACTTCAAACCATCCAATTGGTGATCTACACTTTCTTCCATACAAAGGTTCATATGGGGCCATTTTGATACTTGAATGATAGCAATTGTTGTAGGCGAACTCGATAAGAGGTACATGATCATCCCAACTACCTTTAAAGTCTAATACAAAAGCTCGTATCATATTTTCAAGTTTTTGGATGGTACATTCTGCTTGTTCATCTATATGAGGGTGAAAAGTTGTACTTAGATTCACTTGTGTTCCCAAATTTCTTTAAAAAGACTTCCAAAAATTTGCAATAAATTAAGCTCACCGATCTGATATAATAGAGACTGGCACTCCATGTAGCCGAACTATCTCTTTAATGTGCAATTTTGCATACTCTTCAATTGTGTAAGTGGTCTTATTGACAAGAAGTGTGTTGATTTGGTAAAACTATCAACTATTACCCATATGGAATTGAACTTTAGAGATGTACGAGGCAAACCAGTGACAAAGTCCATGTTGATCATGTACCACTTTTAGATTGAAAGATCTATGCGTTGTATATAACCCCTGGGCTTTTGATGCTCTACTTTAACTCTTTGACAATTTGGACACTCGGCTATAAATTCTGCAATGTTCTTCTTTATGTCACCCCACCAATATACTCCTTTCAAATCATGATACATTTTAGTTAACCTCAGATGGATGGAATGCCTTGAATGATGTGCCTCTATCATAATCCTCTTTCTTAGCCCATCTACATTAGGCACACACAATCTGTTTTTGCACCGAAGTACTCCCTCTTACGTAATCTTAAATTCCTTTTTCATACCATATTGTACATTCTCCTTAAGCTGTAATAGAATGGGATATGCATATTGCTTCTCTTTCACTTTACGTACTAATGAAGATTCTGCCACATTATACATAATAAGCCCCTCATCTGGAGTTTCAATAAGGTGAACCCCAAAGTTATCTAGTTGGTGTAGATATTTAGTCATCCCTTGTCTTTCTATAGATGGCATCATAGCCTTATAACTTAATGCATCAGCTACCATATTTGCTTTCCCCGGATGTTACAAAATATCAATATCATAGTCTTTTAATAGTTCAATACACCTTCTCTGCCTCAAGTTTAGATCTTTTTGGGTAAAGATATATTGTAGGCTCTTATGGTCAGTATATATGTCAACATGAATCCTATACATGTATTGGCTCCATATCTTTAAGGAAAATATAGCCACTGCAAGCTCAAAATCATGCATTGGATAATTCTTCTCATGTGGCCATAATTATCTTGAGGCATATGCTATTACTTTACCATTCTGCATCAACACACATCCTAAGCCAATTCTTGAAGCATCATAATATATTGTATACCCTTCTGTGCCTTCTGGAAGTACCAATACGGGTGTAGAAGTCAACTTATTCTTCAGATCTTGGAAACTCCTTTGACATGCATCATTCTATTGAAACTTGGACGCTTTGTGTATTAGCTTTGTTAAAGGTGCAAAAATTGAAGAAAACCCTTCAACAAACCTCCTATAATAACCTGCCAACCTAAGAAACTACGAACCTCCGTAGGCATTATAGGTCTTGGAAAGTTCTTCACAACTTCTATCTTTTGAGTATCAAGCTTTATTCCTTCATTAGATACAATATGACCCAAGAATGCCACAGATTTTAACCAAAACTTACATTTAGAGAACTTTGCATATAACTTACAATCATGAAGAATCTGCAACACCTGTCATAAATGACTGGAATGGTCCTCTTTTGATCTTGAATAAACTAGGATCATCTATAAAAACTATCATGAACATATCTAAGAATGGATTGAACACCCTATTCATCAAATCCATAAAAGTTGTAGGTGTATTAGTTAGTCCAAAGGATATGACTAGAAACTTGTAATGACCATATTGTGTTCGAAAAGTTGTCTTAGGTATATCTTTGACCCTCACTTGGTGGTAACCTGACCTCAAATCAATCTTTGAGAAACACTTGGCACCTTGTAACCTTATTTAGTTTCCGATAGTTAATACACATTCTTAGTGAGCCATCTTTCTTATGCACAAATAACACTGGTACGCCCCAAAGGGACATACTAGGCCTTATGAATCGTTTCTCTAACAAGTATTTTAATTACTTTTTCAACTCCCATAATTCTATCAGAGCCATTCTCTATGGAGGAATTGAGATTTTTTGAGTACCTAAAATCACATCAATACCAAACTCCACTTCTCATTCTGGAGGCAAACCTTGAAGATCTTTAGGAAATACATCGGTAAATTCATTTACCACCAAAATAATTTGAAGAGCTTTTGGCTCCCATCTATATCCTTCACTCTAACTAGATGGTATATGTAAACCTTAGAAATCATCCTTTTTGCCTTAAAATAAAAAATAAATTTACCTCTTAGCGCACCAATATTACCCCTTCATTCAAGGACTGCCTCTCTTGGAGAATGGAAATACACCTTCTTAGTTTGGCATTCTACTGTGGCATAACAAAAAGCCAACCAGTCCATACCCATTATAACATCAAAATCTACCATTTCCAGCTCAGCAAGATCAGCCGTTGTATCACGACCATAAATAGTTATTATACAGTTTCTATACTCTCCTAGCTATAATAGATTCACCAACCGACGTAGACACTTGAAATGAATTAACTAGTAATTCTAGTGTTCTTTTGAACTTTCTAGCAACCAATGGAGTGATATATGATAATATAGAACATGGATCAATTAATTAATATACATTATGTAAAAAGATGGACAATGTATATATAACCACATTTGGAGAAACCTCTAAATTTTGTCAATCCGATAAAGCATATGTATAATTTTGAACTCCACTAGAACTAGATGCTCCGTTAACACCTCTACCACTACCTATAGGCTGTACACCCTTACCTAAAGAATGCACCGACGATGAGGATGCAACGGATGATCCAGTAGGTCGTGACATACCACCCATGCCCCTTTGTGGGTATTGTCTCATCATATACCTTGACGTACCACACCAAAAGCAAGCATTTTTCCCAAACTGACATGTACCCAAATAATGCTTTCCACATTATTTACATGGCTTCTGAGGAGGCCTTAATTGGCTCATAATCTTTTGCTCTTGATACCCCACTGTTTGTGAACTCTGACTCTCACTTCTTTGCCCAAATTAATTGCCCCTAGACCCTTGAAACTATGATGGAGCACTAGCTACAGAATAAGAAGATGATGCCCTAAGCAGTCTATTAGAAAATCGAGGCCTAAACTCTTCTTGGGATACCATAAAATACCCTGTAGATCCCTATTGGAATACCCTCTTTATGATTCTTGTGTTCTTCTTCTTTGCCTCTGATCCTTCATTTGTTATGCAAAATCTTGTATCCTTGCTATGTCCATGTCTTTGTTCAAAACAACAATAGTAAAATCTCTAACCAAATATGGATCCAATCTATTCATATAAAAATGAACTCTATCATCTATAGTAGCTATTATATTAGGAGTATACCTAGACAAAGAGTTAAACCGGAGGCTATACTCCTTCACACTTATATTCCCTTGGTGAATATTCAGAAACTAATCTGGACGGGCTTCTCGAATCTCAAATGGAAGGTAATGATCAAGAAATGCCTCTTTGAACTCTTTCCAAGACGCTGAAGGTGCATCGATACCCCTAAATCATTTCAAGTCTTCACACCAAAATATAGTCTCCTCTTTGAATCTATACGCTGCTAGCTCAACTATCTCTTTACCTGATACATACGTTACATTTAGAACCCTTTGGATTTGATCAAAAAAGGCCCGTGGGTCTTCATTAAGATCTGATCCGGTGAATGTGAAAGGATCTAACTTAAGAAAATTCTGCATCCATAGGCTAGCTATCCTATTTACACCACTGTAACCTATGGTTGGAATAGTTTGTCCTTTATCTTGTCCAGCAACTATACGAGCTAGCAATTTCAGTGCTGTAATACCCCAAGTTTTCATGTTATAAACCTCTCATTCTTTCCTCATGAAATCAAATCCAGCCTAAAGTAATGGTGAGTCATAAGTTGACTCTCTCATTTCAATATTAGCCATATAGCTATTCTCATAAAAGTTTATGCACTCACAGGTCAGTTCAGTAGCCCACTACATTGGGATTCAGTCATACAATTTATTTTAGTTGGGCATGATAGCTTATAGCCTATGATTCCTTAGTAATTTTAGCCTAATTAGCCACATTCGAGGATGAATGTTCCCAAAGGGGGAGATATTATAATACCCCATATTTTTCATAGCTTAAATTAATTTTTAGAATGTTAAGGGATAGCTTCCAAAATGAATAATATTTATTCCATGAGGATTTTTCATGATTTTGAATTTCAATTATTTGGAAAATTGAATAAGCTTTCCATCGATACTAAATTTTCCTAAATCCAACACTAGGTGAAGGAGTTATGGCATTTTTAAGTTGACAGTGTGTCACCTGGATACTCAGCGTATCGCGGAGCTAAGCAAATTGGCAGTTGTCAAATTCCAGTGAGACTCCATGATTCCATCATGTAGCGGAGGAGTCCCATTTTACATTTGTCAATTTCCAGCAAGCCTATGCAATAGTGGCACGTTGTGCCAGTGGAAAAAATGGCAAAACGATAGGGCACCACGATAGCTCTGCATCGCGAAGAAACCCCAGTTCCCACTCGTCCTTTTCCAGTTAGCCACCGCGATTGTGGCGCGTCGCGGTGGCTAGGCAAATCAGGATTTTGTTGATTTTCCATTATCATTTAAAAGCTCAAGAGGGGTGTTTTGATCAATTCTCAAGCCCCCAAATCTGTCCAAATACATGATTTAACCCTATTACAAGCCTTCTATGCTTATGTTCATCAAGATTTCTCTCAAACAAAACCCTAAGCTTCATTATTCAACTTAAAAAATCCCTAAGATTCCACCATTGTTTTCCCAAATTAGTTCAAGATTCAAAGTTCCTAATTCAAGAACATCAAGAATTATCATTCAAGAGCACAAATAGGATCTCAAAAGAAAGCTTGTTCATCTAGTTCATCTTCCAAGGTATGTGGGGTTTGAACAAGGATAATTCCTTCATCCTTGAGCCCAAAACTTTTCTTTAATTTTAAATTTACTGCAATTTATGAGATTTCCCATAAAATTCAAGTTAGGGTTTATACCCATTATCATTACTTGCAAGATTATGAGATTTCTATTGATTTAAAAGTTGAAATTACATGACTTTATTCATAGTTCTATGCATTGTGCAGTAATTTTCAGATTTTATGATGAATTATAAGTGTTTACATTATCAAGCATGAATTTTTAGATGTTTTAACATGATATTGATGCATGGGTTATTAATCCTCATTTTAAGATTGTTATGTCATGATTATTTGTGCTATGGGCATCCTCAGATAAGATTACTCATAGATTTTGATAAAGATTTGACCATTTGGTCCTAAGCTAAGATAAGAATCCACTTTGTTCATATGACTTGAGATTTAAAGAAAGAAAAGCATAATTGGTTTTCTTGTAAACCCTTGTGCTATTTTTGAAGTGGATTTCTTAAGATTTTAAGCATAAGAATGGGAGTAGTATTTAGCACTGAGATGGGTAGGTTACTATGGTTTCATACCTCAGAACTACGTGTCAATGTAGGATTCAGATTTATTCCCACTTCTACGTGGATGAATCAGATTATGATCACGAATCTAGAAGTTCTATTCCGATGGCAAGGGTAGAATAACCTTACCTAATGAGGGCCAGATGTGGGACTCCATGGATGGTCACATGGTGTATGTCGGTTAGAAGAACCTCTCAATAGATGCTCATATACCATATTAAGATAGTTGTAGATTCCAGTAAGTAGGTGATGAGTCCTCTTGATTTAAGGGCTCAAGTCAGTTATACAGTTTGAGCAATATTTTTTTCTTTATTCAGTCGTATTGATTTGGGATAGTTGGGGGTCATGTCCTAGATACCTATAGTCAATACTAGTAGAGGCTCCATAGACAGTTAGTAGAGTTAAGGTATTTGATTCTAGTTTTATTTGTAAAAGTAGAGTTATAATTATTTTAATTTAGTTTTGTATTGATCAGATTCAGAAAAGAGTTATCTTCCGCTTATTTTATTCATATTTATGTGTCTTATTTAGTTGCTTATGAGTTATGCCAGTAGAAGGCTTATCTTGGGATTACATGTGGTCCTAAGCACCGTGTGACCTTTTGGGACCATTTTTGGGGCGTTACAAACTTGGTATCAGAGCATACAGTTCAAGTGTCCTAGGGTGTCTGTAAAGCTGTGTCTGGTAGAGTCTTACGGAATGGTACAAAGACGTTTGTAATTTTCTTCGAGAGGCTACGAGGCATTTAAGAAAAGTTTCCTTTCTTTCTTACTCTAGATCACGTAGTAAAGTTATTTTATCAGAATCTTCTGTCTATTCGTGTTTTACCCTAAAATTCCTTATCTATGTATTATTCTTAAGATAACATGATCAACAAGTTCCAGTTCCTCCCCAGATAATGCTCTCAGATTTTCTAGAAGAAGTTTCAGAAGTCACACAAAGGGCTCTAGAGGAGCTCCCTAGTGTGTTAAGTCCCTTGAGTTGAAATTTTATATTCTCATCTTTATGAGTTGTTCAGTTGAGACTGAATTAGATATGCATTCAAGGTCCTTATTATTCCTTCAGTACAGATAGTACTCGTGAGTGAAGATAGTGTGAACCTAGACTGTTAAATATAGTATGCATTTGAGGGATAGTATGAACTTCAATGTCATGATTTAAGAGTAGTAGAACCCTATTATAGTTGGAAGTATGGCTATAGAAAGTAGTGACAAGAAAAGTGGGAATGAAAATTGATAGAAAGTATAGAGGTAAACTTGTGCATGTTACCGAGTTGTGTTAAGGTGATATGTTTTTTTGTTTTACTTTAGTGGAAGAAAGATAAGGAGTTATTAGTTAAGGTGAATTATTGTTTTCTTGAATTACGGAAGAAATTATTGATGGTATCTATTGTGTTTGAAAAGTATAGGATATTAATGAGCCATTTGGTGGTTTAGTATCATTAATTTAGGCTTCCCTTGAGGTCACAAAAAGGAGTTTAGCTAAAAATTATAGAGCTATGATAGTAATTTATTTGTGTAGAAATAGTATGTGCTAATGGATTATAAGGAGATAGGTCATATGATTTTGACCAATTAATATTATTATGAAGTCCTAGTGGACTAGTATTTCTTGATTATTTATTTCACAGCTTCCAATCGAGAATTGTATACGAGGTTGGGTTGTTGAATTACGTTAGCACTAGACACTAAGTTTGAACAGTGGATGATTATAATGGTGGAAATAATAATTACTTGGTTAGTGGTGCTAGTTGTATTGAAGTAATCTAGTAGGCTTGAACAGTGTATGCAAGAGTTTGAGTTCAATTATCTATAATTAAGTATGATGTAGTATGTATGATGAAGAAGTATGCCCAAGGTGATATGGGGTTGCATTATCTTCTAAGGTTATTACATATTTTGTGTGGTTGTTAGTACCGTTGAGTTGCTAAGTGGAATAAGACTGGTTAGATGGTATATGGTGTTCTAAATAGCTAGGTTAAGGAGCTGAGTTATGGATAGATAATGTTGAGCCTTTTTCGTATGATCTTGGTTCTCATGGTTTAGAAATACAAGTTTAGAGATGTGATATTAGTAAGCTATGCAAGAGTAGTTTGGATTATTAGAGGTTGATAATATCCGTGTTAAGTGTTAGAATTTAAGTTTGACTCCTTGAAGATTGAGCAAATAGAAATAATAGTTGAAGCTCTAGATGGTGTGAACTCAGGATATGGTAATACTTATGAAGATTCTAAGTATTAAGAGTTTAAGATATTATGTGATGATAAGTGGAGCTATAGAAAAATAGAGTTGTATCTCATAAGGAAGTATTAGAAGTGGGTTTTGCACTTCCAGGTGTAGTCTTCCAGAGTAAGTTTATTACTTGTGCGTATTGTTGTGTTCCAGACTTAAGAGTGAAGTGATTGTAGTTTTGATTGAAGTTTATTTAGTGGTTCACAGAATTAGATTGATGTGTTAAAGCCAAAGGAAGAGATGATAGAATGAGTAACCAAGTTAGACTTCCAGATTCTAGTAAGTGATGCCAAGTGTAGTATAGAGAGTCGGTAGGAGAGGATGATGCTCGACCCATTCTAATCCCAGTACAAAGTTTCGTACTTCAGCTATCTCGATATTTACTCATGCCTCACGTGTTAGTTCCCTGACCATAACTCATGCTCATACGTATAATAGAGAGTCATGTACTCTCTCAGTTCCCAGTAAGAGAAGTGCTAGTTCATCCAGCAGTTGGAATCACATTCGATAAATTATGAACTCCAAATTCAGGCCTTATAGTATGTTCAGTTCCAGTACTCATTCAACACTCTTAACGATCAACGAAATTCAGATTTATATCATATACGTCCTCAGATTAGATCTCCTTAATAAATCTATGTCGTGAATATTCTATTCCTCAGGCCTCAGTAAAGTGTCAAGTTATGCTTAGTATCCCTTTATGTTTTGGACCGTGGTATTCTAACTTTTCAGTGACCTTTACCTGGTCAAGATAGTGAGAATGAATAATTGTTTAAATGGGAGAGAGTAAATGTGTTATGTTTGGGAAGATTATCGTATGCTTGTTTCAGGTAGGTATATAAATGAAGGAATATAAAGGTGAAGCTTTTTGGTGTATGACCTAGTTAGTTGAGAATATTTTATGCGTGCCTTATTAAGATTAGTATATGAAGATTGTTATTGATAGAGGTATTATAGAATATGAGAAAGACGCTCTTATGGGTATTTGTTTAGAGGAGCATATGTGGATATGAAGATAGGCTTGAACGTCATGTTAGTGTATACGAGGATAGGCATGTGGTGCATTAATGGATTTCTAGTAAGAGGTTGAATTTAGTTGTTAAAGTGATAAGAAGAGTCATCCTAGAGTGGGTAGTTGTATGACACTACTTAGGATATTGAGTTCATGGTTCAGGCTAGTATTATGAGGTTATGTGTAGTACCTTGTGAATCTGAGTTAGGCCTGACCGTGATGGGAGGATTTAGTTCAGTTTAGACTTTAGTATAATGATTTATCAATGCCATGTGAGAATTATAAGCTGAATCAAGAAAGTATGGTATCTGGAAGGAATAGTATAGTTGAGGGAGTGTTTGACAAGTGTTTCTAAGCTTGAAAATAAGAAGTTGCATTTCTTAAGGCCTAGCAATTCAATCCTATCCCAGTGTATGGTTTATGGGTCTATGTTCCATGCTATAGAGTGGTAGCGATGTTGTAATATCTTATTCAGAGGTCTTCTTCAGATCATTCCAGAGTCCTTTACTCCCTAATATCGTTAGAGTTTCTTAGAAAAGTGTTGAAGAAGTACTCTATATGGGTATGAGCATTCAGTATGATTCAATTAGTGTAGCCAGAAATCCAATCTAACAGTTAGATAGACGAATCTCTATAGTTTTTCCATCTTCCGATTTAGACTAGTCTTACTACCAGAAATTTCTTGAGTATGGCCATTTTAGTATATGTATCATGCATCAGTTTAAGATTAGATATTAAGTCATGATTCAGTTCATAAATATTTTGTGTATCATCTCTGTCTTTTCCTAGTATTACAACCAAATCAGTATCATTCAGGGATGAATGATCCCAAGGGGGAGACATTGTAATACCCCGAGTTTTTATGTCATAAAACTCTCATTCATTCCTTGTGAAATCAAATCCAGCCTAAAGTAATGGTGAGTCATAAGTTGACGCTCTCATTTCAATCTCAGCCATATAGCTATTCGCATGAAAGTTCATGCATTCACAGATTAGTTTAGTAGCCCACTACGTTAGGATTCAGTCATACAATTTATTTTAGTTGTGCATGATAGCTTATAGCCTCAGATTCCTCAGTAATTTCAGCCTAATTAGTCACATTCGAGGACGAATATTTTCAAAGGGGGAGATATTGTAATACCTCATATTTTTCCTAGCTTAAATTCATTTCTAGAATGTTAAGGGATAGCTCCCAAAATGAATAATATTTATTCCATGAGAAATTTTCAAGATTTCTACTCTCAATTGTTTGGGAAATTGAATAAGCTTTCCATCAATATCAAATTTGCCTAAATCCAACACTTGGGGAAGGAGTTATGGCATTTTTAAGTTGATAGTATGTCACTTGGACTCTCAGTGCGTCACGGAGCTAAGAAAATAGATAGTTGTCAAATTCCAGAGAGACTCCACGATTCCACCGCATAGAGGAGGAGTCCCATTTCACATTTGTCAATTTTCAGCAAGCCTACGCGATAGTCGCACATCGCGCCAGTGTCCAAACTTGCAAAACGATAGGGCACCGCGATAGCTCCGCATCGCGGAGAAAGCCCAGTTCCCACTCATCTTTTTCTAGTGAGCCACCGCGATTGTGGTGCGTCGCGGTAGCCAGCCAAATCGGGATTTTTGTTACTTTTCCAGTATCGTTTAAAAGCTTAAGAGGGTGTTTTGGTCAATTCCCAAGCCCCCAAATCCGTCCAAACACACGATTCAACCCTATTACAAGCCTTCTATGCTTATGTTCATCAAAATTTCTCTCAACCAAAATCCTAAGCTTTATCATTCAACTTTAAGAATCCCTAAGATTCCACCATTCTTTTCCCAAATCAGTTCAAGATTCAAAACTCCCAATTCCAGAACACCAAGAATTATCATTCAAGAGCACCAATAGGATCTCAAAAGCAAACTTGTTCATCTAGTTCATCATCCAAGGTATGTGAGGTTTGAACAAGGATAATTCTTTCATTCTTGTGCCCAAAACTTTACTTTAATTACAAATTTACTGCAATTTATGAGATTTTCCATGAAATTCAAGTTAGGGTTTATACCCATTATCATTACTTACAAGATAATGAGATTTTCATTGATTTAGAAGTTGAAATTACATGACTTTATTCATATTTCTATGCATTGTGCAGTAATTTTCAGATTTTATGATTAATTATAAGTGTTTACATTATCAAGCATGAATTATTAGATGTTTTAACATGAGATTGATGCATGGGTCGTTAAGCCCCAATTTAAGATTGTTATTTCAAGATTATTTGTTCTATGAGCACCCTCTGATAAGATTACTCACAGATTTTGACAAAGATTTGACCTTTTGGTCCTAAGCTAATATAAGAAACGACTTTGTTCATATGACTTGAGATTTAAAGAAAGTAAAGAATAATTGGTTTTCTTGTAAACTCTTGTGCTATTTTTGAAGTGGATTTCTTAAGATTTTGAGCATAAGAATGGGAGAAGTATTTAGCACCGAGATGGGTAGGTTAATACAATTTCAGACCCTAGAACTACGTGCCAATGTAGGATTCAGATTTATTCCCACTTCTACATGGATGACTCAGATTGTGATCAATAAGATAGAAGTTCGATTCCGATGGAAAGGGTAGAACATCCCTACCTAACGGGGGCCAGATGTGGGAATCCATGGATGCTCACATGGTGTATGTCGGTTAGAAGAACCTCCCAACAGATGTCCCCTACTCTTCAACAGTCTATTGATTTAAAGATTTAAGATAAACGAATATGTTTTGGAAGTTATGGCTTTAAGATTCTTAAGATCTAAGATAAAGTATTTCCCAGATTTTTTAGAAAACCAAGTGTAAAGACTCATCGTTTTACTCAGATTATGCTTTACAGAAATATAAGAGTTACGGATTTCAGATTTCAGACTAAGAAGTGAGTCCTTTCTACACTTTAGACAATATGATTTAAAGATAGAGTAATAGCACAACTTTTAGAACTAAATGATATGGCTCAGTAGATTTACAAGTATGATTTGTTTCTCATGATTATTATTTTCAGTATTTCATATATTCTAGCTTATGTGAGTCATTTACATTTAACATGCATTATTTTACAAGTTATGATGATAAGATGATGTTTTACTTATGCATTTCACCCCCATATACTCAGTACATCCTTAAAGTACTGATCCACATATATGTCTATTTGCTACATTGTCTCATAATGTAGGTATGAGTTGTAACACATACCATATTCAAACAGTTGCATATTTCAGTCAGCAGGTGATGAGTCCTTTTGATCCAAGGGCTTGAGTTAGTTATACAGTTTGAGAAATATTTTATTTTTCTTCTTTATTCAGTTGTATTGATTTGGGATAGTTGGGGGTCATGTCCCGGCTACCTGTAGTCAATACTAGTAGAGGCTTCATAGACAGTCAGTAGAGTTAAGGTATTTGATTCCAGTTTTTTTCGTAAAAGAGGAGTTGTAATTATTTTAATTTAGTTTTGTAATGATCAGATTCAGAAAAGATTTATCTTTTGCTTATTTCATTCAGATTTATGTAGTTTATTCAGTTGCTTATGAGTTATGCCAGTAGAAGGGCTAGCTTGGGATCACTTGTGATCCTAAGCACTGTGTGACATCTCGGGACCATTTTCTAGGTGTTACAAGTGCATTTCTTAGATCTTGCTCATAGCATTAATAGGTGATTTTGAGGATGTTGTTCTTCCCCTCCTTAGGTCTTTTGGAGATGGAGGAGTAGAAGAGGTTTGTGATACAAACTCAGCTTGGGCCTCACTTTGAATAACTTATCTAGGTGGTAACTTCCTGGTCCCTTATCGGGAACCACGTCTACTAGCTTACCTATATTCTTACTCCTTCTTGTAACCGACATCTTTACTATAAGGAGAAAAAAACAGATTCGATGGTTAAATATGACTTCACCTATGACTTGGGCTCTATTACACAATCTAAGATATGAAGAAAAAGAGACAACCCCTAAATGTCCCATATCCTCCTGTTTATAGATGTGGTGCACAACACACCTATAAGCAAGACTCTACATAGACACGACTTTGTAGACTCCCTAGGATGACCTGCTCTGATACCACTGTCCTCACATCCTATTATGGCGTGACACTGATCTTCAACTTTTTTTCTCTTCTTTCCCACTTTACTTTTCTTTCAGCTTTGTCTCAACTCATTTCCATCAGATTCCCTACAAGATCACAAAAGCTGGATATTAATGTATTTTAGTGAAGAATTAGTCTCATTTACATAATTAAGTCATTGCAGTGTACAAGAATTTGGATGTAAATGAGTGACAAATCAGTCTCCAAATCTTAAAAAGTAAATGACAAGTCACTCTAGCTATGAGATGTAGAGTCAGAAAATGAAACTATGTTGGAGATCAGTACTGAATCAGAAAATGCAACAGAAAATATAGAAACTCATGCAATAGAACGTGAACAAATCATCTGCAATAAAGAACCAGAATCTTTTAGTCCAATGCAAGCCTCAAAAGACACTCATATGATAACTCGAATGAAGGTGAGAAATGATCTAGAATTAAATCCTAACCTTAAAAATGAAACTCAATAGATTTGAGATAGAAAATATCAATGGGGAGGCAAATTACATCACCGCACCTTGATCGCAACTAGCAGCATTACAACCTCAAAATCATACAGAGATGCTCTTGCTCACTCCCAGCAAGAAGAAATGAAAAAAAAATACAAGCACTACATGAAAATAACACCTAGACCCTTGTGCCCAGACCAACAAACACTAATGTAGTTAGTTCAGAATGGATATATCGAGTCAAATTTAAGAAAAATGGATCAATAAAATGATTCAAACCTCACCTGATTACACAAGTGGAAAACATAGACTATAAAGAAACCTACAGTCTAGTTGAAAGAGCTACTATCATAAGATTTGTGCTAGCTATTGCAGTCTCGTCAAGCTAGAAAATAAGATAATTGGATGTCAAAAATGCCTTCATCCATGGTATCTTAAGAGAAACTATGTATATGGAGTAGCCGCAAGCATTTAGGGATTCAAAACTCCCTAATTACGTATGCAAGCTAAATAAATCAATTTATGGACTCAAACAAGTACCTCGTCCTTGGTTTAGTAGATTGTCTAAATTTTGAATTCACATTGGTTTTGTCTGTAGTAAGACAAAATCTTCCTTATTTATTTAAGAAAATAGGCTATTATTGTGATTATGCTAATTTATGTTGATGCTATTGTGCTTATAGTAAACAATTAAGAGTTTATTCAGGAATTGATAACTCAACTCAACTCAAAATTTACATTAAAGGACTTGGAAAATTACATTATTTTCTTAGGCTCGAAGTACAATATTTTCCAGGAGGCATTACTCTATCACAAGGCAAGTACACAAAAGATATTCTTAATCAAGCAAACCTTATAAAAAGTTCTAATTTAAATACACCAATAGCATTGAAATCACACCAACACCAGAGGACTCAAAGCTACTTAAGAAAAAGGAATATTGAAGTTTAGTAGGTGCACTTCAGCATCTACCATATAGACGTCCTGACATCGTCCAAGAAGTCAATAAAGTATGTAAAAAATTGAATGAGCCAACAGAAGAAGTCATGAAAGCAGTCAAGAAAATTCCTCTCTATCTCAAAGGAACAATGCACTATGAAATCAAATTTCTTTCCCAAGGTCCTCTAAAGCTATATGAATTTTGTGGCGCTGATTGGGCAGGTTGTCCGGACACTAGAAGATGCACTACTGAGTACTGTATATATCTAGGAGCTAAGTGCATCTCTTGGTCATCAAAGAAGCAACCAAAAGTTTACAGATCAAGTTCTGAAGAAAAATATAGGTCAATGGCAAGTACAATGATAGAACTA
Source organism: Capsicum pubescens (assembly GCA_030864215.1). NCBI lineage: Eukaryota > Viridiplantae > Streptophyta > Magnoliopsida > Solanales > Solanaceae > Capsicum > Capsicum pubescens. The sequence continues at coordinate 45,978,663 of CM061542.1, read as the reverse complement.
GTATGGATTACCTTCTTACTATGAGATGTTGAAATTAGCTTACATGAACCACCAAAACTCTTTTGTGATAACAAAAGTGCATTGTACATGACTATAAATTCAGTGTTTTATGCTAGTATAAAACACATAGAGATTGACTATCACTTTATTTATGAGACGGTAGCTATTGGAGTATTGATAACTCGATATATTTCCTCATCTCATTAGATTGGGAATATCTTAACCAAACCTTTATGTCATTTTAGGGAAAAGCTAGGAGAATTTTCAATCATTTCCTCTAGCTTGAAAAAAATGAAAAGAATAAGGAATGACCTACAACTTCGGTTCATTATCCATACAATGAAAGAGCTAATCACTTGATATCAAATCTTATTCAAAATATTGTCATATCACAGGGATTTCCTCAATCAAGAATTATTCCATAATAGTTCCTTAATATCCTCCTGACTGTTATAACTAAATCAGGAGGATGCTACGTAATCTTTTATTGTTTTTAATCTCTCGTGAATTTCTGTATATATAGGTTCCCCATTGTAAGTAAAAAAGACACAAAAAAAGCAATACAAAGTTTGAATTGCAACTCTCAGAAAGTTATTTTCTGAAATAACTATTAAAGTCCCTAGGGTTAAAGTTATTTGCCTAAGCGTCTCTAGCCTATCTATAAATGCACTTTTGACTCCATCAGTTTGGAAAAACTTTTGATAGGCATAGACTAGAAGATTGTAAGGTTTCTTCACTTCCTTTTTCTTATTAAAGTTTTGACAAAGGATTCTCCACAACACTTGAACAACGATGGCTGAAGGTACGTTCTCCTTTAACCTTTTTACTGCATTTTGACTCTGTGTATGTGTTGAAATTCAACATGTGGTATAAGAGAGCCTTCTTTAGCCATGTTGTTTATTTTTTGGTTAAAATTAAAGGATAAATTGTTTTTTTGTGTTTTTTCGAACCTATTTTAAGACCTTCCGTAATTGCAATTCTCTGCTAGTTCTAAATTATCATGGCATAAGGGTACTTGTTAAACTACTGAAATTTTAAAACCGTTTATCATGAGGGTTTATGTGAAATCCAAAATTTATATTTTTATATTTTTAACAATGATTAGTCTGACTTGTCAAAGACAATGTTTTATTTTAAAAGCCGTTCTATTCCTTAAAACGTGTTGTCATCATGTGATATATATTATAACAATTGTTAAAAGGAAAAGACAACTATTTAGGAATTTTGAATATATAATTTCTTAAAGTTCGCTATGCTAGTTTAAGTACTGTAGACATAATCAATTACAGATATCATGTCTATTTTCTTATATGTTTAATAATTTTTTGTTTTAATTAGAGTTACCATTTTAATGAAGGATATTTAGGCTCGGCCTATTTATTTGTTGTGCAGTTTTTTTTTTATTAATATGAGATACTTTGCACATAGGATTGCTTTGATATAGGCTATGTCTATTCAATCCGATTTTAACATTGTGATTAATTAACTATACATTTAAGTTAATTGTTAAAGTTAAATACTTTGAGATGCTTCATACAAGGGATTGTTTTGATGTAGCTGTCTATTCAATCCGTTTTAGTAGTTGATAATTACATCAAGTTTTAAGTTAATAATTTATTGTAAGATATCATTTTTGAGTTCTTTTTATCATTGTTTGGGTTATCCACAACATCCCGAGTATATGATACAAAGAAAATAAGTTCTTTAATAACATAAACTAAGTGATCAAGATATAATAATGACATAATAAAGTCTTATTCTCTTGTCAAAATAGTAACCTTACCACACATGGAGGTAACTAGTTTGGTTATATTAATTGGAATAGATAGTAAATCTTTCTGTTTAAAATTATCCTATGCCTAAAGGTATGAATTATTTTTTATTTTTATTTGATTTACTAGTCTAATAAAGTTAAGTAATTCTAAGTATGGTTGCAACCTCTATCCACAGGAAGGTTTAGAATTTACTTAAGAGTAAGTATTTACATGATTAATTTTGATGGTTATGTATTTCATAGCTTATGTATGTGTATCCTTGTTTTGTAGTTAACACAACTTTTTTTATTTTTCTATTTAACGAAAATACTCGAATTCCAATGTTGTCTGGTGACAACTTTATTGAATGAAAGGAGAAAGTCCTTCTCTTTTTAAGATATTCAGAGCTAGATCTGGCAGTCCATATAGAAGAACAACCTAAGCCCACAAAATTAAGTACGCCAGAGGCTAAGGCTTCTTATGAGTGGTGGGAGCGGTTTAAGCGCTTGAGCTTAATGCTCATAAAATCTTATGTAAGTCAAAGCATTAGAGGTTTCATCCCTAACAACAACAATGTCAAAGCTTATATGAAGACAATTTATGAATAATTTATAAGCTCTGATAAGGCATTGGACAACACCTTTATGAAGAGGCTCTCCGGTATGACATTTGATAGAAGTCGTATAGTGCGTGAGCATATTATGGGGATGAGAGATATTTTTTCTAAACACAAGTCGCTTGAGGTTGATATGTCTGCATCATTTCTTGTGCATTTTATTCTCAACTCTCTTTCAATGGAATATGGTCCATTCGTGGTATCTTACAACACATATAAAGATAAATGGTTAATCAATGAACTCTTGACCATGTGTGTACAAGAAGAGGAGAGGTTCAAACATGAAATACCCAAAATTTCTACTTTGGTGACTCATGATAAGAAAAATGAAGTGAAGGGCAAAAGTATTCCTATGAAGAAGAAAGACAATTTTGACAAAGAGACTTGTTGTTTCTGTAGATAAAAAGAAGCACTGAAAGAAAGATTACCTGAAATACAAGAAGTGGATTTAGAAGAAAGGTAATTTTACCTTTGTATGTTTTGAATTTAATTTCATTGAAGTTTCTGAAAATACATGATGCATCGATTCTGGTTCCATAACTCATATTTTTAAAATCATGCAGGAGTTTCTACCTCTAAAGAAACCAATGAAAAGTGAATAAAATTTTATTCTAGCAATAGGACGACATCATATGTGGAATTCATATTGACTTATAGGCTCATTTTAAAAGATTGTTTTCAATTTGATTTAGAAAACACTTTTTATGTTGCATCATATTTTAGAAATTTAATTTAATAGCTGGTTATGATTTCAATTCTCATTTATCTATAATGAAGCTTTTCAAAGGTAATAAAGTTATTAATTTTGAAAATTTATTTGGAAAGTTATTTAAATTTGATCTAGCCCCCGACTTAATGTAATGTTATAACTCTGCATGTTAAAGAAAGTGAAACTAAGCGATGTATTATTAATGAGAACTCATTAAGTCTTTGGCACAAGATATTGGGAGATATCTCTACTGAAAGAATCAAAAGATTAGTAAATGATGGAGTTCTGGGAGCTTTTGATTTTTTTTACTTTGAAACTTTTGTGGGACTGCATAAAGAGTAAACAGACTAACAAATCCACTAAAGGTGCCAAAAAGAGTTCTAAGTTGCTTAAGATCATACATACATATATTTGTGGACCTTTTCCTACTTGTTACTTTAATGGTGAGAGAAATTTTATCTTATTTATTGATGACTATTCAAGATATATGTATCTTTATCTTTTGTTTAATAAATTAGAAACACTTGATGATTTTAAAGTTTTTAAAATAGAAGTAGAGAAACAAATTGAAGCTCAGATCAAAATTGTAAGATCTGATAGGAGTAGAGAATATTATGGTAGATACACAGAAAAGGGACAAGTTAAAGGTCCATTTGTTGAGTTCCTTAAAAAAAGTATAATTGCACAATATATCATGCTACAAATATTGCAATAAAATGGTGTGGCAGAAATAAGAAACACGAAATTAATGGATATGGTAAGAAACATAATTAGCAGATCAAGTTTATATTTATCTTTATTGAATGAATCCTTAAAAACTATTGTCTAGATTTTAAATAGGGTTCCATCCAAGGCTGTCCCCAAAGAAATCTTTTGAATTATTTAAAGGATGGGGATCTAATTTAAGCCATTTACATGTTTGGGGATGTCTAACTGAGGCGAGGATTTATAATCCAGATTTTAAAAATTTGGATGAACAAACAAAAAGTGATTTCTTTATAGGTTATGTTGTTAACTCTAAAGGATTTAGATTTTACTGTCCTTCTTGTTCACCTAAAATTGTTGAGGCTAGAAATGCTAAATTTCTTGAAGAACATGAAGTAAGTGGAAGTGGTTCAACTCAAGTGGTGGAACTAAAAGCAATAAGAGAACCACTTGTGGTACCTTGATATATTGAAAACTTAAATGCATATCAGTTAAAATATTCATGAATTACCTAAAGAACAACAAGTTCAATATCCACCATCACTTGATGAGGCACTTGAAAAATAATCTGCTTTACTTGAACCCATTGCTGTAGGAACACCTGAACAAGTGGAAGTAAAAAGATCCTCAAGAGTTCATAGACTAGCAATTTGTAATGACTATGTTGTATCTTTTCAAGAGTTTGATTATGATGTTGTACTAAAAGATGATCCATGTTTCTTTTCACAAGCCATGGGTGGAGAAAATTTTACACTTTGGCATGATGCCATGAAAGAAGAGATGAAATCTATGACTAAAAATAAATCTTGTTATCTCGATGAATTACCAAAATGAGTCTCTATTATAGGAATTAAATGAGTTTTTAAAACCAAAAGAGACCCATATAATAATGTTGAACGATACAAAGCTAGACTTGTAGCCAAGGGTTTTAATCAAAAGAAAGGTATTGAAAATCATGAAACCTTCTCTCTTATATCAAAGAAGGATTATTAAGAGTAATCATGACATTAGTATCTCTTTTTGATTTAGAGCTACATCAAATGAATGTGAAAATAACTTTCCTAAATTGAGATCTTAAAAAGGAGGTATATATGCATTAGCTTGAAGGATTTAGTGATAAGAATGAAAGTTACCTTATTTGCTAGTTGAATAAATCTATTTATGGAATAAAAAAGGCTTCCGACCAATGGTACATTGAATTTCATAACGTTGTTTCTTCATTCAAATTTATGGAGAACATCATTGATCAATGAATATACCTTAAGATAAGTGTGAGTAAATATATTTTTTCTAACGTTATATGTGGATGACATTTTAATTTCTAGTAATGATTGGGGTTCTTGCATGAGATGAAACAGTTTCTTTTCCAAAAATTTGAAATAAGCCTCATATGTCACTGGAATAGAGATTCGTAGAGATAGATCTCAACTATTGCTTGAACTATCTCAAAGAGCCTACATAGAAAGAATTTTGAAAAGATACAAAATAAAAAACTGTTCACCTATAGCAGCACCTATCATTAAAGGTGACAAATTCTCATTGAATCAATATCCACAAAATGCATTAGAATAAGAGCAAATAAAAGACATTCCATATGCTTCACTTGTTGGGAGCCTTAGATATGCACAGTTCTATACTAGACCTGATATTGAATTTATAGTAGGAATGCTTAGCAAATATCAAAGTAACCATAGTCTTGATCATTGGAAAGTTGGTAAAAGGATTTTGAGATATTTACAAGGAACCAAGGATCTTAAGCTTACATACAAATATTCTGACACATTGAAAGTCATTAAGTATTCAGACTCCTATTTGGGTGAATGTAAAGATAGTGGTAAATCTATTTTTGGATATATTTTTCTTCTTGTTGGAGGTGTTGTATCTTGGAGAAGTGTTAAGAAAATCATTATTGCAACATCCACAGTGGAAGATGAATCTATATCATGTTATGAAGCTACATCACCTGCGTTATGATTGAAGAAATTTACTTCAAGCCTTAAAGTTGTCAATTCTATTGCAAGACCATTGAGATTATTTTGTGATAATTCAGCTGTAGTATTTTTTTCAAAGAATAATAAGAGTGGCATCCAAAGTAAGCACATTGACATAAGCACATCGACATAAGCTAGCGAACTTCGATGAATTATTTTGTGACCTTTCTAACCTCCAATCTTTGATTTTCAAGTTGTGTTGCGATGAGGCAAGGTCATAGTACATTCCGTGTGAGTTTTGAAATTTTCGAATAGCATAAGGGCACGTTTGGATTTCAGAAACAGTAGCTCAGGGCGATCTCAAGGCGTCGCCCAGGCTAGAGCACCGCTCTAGGAAGGGCGCCGCCCTGGGTTGAGCACCTCTATTTCCATGCGTTTCCCAGGGTAGTCCCCCGGGCTAGGCAAGGCGTCGCCCTGCCTATAGCCTTAGGCCAAAAATCAGCTTTCAGTTCAGTGTTTCCAAGGGAAAAATGGTAATGTTCCAACCCTTTATATACTCCTTTAACACAAAATTCAGAACATTTACACTCAAATATGGTTAGTTTATCTCTATTTTCTTCAAGAACAACCATTAGGGTTTATAGTCCAAGATTCAAGCTCAAGAATTCCTCCGTAGATTCTTTCCAAACCAAGAAAATAAGGTATGCAAGTGTTGATTCTTGGGTTTCTTCTACCCAAGAAGTTCAAGAACCCTTTATAAACTTTCAAGTTTATGTTTTCATGATATTTTATGATGCATGTGAATTGAGGTTGAAGTTCATGTTGATATTGAGTTTTAATTCATGTCTTGATTGTAAAGATGCAAACTTTGACCCTAGCATGTGTTGATTATGTGATATTCATGAAAAATCCTCTTCAAGAAGCATATTAAATTATGTAATCATGTTAATTAGGGGTAATGAATTGTTGTATGACCATAGTGTGCCTCCCATATGTTTGGTAGAATGCTTATATGAAGAAAATAGTACCATTGTGGCATATTAGGTATAAACCCCCAACTTTATGACAAGTAATGCATGTCAAGTGTTTGTTGTAATGCCAACATGAATAAGGAATAGTATGTTGCATGTACTTCCTATTCATGTGGATTTCCTTGTTGAATAATTCATGAGACAATAGCATGCCTCTATATACAATTTATATGTTGAATGTTTTCGAGTGCTTGGAGTGATACATTCTTGATCATGTTGTGAATGAATGGACTATTGTTATGATGTTGATGTGATATATTATTGTTATGATGTGATGTTGGTCATATATTCAAAGGGTCAAGTCCTGTCAGTTTTCTTCCATCGAGTGCTGGGGGTACTTGTACCCAAAAAATATAGCTGTGTGCCTAGAGCTGAGTCAGTTCAAGAGAATCTCAGTCGTGCTATGATTAGTAGAATTTAGTCAGTACAAACGTTAAGAAAATTTAGTAAATCTCAGTATTCAGTCTATTCAAGCTTAGTTCTCAGTTCAGATCTCAGTAGTATTCAGTATTCGGATCAAATTCCAGTAAAGCTCAGTGAGTCCCAGAACTCCGTAGTATTCAGACAGAAAGTAGAATTCAGAAGTATTCTGTCAGATAATGGAACCAAGTGAACTCAGTCAGATCAGTCAAGTAAGATAATCAGTAACAATATTCATCTCAGTCTAAGTTTAGTTAAGGATCAGTTCAGAGTCTTTCAGTTGGGAGTAGGAACTAGCACCAAATCTGTGTAGGATGGCGGCTTCCCCGTTAGAGAGGTGGAGTCATTAGCAGAAATCCATGTACTCCAGAACTGCGTAGCTAGTGCAGGACGAGGAGTCACCCGTCAGATAAAGGCTTGACTACCTGCAGGAGTCCCCATAGACTTAGGCTTGACTTACTCTTCAGGGTCACCCGTTAGAGAGGCTTGACCAGAGAGGTTTTTACCCGTGGCATGGTATTGACACCCTTCCAGCTGGGGTTACAGGTTGGACCCTACTAGTTCAGAATCGGGGTATGTCGGTGAAGTAAGAACTTCCACAGTTGCAATTTCAGTATCAGTCTTCAGAGTAGAACTCAGAAATCAGGACTGTCAAATACAGTCATCTATCCCAGTAAGGAACTTAGGTAGTTCCATTGATTCATGGACCACCCGTTAGATAGGCCTGGTCTCACATAAAGTTATTCAGTATCGGTGCTTACAGAGATCATCCGTTAGATAGGCCTGATCTCAAACTTAGTCAATCTTGATCATTATTAGAAGATTAAGAGATCACCTGCTAAATAGGCTTGATCTTAAATTCAGCCAGTCGATACCAGCAAGCTCAAAAATCAGTTATAGCTATTAGTTGATTCAGTCATTCAGTATCCCAGAGTTAGTGAACTTAGATAGAAATTATCAGTAGACTCGGTCATTTAATTTCTCATTATTAATAAGTATAGATATCAGTTTTAGTAGCTTCAGATACGTATAATCTTAGTATGTTCAAAAACCTCAGATTGACAGTATATTCAGTATCAGTTATCAGATGCAGTCCCAGTATACTCAGTCACAGTATGCACAGTATGTTCAGTAGTTACAGACTCTCTATGTATGCTAATCCCGCTCTTGCATATCATTCAGTTAAGTTATGTTCATGCATAAGACCTTGCGTTCAGCTTTACCCCATTTGCATACTCAGTACATTCAAACGTACTGACGCATTTGCGCTATGGTGTTTTATTTGATTACATAGGTTTTAAAGCACGAGATCCAGAGTACCCTTAGCAGTTCAGACCCAGTCAGCAGCAGTAGATGTAGCAGTGAGTCATCTTCATTTGAGGATGATCCTTAGTTTACTATTGCATTAGATTTTATCTATTTTCAGTAGATGGAGTTAGTTGGGGACATATCCCATCAACTCCACAGCTCAGACAGTTATAGGCTTTTAGGACAGATGTATAAGTATTCAGTTTTTAGATTTGTGTATTTTAGATATTTTGAACCTTATGGAAAGTTTTTGCCAGTTTCCACATTTATTTTATTATATTATGCAGTGTCCAGGTACAGATATCAGAAGAGGGTTAGCTTGTGGTCCTTCGGGATCATAAGCACTGTGTGGCGTTTCGATTCCAGAAAATTGGGGCGTTACATGATCCTATGACTAAAGGTTTACCAACTAATTTTTTCAAGGATCAAGTGACCCGTGTGTTACTTAATAACTCATTGTATTCTTGTTATATTCTCTAATAGTTTGTCTAGACATTATATTTTTTGTTATACACGAATGTGTATATTTTGATTTTCATGAATTATAAAGTGATCATTGGATCCAATAAAGTTGAACTCTGAATGACTTATATTAAGCTCATTTGTAAAGTTGTTGGACACTTTATTTAGAACATATTATACATTGTAATACATGGAAGGAAGTGTTTGATTAAAAGCATGCCCACCATGATTCTTGTATTAATATATTCTTGATAAAGTGATTATTGCATAACTCTTAAGCTAAGTGAATATGTGTATGGCCATATTGCCTATTTTTCACTCATAAAGGATTGTCTGATTTTGATATATGAATCAAGTGGGAGAATGTAAGAATATTACGTATAAAATTACATACTAATGAGCCACATATTTTTGATAATAAATTTACCTTGTCTCCCAAGTAAAGTAATAAACTAGTCATTTACTTTTCCTCCAAGTTATGCATATATGGTATTTCTTTGATGGCAAGAAATAACTATGAAAGTCGCTAGGGTTAAAGTTATTTATCTAAGAATCCCTAGCTTACCTATAAATACGCTTGTGATTCCATTAGTCTGGCATAACTTTTGATAGGCATAGGCTAGAAGATTCTAAAGTTTCTTATCTACCTATTTCTAATTAAAGTTATGACAAAGGATTCTCCACCACTCTTGAACAACGATATCTAAAGGCACATTCCTTTTTAACTTTCCCGTTCCGTTTTGACTCTTTGTATGTGTTGAAATTCAACATAAAGCGCATGTTATGCTTGAGGTTTGAGTAAGGGCCGAGGATATGGCTATATATTAGGAGAAACATAGTGCTTAAGTTGGATATGGCCAAAGCATATGACAGAATATCCTATGTATTGATATGAGCATTATCTTCCTTGTCTAGAGTTAGCATCCTAGATTATAGAGTTGTCATTTTAAATCATTCTTTGAAGTTGGTGAAATTTTTTTGAAAACCCTACACATCATAGGTCAAAATTGTTAGTTCCTTGAGTAAGAAGTTTTTTCAAGATAAATCATGTGTTAGTGTAACGACCCATTTAATCGTTACTAAATTATTCATAGTAAATTCATGAAAACTCTTAATTTTCATTCCTCAATATTAACTTGTGTCCAAAATAGCCAATATTTTATTTATTAGGTCACCTCAAACTTTCTGGCAAAGATTTTAGCCTTCGGATGTGTCTAGATAGACTCAAGACTGATGAATTTAATTATTCATGAGTGATAATATCAATACTTTAGTTGAAAGTTCTTTAGGTCTGAATTAAGGTCGTACAATATCCCTAACACAAAGTTAAGTATAAAATTTTCTTTTCGATACAGTTTCGATATGGGTTTCTATTATGGTAAAATTCAAACCACCATATCTCATATAATATATGAAATTAGGGGTCCCAATACCTACCAAATCAAATATCACTGAGTCCTCTTTCCAATGCAATAAATCATTCCTCAATTCGAATTCGGAGTAAAAAGTTATGACTGTTTTACTGAGCATTGTTCGGGTTGTAACGAGATTTCGCTGTAGCAAAAATTTTGATGATATTTAAATCAGATTTAGCCATATTTTAGGTGTAAAAACCCCAAATTTCATTCCCCAACCCTAGAGAGGTGATTTTCCAAAGCTTAAGATGAAATTCCTTCGTTGAGGTAAGTTTTTCCATTATTTTCTTTGTCTTTTAATTCTTTAACATCTTGGAATCCTTAAAAAGACCTTTAATGGTGGAATTCTTGAGGGGAATACTCATGGGTGTTTTTAATATGACATACAGATGGTTTTAAACTATAAATTAAAAATTCTTAACAAGAATTTCATAAACTGGATTATGAATTTTGATGGTTAGGAACCTTAAATTCTGTAAAGATGAGACCTTTAGATTAAAAATTTCATTAATTAAGATGGGTTAAGCTTGAAAGAGCTAATTAATGATTACTTGAACTTGGGGAATGATATAGACCTTGAATTAAGGGTAGAATTAATGGGTTTGAATCCCCAAGATATTTGTTTGAAGTATAATTATTTAATTACTCTTATAATTGATTGATTTTTAGATGATTGATTATTCCAAGGATGAAGGAAAGGAAAGAGCATCTTTGTTGCTGCTTGTTTCTTCCAAAAGCTTGGTCTCCAGGTTGGATAGGTTTAATGAGTAGAAGATTGTGTTATTTTATATTTTCATAATTTAAAATTGATGGGTGAAAGCATGTCTAGGCCTGCGGGCATAGAGTTGAGGTGGATAAAGACACGAGAACTTAGCTTTAATCTCAAAAACTATATTATTGATTAATTATGTGATACTTGTGATATTATGTGCTATGTCCCCGCAAGGAGATTATTGTAAATAAAGTATGTGTACATGATAGTTCTTAGTTTTTTTAGTGATGAACCTAGTTAAGTTATAATGATATTAAGTTGCATGTATTGGACAATAATATGATGGGAAATATTATGATAGGATCAAGTATTGATGAGCATAGTAATATCTAAAGGATAGATGACTTGAATAAGTGTAATGATTGTATTATATGGAAAAAGGTAGTGACATATTAATAATTAATGAGAAAGTATACTCTAATCGTGACTTGCATGCTTAAGTGTTAAATTGTGATTTATTTTATGATATTCTTGTTTAGTATTGATAAAAGCACGTTATCTATTGGATGCCCTTGAGAGGCTAAATTGGTGATAATGTTGATTTATTGAAATGTGCTTATGAGAGGTTTGTTTGATAACGATAACTACTTGTATTAATGCCATGAATGGCTTGTTGATGATCATGATGAATTATTGAAATAATACCCGTGAGAGGGTCAAAATATTTATAAATGAAAGCACTTGATTGAATTTCTTTATGATTTTAAGTACACTTATAAATTTAGTACGTCGTGTTACATCCTAAAGATAGTGTGAATTTAATAAAATATATATTATAGGCTATGATTTAATTGGAGTTTAGACTCAACTTAATTGTATGTGTGCTCCTAAATTGGATACTTTTTGATTGGTATTCGGACATGCTTGAAATTGTTGATGTTTGGATTATTGATGCGTGTATAAATCATTATTAAAATTTACTTGATGGAAATTTCTCATGACCTTAAGTGTACTTGTAAACTTGGTACATCGTGTTGTATGGTGTGAGGAAGTGTAAATTTGATATTGATATGACTTGTTTATTGTTGATTGGGTACCACGCCGGTACAGATATGTATATGTTTAATCGAGTACCACGCTAGTATGGATATGTATATGTTGGATCGGGTACCAAACCAGTACAGATATGTATATGATGGATTAGGTACCACGCTGGCATGGATATGTATATGTTGGATCGGGTATCACGCCGGTATATATATGTATATATTCGATTGGGTACCACACCGGTACGGATATATATATGATGGATCGGATACGACGCTGGTACGAATATGTATATGGAAGATCGGGTACCACACCGGTTCGACACATGAACGTAGATTGTTCCCTGCAGGTCATGACTATTTGGGAAAAAATAAGTCTCATAGCATGTGTGTACATATTTGTGTTGAATCTGTGGATGTTTACAGTATGGTTGATGCTCTTGATGGTTATGTGGCTTGTTTGTGAGCATTGTTTGGTATGTTATTGTTGTATTGTTGATTCATTAGGTATTTGATTGTGTGATATGTATTTGAAAAAGTGAAACTTTGCACTTTCTTATATGTTGGTTGACTTGCTTCTTTTATACGTGTTTTAATAGTAGCTTTCCAGAATGGCTAGTTATCATTCTTTAATATTATAAGAGAGCATTTAGTTGTTATCCCAAAAGTTTAGTGTGGGTTTTCTATGATTTTGGGTTGTTCTTATGAATATGAGTAATGAAAAAGATAAGGTGAATAATGAGGAATAGTGATGTATTAGTGTTGTATTGTGGTTGATTGTGTGAATTAATGAGGCTAGAGTATGGTAGTAGTGAATATAATATTGATGGAGTTGGAAGATTAGTTGGATGATGTAAGTTATATAGGTAAAGTAATAATGTTATTACAACCTTAGTTGAATTATATTTGTAACACCCTATATTTTCATGATAGAATTCAAACCGTCGTTCCTATGTGTATAAATGTTAATCTCATGATTTTTATGTTAATACATGTGTCATGATCAATACCCTATTTTTTGAAGTGCTCTCGAAGTGAAAGACGTTCATAGAATTTACTTAGAACAAAGTTAAGCTAAGAACCTTAGATTCGTCCAAAGTTTGGTGTTAGATTCTACAAGGGTCAACTTTTAAAGTGTATAACTTTTAATGTATGAAGAATTTTCTATGTAAAGATCCACCAAATTGTAGATAATTGAATCAGCTTTCCAACAATACTAATTTCGCCTTAATCCGATACCCGAGTGAAAAGTTACAGCATTTTCCATGTGAGGCAATAAACTGCCACGATTACACCGCTCGGTGGTGCCTATAGCGGTGGAACTAATAGCGCTCAGTAGTAAACCTCAAAGTCGGGATTGTCCAAAATAGTAGGTCACTGTAATTACACTGCTCGGAGGTGCCTACAGCGGTGGCACCATTAGCGCTCAGCGGTAAGCCTCAAAATTGGATTTCTGCTAGAACTTTTAATTCCAATGGGCAGTCTTGTCTTTTCCCATCTCAACTCAGGTCGTAAAAACACAATTTTAAGCATCCATTAGGGCATTATTTGTCCTTATTCTCCTATTTTACTCTCAAGAACAAACCCTAATCAATCCTCTTCAAGATCATCCATCACCTCCTCTTCAAGAAAAAAAACAAATAATTTAGGGTTCCTAATCCAAGAAGTTCAAGAAAAGCATTCAAAAACATTTCAAAGGCTTCAAAGTCAAGCTTTTACATCAAATCAAGCATAATAAGGTATGTGGGGTTATGAACAAGGATACTTCTTTCATCCTTGTGCCCAAAACTAGTTTTTAAAGATTAATTTACATGAATTGCAATTAGGGTTCATACCCAAAGTATCTTGTTTTGAGTTTTGGATTTAGAAAGTGATTGAAGAATGAAAGTCCATATTTGTCTTGATTTAAAGAATCCTCTTTTATGATTTGAACACCATGAGTATAATTTGAGACATTGATTACAGATTTCCAATTGAGTTTAAGCACGATATTGTAGAAGTATTTCAAAAAGTATATTGAGCATGATGTTTTAATATGAATTTACATAAGTTTAAAGCATGGGTTTTAAGCCCTAAGATTTAGTATTGATATTTCAAGACAATTATGATTTTAAGCCTCTTTGATGATTGTTTACCAAGATTCAAGAAAGAATTGATCTTTTGATCCTAAGATAAGATAATGAATCTAAATTGTTCATATAGTTTGAGATTTATAGAAAGAGAAGCATAATTGGTCTTCATTATAAATCCTTGTGCTATTTTAAGGTGGATTTCCCAAAGTTCTGAGCTATAAGTATGGGAGTAGTATTTAGTACAGAGTTGGGTATGATTCGAAGGTCTCATGCCCCGGAACTACGTGCCACCATAAGTTTAAAGTTTAAGTTTCCACAGTGGGCTAAGACAGTGATCACTTAGGATAAGGTTCTATTCTGATGGCAAGGGTAGAACAACTCTCCCCAACATGGGTAAGACATTAGACTCCATAACAGCTCACATGGTTTATGTTAGTTAGAAGAACCTCCCTAAGCCTAAGTCCTAAAATAGAATAACAGAACAACTTTTAGAAACTAAGTGTAAAGGCTTAGAAATTTACTCAGATATTGTCTTACATAAAATATCAGTTATTAGATTTCAGCTTTCAGTTTTTATATGATAAAGGTGTGTCCTTTTTCACTCAGTCTACATGATTTGAAAATAGAATAACAATACAACTTTTAGAACTAAGTATGGTGGATCACAAGATTTATATTTATGCTTTACTACTCATAATTTATGATTTGACAGTTTTGATTGTTCTAGCCAAGGTGAGTCACTTACACTTAGCATGCATTTTTTTAAAGTGTGTTTGAATATTGCATTATTGTTTTACTTATGCATTCACCCCAATGTGATCAGTATATTTTGAAAGTACTTATTCACATATACGTCTATGTGCTACATTGTTTAATAATGTAGGTACTAGTTGTAGCCCATACATCAAAATCAGACAGTTGCATCTTCCAATCAGTAGGTGATGAGCCCTTTTGATTCAAGGGTTTGATTCAGTCATAGTTTAAGTAGTATTTTATTTTTCCTTTATTCAGTCGTATTGATTTGGGATAGTTGGGGGTCATGTCCCAACTACCTATAGTCAATATTAGTAGATGCTTCATAGACAGTCAGTTGAAGTTGATGTATTTGATTTAAGTCTTGTTTGTGTAAGCAGATTTGTATTCATTTTAATAGTTTTGTTTTCGAAGA
This sequence comes from Capsicum pubescens, assembly GCA_030864215.1. NCBI lineage: Eukaryota > Viridiplantae > Streptophyta > Magnoliopsida > Solanales > Solanaceae > Capsicum > Capsicum pubescens. The sequence goes on along the minus strand of CM061542.1, from coordinate 45,963,314 downwards.
TAGTCATCTAAATGTATTTTTTCCGCTTATTACTTCATGGTTTATGTATTTTATTCAGTTGCTCATGACTTATGCCAGTACAAAGGTTAGCTTAGGATCACTTGTGGTCCTAAGCATCGTATGATGACTAGAGGGTAGACTCAGGTCGTTATAATATTCCATTCAAGATGTCATGATCTATTTTTTTAATTCTATTTTATGATTATATGGACTAAAACGGCCGACCGATGATGCCTACCAGTACGTATAGTTGTATTGACCCAACTCTTTTACATTTGTTCTTGGGGTGTAGATTGGATGTAGGTGAGTTTTCAGTTACTAGATGGATGGTAATATTCAACACTAACTTCTGCAGTTTCATCCTGGCAGATGTTAAAGTCTTCGTATTATTTATATTATTGTTTGTCTATGCTGTAGTAGATAGCTCTTGTACATGTCTGACTAAGTATTGGGGTAGTGAAGGACACTTGTAAGAAAATTTATTAAAAAATTTATTTATTAATATTTAATTTACTTTATTATATTTAATCCAATATTTCCTTAAAAACAGAAGTCTTCTGCATATTTTTAGTTGGGTAATAAGGGTTCTTCTAGCTGCTTAGAATAAAGTAGGTTCCCATATGGTCCAGTAGTTTGGGTCGTGACAGTTGGTATCAGAGCATTAGGTTCTCCGGTCCCATAGGTACAAGAGCAATGTCAAGTAGAGTTTCATAGATTGGTGTGTAAAGCCCCACACTCAATCTTCAAAAAGCTATGAGGCATGTAGAAGTTATTTTCCTTTCTTTTTCTCCATCATACCATCCTAATCTTCGACTATTGGGTTGGATCCAATTGGTATCTAGAAAATCCTAATTGGTATCTTAACAGAGCTCAATTGGAATGTAGTTGATTCCAATTGGTATCTTTGTAATTTTGAATAGAAATTTAGAAGATTTCAATTGGTATCTGTTAATAAGGCTAAAGGTTATTATTAATAGGTAAAGAATTGTGAAAGAAGTGAACTTATAGGTTGCTTGTTTTGATATATGGCTGAACTTGGGTTGCTATATTATTGTCATTGTTGCGAATTATTTTTGTTTGAATTTCAGAGATGAAAATTGACAAAGTTATTTTTGTTAATAATTGTGATAGAATTATTTGATTTCTTGTTGTGTGAAACTAGTAATTCTATGGTGCTTACTTGTTTTTGGTACTATTATACTAATAAAATTAATGATATGAGAATTGAGAAGATGATATGAGAACATGATTTCAAGAAAAAATAGTGAAAAAGAGACATGAATAAAAGACCAAGGTGATATATGTTTCCCTTAATGATAGGTTCTTGCTAATGATGTTGTGGATAAATACTTGTGTGGTTCAATTATTTAATATTATGTAGGGATCCTTATGTGATCCGATCATTGATATTGTATTTAGAATTTTATGTACAGTTCTATTATTGAAATTGTAATGGGTTCCTTGTGAGGACTGGCTAAGTGACATTATCTTTGAGTTCCTTATGTGAACAGATTCTTAATGCTTGGCAAAATTATGAGTTTTAAATAAAAGTGACAAAAACTAGTAGAGTTTGTTGATACCTATAGAATTTGATCGATAACTTGTCTGGAATGTGATATTGGTGATGAGACCGTTAATGACCTGTAATTGGTTTATTTTGCTTTACCTTGCTTATGTGCTAGTGGTGTGGGGATCACTCTTGAGGTGATTAAGAGTTAAGTGAAACCCAAAATAAAAATATTATTAGGTAGAAATAAGAATGACTCTGTATATCTTAAATTGGTGTTAGTGATTTAAGAGTGGTTTGGCTGGACCATGAAGTGTTGGTCGTTGAAAACTATTGAGTTAGTGATTGTCTGGACATAAGTTATAGCTGTGGAATTATGCATTAGGGAAAGTCTTGATAAATTATTATTGACTTGACCTTGTGGCTGAATTATGCTTTTACATGTCCCACAGAGTTAAGTAATATATGACACTTTTAGAGGATAGTAATTCCTATGATGGTGGCAATGCAAAATCATATGGCTTAGTTACACCCATAAAATAATTAAGAATGATCCTGAATGGGAGAATGAGTGAATTATTAAATGGCATGATTGATCTTTCCTGGGGTGATACTTGGTGTATATTGCTTGTTGAGTGATTAAGGTATGATGACTAGATGAATCTTAACAATGTTGTGGAGGAGAATGTGTTGTAGGCTATATAATGAGTGAGAGGTTGTGTTGTCATCTATGTGTTGTAGGCTATATAATGAGTGAGAGGTTGTGTTGTCATCTATGTATAGTAGTAAATACTAAGCTTGAAACGTGGGTGATCTTGAGGTGAAAATAAAAGTGTTTGTGAAGTGTTGAAGCTAACTTTTTATAAAATGAATTTAATAGTTTTGATTGAGTTCATGTGGATATCTAAGTTATGTGACTTGTAAGTGGTGTGGTGGCTTAAATATGATCAAATGTAAATTCTCCATGGAGTAGTCTTGTCTAGAAACCGAGTCAAGTATCTTGGGGAGAGCTTGTGTGTTGGGTGGATTAGATGTGACTTATCTAATATTGACAATTTGTGTAGTAGATTCATGTAGCACCTCGTAGCACTTTTCAGAATTGAATTTGGGCTCTAGAGCATTTACAAAAAAAAAGGTATTTTTGAATATTTATCTTCTTCAAGGTGAATCTTTTAACCATCTTTATCTTGCTTTCGTAAAACTCAATTTTAAGACTTAGGCCATTAAAAGGAGAATAAGTGATTAAGTGTGTGAATATTTGGCTCCGCATCTTTGTATTTTGAAAATCTTTGATAGAATGATTGAGTATAGAATGTGGGTTGGTCGATAAGGATATCGAGTGAGTGAATAGGGTGAAGTATAAGCAACTCTATTAGTAATGTCTCTCTAATTACAACCTCATGCTTTTCTCTATTGAATGTCCATTTGTGGACGAACGGATGGGTATCTGATTGTAATGATCTATTTCGTTGTTACTAAATTATTTGTAATAAATTCATGAAAATTCTTAATTTTCATTCCTCAATATTACCTTGTGTCCAAAATAGCTAATATTTTATTTATTAGGTCACCTCAAACTTTCTGGCAAAGATTTTAGCCTTCGGATGCGTCTAGATAGACTCAAGCCCAATGAATTTCACTATTCATGAATGATAATATCAATACTTTAGTTGAAAGTTCTTTAGGTATAAATTAAGGTCGTACAATATCCCTAACACAAAGTTAAGTATAAAACTTTCTTTCCGATACAGTTTTGATATTGGTTTCTATTAAGACCAACTTTAAATGATCACATCTCATAGAATATAAGGAGTTAGGGGTCCCAATACCTACCAAATAAAAAATCTCTAAGTCCTCTTTCCAATGCAATAAACCGTTCCTCAATTCGAAATCAGAGTAAAAAGTTATGACTATTTTACTGAGCACTGTCCGAGCTGAAACGGGATTTCACTGTAGCAAAAATTCTGATGATATTTAAATCAACTTCAGCCGTATTTTAGGTCTAAAAAACCTAAATTTCATTCCCCAAACCTAGAGAGGTGATTTTCCAAAGCTTAAGGTGAAATTCCTTTGTTGAGGTAAGTTTTTCCATTATTTTCTTCATCTTTTAATTCTTTAACATCTTGGAATCCTTAAAAAGACCTTTAATAGTGGAATTCTTTAGGGATTCACTCATGGGTGTTTTTACTATGACCTAGTGTTGATTCTAAACTATAAATTAAAAAATTTCTAAGATGAATTTCATAAACTATATTATGAATTTTGATGGTTAGGAACCTTAAATTCCGTAAAGATGAGACCTTTAGAATAAAAACTCCATTAATTGAGATGGGTTCAGCTTGAAATAGCTAATTAATGATTAATTGAACTTGGGTAATGATATAGACCTTTAATTAAAGGTAGAATTAATGGGTTTGAATCCCCAATATATTTGTTTGAAGAGTAATTATTTAATTACTCTTATAATTGCTTGATTTTTAGATGATTGATTATTCCAAGGCATGAAGAAAAGGAAAGAGCATCTTTGTTGCAGCTTGTTTCTTCCAAAAGCTTGGCGTCCAGGTAGGATAGGTCTAATGAGTAGAAGATTGTGTTATTTTATATTTTCATAATTTAAAATTGATGGGAGAAAGCATGTCTAGGCCTGCGGGCATGGAGTTAAGGTGGATAAAGACATGAGAACTTAACTTTAATCCCAAAAACTATATTATTCATTAATTATATGATACTTATGATATTATGTGTTATGTCCCTGCAAGGAGATTGTTGTAAATGAAGTATGTGGACATAATAACTCTTAGTTGTTCTAGTGATGAACCTAGTTGAGTTATAATGATATTAAGTTGCATGTATTGGACAATAATATAATGAGGAGAATCATGATAGGATCAAGTATTTATGAGCATAGTAATATCTAAAGGATAAATGACTTGAATAAGTGTAATGATAGTATTATATGGAAAAAGGAAGTGACATATTAATATTTAATGGGTAAGTATACTCCAATAGTGGATTGCATGCTTAAGTGTTAAATTGTGATTTATTTTATGATATTCTTGTTTGGTATTGATAAAATCACTTTATCTATTGGATGCCCTTGAGAGGCTAAATTGGTGATAATGATAATTTATTGAAATGTGCTTATGAGAGGCTTGTTTGATAATGATAACTCCTTGTATTAATCCCATGAATGGATTATTGATGATCATGATGAATTATTGAAATAATACCCGTGAGAGGGTCAAAATATTGATAAATGAAAGCACTTGATTGAATTTCTTTATGATTTTAAGTACACTTATAAATTTAGTACGTCATGTTCCATCCCGAAAGATAGTGTGAATTTAATAAAATGTATATAGTAGGTTACGGTTTAATTGGAGTTTAGACTCGACATAATTATGTGTATGATCCTAAATTGGATACTTGTTGATTGGTATTCGGACATGCTTGAAATTGTTGATGTTTGGATTGTTGATGCGTGTATAAATTATTATTAAAATTTATTTGATGGAATTGTCTCATGATTTTAAGTGTACTTGTAAACTTTGTACATCATGTTGTATGCTGTGAGGAAATGTAAATTTGATATTGATATTACTTGTTTATGGTAGATCGGGTACCACGCCGGTGTGGATATGTATATGTTAGGTCAGGTACCACGCCGCTACAGATATGTATATGATGGATCGGGTACCACGCCAGTACGGATATGTATATGTTGGATCGGTTATCACGCCGGTACGGATATGTATATGTTGGATCGGGTACCACGTCGGTACAGATATATATATGATGAATCGGGTACTACGCCGGTCCGAATATGTATATGTTAGATCGGGTACCATACTAGTACAGTATATAAACATAGATTGTTCCCTGCAGGTCATGACTATTTGAGCAAAATTAAGTCTCATAGAATGTGTGTACATATTTATGTTGAGTCTATAGATGTTTACAGTATGGTTGATACTCTTGATGGTTATGTGGCTTGTCTGTGAGCATTGTTTTATCTATTATTGTTGTATTGTTGATTCATTGTGTGATATGTATTTGAATAAGTGAAACTTTGTACTTACTTATATGTTGGTTAACTTGCTTCATTTATGCGTATTTTAATCGTAGCTTACCAGAATGGCTAGTTATCATTCTTTAAAATAATAAGAGAGCACTTGGTTGTTAGCTCGAGCGTTTAGTGTGGGTTGTCTATGATTACGAGTTGTTCTTTTGAATATGAGTAATGAAAAAGGTAAGGTGAATAATGAGGAATAGTGATGTATTAACGTTGGATTGTGGTTGATTGTGTGAATTAATGAGGCTAGTATATTAGTAGTGAATATAATATTGATAGAGTTGGAAAAGTAGTTGGATGATGTAAGTTATATAGGTGAAGTAATAATGTTATTACAACCTTAGTTGAAATATATTCCATTCAAGATGTCATGATCTATTTTCCTTAATTCTATTTTATGATTATATAGACTAACACGGTCGGTCGATGATGCCTACTAGTATGTGTGGTTGTACTGACCCTACTATTCTACATTCCTTCTTGGGGTGTAGACTGGATATAGGTTAGTTTGCAGTTACTAGAAGGATGACGATATTCAGAACTAACTTCTGCACTTTCATCCTGGCCGATGTTAGAGTCTTTGTATTATTTATTTTATTGTCAGTCTATACTGTAGTAGATAGCTCTTGTACATGTCTGACTGAGTCTTCAGATAGTGAAGGACACTTGTAAGAAGATTTATTAAAAAAATTATTTATTAATTTTTAAATTATTTTATTATATTTAATCCAGTATTTCTTTAAAAACAGAAGTCTCCTGCATATTTTTAGTTGGGTAATAAGGGTTCTCCTAGTTGCTTAGAAAAGCATAGGTGCCCGCATGGTCCAGTTATTTGGGTCGTGACAGTTAGCGTTATCCCCATTTCAAATATTGTTATAGGAACTTGGTGCCTAGATAGAGTAGTTGCTACTTATTTTTCTTACTTGAAATTTGATCCACTTAACCCCACAATTACTCTATTATTATTCAAATTCATAAATATCTGTTTTGTGAATTTATTGATTTGCAACCCTAACTGAACTTCACCTTTTGTTCCCTTTATCTCGATCAAATAATCTATTTCTCTTCCTTCTTGCTTCTGTAATTAGTGGAAAAGAGTTTTTTTTTTTTTTTTCATAATATAAGATAAAGGAGTTTGAAGATAAATTATACTTCCTCCATTCAGTTTTACTAAACTTCACATCCCTTAAGAACACTTTAAATTAAGGGTATATTTTACTATTAATGATTATTTGGACTCTAAATTTTACTGCTATTAGTTACTTTATGTTGTTACTTAATACTAGTGGTAGAAAGGAAAAATATTATTAAATTCTCTTAATTTTATAAATTGAACAAGTAAATTAAAATTTATTTTTTTAATATATGAACCAAATAAAAACAACACGTAAAAGGAAAAATAAAGTGAAAAAATTATTTTTGAAATACTGCAAGTAAAAGGAGAAGATTTGTAAAAGAAGACACTATGAAAACTTAATTGGTAAAAGAGGACATCCTAATTTAGTAACTAGGGTCGGGGTGGAGTCCGAGGATAAAAAGTATTTCTAAAACTTAGAGAATCCCTTTAAATTATTTTTAAATGCTTTACCCCCCCCCCACCCTCCCCACATTCCCCTTAAAATACTACATACAAACCCATTTCCCTCCTCTCCTTTCGTCTCTCCTGACTTCTAATATTCCCACATCTCCCAATGAGTTTTCTCCCATTTTTTGTCAACGATTTTCTTTCATTCAACCCGTGACTCCATTTTTTTTCATAGTTGGGTGAATATTATCACTTTTGCGGTCATTTTAATCTATATATCGATTGTTTTCATCAATGTTTTCGTTTTTCGACTGTTGGATTTTTTTCAAGAAAAGTTTAAAATTTCTTCGAATTAGGGAAATGATTCACTTATCATATATTTATTTAGCTTCAACTGATTGTATATCTTTTTTTATTGCATTTTGGTCAGTATTTCACTTTAATTTTTTATTTTTTTTGAATTTTGATGATTCAAATTCATATTTTTTTTTTTTGAATTGTTTTTCGCTGGAATGGTAAATACCATTATATTTTGCTAGTTTTGATTTGAAATTAATTAGTTTGTGTTGTTGCAAATGCATGTTTTGATAATAGAATTGTGGTCCATTAAAGAATTGATTTTTTAGATTTTTTGAATTGTTCTTCTTTATAGAGTGTGTTTGGTATGAAGGAAAACATTTTCTGGAATTTTTTTTTCAATTTTCTCCCGTTTGGTTGTGTTAAATATTTTGAAAAATGTTTTTCAAATCAACTTATTTTCTCAAATTTGAGAAAAATGACTTCCCATCAAAAAGTAAGAAAAACATTTTCCAAAACTCTCTTTCAAACTTACTTTCAAGTTGAAATGTTCATACAACACTCATAATCACCCACCCCTACCCCGACCCCAAATCCTCTATACCATCCCCACCTCTACCACCCCTATCCAAAAAAATATTTCAAATGTTTTCTTGCCCCATTTCCTACCTCCTACCAGCCCCCTTAGAAAAACATATTTTAATTTTTTAAAAAAAAAATTAAACTTTTTTCTTACTCAGCCCCTACCCACCAAAAAGAATTAAATTTCTTAAAAAATTTAATTTGTTTTCTTACCCCACCCTCACTCCCCTACCCGATCCCCTCCCCCCCCCCCAACCAACCAAAAAATAAATAAATTATTTTTTAAATTTGTTTCTCAAAAAAATTCAAAACTTTTTCCCGAACTCCCCCCTCCCCCAAACAAGCCCCCTCCCAAAAAAAATTAATTATTTTCTTAATTTATTTTGTAAAACAGTTTCAAATTTTTTTTCTCACCCCACCCTTCTTACCCTATTCGTTCTCATTATTTTTTGTTAAATATGTACAAATACTGTTAGAAAATATTTTTGCTACTTGCATAATGAACTCAGGAATATAAGTAAGAAACAACTTATTTTTCTAGAAAATGTTTTCCTCCTCCATATCGAACACATCCTAAAACAAATATTTTGCGGGGTCAAAAATTATTTTTCTTAAAAGTATTTTCTACTCTTTTGCTAAGCACTAAAGTGTATTTTTTTTAAAAAAAATTTCATTCACCAACCAAACACAAGAAATATTTTCCACTCACCAACCAAACATAAGAAAATAAGTAAGAAATTAACTTGTTTTTCATGAAAACATTTTTCTGGGAAAATATTTTCCACAAAAAACATAAACCCAAACACACCTGAGAAAATTGAAGGAAAGGTGTCTTTTAAGTCTTGAATGAAGGATATGGTGACATTGACCGACTTAAAGGGTCAAACATTATTAGGAAACTTGATTAAGTTAATTGTGGACTTGATTAATATTTTTAAAACTATCTAATCTTTTCAAAAATACAAATCAACCCACACCCTCCTTCAATCTAAATCAACCGTCTCTCTCCTCTCTCTCTCTCGATAGTTTATCTCAACTCTCTCCCAACCAATAGTTCTGCAAAATTCTCCCTTCAATCCCCGGTGACTTCAACCTCTGGCGGACAAATAGTCGGGTGAGTTCCTTTTCGACTTTCAACCGTCAATCAATGTGAAGACTTCTCCAGCGACAACATCTTTGAGTTCTTCATCGTCCCATTTCCTTTTTTCACAGGTAAAAAATTATGAAGAAATAGAGAAACTTGAGCCAACTACTCTTCTAGTATTCGTTAACAATTTCAATATTTCTAGCTTCAATTTGAAATATGGACTGAATAAAACCCTAATTTTCTGACATTTCTTCTTCTTGTTGTCGAACTATTGATTCAGATTTATTGGTAATTTTTTGTCACAGTTGATGTTCTTAGTGTGTGTGTGTGATGAGTTGGTGTTGCTGGGTTGATTTATTATTTGTCTTGGTAAAAATGGTGTGCAACAAATGAAACATCTGATACGATAGATGAAAATATCTGATGCAACAGATGAAAACATCTGATGCACCATGTGAAAATTTAATGTAACTATGAAAATCTGATGCAAAGATGAACAATGTAACAGATTATTCATCTATTATGACAGACGACTCTTCTATTTTGAAGAAATCTAAATAATATTGATCCAACAGATAACTCATTTTGGAACAGATGAGTGATATGTTTCAACAAATCAGTGATCTATTTTATTATTTCCAATGAATTACTCATCCGTTGCAACATGTAGGTTATATGTTGCAATAGATAAATTACCTGGTGCAACGGTTGGTTATTGATGATAGGCGTATTTACACGCCTAAAGCACCTTAATGTACCCATATTTTAGCTAAGTTTTGAGGACAAAATATATAATTCCTGCACTTTTAGTCCATTTTCCTATAAGTGAGCTAACCAACGTGATTAGCAAGATTTCAGGTATTTATGATGAAGATTTCAGCATTTTATGGACTGTTGGACGCCAAAGGAAACTTCACGAAAGAAGGAAGGCAGCTTCTGGAAGCTTGTGGACTGAAAGTGATGCATGGAGAACTTGTCCCGGGCAAAAACAGCATTTCTAAAGACTTGGGGGATCAACGGTAACTTATTAGGATTAGGACAAGTATGCAGTAACCCAGTAGGACTAGGATAAGGATAAAAACCCTATTTCAGTAGGACTAGGACAAGGATGTTATAAAAACCCTATTTGCTGAATTTTTCAGCAAGCTTTTTATTATTCACTCATTCATTAATTCAAGTCTTTTTCATTCGACTTTTGCTCCTAATTCACGTTACAATTGTTAACAGAGAAAAATGCTAACTTGTGGGAAACACCAAGAGGAAAAACGTCAACCTTGTTGTGATGCCACACTCCTCTCCAACGTGAGATCATTCTAGTTTTGATATGATGATGATGTTTATTGTGATCTCCGTTGCGCTCATGAGTAGCTAAACTTCTCTGTTAGGGTTATGGAAGCCTTATGAGATACTATCTATTGCTATGAGTTTGTGAATTCTTGATACGTATGCTGCTTATATCATTAATCTCTTTATCTTAATTGAATTCTTGTGGTTGTAAACATATAGAATACGCCAGTATAGCATTAACTTGTTCGAAAGAAAAGTTACATGTCTGGAAAAGAGAGAATGACAAGGAAATAGGGCTACCAACCCCTGTTTAAAAGTTAGTGCCATAACTGGATTAACCTCTTGGAGAATTCGTACCATTAGTATACGCTTTAAGCTCGAAAGAGTTAAAGTGATATAATCCTTGATGGTCGAAAGACACTAGGATTTACCATAGAATACAAATCTCTATAAGAGCATGCATTTCTGAATTCCGCATAACTCATAGCCAATAGATACGTAAAACTCATAAGGTGGACATAACCCTAACTTACAATTCTCATTGATTAAAACCTACTAAACATTCCGTTTTTACTTTGCTATGTTGATAATTTTACTTCACGCATAAAATCCCCCTTTATCCGCAGAACTTTCACCAAAAGTCTACTAATCGTTGCATACTTAGTGACCGAGTATTCCCTGTGGGATTCGACACCCAACCCAGTTGGGTTCTATATTTGACAACGACCGCTTACACTCTTACGAGAGCTGTAATTTGAGCGTTATCAAATTTTGGCGCCGCTGCCGGGGAATACAGTTGTCAACTAAGTTTGTGATAGTTACTAGACTCTTTGGTCAAAGATTCTCGAATTTTACTTTTAGTTGTTGTTTTTTTTTTATTCAGGTTTGCTTGAGTGCATGCCAGACACGCGAAGTTTAGGTCAACCGTTATTACCTATCAATCCTGAACCACAACTTATTGGCAGAATGGATGCACAACGTGACATTGACAGAAGGGCGGCTCAACAGGAGCAGGCTAGACTAGTTGCACTAGCAGCTGCTCAAGTGCATCAACAGAATATTGATAACCCAGGTCGGGAAACAAATCCTGATGATGAGGACCTGGGTGATGATGAGTTACTGAATCCTAGGCGTGCAGATGAAGTGGCAGCACCTATGCACAGGAGAGATCGTCAAGCTAGAATGAGACATGACCGCCGAGATGTGCAGGCTCCTTTTGATGATGATGATGACGATCTTGATGGAGCTGGTGCCACAGGGGCTATTATTCCTCCACCCTTGGCACCCGGAGCCAAGTTCAATATCACTAGCACCATGATTCAGCTATTGCAGCTCAAAGGTTTATTTGGTGGACTTGCAGGTGATGATCCGAATATGCATCTGGTCAACTTTATCTCTACATGCAAGTCATTCGACAATCCAGGCGTTGGACAGAATGTAATTCGGCTGCGATTATTTCCATTGTCTCTATCTGGGGAGGCAACTCTATGGCTGAACGGGCTAACTCCTGATTCTATTACTAATTAGAGGCAACTGAAAGACGCTTTCCTAGAAAGATTCTTTCCGCCATCCAAGAGAGCCCAACTACGGGATGAGATCAGCAATTTCCGACAGCTTCCAACTGAAGCTCTCCACGAAACATGGGAGAGGTTTAAGAAGAAGCTTATGTGGTGCCCAAATCATCAGATGACCAACATCCACTTGATGGAGATATTATACAGGGCTTTGAACTCAGTGACAAAGCCAGTGGTTGATAATGCTGCAGTGGGTCATTCATGGACCTTACTTTTCTTGAGGCAAGTGATATGCTAGATCGTATGACAAAGCAGAGTAGATCTTGGCATACCAAGGATTCTGAGGTAGAAAGCTCTACAGTATCTATTGGCTTGACTGCAGAGTAGAGGCGTAGACAAGAGGAACGTGACCAAGATATGGCTCACATGAAAACACAGATGGATCTTCTTACCAAGCACTTATTATCAGGGAAGACCGAAAAGGTTAAGGCTGTTGTATCACAGGGAAGAGATGAATCCGACTTTGAGGAAGAAGCGAACTACTTGAATAATCAGGGGGGTTTTCGAGGCAATGCTCAAGGAAACCAAGGTCGGAACTATTATGATAAATCTGGATACAAGGACCGCGATCAAGGTGGTTGGAAGAATAAGACTGATAGGAGTGGTTTGTATGTTCCTCCTGGAAACCTTGAGGCTGTGGCGTCTGGCTTTGGGAAGATGTCGATGGAAGATATGATGGCGAAGCTGTTGAAGGGAGTAGAGGCAACTAATACGGGAGTGAATGAGGTGAAGAACGATTTGTCTTCAATAAATCAATTGGTTGACTCGCATTCTACTGCAATAAGGCAACTAGAGCAGTAATTGAGTCAACTTTCAGCGGCATTAAATCAAAGAAAAGCTGGAACACTACCTAGCGACACAGTGCAAAATCCAAGAAATGATGGATCGTGTATGGCTATCACCACCCAAAGTGGTAAAGTGTTGGAAAATCCATCCAAACGCAAGAAGGTGGTTGATGATATAGAAGATAATGAGATCATTGCAGAATCAAAAGATGTCGAAGCAGCTGATGAGGTGGTTCGTGACGTCACCTCTCAACGTCCACAGCCTGAAAAGATCACCGAACTGAAGCAAGATGAAAAGAAAGCGGTGGAGAAAACTATTCCCCTTCCACCACCACCTTTTCCTTAGAGATTGAAGAAGAAAGCTGACGATACCAGGTTCAATAAGTTTATGACTATGTTGAAGCAGCTAACTATTAATGTTCCTTTGGTCGAGGCACTGGAATAAATGCTTGGGTACGCAAAATTTATGAAGGATCTTTTGACAAAGAAGCGGGCAGCAAGTTATGAGTTGACGGATACTGTTCATCATTGCAGTGCAATCGCTACCAGATCACTAGTTCAGAAGAAGGCTGACCCCGGTGCCTTCACTATTCCTTGCACTGTCGGATCTTTGAATTTCGCCAAGGCATTATGCGATTTAGGAGCCAGCATCAATTTGATGCCGCTATCTATTTACAGAAAGTTGGGGTTGGGGGATCCTACTCCAACCAATATGAGGCTCGTAATGGCAGATAGGTCGGTAAAATGACCTGTTGGTATTTTATATGATGTATTGGTGAAGGTTTCTTCATTCATATTTCCGGCAGACTTCGTTATTCTGGACTGTGAGGTGGACTCTGAAGTTCCCATATTCTTGGGGTGCCCTTTTCTTGCAACAGAGAGTGTGCTTATTAATTTAAGAGCGAATGAGCTTTTATTCCGGATGAATGACGAAGTAGTCCGCTTTGATGTATGCAAATCAATGAAGCAACCCAAAGATCTGAACGTGTTCTCGGTAGCTGATGTTTATTTTGATGATGAGAAAGAATTATCCGTAGAGGAGCAGCTTATTGTTGATCCATTAGCGGCTGTGCTTATGAATATTGAGCGTGAGGATGCTGAAAATTATGAAGAAACTATTTGTGCTCTAACAGGAATAGGGTTGTATCCTTATGCTCCCAAGAAGCTGGACCTCGATCTAAAAAATCGGCCTACACCACCAGCTAAACCATCCATTGAAGAGCCACCAATGTTAGAATTGAAGGAGCTACCCAGTCATCTAAAGTACGCATTCTTGGGAAGTGGAAACACCCTCCCGGTTATTGTGGCGGCTGACTTAGGTGAGCAGCAAGTTGCAGCTCTCATCGCTGTTCTAAGGAAATACATAAGAGCCATCGGTTGGACCATCACTGATATTATTGGTATTCCGCCTGAGATATGTATGCACAAGATTCAGCTTGAAGAAAATTGCATACCCACTATTGAGCATCAAAGACGTTTGAATCCACCTATGCAAGAGGTGGTGAAGAAGGAAATTATTAAGTGGCTAGATATAGGGGTAGTGTATCCAATCTCTGACAGTAAATGGGTGAGTCTGGTACAGTGTGTGCCCAAGAAATGGGGCATGACGGTAGTTGTAAACGGAAGGAATGAGCTAATTCCACTCAGACCTGTCACAGGGTGGAGAGTATGCATGGACTACTGGAAGCTGAATTCATGGACGCTTAAGGATCACTTTCCAATGCCATTCATGGATCAAATGCTTGATCGATTGGCAGGGAAAGGATGGTTTTGCTTCTTAGATGGTTATTCCGGCTATAATCAGATTTGTATTGCCCCCGAAGACCAAGAGAAGACAACGTTTACATGCCCATATGGTACGTTTGCCTTCAAACGTATGCCATTTGGGCTATGTAACGCACCCGCTACTTTTCAGCGTTGTATAATGTCCATTTTTTCTGATATGGTTGAAGACACCTTGGAGGTATTCATGGACGATTTTTCAGTTGTGGGTGAGTCGTTCGAATCGTGCTTGGCGAATCAAAGTATGGCGTTATAGAGATATGTTGAATTCAACTTGGTGTTAAACTGGGAAAAGTGCCACTTTATGGTTAAAGAAGGTATTTTTCTTGGGCATAAAATTTCCGAAAGAGGAATTGAGGTGGATCGAGCTAAAATTGAAGTCATCGAGAAACTACCACCTCCAATCTCTGTAAAGGGAGTTCGTAGTTTCCTCGGGCATGCAGGTTTTTATCGAAGGTTCATTAAAGACTTTTCCAAGATTGCTAGTCCGTTATGCAAGCTTTTGGAGAAGGATGCAAAGTTCGACTTCGGTGAAGATTGCTTGAAGGCATTCGAATGCCTCAAAGAGAAGTTAATTGAAGCTCCTATCATTGTAGCACCTGATTGGCCCCTACCATTTGAAGTTATGTGTGATGCAAGCGGAGTAGCTTTGGGTGCTGTACTTGGCCAGAGAAGAGAAAAGTTATTTCATCCAATCTACTACGCGAGCAAGGTCTTGAACGGAGCCCAGAAGAACTATACTGTCACGGAACAAGAGCTTCTAGCAGTTGTTTATGCTTTTGAAAAGTTTCGTGCTTACCTGTTGGGGACTAAAGTGGTGGTTCATACCGATCATGCAGCCCTGAGATACCTAATAACGAAGAAGGATGCAAAGCCGAGGCTAATTTGATGGGTGTTATTGCTGTAAGAATTTGATTTCGAGGTAAAAGATAGAAGAGGTTGCGAAAACCAAGTGGCTGATCACCTATCTAGACTTGAGAATGAGCACACAGCGCAGCCCGATCTTGAGATTAATGATGCATTCCCCGATGAAGAGATCCTAGCCACGATAGTGGAAGAATTACCATGGTACGCAGACTTTGCAAACTATGCGGTAAGTAATGTGATACCTGCACATCTGTCTTTTCATCAAAAGAGGAAGTTCATGCATGATGTAAAACACTACTTCTGGGATGAGCCATATTTGTTTCGACGATGCGCGGATGGTGTTATCAGGCAATGCATATCTCATGTGGAAGTGCCGAGTATCTTGGAAGCAAGTCATGCTTCCCAAGTTAGGGGACACCATGCAGGTGGTCGAACAGCAAGGAAGGTATTGCAAAGCGGCTATTATTGGCCTTCGATATTTAGAGATGCCTATGAATTTTTGAGAAAATGTGACCAATGTCAGAGACAAGGCACAACTTCGAAGCACCATGAGATGCCCATGTAAAAAATTCTTGAAGTAGAGCTGTTTGATGTGTGGGGTATTGATTTCATGGGCCCATTCGTAAATTCGTTTGGGATGAAATATATCCTAGTTGCTGTCGACTATGTATCCAAATGGGTCGAAGCAGTAGCGCTGGCTGATAATGAAGGAAAGCGTGTTGTAGCATTCTTGAAGAGAAATATCTTCTCTCGTTTTGGGGTACCACGTACCATCATAAGCGATGGAGGATCACACTTTTGCAACAAGCTGTTCAAATCTGTTTTGGTGAAATATGGGGTCAAGCAACATAAGGTAGCCACGCCTTATCACCCACAAACTAGTGGACAGGTAGAGGTTTCTAATCGGGAGATCAAGCAGATCCTTGCTAAGACTGTAAACGCTAATAGGAAGGATTGGTCTCGGAAGCTGGACGATGCACTATGGGCTTATAGGACAGCATTCAAAATGCCAATTGGCATGTCCCCGTACCAACTAGTTTATGGGAAGGCTTGTCACCTTCCCATTGAGCTCGAGCATAAAGCGTTATGGGCGTTGAAGCGACTGAATTTGAATTGGGATGATGCCATGAATATGAGATTGGAGCAGCTGAACGAGATGGATGAATTCCGTCTACATGCATATGAAAGATTAGACTTCTACAAGGAGCGGATGAAAAAGTATCATGATCAACGGATTGTTCAACGAAACTTTCAAAAGGGTGATATGGTACTTTTTTTCAATTCCAGGCTGAAGATATTCCCAGGTAAGTTAAGGTCCAAATGGTCTGTTCTGTACAAAATTAGCCAAGTCTACTCGTATGGAGTAGTTGAGCTAGAAGACAATAATGGTGTTGTCTTTAAGGTGAATGTCCAATGAGTAAAACCATATATCGGTCCTCTTGACTCGATAAAATGCATAGCCACAATCTATCTCGACGAAATCTAAGTACTCGAGGTAACTATGTCGTGCCGCGACAATAAATCAAGCGCTAGATGGGAGGCAACCCATCGTTTTTCATTTTTTATTGTTTTACTAAGAGTTTGTTTTTGTTAAATAAAAAAAAATCCAAAAAGAAGAGTCGAGCCACGACCAAAACTAAGGCGCTTGATGGGAGGCAACCCATCTTTCTAATCGTTTTTGTTATTTTTGAATAAGTGTAGGTGCAAGAGGTGTAAAGGAGGAGATTGGTTTCAAATTTTGATTTGGAAGTATTGCATGTTGAAGGTGGTAAGTTGGGAATGAAGAAGCAAAAGGCTATGAGTTAGGCATTGCCTATGAAAATCTAGGCAACGAACAAGGCAAGGCCTATGCTATGGCCTAAGCTATATGAATCTAGAATGCCATAGCATAGGCGCCGCCTATGCCTAACAATGCCATAGCATAGGCGCCTCCTATGCTCAACTAGGCTTTGCAAAAGGCGCCACCTATGACAAGTATAGGCAAAGCATTAGGCGCCGCCTATGCTCACTTTTTGGTCTCCTAATCCGATTCCAAACGGGTCAAAACCTGACCCAATCTTGCCCTATAAATAGAACCTTAGTCTTAGAACAAAAATGCATTGCAAATTCAACCTAGGCGCCGCCTACCTCTCCAAAATCTCTCAAAAATTTTCCTTTTGCTCTTTTAAATTTGCAAGAACATCTTCCGAGGCCATCAACCAAGTAAGTACTTCTTTGCTCTTCTTTTATATTCCGTAAAATACTACACCACTACGCCTATAATAAATTGTTAAATCTTGAAGTAGTGTTGGTGATTTGAATATGGTTGATTTGTTGTGATACAACTAAGTGAGTGAAAGAATACGTAAGGATGTTCTAGACTTGGTTCCAACCTGAATTTGATTTTGATACACTGTTATACTTTTGCGGAATTGACATGGTCAAGAAATTTGCATAATCTTGTAACTAGAAAGCTTACATGTTCGAATGACTTGTTCATCGAGATAAAAATCATGGTTGACTACAAACATACGATGTTGTGATTATTTCAAATGCCATAACTTGATTCAATCTTTATGTAGTAGTCTTGCTCAAAAGGTACATCAATCCAAACATGAAA
Source organism: Capsicum pubescens (assembly GCA_030864215.1). Classification (NCBI taxonomy): domain Eukaryota; kingdom Viridiplantae; phylum Streptophyta; class Magnoliopsida; order Solanales; family Solanaceae; genus Capsicum; species Capsicum pubescens. The sequence goes on along the minus strand of CM061542.1, from coordinate 45,945,350 downwards.
GTATTGTCAAGATTTCATGAAATAGAATAAAAAAAAAGGATAGTTAAGATGACAAGAAAAGTATGACTGCACTGATTATATTATTGGAACATAACACCTAAACGTATATCGATGAAGTCTGAGTAATCGACATCTTTCACTTAATTAGTTTGTCACAACAAATTAAGAGTGGGGTGGTACCACTACTGTTTGTTTGTCGATTGTATCTACCGAGATGAAGCTAACATGACTATTATTTTAATCGCAGGTACAATGGCACCAAAAAGTCAACCCGGAAAAGAAAAATCATCTACCTCACAGAAAGGCCAGAAAAGGGGAAGAAAAGAGCAAGCTGAATTCTCCTCACAGCAAATACCTCGACGCATGTACGGGATAAAATGGGTCCTAGAGGAGGAAGGAAAGGAGTGGTACAAGAACAATAGAGTAAAAAAATATGTTCATGTGGAGTTGATACAAAAGGAGAGCCTAGCAAAGAAAGAACCCCGCATGTTGGCTAAAATCATGGCGCTACATCTTGATTTCATTTTCCAAGATATGGGAGAATGAAATCTTGATCTAACGCGAGAATTCTATGCCAATTGGTCCCCAAAGACTACCGGAAGTGAAGTGAAGATTCGGGGCCAATTCTTGCAACTGAATGCAGAGTTCTTCAACTCTTTTCTGGGTCTTCCATCTGTGGATCCATCACCGCTCAAGGAGCTTTATCGCAGACCTCCATACAGGGCAATCAGACACACACTATGCGGAACAAGATCAATGGCACGGTGGAGTCATCACAAGGATACCGGTCGGCACAATACCTTCCCGTATACCTCCTTGAACAGAAAAGCTCGGATATGGTTGCGGATAGTCAATTTCTGCCTGATTCTAGGGTTACAGTACACAAATATCACACGTGATAGAGTGTGCTTGGTGTACGCTTTGATGACGAACATCCCCATCAACATTGGGGCGATTATTCGATCTTCAATGCGTAAGGCCAGGCTGCACAAGAGGTCCCACTTCAGCTTTGGCAATCTGTTGACTGCGATATTGAGGAAGGAGGACATCGAAGATGAACCTGAAGATCATAAGCTTCCACACAACCCGAAGAAGTTTTACCTCACGAAGGTTAAAGATGCTGAATCCATGCATGGCGTCAACCTAACCACTGTAGAAAGACATGCTCGCGACGAAAGCTTCTTCCGCCATTTATATGGCATGACGAGGTTTACCATGATGAATGGGGGTCATGTTCCAACTGCTGCAGAGTTCCAACAGTTGGATTATGACTACCCAATAAATGAGCATGCGAGGGCTATGTGTGGAGTAGGTGTATATTTTGAGGAACCTCTTGATGACGACATGCCAACCGATGATGATCGACGAATGCCAGACTCCGACGTGGAGGAGAACTCTGATAATGACGACTCTGATGATGATTCCGATGCAGGGGGTATGACCCCAGACATAGAGGATGAGTCCGACTAATCAGGTTCTTCTTATTTATTTTCCACTGAGGGCAGTGTGTCCCGTCTAAGTGTGGGGTGCTGGTATTTGTATGCTATACTTCTTTTTCTGCATTTGCATTTATTCTAGTTCTTGTTCATTCTAATTAGTCGTAATTAGTTAGTTTAATTTTAAATTTTTTTAGATTTTGCATAAAATTGTTCTGATAGACGGCATGGTAGTATAACAAGAGTTTGTGCTAAAATCATTGCTATTGAGATGTTTAGGCTCCAAGTGTGACTCACTGTGTGATATTTGTGTGGTTTAATTCATTCATCTATTGGGTCAAGAGTCTATACTGCTCCCAATAAAGTTAACCATGTGCCTTGTGTGTGTGAGGTTATAGTATATTTTGTGTTGTGACTGATGCTAGAACTTGCCTGGTGTATGTGTAAAGCGAAATAAAGAGTGTGAGTTTAGGAGATGATTTAGGCATTTCTTTGGAAGCCTGTGATTGTTTACCTTCTTTTTACCTTCCCGTGGACATTATCTTAGTTAACCCCCTTTGAGACTATTAGCTATTTTGTTTGACAGCCTCATATGTAGCCTAATCCATTTTTTTCAAGACCATAATTTGATCCAAATTCCTAAGCGCTTTAAATTGTAAAATCATGTGACAAAATAAGAGGAAATTGGGTGAGAGTGATGCCTTGGAGTGTAATGGTACTTGAATTTGTTATGAAAAAAAAAGTGGCTATCATAGAGGTGTGTTATATAAAAAAAAAGAAATAGAAAAACAAAAAGATAGTTGGATTTATGATTAAATAAAAAGATAGTTATGTTTGAATAGCAAAATAAGTGAAAAGGGGTGGTAGATAAAAGAAAGGTAGCAGGGTTGATTAAAAGAGAGTGTTAATGGCATAATGTGATGTATTAAAGCGCTTAGGAACATAGTCACTATTTCTGGCCAAAATAGTCCTACCCGTCCCTTAGCCTACATTAGAACCTGTAAAAGACCTATTTGATCCTAAGCTTAGCATTCTGATATTAGTAGAGCACTACACTAAGGGCAAGCCTATGGTCATCAGTTGCAACATATGAATTCTTTGTGAGAGTGAGAGCAAGGATAATCCTATACCAATGTTTTGAAAAATGAAATACTTGTGAGTAATTATGGGTGATATATTGTAAGACAAACATGGTTGATGAGTTTTGGGTAGTCTTGTATGATTCTTTGTGCCTTAACTTTTGAATACGAATTAACCATCATCACGAGTCTATGTTGGAGGTTGAATTGTTTCTAGAAGTGATTAGAAAACTACTCTTTGTTAATAATTGTTGTGCCTGTCTTGATGAATATTTTGTGTTGTTACTGTGAAACCCTAAGTAGATGTTTATATGGACATGATATATTGTTCGAGGATGAACAAAGCTTTAAGTGTGGGGTGTTGATGATAGGCGTATTTACACGCCTAAAGCACCTTAATGTACCCATATTTTAGCTAAGTTTTGAGGACAAAATATATAATTCCTGCACTTTTAGTCCATTTTCCTATAAGTGAGCTAACCAACGTGATTAGCAAGATTTCAGGTATTTATGATGAAGATTTCAGTATTTTATGGACTGTTGGACGCCAAAGGAAACTTCACGAAAGAAGGAAGGCAGCTTCTGGAAGCTTGTGGACTGAAAGTGATGCATGTAGAACTTGTCCCGAGCAAAAACAGCATTTCTAAAGACTTGGGGGATCAGCAGTAACTTAGTAGGATTAGGACAAGTATGCAGTAACCCAGTAGGACTAGGATAAGGATAAAAACCCTATTTCAGTAGGACTAGGACAAGGATGTTATAAAAACCCTATTTACTGAATTTTTCAGCAAGCTTTTTATTATTCACTCATTCATTAATTCAAGTCTTTTTCATTCGACTTTTGCTCCTAATTCACGTTACAATTGTTAACAGAGAAAAACGCTAACTTGTGGGAAACACCAAGAGGAAAAACGTCAACCTTGTTGTGACACCACACTCCTCTCCAACATGAGATCATTCTAGTTTTGATATGATGATGATGTTTATTATGATCTCCGTTGCGCTCATGAGTAGCTAAACTTCTCTGTTAGGGTTATGGAAGCCTTATGAGATACTATCTATTGCTATGAGTTTGTGAATTCTTGATACGTATATTGCTTATATCATTACTCTCTTCATCTTAATTGAATTCTTGTGGTTGTAAACATATAGAATACGCCAGTATAGCATTAACTTGTTCGAAAGAAAAGTTACATGTCTAAAAAAGAGAGAATGACAAGGAAATAGGGCTACCAACCCCTATTTAAAAGTTAGTGCCGTAACTGGATTAACCTCTTGGAGAATTCGTACCATTAGTATACGCTTTAAGCTCGAAAGAGTTAAAGTGATATAATCCTTGATGGTCGAAAGACACTAGGATTTACCATAGAATACGAATTTCTATAAGAGCATGCATGTCTGAATTCCGCATAACTCATAGCCAATAGATACGTAAAACTCATAAAGTGGACATAAACCTAACTTACAATTCTCATTGATTAAAACCTACTAAACATTCCATTTTTACTTTGCTATTTTGATAATTTTACTTCACGCATAAAATCCCCCCTTTATCCGCAGAACTTTCACCAAAAGTCTACTAATCGTTGCATACTTAGTGACCGAGTATTCCCTGTGGGATTCGACACCCAACCCAGTTGGGTTCTATATTTGACAACGACCGCTTATACTCTTACGAGAGATGTAATTTGAGCGTTATCAGTTATATGTTGCATCAGATAAACTACCTGGTACAACAGATTAGTGATCTGTTTTTACGGTTTCCAATGAATTATTCATTCTTGCAATAGGTTGGTTATGTTGTAACAGATAACCTTCCTGGTGCAACAGATAAGTTATCTATTTTTACTGTTTCCAATAAATTACTCATCTGTTGCAATAGGTTAGTTATATGTTGCAACAGATAAACTACCTAGTGCAATAGATTAGTGATCTGTTTTATGATTTCCAATGGATTACTCATCCGTTGCAATGGTTGGTTGTATGTTCCATCAGATAAACTACCTGGTGTAATAGATTAGTTATTTGTTTTTACTATTTTCAATGGATTACTCATCCTTGCAATAGGTTGGTTATATGTTGCAACAGATAACCTTCCTGGTGCAACAAATAAGTGATCTATTTTTACTATTTCCAATGAATTACTCATCCATTACAATAGGTTGTTTATATGTTACAACAAATAAATTACCTAATGCAATAGATTTGTGACCTTTTTTATGGTTTCCAACGGATTACTCATCCGTTGCAACAGGTTGATTACATATTGCAACAGATAAACTACATGGTGCAATAGATTTGTGATCTATTTTATGGCTTTCAATGGATTACTCATCCGTTACAATAGGTTGGTTATATGTTGCAATAGATAAACTACCTGGTACAACAAATTAGTGATCTATGTTTACTGTTTCCAATGGATTACTCATCCTTGCAACATGTTGGTTATATGTTGCAATAATAACCTTCCTGGTGCAATAGATAAGTGATCTATTTTTACTGTTTCCAATGGATTACTCATTCGTTGCAACAGGTTGGTTATATATTGCAACAGATATACTTCCTAGTGCAATAGATTAGTGATCTATTTTTATGATTTCCAACAGATTACTCATCCGTTGCAACAGTTGGTTATATGTTACATCAGATAAAATACCTGGTACAATAGATTAGCGATCTGTTTTTATTGTTTCCAATATTTACTCATCCATTACAACAGGTCAGTTTTATATTGCAACAGATAACATACCTGGGGCAATAGATGTGTGGTCTGTTGGAACTCTTATTTTACCGTTGTGCATGTTAGATTTACTGTTATCCTTTTTTAACGATGCATTAATCAATTATAATCTATTTTATGTTTCTATTAATGTAAGATAATATGGCTCCCAAAAGAAAAGAAACCGAATCAAGTCCAAGTAAAAGAACAAGTGTAGTAGCTCGGCTACATCCACCACTCTATGAGCTTTCTTTACAAGAGTTATCTTAATCAGGAGCAGAAGATAATGAACACAGGAAAGAGGAATGTTTCGAAAGAGATAATCCAAATGCTAATAGCCCTTCTACCGAAGAGTTGGTCAAAACCTTCAGCATTGATCGCTATCCTGTGAGAATGTAGTGCAATAGTGTCACAGATTTAATAGGTGATTTTGTGGTTAAGTCAGCCATGGGAAAATCTTTCAACGCCTTCAGAAAAATACTTCGAGAACAAAAATTGGATGCTTATTTCAGGAAAAGCTTCTTTGGGAAATAGCTCAATTTGCCAGAGGACAACAATGCTCGTTTCCAGATAAAAATGGTATACGATCTTCTCAAGCATACGTTTATGTATGAAAAAAAAGGATAAGATAGATAAGGTGTGGCTAAATTACTATGGTATGCCTATTTTTTTTATTTAGAAGTAGTTTGCCATAGTTACTGGATTAAAATGTTATCCACCTTCTCCTTTTCAAGTTATACCTACTCTAACCTAAAAAAAAGCACCCCGCACACCCCCAAAAAGGAAAAGGCAAGTCGAGTGATCGTGATGACTTGGGGTCCATTGTTAGTCCATGCTTCAAAAACAAAAATTTGATAGAAGCGTTGAAATTAAAGGAATCTCAAAGAAGCACAAGCAATCATTGTGCTTGGTTTAGTTTTGTAACACCCCGCATTTTGGGCTAGAACGTAAACCGTCATTTTCTTCACGTAAAGGTTCCAAAAGCCATAAATTCGATATGAATATAGTGTGTTGATCAATCATGTAGTGATGAAATCTAATTGAGCATGAATTGAGATCATAGAGGTCCCTCAACCCAAGGACGAGTTGGAAGCTTTCCTATTATTTTAGTTTTAGTGAGCGTCGAAACTTGGGTTGATTTCAATCGACCATAAATTTTGGTGAATAACAAATTAGAGGGATTACTATATATCAAATGAAAGGTCTTCGAAATATATTTCCAACAATACCAATTTTGCATTAATCCAACACCCGAGCAAAAGGTGAGAGGCAGTAAGGGTGTGCGATTGGTTAGGTGCCGCCCAACCAAACTAAGGCGATTGAAAAGGTGTCACCCACCCTGGCTTGTGAGATAGACTAGGTGCTGCCTAAGTCATTTACAAGTGCCAAAAATACTCTGTTTTGACTTATATCAAGGGTGTTGAAGTCATTTCACACCCCTAAACCGTCCCCCATTACTCCAAATTGTTATAAGGGATTTTTAAACACATTATTTACAATGCCTGAGATCTAAATCATTCAAGTTACAATCCAAATCCCTCTTCCATTCTCAAGAACAAGATTCAAGTGCTTTTCACAAGAAATCAAGGAAGTCAAGCTTAACAGCCCGTTTGGATGGTGGTTTCCCATGGTATGCTTACCAATAAAATCATGTTTGTTTTGATTGTTTTCTAAAATGTTTGGTATGGTATGGTATGTTTTCATGGTTTTCAACCATGAAATCCTTAAATTTTTAGAACCACCAATTTGGTGGTATCTCATGGTTCTATTAATTTTTTTGTCAATTATACCCTTATATAATATTTTTCTAATCCTATTTTACCCTTTATCTTATATTACTTCTAACCCTAATATATTTTTCTTTTAACGCTTTTCTTCTCATAATCTCTCCAAAATATTTATATATCTTGAATATTCATTATTTATATTATTCCTATAAATAATGAACATTCAAGATATCTACCATGATAATCACTTTTGATATGTCTACAATATAGAACAATATGCTTCATAAAGTTAGTTCCTTCACGTTTTTAAAGTTTTATGACCCAATCAATGCAGATGAGTCGTGATTGAAATTTTTTTGCAGATGAGTCAATTGGGGAGTAAAAGTTTATCATTCAATATGAACCAATAAATACTTACCTACACCTATATAAAGTACACGGAGTCCTCTTTCCTTGTAGACAACCTCTAGAACATTTTTAGAGCCATTATATAGAAGATGAACATGAGTTGGTCTATAAATATTCTGGAATTTTTATATTAATAATGTGTTAATATTCTGGAATTTCTATGTTAATAATGTGTTAATAATCAGGGGTATTTTAGTAAAATTACCCATTACAACACAGTACCATACCATCAAACCAAATAAATAAATTTTATTAAACAACAATGAACGATAAAGTCTATCCAAACATTGTATTGTACTATACTATACAGTATCATACCATGCAATACTGTACCGTACATTATGAAATCATGGCAAACCATCATCCAAACAGAGTGTGAAGGTCCAATCTTTTCACAATTTCGTCGTCACTAAGTACATAGGGTTGTCCAAATTTCATAAGCATAATTTTGATATGAATTTTAAACAAGTATTTTAATAATTTCTTAAGTACTTATGAGATTTAAATGGGGTTTCATTTTAACACAAAAAGTATGCATTATGATATGATTTTGAGAAGAGTATTGAAAGATCATGGGGTTGTTTTCTTATAAGTCTTGATCGTTGAATTGTGGACATGTGATCTAAATTTTGAAAAGTGTTATGAACATGAGTTGTGAATCTTTAATCCTCATAACGAGATTTATGTGCCCCATATGATATTAATGTTAAACTATTAAGAGCATGAATTTTTTAAAAGTCCTTCTTATCATGAAAATTGTGTTTGGCTAATGTTGTACTACTTTATAAATGATGAATTTTATTGGATAATTAAGTGTGGGGGAATCTATATGCATGTGTTTGGTAGATGGGAATCTTTTTGGTGCTTATATAATGACTTGCATAAAAAGTGCGGAAGAATTGCCTCTAATGAAAAGAAGAAAAGATCGTTTTAAGCATGACACATAATTTTCCTTATATCAAACTTTAACTTGATGGATATGAGTTAGATGGCAACCTGAAGAAAGCACGAGTCAGATGACTCTATGCTGGAAACTGTGATTTGTCGACACGGAAACTTGGTACCCTGCTATGTGATCTTGTGTACCTAGTACTTTGTCCTCCCAAATCGGGACTTATGGTTTGGAGCCCTGTTTATGATCTTGAGCCCAACCACAACATAATGACTTGATTGGGGTTGTGGCACCCTGTTGTGTGATCTTGTGTGCTCTTCCCTCACTAGCACTCCAATCTTGGCGACAACTAAGATTTGGTAGTCGGTGAAAAATATGAAATTATAGGGTGTACCATCTAGCTTAATAGTGCTGCAGTATTGTTTGAAAACTCATTATACTATGCCCATGTGTTTCCAAATGATTTTTTTGTTAACGTGTTTTACAATAGCTCTCACCTATGTTGTATAAAAGTTGTATTTTGTTTTTGGATTACTCTGTGTACCAGTACAATTGTATTGACCCCCTATAATTCAGGGTCTGAGGCTCATTCTAGATGTCCTGCTAAGCCATAGAGTCTTTAGGCAGAATTAAATTGTGTCGTTGGTGAGCCTTCTTTATTACAGAAGGCCTATTTCTTTCAGATACTTATTATTTATTTTGGTTTAGGTCCACTAGAGTCCTTGTCCCAGTTTCAGACAGTTGTTATCTTTGTATGTACTAGAGATTTCGCAAACTGAATTAGATATTGTTGGATTTCTTTCTTTATTGTTAAATTGAACTCAGGGTATGACCATGTTTCCGTAATGACTTATATTCCTTATCTTCATTTTATTATATGGACGTTGTATATGATTACCAGATGTAGAAGGGCACTCGGGCCTCCATGGATTCGGATGCTCATCACGGCCAGGGCCTGGTTCAGGTCATGAAAAACTTAGTATCAGAGCACGGTTCATGGTCCCAGGATGTCTATGAAATCACCTTGGTTAAATTCTTTTTTATGGGTGTGTAGCGTGCCACACTTATAAGGAGGAGCCTATAAGGCATTTAGGAATATCTCACTTTCTTCATGTTCTAGTTTGTACTATGGAGTCAGAATATTCCTCTTTCATGCTCTATTTCATGCTATGGTGTCACCCATACAAAAATAAAGTTATCCCAAATCCTACTCTGATGTTCTCAGATATGTCTCGTTGTTGAGGTGATTCAAGTGCAGGAGTCTAGAATCTAAATGGTATGGTCCTTTCTGATTGAGTCTTGAAAGACAATGAAATTGCACAAGGACTTGAGGGGAGTCCATGAGCCCTGTAAAGTGTATTGATTCAAGCTTATACCTTTATCTAAATCAATCATGCGTTTAAGCCTGAGGTATGATGTGTATTCAGTCCCTTTAAAAATTCTTATTGCAGATGTTATGCATAAGGGGAATGATATGTAGTAGAATATTGGAACTGTGTTTTCCACTCGAGTAGTAGTGTATGTTAAAGTGTCATGACCTATTGGTAGTGAGATGATCCAGAAATTGGTGATATAAAGTCACAAGCTTAAGAGCCTGAATGAGGGAGACTTTTGTATACAGAGTTAGTTTAGTTGCATAATTGTGGATTGAGGAGCGGTTTGCCATTTTATAGTGATAGACTAATGTAGTAGAAATAATTGTAGATTGTACGGTAGTCTGCGGGGGAAGTGTTTGTCTTTGATTATTATTTATTCAAAAAAAAAAAGCCTAGAGTGGATAGTTTGGTGATTATAGAAATCTCTTATAGGCTGTGAATGGAAACGGTTAGATTTTCCAATAAGTTATAAGTATAGACTCATTTTTGTATATGGCATATTGAAGGTATTTGTGATATAAACATGGGTGGGTAGGTAACTCCAATATGAGATGGTATAATATGATGATAAGATCGTATTGGGTTCTGTTATAAGATTTGGATAAACTTTCCCGATTATGACTTTACCCCCTCCTTTTTATTGTCTTTATTTTAGTAGTTGTAAACTAGAACTACATGTGAGAAAGTATGTAGTAGATTTTGAGGTATAGTAGTAGTGTCGTGGAGGGAACATGATGGTCGGTAGTAGTTAAATGAAATGAAGTATTTTGGGTTGACTTCCCAATTTGATGGACTAATATAATATGTTCCATGTTTCACCGGTGGTACGTAATTGTTGCTAAACTATAGGCCTGAACTTTAGATGTAGAATGTGGTGGTAAGAATAGTAGCTTAAGGTTAATGATGTATGTTTTATAGGAATTAATTAGTAGGCTTGATGTGATTTGTGAGAGATCCTAGGTTGATAATTTATGAAAAGTTTAAGTGGTAATTGTGAGGTATATGTGTATATGAGGACTAGTATTAAAATGATAAATGGTGGCTGAGTCATTAAGTGGATAAGGGCGTAAGTTTATAAGAGTGAGTTGCACCCCCTTTGGTAGTATGACGTTAGGTAAGATTTTATGATATAAGTTATGTGATTAACGGTCTAATGTTAAAAGGTTAAGTAGTGGAGAGTTGATTTTTATGTGATAAGGAGTGAGGTTGTGTATACTCATGGGACTTCGAGTTGTAAGTTGATGATGATAGAGGATAGAAAAAAATAAATTTAAGAGAAGCATTCTTGGAAAGCAATGCCTTTAGAGTATATTTACAAAGGAAAAGTTTAGCATTTATGTGTATAAGTGTTTTGTGTACCTAGTTTGTGTTCTTGAAATTATGGTATGGAGAAGTTTGGAGAGTTGTTGTAAGGCGTTATTTAGAGTTCAATTGAGAAAATATGAGTGGGCAATATGCACTTTTGGTAGAGTTTTAAAAATTTGGTTCAGATGCAAGTTATGTGATTAGAGGTGTAACGCTAAGTATTCTAAGGAGTTGAAGATGAAGTGTTGTGTGCCTAGAAGCGTAGTTGTCTATGCCCATGATAACGTTATCCATAACTAGATGACTTTGGGTTTTAGAGGATGTTAGGATTAGTGCACCTGAAAGACATAAACTAAAATTGAGTACTAAATCCTACTCCCAACTGAAAGACTCTGAACTGATTCTTTTCCTTAAACTATACTAGGCTGAGCTAGATCTATTACTGATTATCTTACTTGAAGGATCTGAATGAGTTCACTTGATTCCGTTGTCTGACAAAATACTTTAGAATTCTACTTTCTGTCTGAATACGACTGAATTCTGTAACTTACTGAGCTTTACTGGAATCTAAATTGAGTACTGAGCTTGATTAGACTGAATACTGAGAGTGGAATGAACTAGTACTGAGATTATTGAATTTGCTTACGTTCTGTAACTTTTTGATTTCTGCTGATCATAGTACGACTGAGATTATCTTGAGACTGACTCAGCTCTAGGCACAAAGCTATATTTTTTGGGTACAAGTACCCCCAGGACTCTATAGAAGGGAACTGACAAGACATGACTTCTTGAATTCATGATCAACATTAACATCATAACAATAGATTCACCATACCCTCAATAAAACATCTCTTCAAGCACTTAAAAATACTAGTATGTATTTCATAACTCATCTCACAAGACTTGCGTTAAACACATAACATGCATTCAAGTGTACATACTTGAGGATTTCATGCTAACATGTCATAATTCACTCACTAAAGCTTTTTAATAAATACTTGGCATGTACTAGTTAACACAAATTGGGGATTTCTAGTCAACATACCATAATTGCCCTATTTTCTTTACCCAAGCAATTTATCAAACATGTGGAAGGCATACTTTGGTCATACAACATCCAATACACATAATTAACATGATTACATAATTCAACATGCTTCTTGAAGGGGATTTATCATGAACATCACATAGTCAACACATACTAAGGTCAATACTTGCATCTTATTGATCAAAACATAAACTAAAACTTAATATTAACATGAACTTCAACTTCAAACCACATAAATCATGAAAATTCATAAAGATATAATCTTTGAACTTAAAAAGGGATTCTTGAACTTCTTGGGTGGAAGGAACCCAAGAATCAACATCAAACATACCTTGCTATATATTTCTTGGAAGATTTACGGAGGAATCTTGATGATTTGGGTCTTGAGCTATGAACCCTAATATTTGTTTTTGAAGAAAATTGAGAGAAACCAACAATATTTGGGTATAAATGTGCTGAATTTCAGGTAAAAGAGGTATATAAAGGGTTGAAAGATTACAATTTTGCACTTGGAAATGCGGATTGGATTTCTTAAATTTGGCCCAGGGATATATCCTGGGCGGCGCCTTGGCTTGAGTAGTTCTATAGCCAGGGTTGCGCCTTGCTATAGCGATGCTAAGACCAGGGCGGTGCCTTGGCTTTTGCAGTGCTGAAAGCTAGGCAGCACCTTGAGATCGCCCTGAGCTACTATTTCTAAAATCCAAACGTACCCTTATGCTATCCGAAAAAATTCCAAAACTTACCTGGAATGTGCTATGACCTTGCCCCATCGCAACGCAACAAGAAAATCAAGAATCGGAGGTCGGGAAGGTCATGAAATAATTCGTCAAAGTTTCGAAGGCTTATGGAAATGGAAAAGTTTCAACACTTAGCCAAAAAAATTTTAAGTGCTAAGCTTCTCTTAATATGCTTAAATGAGCTTTAACTACTAAGAAAATTTATGAGGTCTTACACGTTGTAGCTTAGAAGATGGAGAATGCTAATATTCATATGTTCCATGAGAATCTTATCTCATCTCTTGTTCCAATCTTAATCAGGTCGAGGACTCTTAGGAAAAGTTATGTCTTACAATATTTTGATCATGTACCATAAAACACATGCCAAGATCATGTCGACATCAAGTTTTGTTATCTCGGGTTTCGTGCTTACCCATTTCCCTAGGGGTTATCATAAAGATCGTGTGATTCCTTTGCATGTTTTTTTTATTGAGTAAAAATGTTTGAATCAATATTACGTTTATTATTCTACACTTTTAGAGCTTCAAGAAGTACCTACCCATCATTCAGGGATGAATTATCCCAAGGGGAAGATAATGTAACACCTCGCATTTTAGGCTAGAACGTAAATCGTCATTTCCTTCACGTAAAGGTTCCAAAAGCCATAAATCGGATGTGAATATAGTGTGTTGATCAATCATGTAGTGTGTTAATCTAGTTGAGGATGAATTGAGATCATAGAGGTCCCTCAACCCATGGACGAGTTGGAAGCTTTCCTATCGTTTTAGTTTTAGTGAGTGTCGATAGGTCAATTTCAATCAATCGTAAATTTTTTTATATAAAGAATTAGAGGGTATACTATACATCAAATTAAAGGTCTTCAAAATATCTTTCCAACGATACCAATTTTGTATTAATCCAACACCCGAGGAAAAAGTTCTGCTCATTTTCTTGAGAGGCAGTAGGGTGTGCGATTGGTTAGACGACACCCAACCAAACTTAGGCGATTGACAAGGTGTCACACACCCTAGCTTTTGTGATATATTGGGTTACACCTAAGTTATTTCCAAGTGCCAAAAACACTTTATTTCGACTTATATCAAGGGTGTTGAAGTCATTTCACACCCCTAAATCGTCCCCAATTACTCCAAATTGTTATAAGGGATTTTTAAACACATTATTTACAATCCCTAAGTCTTAAATCATCCAAGTTCCAATCAAAATCCCTCTTCCATTCCCAATAACAAGATTCAAGTGCTTTTCATAAGAAATCAAGGAATTCAAGCTTAAAGGTCCAATCTTTTCACAATTTCGTCGTCACTAAGGTACGTAGGGTTGTCCTAATTTCATGGGCATGATTTTGATACGAATTTTAAACAAGTATTTTAATAATTTCTTAAGTACTTATGAGACTTAAATGGGATTTCATTTTAACACAAAAAGTATGCATTATGATATGGTTTTGAGAAGAGTATTGAAAGATCATAGGGTTATTTTCTTGTAAGTCTTGATCATTGAATTGTGGACATGTGATCTAAATTTTGAAAAGTGTTATGAACATAAGTTTTAAATCTTTAATCCCCATGATGAGATTTATGTTTCCCATATGATATTAATGTTAAACTATTGAGAGCATGAGTTTTTTAAAAGTCCTTATCATGAAAATTGTGTTTGGCTAATGTTGTACTACTTTATAAATGATGAATTTTATTGGATAATTACGTGTGGGGGAATCTATATATATGTATTTGGTGTATGGGAGTCTTGTTGGTATTCATATAATGACTTGCATAAAAAGTACGGAAGAATTGCCTCGAATGAAAAGAAGAAAAGAATGTTTTAAGCATGACGCATGATTTTCCCTATATCAAACTTAAAGCTTGACGGATATGAGTTAGATGGTTACCTGAAGAAAGCACGAGTCAGATGAATCTATGCTGGAAATCGTGATTTGTCGACATGGGAACTTGGTACCCTACTATGTGATCTTGTGTACCTAGTACTTTGTCCTCCCAAATGGGGACTTATGGTTTGGAGCCTTGCTTTGTGATCTTGAGCCCAACCACAACATAATGACTTGATTGGTGTTGTGGCACCTTGCTGTGTGATCTTGTGTGCTCTTCCCTCACTAGCACTCCAATCTTGTCAGCAATCGAGATTTGGTAGTCGGTGGAAAATGTGAAATTATAGGGTATACCATCTAGCTCAATAGTGTTGCAGTATTGTTTGAAAACTCATTATACTATGAACATATGTTTCTAAATGATTTTTGTGTTAACGTGTTTTACAATAGCTCTCACCTATGTTGTATAAAACTTGTATTTTGTTTTTTGGATTACTCTGTGTACCAGTACAATTGTATTGACCCCCTATATTTCAGGGTCTGAGGCTCAGTCTAGAGGTCCTGCTAGGCCATAGAGGTTTCAAGCAGAACTGAAGTGCGCTGTTGGTAAGCCTTCTTTATTCCAGAAGCCCTATTTCTTTTAGATACTTGTTATTTATTTTGGTTTAGGTCCACTGGGGTCTTTGTCCCAGTTTCAGACAGTTATTATCTTCGTATGTACTAGAGATTTTGCAGACTGAATCAGATGTTGTTGGATTTCTTTATTTATTGTTAAATTGAACTCAGGGTATGACCATGTTTCCGTAATGACTTATATTCCGTATCTTCCTTTTATTATATGGACGTTGTGTATGATTACCAAATGTAAAAGGGCGCTCAGGCCTTCTTGGCTCGGGATGCTCGTCACGGCCAGGGCCTGGTTCGGGTCGTGACAGGTTTGTACATCATATTCTTTGGACAAGAGACGTTAACAACAAAATAAGCCTCAGTTTAATAAATCTCTCGGAGGATCTTGAGGCATTTAACAGCTATCCTTGGGGTTATGAAAGCTTCAAAATGACTGTCAAATATTATTGACTCCATTAACGCCAAAGACAGTCAACTTATATGGCTTCCCATGGGCCTTCATGTTAAATATTTCTTTTATCATGATATGATTAGTTTTTTTAATTTAATAATATTTTTTATTTTTTGGCGTTATGTTATACGCTTAGGTATTTGAAGCCATTCCTTATTTGAGACAACAAGTGAACTACCAGGAAGAAGTTTCTTGTCCAAGAATCCTGAGATGGTTGTCGGCCAAAACTGATAAAAATGTAAAATTTATTGATCTTTTAAATCCCCCGAAGGAAGTAGTAAGTCCAATTCTAATCAAGTTTTTATTTTAATTAATGATTATTTTAAATGATTTCATCATCATTCTAATAGATGTACTAATTTATTTTAGATTTTCCACCCGTGGCTTTTTCCGACCAACCGAGTGTTGAAGATACCATTTTTTCTTATTTTATGGTCTGTGCAAACTTTATCGGACCCTAAGGTCATTGATGGAATAAAAATTAAATTGTTTGGAGCAACAACCATCACAACAAAAATAATTTTGGAGGGTGGGCTTGTTGTTGTTGATGATGGTAGTGGTAGTGGTGCTACTGTTGGGAATAATGATGTTCTTCTTAGAGTTTTTGAAACAACAAACCATTATGATTATGATCATACAGGTTGTACAAATTTTTCTCCAGATTTTGTCACATCTAGCAAATGTTCTGCATACAAATATCAAGACTGCAAGGGAAAACACGAAGGAGTGATTAATGCTATTAATGCACTGACTGCTTCTGTAAAAGAAATGACATCTAAGAGGGGTGTCATTCCATCAAAGAGGATTTCATATCCATAAACTCCCCTAGAGATCAAGGTGGATAAGATAAGAAGGAAAGATATTGTCAAGGCATCATCAAGCATCGAAAAAGATAAAATTACAATGCCTCTGTCTTTGTCTTGCACCGTTGTTCAGTGTGGAAGGGCCACATGAGAGAAGCATGAGCTGAAGAAGATGAATGTACATCATCTGTTCCAATAAATATACAAGCACATATCTGTTTCAATTGATGATATATCTTCTAAAAATTATCAAACAGATATATACATCTATTGCAACTGTTGTCTAACGTGTTGCATCAGATTTGTTATTTTTTGCAACAGATGAGTCTTATATTGCAACAAATGGGTCATCTGTTCAAAATTATCGTACTTCTCTGATTTACGTGTTTGAATTTTTCCCAAGAGATGATCCATCTGTTGCAACATAAGACTCAACTGTTGCAACAGATGGATAATTTGTGGTATTTCTGTAATTAACATTGACAGTTCTGGATTTTCAGATGGATGTCACAGTAGAAGCTACTGCTAAAGAGCATATTATCATAGTTGATAATTTATCAACTGCTTCCAAAGAAGAAGAAAAAGTGGTTCCTATCAGTTCGGGAGAATGGAAGAATTACCCGTTTGAAGGGTTCAACATCTCGGATGAGGCTCCAAAAAAAACTAACACAGTTGATCAACGACTATTCAGAATAGATTGCCGATGGACTATTAAAGCATTATACCGGCAGGTACATAAATCAATTTTAAAGATATTGTTTTATACAATTCTTGTTGTAAGAACATAATATTAACACATATAAATCATCATGTAGAAAACAAAATGACGAACACTATAAAGTGAATGAATTGAGTCTTGGTTTTGATATGTTCGACTTTGTTGTTGCATATCCCGGAATTTAGAATTGGTTCTATTCAATGTCACAGCCCCAAACTTGTTGAAATGATGAGGTTTAAATGCCATACATATTACTATTAATTAATATATTATTTAATTACATCTGCGTATTAATTTTTTCATCACATAATCCAAAATATTTGATAATATGTGCAACACATCAATGTCATTTTTTACTACCTCCAAAATAAGGCCAAGTTGCAAACACAAGAACAATACAGATACACGACAGGAAATTATTTGTACAAAGTTTACATCAATAATGCCTATGATAGGTATTGTCAACAACAGCTAGAATTTTCCCGAAATAAGGAATGCTTAATCAACATCATCAAAGGTTTTAGCATTCCAGATGGATTACCGTGGCACTTGGTCGATGAAGTGTACATCCCAATCAATTTTGGTAATAAATTCCATTGGGTGTTGGTTGTCGTCGTTCTAAAAGAGAGGCGCATCCGAGTTTATTACTCGATGTCGCGAAGAAGATATTCTGGGCCGTCATCTGAGATACAAAAGATGGATAAAATATTTCCTACTTACCTTGATATGAGTGGCTTTTTGGACCAAAAGGTTCGTACTAATTGGCCGATGATTGAAGCATACCGGGATAAAATGGGTAATCCATTTGATGTACAATACGTAAAGGAATTTCTCAACAAACTATTGGTAGCCTGTAAGTTTAATTGTCATGCTTTAGTTTCATTTCACAAATTTCACAATGCTTGCATGAACTTCAAGATCTGGATTATCTATTTTTTAAAAACACAGGAATTGAGGTCTTTTTGTTGCTACCTACGTCAAGTATTTGAGCGATGGATTACAAGTAACAAATGATGGACTTGATGCCGGATTACTCTGCAAAAGATATGTTGCTCTTTTATGGAAATATGCAGAAGTAAAAGCTCAAAAACTATAATACCCTGTACTTCTACCTAGCTTAAAATCATCCCAAGAATGTTAGAAACTTACTTTAAAAGATGAATTCACTTTTATACACGTGGAATTTTTAATATTTTCACTTTTTGTTTGAGTGGTAAATTGAATTTATTTTCCAAACATACCAATTTCGTCCAAATCCGGTATCAGAGTAAAAAGTTATGGATGTTTTACTGAGAGCTATCAGAGCTGTCCAAGTGCAATGGGAAGGTAGACGGACCATCGATCTAGCGATGGACCATCGCCTAGACCATCGCAGCTAAGGAAGTAAGTCAATCTTCTGGCTAAGGTGCGACGAACAGGTTGACGGAATGTCGAACTTGTGATGGACCATCGCCCAAGCTATTGCTACTAAGGCAGTGAGAACCTATTCTGGTCTACGTGCGACGGTCAGAACGACGGACCATCGAGCCAGCGACGGACCGTTGCACGAGCCATCGCAGATCCCGTTCAGCAATTTAAAGTCATTTTTAAAAAGGGCTTTGTAGTCTTTTACCACCCTTTTAAATACCTAATAATATCATATCAAGGCTCATAAGTTCATCATCCATTTACAACATCAAATTAGGGTTCTCTCAAAGATAATCCCTAAGAACAAGATCCAAATCCTTCTTCAAGAAACTAAGAGATTCAAGTTCTTCAAGTCCAAGGACTTCAAGGAACTCATAATCAAGGTATGTTTTGTGTTGATTTATGGGTCCTTTTCACCCGTGAAGCTCAAGAATCTCTCTTCAAAATCCAAGATTCGTGTATTTATGAATGTTCATGATGTACATTGAATTGAAATTCATGTTCATGATGTAGTGGGGTTTTGATTCATGTTTTATATTACATATTCCAATGATTGACCCTAGTATATGAAGATTTTCATAATAATCATGATAAATCCTTTAAATTTGCAAATTTATTTATGCAACCACGATAATTAGATGCATTGATGATGGTATAACCAAAGTATGCTCCCCATGTGTTTGATTAAATGCCTATGTGAAGGAAAAGTGTGATACTAGTGTGATAATATGAAATCCCCATTC
This sequence comes from Capsicum pubescens, assembly GCA_030864215.1. Lineage (NCBI taxonomy): Eukaryota > Viridiplantae > Streptophyta > Magnoliopsida > Solanales > Solanaceae > Capsicum > Capsicum pubescens. The sequence goes on along the minus strand of CM061542.1, from coordinate 45,926,052 downwards.
ATGTACAAGTTTATGCATGTCAAATGCTTGATGAAATGTCTTAGTCAGAGAATTATGGATACATGTGTATCCCTTGTGGTGCTTTAGGACTTGTACTTCATGAAATGTCCAACTTATTATATTATGGGTTGTTGATGTTGATCCAAGAAAGTCATACTTAGTCGTTTTCTTTCCATCGAGTCCTAGGGGTAGTTGTACTTGAATAATATAGTTGTGTGCCTAGAGCCAGTGTCATGTTTTCACGATATCCTCATTCAAGCCATGATCCATAGAACTCAGTCAGTCATGTGACTCAGGAAAGCTCAGAAATTTAGTAATCTTTGAAATCTCAGATAGTTATTAGATCTCAGTAGCATTCTGTCAGTCCACAGAAATTCAGTTAACTCAGTCCAGCTAGTTCAGTTAATCATGTTCAGTGTCTATTCAGATGGGAGTAAAAATTAGCATCGAACAAACCAAAGGATGGGAACCCACCTGTTATATGAGGGTGTGATTCTTAGAAGAAATCCTTGCGTTCCAGAACTACGTAGCCAACATAGGTTGAGACAGCATAGTCTGTTATATGAGGGCAGATGAGGTGACTTAACCTGTTACATGAGGGTTCCCACCTTCTCACTAGAGTTACCTGTTATATGAGGGTTACTCATAGATTGTCCTTACTAGTGGCGCGGTATTGATACCCTTTCAATTGGATTTACAAATTGGAACCCAACTCAACTATATTGTATTATTTAGGGTATTTTGGTTAGATGACTACTTCCTACAATTTCAATTATAGACTAGGACTGTCAGATACAATCATTCAGTCTCAGTAATAGAACTCAGATAGTTCTACAGTATTCAGGACTGTCAGATACAGTCAACTCAGAACAAAACGGAACTCAGCTAGTTCCATTAGAACCTAGACTATCAGATACAATCACTCAGTATCAGTTATCAGTACTCATGTTAGCAGTATTCAAACTCAGTAGTTAGTATCATCACGAATTTAGTTATAGTCATTTATTTATGCATGTATTTTCATGTTTATGTTATATAGTCAGTAGCATTGTTCATGCATTTGAACCCTTTAGCCTACCTCACATGCATACCAGTACATTCAATAGTACTGACGCATTTGCGCTATGGTGTTTTATACCATAGGTCCAGAGAATCAGTAGCATTTTAGTCTCGGTAGTCATAGTTAGTAGTGAGTCCTCATCCTTCGAGGATATGACCATTACTTTATTATCTCATTAATTAATTTATTTCAGTAGTTGGAGTTAGTTGGGGACATGTCCCATCAACTCCTTATTCAGACAGTTTAGAGGCTTTCGGACTAGCATGTTCTGATATTTATTTCAGTTGTTTTGGTATTGATATACCATATCTTCAGATGTTATGTTTTATTAGATCTTTGAACCTTATGGCCTTGCAGCCTTTATTTTCATATTTATACAGTATATTATGTAGTGTACAGGTACAGATATCAGTCATGGGTTAGCTTATGTCCCTTCGGGGTCATGAGCACTGTGTGGCATTCCGGGTACCAGACTCGAGGCATTATAAACTTGGTATCAGAGCCTAAAGTTCAATAGAGTCCTAGGAAGTCTGAAAGCCGCATCTAGTAGAGTATTATACATAGGTGTGTTGTGTGCCACATTTATGAACATGAGCTAGAAGATGTTTTAGGAATAGTTTCCCTTCTTTCAGTATTCATGTAATGCCAGTGAGCATAATCTAAAGTTAACTCTCAGTCTAATCCATTTTTTCACTTTTCTAATACAGAACATGTATCCCAAAAGAAGAAATGGGATCAGTCATCCCCCAGCCTGTCCAAGCATATCCCTTGGACGAATATGTCTCTCATATAGAGTTTAGAGCTATATTCACTACTCTTGATCAGCCAGTTGCTGGTCAGAATGAATGAGAAACTATCATTTTGGCCAACCCAGTAGAAAATTCAGCTGCAGCTAGGATTCAGGACTTCACCCAAATGAATTCTCCATCCTTTCTTGGGTCTAAGTCAGATGAGGACCCTCAGGAATTCATCGATCAGGTTCCAAAGGTTACAAACATCATGGGGGTTACTTCTAGTGAGAGCGCTGAGCTAGCTACATATCAGTTGCAAGACGTTGCTCATACTTGGTTTAAATAGTAGAAGTCAGAAAGGCCAGATGATGCAGGGCCTATTGAGTGGGAGGATTTTGTCACCGTATTCTTAGATAGATTCTTTCCACAAGAGCTGAGAGAGGCTAATGTGTTAGAATTTATCAACCTCAGGCAGGGCAACATGACTGTTAAAGAGTATTCTCCTAAGTTTACTCAATTAGCTAGATATACCCCTCATGTGGTTACAGACAGCAAGGCCAAGATAAGTAAGTTTGTTTCTGGGGTGAATGATAGTGTGATCAACGAGTGTAGGTCTGCAATGTCGAATAGTGACATGACTTTAGCCAGGATTATGATGCATGCTCAGCAGATAAAATAGCAAAAAATTAAGATGAGGGAGAAGCAGAATAAGAGAGCAAGGACAGGTAGTTTCAACTTTGCTCATCCCAAATTAGAAGGAGGAAATCGTTCTTAGTTTTTTCCTAAGTCATTAGTTCTGGCTCCTTCTTCTTCTAGTGATCCAGCTTTTAGATTTAGAGACGGTAACATAGATAGAGTGCCAAGATCTAAGTCTTAGGGCAGTGTTAGCAGTGACTGCACCTATCCTCTTTGCTAGACCTGTGGCAAGCACCATCAGGGTATTTGCAGAGCTGGCAATAGTATTTATTTTGGATGTGACAAGCCAGGCCATAGAGTCAGAGACTATCCTCAGCCAGGTCCTCAGGGTCAGCAGAATCGTTCCTCAGCTCAGTCCAGTTGCCCAAACCAGCAGGGCGCCACCTCCACCGCTACTAGTGGGCAACGCCCAAATAGTCTCTATGCTCCTCAGTCCTGATAGGATCAGGAAAATTCTCCTGATGTGGTTACTGGTACATTAAAGATCTTTCATGTGCATGTTTACTCTTTGCTAGATCCAGGAGCTTCTTTGTCTTTTGTTACTCTCTATATAACAGTTGATTTTAGAGTCAGTCCTAAAATTCTAGCAGAGCCCTTCTCAGTCTCTACCCCAGTGGGTAAAACCATCATAGTTCGACAGGTATACAGGAACTACCCGATTATGATATTTTAGAAAGTCACTTCAGCAGACTTAGTCGAATTAGAGATGACTAATTTTGATGTCATTCTTGGCATGGATTGGATTCATTCCTGCTATGCCATAGTCGACTGTAGAAATAGAGTGGTCCAATTTCAGTTTCCAAATAAACCTGTCCTAGAGTGGAGGGGTAGTGCTTCACCTTTCAGAGGTCAACTTGTTTCCCACCTTCGGGCAAGGAAAATTATATCTAAAGGATGTGTCTATCATCTTATTCAAGTTAAGGAAACTAGTTCCAAAACTCTTAGTCTTGATTCAGTCCTAGTTGTGAATGAATATTCAGATGTCTTTCCCAAAGATTTTCCAGGAATTTCTCCCGAAAGGGAAATAGGATTCGGTATTAATCTTCTTCTAGATACTCATCCTATCTTATTTCTGCCATATAGAATGGCACCAGTGGAACTCAAAGAATTAAAAGAGTAGTTGAAGGATCTCTTAGATATGGGATTCATCAGTCCCAGTGTATCCCCGTAGGGTGCACCAGTTTTATTCATGCGCAAGAAAAATGGTTCTCTCAGAATGTGCATTGATTACCGTCAGGTCAATAAAGTCATGGTCAAGAACAAGTATCCACTTCCCCAAATTGATGACTTGTTTTACAAACTTCAGGGTGCCAGTTATTTCTCTAAGATAGACCAAAGATCCGGATATCATCAGCTTAGAGTCAGAGAATGTGACATTTCGAAAATAGCCTTTAATACTTGGTATGGTCACTTCAAATTCCTAGTCATGTCCTTTTATCTTACCAACGCCCCAACAACTTTCATGGACTTGATGAAATGGGTGTTCAGGCAGTACTTGATTATGTTCGTCATAGTCTTCATAGATGATATCCTTGTTTATTCCCGAAGTGAGCGTGATCATGCAGACCATCTCAGAATCATGCTTCAGACCCTCATGGATCATCAGTTGTTCGCCAAATTCAGTAAGTGTAAGTTTTGGCTAAGTTCAGTAGCATTCCTTGGCCATATCATTTTTGGTGATGGCATTAAAGTAAATCCTCAAATGACCAAAGTAGTATGAAACTAGCCAAGACCTATCTCTCCATCAGACATTAGGAGTTTTTAGGTTTGGCTGGCTATTACAGACGGTTTGTTGAGGGATTTTCATCTATTGAATCCCCTATGTCCAGATTGACTCAGAAGAAAGTCAAGTTTCAGTGGTCAAATCCTTGCGAGAAGAGTTTTTAGGAGTTGAAGACTCTACTCACCTAAGCTCCAATCTTAGCTCTTCCAGATGGTCTAGATGGGTTTGAGGTGTATTGTGATGCATCCAGAGTAGGTTTGGGTTGTGTCCTCATGTAGTATGGTAGGGTCATAGCCTACACCTCCAGACATCTTAAACCTCATGAGAAGAATTATCCTACTCATGATCTTGAGTTAGCAGCCGTAGTATTTTCCTAGAAGATTTGGAGGCATTATCTATACGGGGTTCATGTAGATGTGTTCATAGACCATAAACGCCTTCAGTATGTATTTTCTCAGAAAGATCTCAATCTTCGTCAGAGAAGGTGGTTAGAGCTCTTGAAAGATTATGACATGAGTGCCCTTTATCATCCGAGCATGGCCAATGTTATGGCCGACACTCTCAGTAGACTATCTATTGGTAGTGTTTCTCATATTGAGAACAGTAAGAAAAAGCTAGCTCAAGAAGTCCATCAGCTTGCCAGACTAGGTGTTCGCTTAGTCGATACAAAGGATGGTGACATATGGGTTCAGAGTAGTTCAGAATAATCTCTAGTTTCTGATGTTAAAGGAAAGCAAGATAGAGATACCAACCTTATCAAGTTAAAAGAGTCAGCTAAGGATCAGAAAGTAGAGGTTTTATCCCAAGGAAGAGATAGTGTATTGCATTGTCAGGGTCATCTGTGTGTTCCAGGTGTAGATGAATTAAGGTAGAATATTCTTGCAAAAGTTCATGGTGTGCACTACTATATTCATCCAGGGGCCACAAAGATGTACCGCGACTTACGGGAGATCTATTGGTGGAGTAGGATAAAGAGAGATATTACAGAGTTTATATCTAAGTGCTCTACATATCAGTAGGTTAAGATAGAGCATCAGAAGCCTAGTGGGTCCATGCAGTAGTTCAGTATTCCTACTTGGAAGTGGGAAAAAGTGAACATAGACTTTGTAATGGGGTTGCCTCATACTCGTTGTCAGCATGATTCAGTCTGGGTCACTGTAGACAGAATGACCAAGTCATCTCATTTTCTTCCAGTCCATACCTCTTATTCAGCCGAGGATTACGCCAAACTCTATATCAAAGAGTTAGTCAGATTGCACGATGTTTCGTTATCTATTATCTCAGACAGAGGTACCCAGTTCACTTCTCATTTCTGGAAAGCACTCCAAAAGGGTCTTGGTACCCAAGTTCATCTCAGTATAACCTTTCATCCTTAGACAGATGGTCAAGTAGAAAGGACAATTCATACTTTAGAAGATATTCTAAGGACGTGTGAAATTGATTTCAAGGGTAGTTGGGATGACCACTTGCCTTTGATTGAGTTTGCATACAATAAAAGCAATCATTCCAGTATTCAGATGGCTTCATTCGAAGCCCTCTATGGTAGGAGATACAGATCTCCATTCGTTTGGTTCGAAGTTAGTGAGGCCTCAGTCATAGGGCCTGACTTGGTATTCAAAGCCTTAGAGAAAGTCCAGTTGATTAGAGAAAGACTCCGGGATGCTCAGAGCCGACAGAAGTCTTATGCAGATGTGTGCAGAAAGGATCTTGAGTTTGAGATTAAGGACTATGTCTATCTAAAGATCTCTCCCATGAAGGGAGTGAAGATATTTTGCAAGAAGGAAAAGCTCAGTCCCCGATATGTCGGTCCCTTCAAAATTCTCAGTTGCTTTGGCAAGGTAGCCTATGAGCTCAAATTGCCTTCAGATCTATCCTCAATTCATCCAGTATTTCATGTCTCTTTTCTCAAGAAGTGCATAGGTGACCCATCAATTATAGTCCCTATTCAGAGCATAGATGTTAAGAACGACCTCTCTTATGAAGAGATTTCAGTCGAAATCCCAGACTATCGGACTTGTAAAATAAGGAACAAAGAAGTCTCTCTAGTCAAAGTTCTTTGGCAGAATTAGTCCATTGAGAGATCTACTTAGGAAGAAGAAGAAGACATGCGTACCAAGTATCCTCACCTTTTCTCCACTAACTCAGATCTAGATCAAGGTAACAGTTCTCCTTAAGCTTTTCAGTTTCATATTCAGATTTCAGTTACAAAATTGGTATACAGTTCATGCTCAGAATTCCATTAAAAACTTGGTATTAAATACAATTGCATATTCATTCATTCATTCATGCACTAGTTCAGTCATATAATCATGCATCAGACGTGCATTCTCAATGTGAGAACCTTAGTTCATCAGAACACTCAGTCATGCATTCATGAATCAGTTACACATGCATCAGATATGCATGTTCGGTATGATATATTCAGTTATCAGTATGTCAATCATGAGATCATGTTTCAGTTGTTCATATTCAGTATGTACATCAGTTTATCTTCTTCCCTCACACTCAGTCTCATTCGAGGATGAATATTCTCAAGGGGGAGATACTGAAATACCCTGTACTTCTACCTAGCTTGAAATTGTCCCAAGAATGTTAGAAAATTACATTGAAAGATGAATCCACTTTTATACACATGGAATTTTTAAGATTTTCACTTTTTGTTGAGTGGGAAATTGAATTAGCTTTCCAACAATACCAATTTCTCCAAATCTAGTATCGGAGTAAAAAGTAATGGATGTTTTATAGAGAGCTGTTAGAATTGCCCAAGTGTGACGAGCAGGTTGACAGACCATTGATCTAGCGACGGACCGTCTCCTAGACCATCGCAGCTAAGGTAGTAAGTCAATATTTTGGCCAAGGTGCGATGGGCAGGTTGACGAAACGTCGAACTTATGATGGACCATCGCCCAAGCCATCGCTACTAAGTCAGTGAGTCTTTATTCTGGTCTACGTGCGATGGTCAGAATGACGGACCGTTGAGCCAGCGATGGACCGTCGCAAGTGTCATCGCAGATCTCGTTCAACTATTTAAAGTCATTTTTAAAAAGGGTTTTTTGGTGTTTTACCACCCTTTCAAATAACTAATAATATTAGATCAAGGCTCATAAGTTCATTATCCATCTACAACATCAAATTAGGATTTTCTCTCAAAGATAATCTCCAAGAACAAGATTCAAATCTTTCTTCAAGAAACTAAGAGATTCAAGCTCTTCAAGTCCAAGGACTTCAAGGAACTCACAATCAAGGTATGTCATATGTTGATTCATGGGTCCCTTTCACCCATGATGATCAAGAATATCTCTCCAAAATTCAAGATTTATCTATTTATGAATGTTCATGATGTTGTGGGGTTTTGATTCATGTTTTAAATTACATATTCCAATTATTGACCCTAGTATATGAAGATTTGCATAATAATCAAGATAAACCCTTCAAATTTGAAAATTTATTTATGAAACCATGACAATTAGATGCATTGATGATGGTATAACCAAAGTATGCTCCCCATGTTTTTGATTAAATGCCTATGTGAAGGAAAAGTGTCATACTAGTGTGATAATATGAAATCCCCATTCATGTACAAGTTTATGCATGTCAAATGTTTGATGAAATGTCTTAGTCAGTGAATTATGGATATATGTGTAGCCCTTGTGGTGCTTTAGAACTTGTACTTCATGAAATCTCCAATTTATTATATTATGGATTGTTGATGTTGGTCATGTATTCAAGAAAGTCATGCTTTGTCGGTTTGTTTCCATCGAGTCCTAGGGGTACTTGTACCCAAATAATATAGTTGTGTGCCTAGAGCCAGTGTCATGTTTTCATGATATCCTTAGTCAAGCCATGATTCATAGAACTCAGTCAGTCATGTGACTTAGGAAAGCTCAGAAATCTAGTAATCTTAGAAATCTCAGATAGTTATCAGATCTCAGTAGAATTCCGTCAGTCCACAAAAATTTAGTTAACTCAGTCCAGTCAGTTTAGGTAATCATGTTCAGTGTCTATTCAGATGGGAGTAAAAATTAGCACCGAGCGAACCCAAGGATGGGAACCCACCTGTTATATGAGGGTGTGGTTCTTAGAAGAAATCCTTGCATTCCAGAACTATATAGCCAACGTAGGTTGAGACATCATAGCCTGTTATATGAGGGTAGATGAGGTGGCTTAACCTGTTACATGAGGGTTCCCATCATTTTCACTAGAGTTACATGTTATATGAGGGTTAATCACAGATTGTTCTTACTAGTGGTGCAGTATTGACACCCTTCCAATTAGGATTACAGATTGGACCCCAACTCAGCTATATTGTGTTATTTGGGGTATGTCGGTTAGATGACTACTTCCCATAGTTTTAGTTACAGATCAGGACTGTCAGATATAGTCATTCAGTTTCAGTAATAGAACTCATATAGTTCGACAAAAATCGGGACTGTTAAATATAGTCAACTTAGAATAGAACAAAACTCAGCTAATTCCATTAGAACCTAGATTGTAAGATACAATCGCTTAGTATCAGTTATCAGTACTCATGTTAGAAGTATTCAGACTCAGTAGTCAGTATCATCACGAATTCAGTTGTAATACCCCATAAAATCCTAAGTCTAAAGTTCAGCTCCTTAAGCTTTTCAAGCTCCAAGGCTTAGAAAATTTTGCCAAGTGTTTAACACTTAGTCTCATTTTAGACCTCCGAACTTTGGGGATTTATTTAACGGCCTTCCCAACCTATATTTTTAGATTTTCAAGTTGCGTTGCGATGGGGCAAGGTAGTAGTACATCCCGGATAAGTTTTCGAATTTTTCAGATGGCGTAAGGGCGTGTTTTGGTTTCCAAAATAGTAGCGCTGGGCGATAATCCCACGTCTCCCAACATAGAGCTCTGCTCTAAGGCAGGCGTCACCTTGTCTAGAACGGCGTACTTGCTAGGCGCCAGTGGGTGCCCAATTTTTCAGTATTCCACCTCCGTGTTTTTAAGGGTATTTTGGTCATTTTTCCTACCCTATATATAGTCTTAAACATGGGATTGAGGCTCCAAACACACAAAAATATACTACTTTTGCTGAAATTCTCTCAAGAGTCATCAAGAACAAGTCTAGGGTTCAATTGGGGGTTCCAAGATTCAAGCCGATTTCACCGCTAACTTCACGAATTCTTAATCTAAAGTATGTGTGGTATTCATCCATGGATCTCTTTCATCCATGGAGCTCTAGAATCATGTTTTAAATTATAAATTGTGATTTTCTTGATATGTTATGACTATATTCATGTTGATGATTATTCTTTGAGTTCAAGGTTGTATCTTAATGTGTTTTCAGGAAGCATATGAGTATGATAGTTGTAACCCATGAATTTTTGGACAGATTAAGATTGTTATGTTGATAAATATACCTATACCCATAATTGTGCATGTAAGGTGTTTGATGAAATGCCTAAGAAACTAGAAATCATGCAATATAGCTAAATTGGGACTAGGTGAAGGATTCATGATATGCCCCTATGTTCCAATGATTTTATGTTGATATTGTGTCTTGTAAATGTTGTTGGATTGTTCATGAACTAGTCTTATGAGATTATGCTATGCTTACTTGCAAAATCCTACTTATGTACAAGATGTATGATAACCATGTACTTCATGAAATTCCCCAAGTTATGATATTATGGATTGTTGATGTTGGTAATGTATTCAAGAAATTCATGTTTGTCAGTTTCCTTCCATCGAGTCCTGGGGGTACTTGTACCCGAAAAATATAGTTGTGTGCTTAGAGCCATGTCATGTTATCATGATACTCTCAGTAAATCCATGATCTATAGATTTCAGTCAGTTATGTGACTCAAGAAAACTCAGAAATATCAGCAGTCTCAGTAGTTGAGTAATCTCAGGTACTCATTAATCTCTGTAATATCAGTAACAACAGTATTCCTAGCAATCTCAGAAACTTCAGTACTCTTAGTCAGTCCTCAAAACTCAGTACATTCTGTCAGTCAAAGGAACTCAGTAAACTCAGTTTGGCTCCGCTAAACAATACTACTAATATCAGTTCAGTTAACTCAGTCCAGTCCAGTTTAGCTAATCAGTTCAGTTTAGTCAATCAGTTTAGTTCAGTTATTTAGTTCAGTGTCTTTCAGATGGGAGTAGGATTCAGCACCGAGTGAACCTAGGGATGGGGACTCACCCGCTAGAAAGGACTGAGATCCTTAGAAGCAATCCCTAAGTTCCAGAACTACGTAGCCAATGTAGGTACGAGATGTCAGCCGTTAGATAGGAATGACATACTCAGGGATCATCCGTTAGTGCATTTAAATGTATAGGACTGGTCCCAGGGGTCACCCGCTCTATTAGGACTGACTCCACAGCAGTTGTCTTTACTGGTGGCGCGGTACTGACACCCTTCCAGTCAGGGTAGAGATTGGACCCCAGTTAGCTCAGCATGGGGCATGTCAGCTAGATGAATACATCCCACAGTTTTAGTTATAGATTCAAGACTGTCAGATACAGTCAACTTAGCTCAGTAGTACAGATTCAGGACTTTCAGATACAATCAACCCAGACTCAGTAGTACAGATTCAGTATTATAAGATACAGTAAATCCTTATCATTATCAGTAGACTTCGGGATCATCCATTAGATAGGACTAATCTCAACTATGGTCAATGAGTATCAATATCATCTGATTTAGAGATCACCCGCTAGGTAAGACTGATCTCATATTAAGTTAAGTTATTTTTATTATCAGTATACTCAATGATCACCCAGTAGATCGGACTGATCTCATATTTAGTCACTCAGCTTAGAAATGAACTCAGATAGTTCCATCAGAACTTAGACTGTCAGATACAGTCGTTCAATATCAGTTACATCGGTTAGACCGATCATTACTGTTATATCAGTTATATCAGCCGTCATAGATTACGTTATTAGTATTCAGTTTTAGGACTGTTAGACACAGTTAATCAGACCAGTTCTTCATAATTCAAACTATCAGAAATAGTCATTCATCTATTCAGTATCTCAAAATCAATAAACTCATATTGTCAGTATTCAGACTCAGTAGTCAGTATCACCACGAGTTCAGTAATAGTTACTTATACATGTATGTAATCCCACGTTTATATCAGTCAGCATTGTTCATGCATATAGCCCTTTGTATTTAGCCTACCTCACTCGTATACTCAGTATATTCAGTCGTACTGACATATTTGAGCTATGGTTCTTTCTCTTATGTTACACCATAAGTTCAGAGGCACGAGATCCAGATCAACAGTAGATTTTAGTCTCAACAGTCAGAGTTAGAAATGAGTCCTCATCTTTTGAGGACATGATGATTTCATTACTATTTTAGTTTTCAGTTTATTTCAGTAGTTGGAGTTAGTTGGGGACATGTACCATCAACTCCTTATTCAGACAGTTTGAGGCTTTTCAACTATAGCATGTCAGATAGTTATTTCAGATTTGTTTTGGTATTATTATACCGTTTCAGACATTGTTTTTATCAGATGTTTATTTAGATTCGAACCTTATGGCCTTTCAGTACGTGTTTCTATATTTTAATATTATATTATGCAGTGTACAGGTACAGATATCAGTCATGGGTTAGATTATGGTCCTTAGGGGTCTTGAGCATCGTGTAGTATTCTGGTTCAGAAAATTGAGGCGTTACAAACTTGGTATTAGAGCCTAAGGTTCAATAGTGTCCTAGGAAGTCTAAAAGCCGAATCTAGTATAGTATTGTACATGCGTGTGTAGTGCACCACACTTATGTGAAGGAGGCTATCAGATGTTTTAGGAACAATTTCCCTTCTTTCAGTATTCATGTCGTGCTAGTGAGCATAATCTCAAGTCAATCTCAGTCTAATCTATTTCTCCTTTTCTTCTACAGAACATGCCTCCTAAAAGAAGAAATGGGAATCAGTCAGCCCCTCAGCCCGAAGACCCTTTAGGCGATCATGTTTCTCATACGGAGTTCAGGGCCACATTCACCACTCTTGCTCAGTCAGTTGCTTCCCAGAATGAACGACCAGTTGTCATTTTGGCCAACCCAGTGGCCAATTTAGCCGCAGCTAGAATTCGGGACTTCACCCAAATGAATCCTCATTCTTTCACAGGGTCTAAGTTAGATGAGGATCCATAGGAATTTCTAGATTAGGTTTAGAAAGTGACAGATATTATGGGGGTGACTACTTTAGAGAGTGCTGAGTTAGCCGCATATCAGTTGCAGGATGTGGCTCATACTTGGTACAAACAGTGGAAGTCAGGAAGGTTAGATGATGCAGGTCCTATAGAGTGGGGGAAGTTTTTCTCTTCTTTCCTTGATAGAATTTTCCCGCTAGAGGTTAGAGAAGCTAAGGTCCTAGAGTTCATCAAACTCAGGCAAGGCAGTATGACGGTGAAAGAGTATTCTCTCAGGTTTACTCAATTAGCCAGATATGCCCCTCATGTGGTTGCAGACAGTAGAGCCAAGATGAGTAAGTTTGTGTCAGGGGTGAACGATTTCTTGGTAAATGAGTGTAGGTCTGCAATGTTAAATAGTGATATGACTTTAGTGAGACTTATGAATCATGATTATCAGATAGAGAAGAAGAAGGATAGAATAAGGGAGAGACAGAGTAAGAGCGTAGGAATAGGTAGTTTCAGCTTTGCTCAGCCTAAGTCACAGGGTGGTAACCGTTCTCAGCATAGTCAGAAGTTTTCATTCCCAGCTCCATCCTCAGCTAGTGCACCAGCACCCAAGTCCAAAAATGACCGTCATGATAGGGAACCAGGCTTCGAGGCCCAGGGTAGTGAGAATAGGTGTCTTACTTATCCGCTTTGTGAAGAGTATGGGAAGAATCACCTAGGAGTATGTAGAGCAGGTAGTGATGTATGATTTGGGTGTGGCAAGCCAGGCCACAGGGTATGAGAGTGTAGAGTTCTAGCACAGAGGGGTAAAGAGACGTGTCAGCAAGGCACCAAGAGTGGCCAGCATCAGAATAGACTTTATGCACTCCAGACCCGTCATGATCCAGAAAGCTTCCCTGACCTAGATTATGTTACAAGTCTTTCATGTTCATGGTATGCATTGTTAGAGCTCTTTCTATCATTTGAGCTTATGTTTCAGCACGAGTTAGCTAGTAAAGTCAGCAAGTTAGTTTAGCAATCAAGCAGTCAGACTGGTATAGTTTGTTTTCTCATCCTTGCATCCATCCTAACAGACCGGTAGACTTGAACCTTGCTCCTACATGACCTGATCAATTCGATCAGGCACTCGCCATATATTTTCATTGTTCAAATCTTTGACAACATAAAAAAAGCAAAATCTCTGCCCCCCCTCTCTATCTATCCAAGGGATGGAAGGGCAGATGCCTTTAGTGTCTCCTCTAGTCAAGAATTGGGGCCTCACAATCACTAGACAATATGTTTTTCTCTCATGACTTTCTTCGTTCATGGTTCGATATTCTGGTGTCCTAGTCATAGAGGAACCACACCAATTCATCCCAAACTTGGTGGTTAAAATCTACTGCAGTGACGATACTGTAGGGGAGGTCCTACGAAAAAATAGCTCGATGCCAGGATGATAAAAATCTTAACGCCTCTCATTCTTATTCAATATGAAAATGAAAAAAAAATTGAAAAATCAAAAGGTAATTTTATTTAAAACCCCAATTGTGACATCCCTTCTCTCCTACTTTACACCTCAGAACGCACCCTTCTTATAAAGATAAATGCGCTTTCATATCTCAATGAAAGTAACTATTCCAAGTAGAACATCCTAGTAGTTGCAAGTTCAGTTCAATTCATACATCATGCATTACTCTCAGAATCCCGAGGTTCAGTTATAATCTAGCTCGTAGATGCCTTGTGCATCACCCCAGTGTCTCGGCAAGGTGAGCATTCTTAGAGGGACATAGTGTCCCAAGGGGGAGATACCCCATAATTCCTTAACGCTCTCATGTCTTAGATCCTTCAGTTTCTCCTTCCATAATGAATTCAGTCTAGAATAGAGGGTACTCATAAGTTAACCCTCAAGTTAAAACCTCATCTATAAGTCAAGTATTCAGAAGCTCAGTTTAGTTCATGATGTTCTGTTCATATGTAATGTATCATGCTCAGTTATGTTCTCATGTTCCCGCTCATGCATGTTTAGTAAACGATCTCAGGTTCATTAGCATTTCTGCTTAAGGTAACAGTCCTCTTTAAGCTTATTCATCTTCATGATTCAGTATTCAGTACAAACTTGGTATTCAGTTTCACGCTCATGTTCCCGTTATAAACTTGTTATCAAGTGTCATTGCATAATCAGTCAAGTTTTCAAGAGTCAGTTCAGTCAGATATTCATGCATTAGATATGCATGTTCAGTAGATAAAGATCAGTTTATCAGTATTTTCAGTTATGCATTCACGTATCATGTCAGTCATGTAATCATGCATCAGATATGCACAGATTCAGCTTATCAATTTTTCATCAGATATACATTCTCGTTCTGAGAAAACTCAATTTATCAGAATCCTCAGTCCTACATTCATAAATCAGTTACCCATGCATTAGATATGCATGTTCAGTATGAATCAGTCTATTAGTCACGTTAGTCATGAACCCATGTTTTAGTAGTGTATGTCTTGTACGTACTCCAGTTTATCATTTCTCCCCTCTCAGTCAGTCTCATTCGAGGACGAATGTTCCCAAGGGGGAGATATTGTAATACCCCGTAAAATTCAAAGTCTAAAGTTCAGCTCATTAAGCTTTTCAAGCTCCAAGACTTAGAAAATTTTTCCAAGTGTTTAACACTTAGTCTCATTTTAGACCTCCGAATTTTGGGGATTTATTTAACGGCCTTCCCGATCATCGTTTTTGAATTTTCAAGTTGTGTTGCAATGGGGCAAGGTCGCATTACATCACGAGTAAGTTTCAGAATTTTTTGGATGGCGTAAGGGTATGTTTGGATTTCCAAAATAGTAGCTCTGGGTGATAAGCCCACGTCGCCCCAGCTAGAGCACTGCTCTAAGTCAGGCGTCGTCTGGTCTAGAGCGGCGGACTTGCTGGGCGCCGCCTGGCAACTCCGGTGGGTGCCCAATTTTTCAGCATTCCACCTCCGTGTTTCTAAGGGTATTTTGGTCATTTTCCATACCCTATATATAGTCTTAAACACGGGATTGAGGCTCCAAAACACCAAAATATACTACTTTTTCTGAAATTCTCTCAAGAGCCATCAAGAACAAGTCTAGGGTTCAATTGGGGGTTTCAAGATTCAAGCCGATTTCACCGCTAACTTCACGAATTCTTAATCTAAGGTATACGTAGTGTTCATCCATGGATACCTTTCATCCATAGAGCTCAAGAATCATGTTTTAAATTATAAATTGTGATTTTCTTGTTGTGTTATGACTATATTCATATTGATGATTATTCTTTGAGTTCAAGGATGTATCTTGATGTGTTTTCATATAGCATATGAGTATGATAGTTGTAACCCATGAATATTTGGACGGATTAAGATTGTTATGTTGATGAATATACCTATACCCAAAATTATGCACGTAAGGTGTTTGATGAAATGCCTAAGAAAGTAGAAATCATGCAATATAGCTAAATTGTGACTAGGTGAAGGATTCATGATATGCCCCTATGTTCCAGTGATTTTTATGTTGATATTATGTCTTGTAAATGTTGTTGGATTGTTCATGAACTAGTCTTATGAGATTATGCTATGCTTACTTGAAAAATCCTACTTATGTACAAGATGTATGATAACCATGTACTTCATGAAATTCCCCAAGTTATGATATTATGGATTGTTGATGTTGGTCATGTATTCAAGAAATTCATGTTTGTCAATTTCCTTCAATCGAGTCCTGGGGATAATTGTACCCGAAAAATATAGTTGTGTGCTTAGAGCCATGTCATGTTATCACGATACTCTCAGTCAAGCCATGATCTATAGAATTCAATCAGTCATGTAACTCAGGAAAACTCAAAAATCTCAGCAGTCTCAGTAGTTCAATAATATCAGGTACTCAGTAATCTTAGTAACAACAGTATTTCTAGCAATCTCAGCAACTTCAGTACTCTCAGTCAGTCCTCAAAACTCAGTACATTCTGTCAGTCAATGGAACTCAGTAAACTCAGTTTGGCTCCGCTAAACAATACCACTAGTATCAGTTCAGTTAACTTAGTCCAATCCAGTTTAGCTAATAAGTTCAGTTTAGTCAATTAGTTCAGCTCAGTTATTCAGTTCAATGTCTTTCAGATGGGAGTAGGATTCAACACCGAGTGAGCCTAGGGATGAGGACTCACCCGCTAGACAGGACTGAGATCCTTAGAAGCAATCCCTAAGTTCTAGAACTACATAGCCAGCGTAGGTACGAGATGTCACCCGTTAGATAGGACTGACATTCTTAGGGATCACCCGTTAGCGCATTTAAATATATAGGATTAATCCCAGGGGTCACCCGCTAGATTAAGACTGACTCCATAATAGTTGTCTTTACTGGTGGAGTGGTACTGACACCCTTCCAGTCAGGGCAGAGATTGGACCGCAGTTAGCTTAGCATGGGGAATGTCGGTTAGATGAATACATCCTACCGTTTTAGTTATAGATTTAGGACTGTTAGATACAGTCAACTCAGCTCAGTAGTACAAATTCAGGACTGTCAGATATAGTCAACCCAGACTCAGTAGTATAGATTCAGTACTGTTAGATACAGTAAATCCTTATCATTTTTAGTAGACTTCAGGATCACCAATTAGATAAGACTGATCTCAACTATGGTCAACCAGTATCAATATCATCAGATTTAGAGATCACCCGCTAGGTAGGACTGATCTCATATTAAGTCAAGTCATTTTTATTATCAGTATACTCAATGATCACCCGCTAGATAGGACTGATCTTCGATTTTGTCACTCAGCTCAAAAAGGAACTCAGATAGTTCCATCAGAACTTAGATTGTCAGATACAATCATTCAGTATTAGTTACATCGGTTAGACCGATCATTATAGTTATATCAGTTATATCAACCGTCATAGCTTATGTTATCAGTATTCAGTTTCAGGACTGTTAGACACCATCAATCTGACCAGTTTTTCATAATTCAAACTGTCAGAAATAGTCGTTCATCTATTTAGTATCTTAGTAAACTCATATTGTCAGTATTCAAACTTAGTAGTCAGTATCACCACGAGTTCAGTTATAGTTACTTATGAATGTATGTATTCCTACATTTATATCAGTCAGCATTGTTCATGCATATATCCCTTTACATTTAGCCTACCTTACTCGTATACTCAGTACATTCAGTCTTACTGACGCATTTGCGCTATGGTGATTTCTCTTATGTTACACCATAAGTTCAGAGGCATGAGCTCCAGATCAGAAGTAGATTTCAGTCTCAGCAGTCAGAGTTAGAAGTGAGTCCTCATCTTTCGAGGACATGATGATTTAATTACTATTTCAATTTTCAGTTTATTTCAGTAGTTGGAGTTAGTTGGGGGCATGTCCCATCAACTCCTTATTCAGACAGTTAGAGGCTTTCTAACTATAGCATGTCAGATAGTTATTTCAGATTTATTTTGGTATTGTTATACCATTTTCATACATTGTTCTTATCATATGTTTATTCAGATTTGAACCTCATGGCCTTTCAGTACATGTTTCCGCATTTTCATATTATAGTATGCAGTATACAGGTACAGATATCAGTCATGGGTTATCTTATGGTCTTTCGGGGTCGTGAGCACCGTGTAGCATTTTGGTTCAGAAAATTGAGGCGTTACATCAGTTATAGTCATTTATTTATGCATGTATTCTTACGTTCATGTTATATAGTCAATTAGCATTGTTCATGCATTTAAACCCTCTATATTCAGCCTACCTTACATGCATACCAGTACATTCAATCGTACTGACGCATTTGCGCTATGGTGTTTTATACCATAGGTCCAGAAGTACGAGCTCCAGAGCATTAGTAGTATTTCAGTCTCAGCAGTCATAGTTACCAGTGAGTCCTCATCCTTCGAGGACATGACTTTTACTTTATTATCTCATTAATTAATTTATTTCAGTAGTTGGAGTTAGTTGGGGACATGTCCCATTAAATTCTTATTCAGACAATTTATAGGCTTTCGGACTAGCATGTTCAAAAAGTTATTTCAATTATTTTGGTATTGATATACCATATCTTCAGATGTTATGTTTTATCAAATCTTTGAACCTTATGGCCTTTCAACCTTTATTTCCACATTTATACAGTATATTATGTAGTGTACAGGTACAGATATCAGTCATGGGTTAGCTTATAGTCCTTCAGGGTCATGAGCACCGTGTGGCATTTCGGGTACCAGACTTACAGTGTTACAAAAGCCGTATGCAAGCGACATTAAAAATCCACGATGACCAATGCCGAATTTCGTAGAACCGGATGAAGAAAAACTTTTCCATATTGAGTAGATCTTTATAACTTGAGTCCATTAATTTAATAACCTATTCTCCTTGATTTAACTTGTTGATTTATTTGTAGAGTAGATCATTTGCACCCATAATAATTTTTTTACATTTCATTTATTTATTGAGTTATTTTATGATGTCTATGAATAATTAAATCCTTAGTTTTGAACATGTTTATTGAAATGGAATATTAGATTCATATATCGCAATAGATAATACATCTGCTGCAACAGACGACATATCTTATGTTGACACCCAATTTTGACCACCTGATGCCCTCCTAGACTGCTATTTTATAAAAATTATTTAACTTTTAATAATAATATTTTTTCACGCATTATATTTGCTATCAAATAATTTTTGACAAGACACACTCATGATTTAAAAAATACACAAATTATTTTATTACTTTTTAGTATCATTTTTACCATTTATTAATTCAAATACGACATTAATATTTATTAAATTATTTTTTCGTAAATATGCACACTCACATTTTATAAATATATCGTCTATTATTATTATTATCGACAATTTTTATAGTAATTTTATGTAACTTTAATTTATTTTAATAAGGACATCTTATTTTATAAATTTATTAAACTAGTAGCCACTTTTATCCAATTTTCCTTTGTTGTGTTTAAATTCCAGGCTTTATTAATTCAATCTATAACAATTTTGGCCTAAGTTAATCAATTTATTACAATTCTAGCCACATTTTTAATTCCACATAATCTTAAATCCAAACCGTTGATCAAAATTGATCTAACGGTTGAGATCAATCTCCACTTCTTTCCATTTATACACCAAAACCAACCTTAATCCTTACTCTCTCACAAAACAGCTGCCCCCTCTCTCTTCTCTCTTAGCTCTCTCTCTCAACCGGCCAAAGACTCCATCGTCTCACCGGTGAAATACGTCGATGAACCTCACTATTGTTGCTGACCATTACTTCCCTCCGTTTTCTTCCACCAGCCATGATTCCATCTATCCAGCCACCAGTCATGGTCAGTCTATCCACTGGCTAAAATAGCCGGCGCTGCCTCCCTCTTTCTTACCTCCCTCTGATGCTTCCATCGCCAGCAAAACCCCATCAACTCCGTGCCTTCACCAGCCACGAGCACGCCGTCCAGCAACAGGCTATGTTGTTGCATCTCCACCAAGAATCACCACCATGAATGCCAATATTATCAGCGTCGGCCCTCTCTTCTCCAGCTGTCGCTGCACAACCATGCAGCCATGATCTTGCCATATTGGCCTCACCGGAAGTGATGACTGGTGAGGCACCGCAACAACCAGCGTAGTCCCCTCCCCTTTTAGTGGTGAATTCCCTTCGTGATGACCGTCGAGGTACCGATTAATAACCTATTCAAAAATATGTTGATTTAGAAAGCATAATCGATTTATCTTATTTATTTTTTGCTATTATTAATATTATATTACTTTTGTGATTTGAAATTGACTAAGCTTGGGTTGATGTTCTTGATGTGATTTTTTGTGATTTGGGTTCTTAGATCATCATATATTCAAAACCCCAGTTTTAACTTCTTGCTTTAACTTTCATTCTCTGCTATGTTATTGGCATGAGTTTATTGTTACGATAGAATTGTGGTTTTTCGTATGCTCTTGATTTTTATATTTGATTTATGTGCGCAGTACCATGAATTTTATGACATTTCTTCATGCTCAATTAGTTGAATCTGGTTGATTTACATTAACAGGATATGTATGGAATCTTCTTAACAATTTGAAATTGATTTCGTACGTAATTACAATAATTTGATTTTTTTTCCAACATGATTAATCACTTCATTTGTTATATACGGTAAACAGTAAAGTAGATGCATACTGGTATTTCTTAATTTATTAATTACCTATTTATGGGAAATATGCTTCTAATTGTTTAGTCTATTTAATTAAGGCATATAATATTGTTGATTGATTCTTTCAAATATCTGTTTTTTCCATCAATTCCTTGGGATGATTGATTCAATCATTGATTTAAGAAAAATTCTCTCTTGCTTAATTGGTAAAAAATATTATGCTGCTATTTTTATTTTTGGTAAGATTTTACATTCCCTAGTCTATATAAAGTGAGTTTCCTTCTCATTCTAAGACATCTCTCATCATCCACTCTTACTCTTCATTAACTTTGAATACTCTCTACTCTCTCGTATACAAAAGAGAGACATTGATATTCCCTCTCCTCTTTTGAACTTACATTCCCTATACTCTTGACATACCATATTTTCACATGGGACAAAGTTACTTAATTTTCTTAGTCTGAGTTGCATTTCTAACTTCGATGTTTCGGTCTCAATCTATCCATGGAAATTCGTGTCTGGCATTCGGTATTATTTGATTTTCTTATTATTGTTTACTATCTTCAACTAGTAAGTTTTCTGATTACGTAATTTTAATACCTTATATGATGATGCTATAAAACATGTCTCTAGGAATTACTTGGACTTTGTGTGTTGTATTGTTGTTGTTTCATTTTGTGTTCGTAATCATATCTTGATAATTTAGTTAGTCTCTTTGTGCTTGCCATGCTATGCCACAATGTTTAACAGGTTTTTGAGAATTGAAGAGTTGCTCAAGGATTTGAGAAGGATTATGTTTTTCCCTTTTAGTTTAGTCGGTTCTTCTTTTTATTAGTCTGTACTATTGTAAAAATGACATCGATGTACTAATAATATTCATGGGACTGCATGAGGGCCGTGGTTTTATGTGCATAATATTTATGGGGCTGCATGGGGGCCGGGGTTTTATGTGCTATGTGAATCACCTAGGCAAAAGAATACTCTAGGACTAACAATAAACTTATGTGGTCACATAGAAAGCATGCCTTAAAGTATAATCAATTAACTTATGGTTTAATTTAATTGTGACGTGTTTTACTTGGTTTCGACATTGTCATTAAGTTTTTCTTACTTCGTTTCGTCATTTTCTCAATAGCAATCCGTTTGGTAACATTAAATTAATCTTTTACAAGTTAAAACAAAGTGTTTGTCTGTTTTAATAATTTTCAGCAATACAATTACTTTTTCAGTATATTAATGTTAATTTCCAACATACAAAGTCATTTTTCAGCATGTTAAAACTATTTTTTAGAACAAAACAATTAAATTCCAGCATGTTAAAGTTGTTTTTCAGCATATAAATGTTAAACTCTAGCATGTTAATTCACCTTTCAGCGTTATAAAAAATATATTTTCAGTATGTTATTGGACTTTTCAGTATTAAGAATGTTTGTAGGAATTTTCCACATGTGTTTGTAATTTCTTACACTGCCATTAGTTTATAACATGTTTTACACAAAATTAATAAGCATCACACTTCAACATATTTACTTTATTTTGACATATTTTGTTTTAACAACTTTACAACATTATTTTTTAACGGTTTGATAATTACTTTTAATCAATAAACACTTACTTTTCACTTAGACATCATGCTTAACTATCTTTTACACAATAAATTAACGTTCTTATTCTCTCACACTTGTTTAACTTTGACATGTCTTCTCATGAATTTTTGCCACATTGTTATAAATGTTTTGACAGTTACTTTTCAATAAACAATTGTTGAACACTTAGATATAATGACACATAAAATAAGTTAATTATTTTTCTTTGCATGTTAATAATGTTAATCAACATTAATATCCAAGAGGCTAACTTGGGACAATTATGTGCTATGTGACGTCCTACTTGTTACGTGTTTCGAGTCCTAGGCAGCATAGCCTTATTTCATCTAGACCCCAAAACCAAAATAGCAAAGTCCAATGCCTCTTGGATAATAGGTGGGACGATAAGTATTACTAAAGGCGGTAGTTTTATCCTTGTCATAGAACGCCTTTAGATTTGACATTCAGCCTAGGTGGGGTGGGACGGGTAGTCATTCGGAAATGATGATCTCCAACATATATTAAAGGTAAGACATATGACTTGTCTAAGAGTTCTTCCGGTGGGTCGGATGATGATTAAACAAGTTGGGGTTCTGATCTGAGTGAGATCAAAAACTTTCCTTCTTTTGAATTCATTCTTTCCCTTTGTTATAATTTATATCACTTCTCTCTCCTCACTTGTCTTATTTACATTCTTTTACTGACTTTTACTACTTAGATAATTAATAATTAGAAATAATAAAATAGAATGTGTTATTTATTTATTACTTTATCACGTAGTTAACATTTAAGTTAATAAAATATGAGACCTTTATTTGATCACGTAGAATCCCCAAGTAAAATATGAATTCGGCTGGGAACCACCTTTGTGGACCTCGAAAGGTGGCTAACACTTTCATTTTGAGGTAATTTGAACCCTTACCTGATCTCTGGTGAACTAAGACAAGCAATAAAAAATAGGTTCATAATAGTCTAGACCGGTGCCCTAACGCACCTTAATTTGTTAGGTGGCGACTCTTCACAATCTTCCTCAAACAATCTCCAAAAGAGTGGTCACGTCGAATCCCGCTTTTCACGATAAAAATAGGGCGTGACAGAATGACAACTTCGCTGGAGAACTTAGGTTCTAACCATCACGAATTTTTGTTTTATGTGGGATTCTACTACTTTTTTTGTCTTATTATTCTATAATTACTTTACCCCTTTTCCCTTTTTATTGTCTATCTCATGATTAATCTATACATGTTAGTCCCTTCTCCTTTCCTCTTTTGTGAGTTATTCATATTTCTTTTTGTCTACTTTTCGGTGATTAATTTATACATGTTAGTCCCTTCTCTTTTCCCCTTTTATGTGTTATTCATATTCCTCCATGTCTACTTTTGCTTTTATTGGTTATGTGTTTTAACGTTTATTTTTTATATTGCTAAATCATGCTATTGTACATTGCTATGTGCTATGTGTTACCGCTTTGTATAACAGTTATTCCGCTCATACTTTCCTCCACTTGGAACCTCCTTTATTTTTCTTTTTATGAACGGTTGCGTGGGTACACTGACATTCTTTTCTAAAACACCCTTCGAGAAATGCCTTGTGGATCGGTCGATCAGCGGTACATCGACAATCACAAGCTTTCCTACTCTTGAGTTGTCCACTCGAGGGAACCATGTCATAAACCCACTCTTTTCCTTTAGGTCTTGGCTACATATTTCTTTTATTAAGGAATATGCATCCCATTCAACTTAGGATGTCGTGGAATTCTTGATGCATGGAATGTTAGTCTCATTCAAAGTTCAAAGGGGTTCACGACCCCACAAGGACACATATTATCTACTAAATATTGCATTTCTATGTATGTATTATCTATCTTGTTGTTTCCTTATTGTCTTAGTAATCCTATGCTCTTTACTCTTAAAATTCCTACCATGTTAGGACCCTACAATACACCCTTAGGGCCCATTCAAAATCCTCCAACATCCTCGCTTGTTATTCAACTCATATAACTTTCGAACTACGTATGACCTGATTCTTGTTCCAACAAGATATGTAGGCAATCCTTTATAAGGATGTGGTCTTTCTTTTCCATTTGTTTTACAAAACGTCCTAATATTTGAAAATGTGAAACAATCTTTATCATTCCAGCAATTTTTTCTATCAAATCATATTCTCTATATCTTTCACCTTTCCATAATGTCATAAGGGTGTGACTAAGAAGTTTTTATTCCAATGACTTTTTACAATCTTCCAAATTCTCAAATATTTCAAACAAAATACGTCAAAATTTTCAAATCTTCAATCCTCCCCTCTTTTCAAAACAAAATGCCTTCAACATTCTACGTGCATCTTTTAATATCTTATCATTATTTACTTGTTCACTCCATCAAATCCAAGTATGCACAGTACCTAAGTCTTGTTTATCGTTTATCTTTTGTCTTTTAACATCAATTCACTTCTAAAGCTTAAATCCTAACTCACCCATTCGTCCTAAATTCCTCCTTGACAAAATGACTCATATTATCATGCTATTTCTTCTCTTACTGGGTACACTCGCTCTTGTTTTGTTCAAATTGCTATTTTTCGAACATCGATTCATTTGAAAATCTATGTTATGACAAACATGCAAAAAAAATTCATCATTTTTCTTCTCACTCAAGGCGAAACACTATTTGAAATGTGTTTCCTTATTCTCTCCTTATCCCTACCAACAACAAATATTCATGCTAAGCTTCTTGTGATCGTGATAAAGTAGTCCGAACTGAAGATTGAGCAAATGAGGTTAGGAATTTCTAATTCCAAACTTCTATTGCGTCAGGCTTGGATTATAATATCATAAGTCACATATGTTTGTTACCCTCGACCTACCTCAGACTTAATAAGGCTCCATACATTATAGAACATTTTATTCTTGCATATTAACATGTATATTTTTTCACTATAAATCATATTCACCTTACTAACTTGACTTTTTTCGTTTTTCTTTCTTTTTTTAATTTTATTTATTTATTCTCCCATGCCCAAAGGATTGATTCATGCATTCTTTCGCCCATCAAGGCTCTGTCTCCGTCTCTTAAAGCTTAGTCACCAAGACAGAAAAATAGGTGATAACAATGATACTAGAAATGAGCATAATGATATGATCTTACAAATGGAACAGAGAATCCTTCAACTACAAGGGGAATTGTCACAAGCCCGTAACTTGTCTTATCTACCCCTTACTTTGAATGCACTTCTTGAACCACAAGTTGAGGGTAACACCTCTATTAAATCCAATACCACCTTCACAAGTCATCCCTTACCATCACTTCCTATTTCAAAACCCCCAAACAATTCAAATTACATATACACGCTTCCTAAATATAACTCATATCCACATTTTTGTCTACCACAATACCACACATATCCAGCCCCACTAAATTTGCAAACAACATCATATGTCCACAATAAACTGCCAACGTTTACTACAAATATTCCTCATTTCCATGATCCAAACAACCATACCTTAGATCCAAGTTATGTCAAAACGGACCCATTTACCTATCACTAATACAAATCCAAACCTCCAGAAAATGCCGCCCTTATGCAATTTATGGTTGAAACATTGGAACAACTTGAAGGCAATTAGGGGTTAAAAGGGCTAAGTTATGAGGACCTGTGCGTGCACCCTGACGTTGAACTGCTGGAGGGATACAAACCTCCTAAATTTGAATTGTATAATGGGACTGGAGATCCGAAAGTCCATTTGAAACTATACTATGACAAGCTAGTTGGAGTTGGTAAAAACGAGAAGATTCTTATGAAATTATTTATGAGGAGCCTCACTAGAGATGCTTTATCATCGTATGTCACATAAGATGCAACAAAATGGTCAAAATGGACCGACATGGCCTCTGATTTCATAGAAAGATTCAAATTTAATGTTGAGAATGTGCATGATTGGTTCTACATTCAGAAGTTGAAAAAGAAACCTATAGAATTGTTTTGAGAATATGGAATGAGATGGATACATAAAGCTTTTAAAGTGCGCCCTCCTTTAGATGAAAATCAAATGAAGGAATTCTTCATTCATGCCCAAGAGCCATAATATTATGAAAAGATGATTCTTATAGACGAATGAAAGCTTATTAACATCATTAAATTGGGCAAGAGAATTGAAGAAGACATTTAAAACGGCATGATAATAAATTTGGAGGCACTGCAAGAGACTAAGACATCACAAGTTGATGAGAACAACAGCACAAAGGATGTAAATGTTGTCTTGACTACTCAAGATCCTAAAATCCCTCTGATTTACCAAACACCAATTCCTTCATTGTAATACCACACACCCATATATCAAGCACCTTCATACAATTACCCCATGTTATCTTATAATCCTACTAACTTCCAAATTCCTCCAAATACATTCCAAAAAACATTAGCTTATCAAAATCCACTAACGAATCTACAACCCAATCAATTGTACGACCTTGAGCCAAGATTCAGAAAAATCAGTCAAGATAGTACACTCTTTAGTGGAGCCTATAGACCAACTTTATGAAATATTTAGGGTTGATGGCCACATTACCCCAATTCCTGCAATTGTAATGAATACATGTGCAAAATGGATTGATTATTTCAAAGTTTGTGCCAATCATTCAGGGATGACAGGACACACCACCAAAGAATTTCGTGCTTTAAAGGACAAAATTCAAGAACTAATTGATACCAAGGTGATAAATGTGATGGGGCCATATTTTGATGTTGATTAAGAATGATTGGTATTTATCTGACATTAATGAATGGATATCACGTCGTTTCCTCATTTCAAACTCTCACTCACTTAAGTTACTTTTATCTCTACACATGCTTGGAACAATATGAATTTCTCTTATGTAATTTGAACTATGTTTGACCTGATTCCCGTGTAAGAGGGATACGTAGGCGCTCCTATGGAGTTTGGTCTTATCATACTAAAATATTCATATTTTTCTTAGAGCATACAACTGGAGAAGAATTTTTTAGAGGACCTCAAAAATTCTATTGATAAGTATTTCTACAACTTTAAGACGGACAAGACATGTAACTGGGGCAGAATTTTTAAGAGGACCTCAAAAATTTCATCAATAAGCATTTCAACAGATTCAAAGCTAGCAAGATTGAGGTTATGAAACTGGGGTAGAAATTTTTGAGGAATCCTCACAAATTTCGTCAAGGATTACATCTCAAGAAAGTGATATAAACTTGAATAAAAGAGCTAGCAGAGACACGAATCAACCTTCCTTTTTTAAAAACTAACAATTTTTTTTAGTGTTGAAATAGAGTGATGAGTACAAATCTTGAGTACGCTATACACCGTCAAAAAATATTGTCGTTCTGTATTCTAAGCGGGTTAAGCACTACCCTCTCGAAAGAAACTTCTTGAGGATAAGCATTGCCCTTGAAAAGTTAATTAGGTTAATCCC
Source organism: Capsicum pubescens (assembly GCA_030864215.1). Lineage (NCBI taxonomy): Eukaryota > Viridiplantae > Streptophyta > Magnoliopsida > Solanales > Solanaceae > Capsicum > Capsicum pubescens. The sequence goes on along the minus strand of CM061542.1, from coordinate 45,898,580 downwards.
TACCCTCTCAACAAAATCATGCCAACTAAGCATTATTTCAGAAACTCGATGGAGTTAAGAACTACTCTATCAAAAACTCTCTAAGGTTAAGCATTGTCCTTGGAAAGTTAAGTGGGTTAAGCACTACCTTCTTTTGAGAAACTGACTAAGGCTAAGCATTGTCCTTAAAGTTAGTTGGGTTAAGAACTATCCACTCTCGAGAAATTATCCAAATTAAGCATTGTTTCGGAGACTCAATGAATTTAAGCACTACTCTATAAAAAACTCTCTAAGTCTAAGAACTGTCCTTGGAAAGTTAAGTGGGTTAAGCACTACTTTCTTTTGAGAAACTAACTAAGGCTAGGCATTTTCTCACTACCCCCTCTCGAGAAATCATCCGAACTAAGCATTATTTCAGAAACTTGATAGAGTTAAGCACTACTCTATCAAAAACTCTCTAAGGCTAAGCATTGTCCTTGGAAAGTTAAGTGGCTTAAGCACTAATATCTTTCAAGAAACTGACTAAGGCTAAGCATTGTTCTTAAAAGTTAGTTGGGTTAAGCACTACCCTCTCTCGAGAAATCATCCGAACTGAGCATTGTTTTGGAAACTCGATGGAGTTAAGCACTACTATATCAAAAAATCTCTAAGACTAAGTATTGTTGGAAAGTCAAGTGGGTTAAGCACTACCCTATTTTGAGAAACTGAATAAGGCTAAGCATTGTCCTTGGAAAGGGTTAAGCTCTATCCTCTCTCAAAAAATTATCTGAGGTTAAGCATTGTCCTCTTGAAGTCGATCGGTTTACTCAAAGATGAACATTATTTTTTAATACTGAACATGCTAAGAACAACTGCCTTGGTGTTACTAAATGCTACTAACTTACTAGATATGGTGTGGATTAAGCACAACCTCTTTAAATTTATATGAACAAAACATTGCTCTCTCATGACAAATGCGTTTTTTATCTCTCTTATCATTATTATTATGGTTGTTTCCACTACATTATTCAATCCTCTATATATACATATATATATATCCATGATAACCATGCTATCTAGTTGAGCTAAAAGTAGTAGGACTAACAGGTATAGATGATAGGAAGAACCCTATCACGATAGACCATACAGCCAGTCCAATGTCACATCGAGAGGCCTAACAGTCGATCTAACATCATATCAAGAAGCCAAATAGATGATCCAATGCTACATTGAGAGGCCCAATATCCGATCCAACATCATATCGAGGAGCCTAACAACCAATCCAACGTTACATCGGGAAGCCCAACAGCTGATCCAACACCATATCAAAAACTCAATAATTGATCCAACAAATACAATAGATATGCTTTCTTTACTTCTTACATTCACTTTATATTTATTAAATTCTTATCATTTACATGGTTTAACCCTGGTTATCAAGTATACTGTAAAGTACGCAAGTAACGGAGGAGTAACAAACAAAAATAATTTTCATTCCCGTTTTCAAAAGATCACCTTATTTATCCATCCTTCATGCAAACTCAAGTCAAAACTCACCAATATTTTAATTTCATGACCCTCTTCACGTCATTGTTCCCAAATCAAATTCACTTCAATGTCATCAACTCACGATATCATTGATAATGCCCCTACCTTTATCATTCTTTAGGAATATTATTTATTCCTAAATCTAGAACTACAAACGGCCTGATTCTCATAAAATCAGAGATATGTAAGTGACTTCAAACCAAAGTCTCGGCCACACTATTTTTTAAACCACCTCCTGTTGCTTCAAGTCCAACGAATCTTCCTCGTTCGGAAAAAATTGGCTACTACATCAACTTTAGTTGCTTGACATTTCATTTATCATTCCCAAGCAATGAAGGAGAAACTATTGACACCCAATTTTGACAATTCGATGCTCTCCTAGACTGCTATTTGATCAAAATTATTTAACTTTTAATATTAATATTTTTCACGCATTATTTTTGCTATCAAATAATATTCGACAAGACACACTCATGATTTAAAAAATACATAAATTATTTTATTACTTTTTAGTATCATTTTTACCATTTAGTAATTCAAATACGACATTAATATTTATTAAATTATATTTTTGTAAATATGCACACTCACATTTTATAAATATATCGTCTATTATTATTATTATCGATAATTTTTATAGTAATTTTATGTAACATTAATTTATTTTAATAAGGACATCTTAGTTTATAAATTTATTAAACTAGTAGCCACTTTTATCCAATTTTCCTTTCTTGAGTTTAAATTCCAGCCTTTATTTATTCTATCTATAATAATTTTGGCCTAAGTTAATCAATTTATTACAATTCTAGCCACATTTTTAATTCCACATAATCTTAAATCTTAGCCGTTGATCAAAATTGATCTAACAGTTGAGATCAATCTCCACTTCTTCCCATTTATACACCAAAACCAACCCTAATCCTCACTCTCTCACAAAACAACCGCCCCCCCCCCCCTCTCTTCTCTCTTGGCTTTCTCTCTCTTAACTAGACAAAGCCGTTGTTGCCTCACTGGCAAAATACACTGGTGAACCTCACTATTGTTGTTGACCACTACTTCTCTCCATTCTCTTTCTCCAGCTGTGATTCCATTCGGCCAGCCACCAGTCACGATCAGTCCATCCACCAGCTGAAATAGTCGGCGTTGCCTCCCTCTTTCTCTACTCTCTCCGACGCCGCCATAGTCGGTGAAACCCCATCAAATCCGTTTCTCCACCAGCCATAAGCACGCCGTCCAATATCCTCTGATTCTTCTGCATCTCCACCAAGAACCGCCGCCATGAACGCCAATATTACCAGCGTTGTCCCCCTCTTCTCCTGCCGTCGTTGCACAACCATGCAGCCATGATCTTTCCATATTGGCCTCACTTAAACTGATGACCGGTGAGGCTCCGCAATCACCAGTGCAGTCCCCTCCCCTTTTAGTGGTGCATTCCCTCCGTGATGACCTCCGAGGTACCGATTAATAACCTATTCGAAAATGGGTTGATTTAGAAATCATTACAGCTTTTATCCTGTTTATTTTTTGCTATTATTAATATTATATTACTTCTATAATTTTAAATTGACTGAGTTTGGGTTGATGTTCTTAATGTGATTTTTTGTGATTTGGGTGCTTATATCGTCATATATTCAAAACCCCTATTTTAGCTTCTTCCTTTAACATTGATTCTCTGTTATGTTGTTGGCTTGAGTTTAGTATTATGATAGAATTGTGTTTTTTCGTATGCTCTTGATTTTTATATTTGATTTATGTGTACAGTACCATGAATTTTATGGCAGCTCTCCATGCTCAATTAGTTGAATTTGGTTGATTTACATTAACAGGATATGTACGGAATCTTCTTAACAATTTGAAATTGATTCCGTACATAATTACAATACTTTGATTTTTTTTCCTACATGATTAATCGCTTCATATATTATATACGGTAAACAGTAAAGTGGATGCATACTTGTATTTCTTAATTTACTACTTACCTATTTATGGAAAATATTCTTCTAATTGATTAAGTCTACTTAATTAAGGCATATAATATTGTTGATTGATTCTTTCAAATATCTGTTTTTCCTTTAATTCCTTGAGCTGATTGATTCAATCATTGATTTAAGGAAAATTCTCTCTTGATTGATTAGTAAAAAATATTATGCTGCTATTTTTATTTTTGGTAGGATTTTACATTCCCTAGTCTATATAAAGTGAGTCTCCTTCTCATTCTAAGACATCTCTCATCGTCCGCTCTTACTCTTCATTAACTTCGAATACTCTCTACTCTCTCGTATACAAAAGAGAGACATTGATATTACCTCTCCTCTTTTAAACTTACATTCCCTATACTCTTGACATACCATATTTTCACACGGGATAAAGTTACTTAATTGTCTTATTCTGAGTTGCATTTCTACTTTTGAAGTTTTGGTCTCAATCAATCCGTGGCAATTCGTGTCTGACATTCGGTATTATTTGATTTTCCTATTATTGTTTGCTATCTTCAACCAGTAAGTTTTCTAATGACGTAATTTTAATACCTTATATGATGATGCTAGAAAACATGTCTCTAGGAATTACTTGGAGTTTTGTGTGTTGTATCGTTGTTGTGTCAATTTTTTTCGTAATTATAGCTTGATATTTTTGTTAGTTTCTTTGTGCTTGCCATCCTATTCCACGATGTTTAACAGGTTTGGGGGAATTGAAGAGTTGCTCGAGGATTTGAGAGGGATTCTGTTTTTCCCTTTTAGTTTAGTTGATTCTTCTTTTTATTGGTATGTAATATGTATAAATGACATCGATGTAATAATAATATTTATGGGACTGCATGGGGGCGGAGTTTTATGTGCTACGTGAATCACCTAGGCAAAAGAATAATCTAAGACTAACAATAAACTTGTGTGGTCACATAGAAAGCATGCCTTAAAGGATAATCAATTAACTTATGGTTTAATTTAATTGTGACGTGTTTTACGACGTGTTTTACTTGGTTTTGACATTGTCATTAAGTTATTCTTACTTGGTTTCGACATTTTCTCAAAAGCAATCCGTTTGGTAACATAAAGTTATTCTTTTACAAGTTAAAATAAAGTGTTTGTCTGTTTTAATAATTTTCAGCAATACAATTACTTTTTCAGCATATTAATATTAATTTCCAACATACAAAGTCATTTTTCAGCATGTTAAAACTATTTTTTAGCACAAAACAATTAAATTCCAGTATGTTCAAGTTGTTTTTTAGAATATAAATATTAAAATACAGCATGTTAATTCACCTTTTAGCGTTTTAAAAAATGCATTTTCAGCATGTTATTGGACTTTTCAGTATTAAGAATGTTTGTAGTAATTTTCCACATGTTTTTGTAATTTCTTACACTGCCATAAGTTTATAACATGTTTTACACAAAATTAATAATCATCACACTTCAACATATTTACTTTATTTTGAAATATTTTATTTTAACAACTTTACAACATTATTTTTAACGGTTTGTCAATTACTTTTAATCAATAAACACTTACTTTTCACTTAGACACCATGCTTAACTATCTTTTACACAATAAATTAGCGTTCTTATTCTCTCACACTTGTTTAACTTTGACATGTCTTCTCATGAATTTTTGCCACATTGTTATAAATGTTTTGACAGTTACTTTCAATAAACAATTGTTGAACACTTAGATATAATGACACATAAAATAAGTTAATTATTTGTCTTTGCATGTTAATCATGTTAATCAACATTAATATCCAAGAGGCTAACTTGGGACAATTATGTGTTATGTGACGTCCTACTTGTTACGCCTTTCGAGTCCTAGCAACATAGCTTTATTTCATCTAGACCCCAAAACCAAAATAGCAAAGTCCAATGCCTCTTGGATAATAGGTGAGACGATAAGTATTACTAAAGGCGGTAGTTTTATCCTTGTCATAGAACACCTTTAGATTTGAAATCCAGCCTAGGTGGGTGGGACGGATAGTCATTCGGAAATGATGATCTCCAACATATATTAAAGATAAGACATATGACTTGTCTAAGAGTTCGGCCGGTAGGTTGGATGATGATTAAACAAGTTGGGGTTCTGATCCGAGTGATATCAAAAACTCTCCTTCTTTTGAATTCATTCTTTCCCTTACATTTACTTTATATGTTTATTTATTTGGGGTAGTTAGTTACATAAGTAGTCCCTTTTGTTATAATTTATTTCACTTCTCTCTCCTCGCTTGTCTTATTTATATTTTTTACTGACTTTTATCACTTAGATAATTAATAATTAGAAATGACAAAATAGCATGTGTTGTTTATTTATTACTTTATCACTTAGTTAACATTTAAGTTAATAAAACAATAAACCTTTATTTGATCACGTAGAATCCCCAAGTAAAATACGAATTCGGCCGGGAACCACCTTTGTGGACCTTGAAATGTGGCTAACACCTTTATTTCGAGGTGATTTGAACCCTTACCCGATCTCTGGTGAACTATGACAAACAACAAAAAATACGTTCGTAGTAGTCTAGACCAGTGACCTAACGCACCTTAATTCTTTAGGTGGCGACTCTTCACAATATTCCTCAAACAATCCCAAAAAGAGTGGTCACATCGAATCCTGCTTTCCGCGAGGAAAATGGTGTGCGACATCTTATCAAACAAATTTAGACATATGTTTCAACATATAGGTCTTCTGCTGGAAATTATATAACATGTCTTCCTACTTTTTTTATTTGATCCAAAAGATTACCTATCAGTTGCAATGGATAGATTATATGTTACAACAGATTGTATATCTTTTGCGACAGACACACTGGGAATATCTGTATAAAGCAAAAGATGATCAATCTATTCCAACAGATAATCAATGTATCACAACAGGTACTATATCTGTTGTAACAGATATACAATCTGTTGCATTATAAGAAATTCAACTTTTGCCAGACATAAAAATTATTTCCACTATATGTAAAGTGAAGTGGCTTGAAATAAAAAATTGTTATCGTATTCGTCTCTGTCTTTGTAAATATTTTTGTTTATACATGGGCTCCAACCATTTAGTTAGTACCCCATAAGCCTAGACCTCTTGCATCTTTCCCACAATGGTGTTGCACATACTGGTCATTTCTGTGTCGATCAGAAAACACTCGATGTATACAAGTGAGTATGGCCCGCACGCTGCACCGGTTTTATTTCTTTAGACCTAGATGTTCTTATTTCGACCTTCAAAATCCCATGATTCTTTCATCGAGACTTCCGCCGATAAATGATCCATCAGATTACTCTACGTCAACAACTTAGGTAACAACTTCAAGAGTGGTTGCATGTGGGTTAAAAATATGTCCTCGTTGAAGACAGGTAAGTTGCATTCATAAACCTTAATCTTTCCCTCGTAGAGTAGTATCTCAACAGCGAGAAAATGTTTGACTTCTACGTTCATGACTGCAAGGATTCTCTTTGCCTTGGTCCAGCTCTTGCCATGTGGATATGCCCTCTTTCCTCTAACAAAGTTAATCACATCTTCATCCCATTGGAATGTAGAAACTAACTTATCAAATTTCCGTCCACCGGGACCAGCTAGCTTACGAAGATCATCGTACCTATCCTTGAAATAGTTGCAGAAGTTGAGGTTCATTATCCTATCGGCAGCATCATAAGCATCCAGATATGCTAATTGCCTGCTATCATGAGGCAGAGAATTTCATCAACATGCTGTGGTATAAGAAGATAATTTTTAAATAGGTTAGTAATTGTAAAGAATAAAAACACAGTGGAAAGAATCTATTATAGAGGGTTCTCTAAACCATTTTACAGATTACGCAGCTAAAAAGCCCTAATTTTTAGAATAAATAACAAATGTAGAACTCTTCTCAAACTTTGTTACCTGTGAAGACAGAGAAAATGATGGATACAAGCGAGAATGAAGTCGAAAATAACAACTATGTGGTCGAAAATGGAAGAAAATCAGGGTTGAACAATATGTTGAGTAGTTGTTGTTTGTATTGTTGAGAGAGAGAGAGGGAGAGAGAACTTGAGATTTGAAATAAGGAAAAGATTTTCCCGCAAATGGATGATTTGTATGGGTTGATTTGTAATTTTGGAAAAGAATGACAAGTTTTGAAATTATTAATTTGGTCCGAATTGATCTTAATTAATTTTTAAAATTTCAAAAGATATAGTTTTTAAAATATTAAGTTAATGAGAACTCATTTAAACTCATAGTGATCGATCGACAACTCGGGCTGGGATGAACGCAATACCAACACCATGCAATAACAATGACTCAATTGAAGTTATGGTTGACCCTATGAGCTCATTCTTCCCTAGTTCCACCTAAATCAATTTAGGTACTATTAACCTTAAAATTAAGTTAATGAAAACTCATTTCAACTCAAAGTGATCGATTGATGACTCGGGTCGGGATGAACACAATACTAACATCATGCAATTGCAATGACTCAATTGTATTTGTAGTTGACCCTATGAGCCCATTCATCCCTAGTTCCACCTAAATCAATTTAGGTACTATTAATCTTAACATTAAGTTAATGAGAACTCATTCTAACTCAGAGCAATTGATCAACGACTCGGGTCGAGATGAAGGCAATACTAACACCATACTGATCTTGGGCATATTTATATGCTCAAAGCACCAATATGCACCCAGATTTAGACTTAGTTCAAGAACTTTTGTATTAATTCTTAAGTATAATATAGATTTTATTCCGTTTCGTGCCTAATGGATATGATTAGTACTTTCAGGTTAAAAATCATTAAGAATTGTGCACATTTGGATATAATGAGGATGTGGAAGAATTGAAGGAATGCAAGAGGGTGAAATAAAGCTAAAAAATGGAAGCTGGAAAGTGGGAATCCTCTTTGAAGACACTCCGCGTCACGCTGACCAACAAAATAGCAATGGAAAAATTCCAGTGAAGGTCCGTGAAACCACCACGCCGCAGAGCATTTCCACTTATCAGATATTGCTACCTGAAAGTTTAGCGCATCATGGAGGATGAATATTTCACAATTGTCCCAATCCAGTGGATCATCGCGATAGTGGCACGTCGCGGTGAGGGTGCATTTTACAATTGTCAAGGAATACTTGACCTCCGCGATTGCCCAGATTTTAATGAAAAATAGCAATTGAAGGCATGGCGCGACGTGGCCGGTATAAAAATCAGGAATATTTTAAGTGTTTTGTCCCAGCTATAAAAGGAAAAATCCAAGATAATTTTAGGGGACTTTTGTCAAGCATAGCAGCGGCGGAAAAGTAGAAATTTCTCTCTTTTAGGGTTCTTAAGCATTCTTTTAAATTTCTTTACTTCAAGACTTGTTTAGGGTATGATTTATTACTTATTTTGGATGATGAATTCAAACATGAGTAGCTAAACACCCTATTTCTGGGGTTGAGGCTAAGAACATGATTACTCTTTAATATTATTACTCATAGTTTCTTTTTGGATTATCATCTGGGTTGTTCTTAATTTCTTGAGCTTACAATTTTAATGATTGGATACCATTAGAATAAATTTATATTCTTATATGAATCTGGAAGGAGAATCATAGGATAGAACGAAGAAATTAGGGAGCAAGGTTCTTATTCTTTTATGAAATAAGGGATTTGAATTAGCATCTAGGATAAAGATATACCTAGAAGCCTTGCTTGGTTCACTTGCAAGAAGACAACTTCATGAATCTAGAAGAATTTTTGTATCTCTTTGGGATTTGTATCTACAACATTCAATAGATAAAAGATTTAAGGTCAGGAGACCAAGATCGTTGCATAAACCTTGCGAACCATCAACCCGATAATCAATTAGACTGTGAAGAGAATAGAGAATTGTATGATTGTTTGAAATACCTCAACCCTAGAATCATCCTCATTATTAATTACAACCGTTGCTTGCATTTCTCTAGTCGTCACTAATTATTTCTTATTTAGTAATTTACATTTTATTTACAGAATCAAAATCATCTTGATACCTTCAAGCATTTAAAACCCAATTGTCTTAAACTAAAGATTGAATAAATTTCTACTTTATTGATCCTCGTTGGATCGATATCTGACTATCTAAGTCATTATATTACTTGCACGATCGCGTACACTTGCGTGTGCATAGAAACACAACAAGTTTTTGGCATCGTTGTCGGGGATCAAATAGAATTAGTAAATTGCTTAATTTTTGGTTTAGGATAATAAGTTTAAGTTTTAACAACTTGATCTTAGCGGCTGAATTTTCGCAGGTTTAGCTAAACATTGGACTGGCTAGGGATAAAGAGTTAGTAGAGCCCTTTGCAGAACCAGAAGTAATTTTTCATCAGAGACGAAGAGCTTAATACTACATTCAACAGGGACTGATGGATTAAATATGAGATCCAATTATTGTTGATCCAAATATGGAAAATGTTCTATCTCCTGTTATTCCAGTTGTTCCTGTTCAACCAGCCGCAAGACCTGTTCGTGAAGTTGCAATCCCACTTACGAACCATGTGACTAACAATATTCGGAAGCCTAAACACGGAGGTTGGTGGGAATTGAAACAAAATATGGTGCAATTGGTGAAATCTGTGGGGGAATTTCACAGAATTTCACACGAGGATCTGTAGAAGCACTTACAGACATTCCTAGAAATAAGCAATACATATATTCCTGAAGATGTGAATGATAATTATGTCAGATTGACACTCTTCCCCTTTTCTCTAATGGGGGAAACAAACAGATGGTTACATGCTGAACCACATCACTCCATCACTCCATAGGAAGATTGTGCTCGAAGGTTCCTCATTCAATTTTTTCCATTCCAGAAGACTGCACGATTGAGGAGTGAGATATTGAGTTTTAGATAGAAAGATGGAGAAAATCTCTACCAAGCTTGGGAGATATTCAAGGGCATGCTCAGAAATTATCCTCATCACCATCAATTGAATGAGGTTTTGGTGCATACATTTATAGAAGGCCTTGAGTTTAATATGAAGATTCTCTTAGATTCAGCAGCAGGGGGTCGAGCTTTGTAGAAAACATATGAAGAATTGTATACCTTGCTGAATAGAATTGCATAAGGGAATCCTAATTGGCCTACAGACTCAAGGAATGCTCCCAAGAAGGTTGCAGGGGTTTTGGCGATTTCTCAGTTTACTGCATTACAAGCACAGATTGTAGCAATGCAGAACCATCTAACTACTCAGCTCAACAACTTAAAGTTGGGTGCAACACAACCAGCAGCCATAGCAAATGTTGTTTAACAGGTATATTCGTGGTGTAAAGTTTAAGAAAGTGGGGAGCATAAAGCAGGTGCCTATTTTGTTAATCTAAATTCAGCAACTATGTGGGGAATGCAAATTATCAGGGTCAAAAGAATTTTGGCAGTACGTATAATCCAAATTGGAGAAACCACCCTAATTTCTCATGGGGTGGAAATCAGGCACAGAATACAAATCAGTATATGGGACCAGTGCAACCAAATCCACAACTGATTCAGAATAATTAGGCAACTGCTCAGAATAGTAATATCAAGGAGTTGATTAAGCAGTTTATGGCTCAACAAGCATAGTTTTTGGTATACATAAAGGCTCAACAGGCACAGTTTGCAGCTGAGTTGAAGAGTCAATAATTGTTCACAAGAAATCTGGAGTTGCAGTTAGGTTAAATTGCAGGATCGCAGAATACAAGGCCATAAGGAGCATTGCCTAGAGGCACTGAGGCTAATCCTAAATAGGTGAATATGGTTACAACAAGGAGTGGGCTGTAAACTAAGGAGATGGTTCAGGAACAGGATAATCCCGTAGTCACTGATGACAGTTTTCAAGAGAATACAGAAGTGAAAGTCAAGGAAAAAGAGGCAAGTGAAGAGATTCATGTGGAGAAGAAGACTATCCCTTTACCCTTTCCTCAAAAGGCAAGAAAGCATCAAGAGAAAGCTAGTTTTAAGAAGTTTCTAGATCTTCTGAAATAAGTCCAAGTAAACCTTCCTCTTGTTGACATTCTACAGAGTGTGCTGAAATATGCTAAATACTTGAAGGATATTGTTGCTAATAAGAACTGGTTGACTGAGTATGCTACAGTTGTACTTACACAAGAGAGCACGTCTAAAATTCAAAATAAATTGCCCACGAAGTTGAAGGATCCGGGTAGTTTCACCTTGCAGATTACCCTTGGTCAGACTATTTGTTCACGTGGATTGTGTGACTTGGGAGCTAGCATAAATCACATGCCCACGTCATGGTACTGAAAGATGGGTCTTGGGAGTCCCAAACCGATGACTATTGTGTTGCAGTTGGCAGATAGGTCACTTGCTAGACCAGATGGTATTATTGAAGATGTGTTGGTGTAAGTGGCATCTTTAATCTTTCTATGGATTTTGTGATTCTTGAATTTGAGGCTGATCCAGTTGTTCCATTTATTTTGGGACGACCCTTTTTAGCAATAGGACAGTCACTCATTGATGTGGCAGCTGGCAAAATGACAATACGAGCGCACGATAGAGTAGAGGTTTTTGATATGTACAGAGAATTGAAATTGCCAGCCATATATGAGGAGTTATCATCGATATCGGTTATTGATCTTACTTTAGATTGGCAGTTGCTTTTGTCTGATGATCCATTAAAGCGAGATTTGATGGATTATGATTTGTATAGAGATGTGAAAGCATTATAATTGGTCCAGGTTATAAATTTGGCCATAATTGAGACAAAAAAAGTGTTGATCGATCATTTGAATAGACCAATTGGTCCACTACCCAGGCCTTCAGTCAAAGAAGCTCCTAACTTGGAGCTTAAGGTTCTGCCTCCTCATTTACAATATGTTTTTATTGGTGATCAAGATACCTTGCCTATAATTTTGTCTGCAGGATTATCAGATGTACAGGCAAATAAAGTTGTAGCGATTCTCAAAAGGAGAAGAGAGGCGATTGGTTGGCAGATGTCTAACATTTTAGGAATCAATCCAGCATTTTGCATGCACAATATTTACATGGAAGAGGGGTACAGACCTAGAGTGCAGAAACAACGAAGGTCAAATCCTGTGATGAAGGAGGTGTTCAGAAAAGAAGTGATCAAGTGGCTAGATAGTGGTAATGTTTACCTAATTTTCAATAGCAAATGAGTGAGTTCGGTGCACTGTGTACCAAAGAAGGGAGGAATGATAGTAGTGACCAATGATTATAATGAGTTAGTTCCCATACGTACAGTGACCGGGTAGAGAATATGTATAGATTATCGGATGTTGAATGAAGCAACTCATAAAGATCACTATCCAATTCCCTTCATTGACCAAATGCTGAATAGATTGGAGGGGCAAAAGCATTATTATTTTCTGGATGGGTACTCTAGCTACAATCAGATAAGCATAGTACCAGAAGACCAAGAGAAGACCACGTTTACTTTTCCATACGGTACATATGCGTTCAGACGCATGCCCTTTGGCTTATGCAATGCACCTGCTATATTTCAGAGGTGTATGACGGCAATATTTTCAGATATGGTGGAATAATTTGTGGAGGTATTCATGGATGATTTCTCTGTGTATGGTAACTCATTTAAAAAATGTTTGCAAAATCTCGACAAAGTTTTAGATCGATACGAAGAAACAAACTTGGTGTTGAATTGGGAAAAGTGCCATTTTATGGTTAAGGAAGGAATTTTTTTAGGCCATAAAGTGTCATGCAAAGGGATAGAAGTGGACAAAGCAAAGGTTGAAGTGATTGAAAAGTTGCCTCATCCAGTTACAGTCAAAGGCGTGCGAAGTTTTTTGGGACATGTTGGGTTCTATAGGCGATTCATTCAAGATTTCTCAAAGATTTCAAGTCCCATGTGCAAATTGTTAGAGAAAGAATCCAAGTTTGAGTTTAGGGATGACTTCCATGAAGCTTTTGAAAAGCTTAATAAGAAGTTGATGGAAGCACCTATTTTGATCACACTAGATTGTGAGTTACCTTTTGAGCTAATGTGTGATGCTAGTGACATTGCAGTGGGAGAAGTGTTGGGTCAGAGAAAAAAGAAGATATTTCGATGAATCTACTATGATAGCAAGGTGTTGAATGATGCTCAAGTTAACTACACAGTTACAGAGAAAGAGATGTTGGCCGTGGTATATGCATTCGACAAGTTTTGATCTTACTTAGTTGGTACCAAGGTCATTGTTCATATAGACCATGCATCCATTAAGTATCTTGTGAACAAAAAGGATGCGAAGCCATGACTAATTAGGTAGATTCTTCTACTTCAAGAATTTAATCTTGAGGTGTGTGATAGAAAGGGAGCTGAAAATTAAGTTACTGATCACTTGTCATGACTAAAAAATTGAGATCATATTGTGGATGATTTTCTGAGTATCAAGGAAGATTTTCCTGATGAGAAGTTGTTGTCATTAGATACAGTTGAGTTCCCATGGTATGCTGACATTGTGAACTTGATATCTTATGAGGTGTACCCTCCCGAAAGCACCACACAACAAAGGAAGAAATTAATCCATGATTATCGTACTTGTATTTGGGATGAACCGTACCTTTTCAAGCAGGGTCCAGATAGAGTGATTCGTAGGTGTATCCCAGAGGATGAATTTTCAAAGTTTTTACAAGATTGCCACTCATCTCCATATGGTGGACATTATGGGGGTGAGAGGTCACAAGAAAAGTATTGTAATCAGGTTTTTTCTGGCCGACTCTATTTAGAGATACAGTGGCTTTTGTAAAGAGTTGTGATCAATGTCAAAGGTTGGGTACTATATCTAGGCATCATGAGATGCCTCTCAATAATATTTTAGAAGTAAAAGTCTTTGATGTTTGGAGGATCAATTTCATGGGCCCATTCCCACCTTCTAAAGGTAATCTGTACATTATTGCAGTTGTTGATTATTGATGTTGGGCGTATTTATACCCCTAAGAACCATAATTTACCCATATTTTAGCTCAGTTTGGAGGATAAAATATATAATTCCTGCACTTTTAGTCCTTTTTCCTTTAAGTGAGCTAACCTATGTGATTAGCATGTTTTTCAGGTATTAATGATGAAGATTTCAGCACTTTGTGGACCTTTGGGCAGCAAAGGGAAACTTCACATAAGAGGGAAAGCAGCTTTTGGAAGCTTGTGGACTGAATGTGATGCATGGAGAACTTGTCCCGGGCAAAATCAATATTTCTAAATACTTAGGGATGCAGCAGTAACTTAGTAGGACAAGGATGTTATAAAAATCTTATTTGCTGAATTTTTCAGCATTCATTCGATCATTAGTCATTATTCAGTTTACAGATTCTGTAAGTTTAAGACAGAGAAAAACGCTAAGGCTACACGAACGGCTAAAGGGAAGAAAAACGTCAACCTCTTGTTTGACGCCAAACTCATCCCCATCGTGAGATTATTCTAACTTTGGTATGATGATGATGTCTTCTTTGATTTCAGTTGTACTCATGAGTAGCTAAACTTCTCTGTTAGGGTTATGAAAACCTTGTAAGATACTATTTGTTGCTATGAGTTTGTGAATTCTTGATGTGTATGCTACTTATATCATTACTCTCTTCGTTTTAATTAAATTCTCATGGTTGCAAACATAGAGAATACGCTATTATAGCATTAACTTGTTCGGGAGAAAAGTTGCATGTTTGGAAAAGAGAGTGTGACAAGGAAATAGGGCTTCCAACCTCTATTTACACGTTAATGCCTTAACCGGATTAACTTCTTGGAGAATTTATACCATTTGTTATATACTTTAGGCTCGGGAGAGCTAAAGTGAAATAAATCCTTGATGGTTGGGAAACACTTGGATTTAGAATTAGAATACGATTCTCTATAAGTGCATGCATGTCTAAATTCCGCGTTACTCATAGTTAATAGAGAAGTAGAAACTACAAGGTGGACATAACCCTAACTTATCAATCTCTGTGATTAAATCTTACTACGAAAATCATTCCATTGTTACTTTGATAATATTAGTTCACGCCTAAACCAAACCCCCCTTTTTCCTTGGAATTTTCGACCAACAGTCTACTAATAATTGCAACACTTAGTGACCAGAGTATTCCCTGTGGGATTCGACACCCAACCCAGTTGGGTTCTATATTTGACAGCAACCGCTTACACTTTCTAACGAGAGTTGTAATTTGGGCGTTATCAATTATGTATCTAAATGGGTGGAAGCTATGGAGAGTTCGACTAATGATGCAAAAGTGGTGCTAAAGTTTGTGAAAAAGAACATATTTTCCAGATTTGGTATGCCAAGAGCAATTATTAGTGATGGAGGTACGCACTTTATCAACACCTAGTTCAAGAATATTCTTGCTAAGTATGGTGTTAGGCACAAGGTTTCCACTACATACCATCCTCAAACGAGTGGACAAGTAGAGGTATCCAATCGGGGATTAAGCAAATACTTCAGAAGACCGTGAATGGGCAGAGAAAATATTGGGCGGAGAAGCTAGATGATGCACTGTGGGCATATCGAATAGCGTTCAAGACGCCTATTAGGATATCTCCATATTGCTTGGTGTATGGTAAGGCGTGTCATCTTCCTGTAGAGTTGGAACACCAAGCATATTGGGTAGTGAAGAAGCTAAACTTTAAGATGACTGCCACGGGGGATAGAAGGTTATTGCAACTTAATGAGCTTGATAGTTTAGACTCCATGACTATGAAAATGCCAAGCTCTACAAGGAGAATACCAAGAGATGGCATGACAAGCAAATTTAAGCCAGGAAATTTAAACCCGGACAACTTGTGTTGTTGTTTAATTCATGGCTTAAGTTATTTTTGGGTAAATTACGATCGAAATGGTCCGAACCTTTTGAGGCGGTGCATATGACCCCCTATGGATCTGTAGAGTTGTGGAATAAAGAAAAGACGGAGAAGTTCCTTGTAAATGGATAGCGTGTAAAGCATTATTGGGTGGACCATCTGGATAAGCACAAGGAATCTATCACTTTTGTTGATGAGTGATAATGAACTGAGTCATGCAACGACATAAAATAAGGCGCTATGTGGGAGGTAACCCACACATGTATTGTAATAGGTAGTTTAAATTTTAGCTTTTAAAATCAAAATGAAAAGAAAAATATAAAAAGATGAGTCGTTCCATGAGCAAATCTAAGGTGCTGAGTGGGAGGCAACCCACTTTTACTTACAATATTTGTTGTTTTTATTTGAGATTGCAGGGAATTTCAAAGTGAAAATGAGGATATTACCACAATTGAGGAAAGCAATCAGGTTTGCAAAATAATATGTGAATAGTGGAACCACAACCAAGCAAAGGCAAGGCAAAGACAGGACCTTCGGCCCCTGCTAGGAAGAGGAGAAGACCATCTGAGGGTCAACTGACTAGGGTGCCTAGGGCCCTACCACTTCAGCAGGGGCAAGTTCGAAAATTTGGATTCAAAGTTGTACGCAAGGATGGGAAGCAGTGGTATACCAAACATACGAATGCCAAGTATATATCGGAGGTATATATTGATCGCGCCAGCCTCATGAGAGAATGTCCGTCCATGGTACAGAGAATCAAGTCACTCAATATGTATTTCATCTTCCATCGGCCGACTGAGTGCAATTTGCACTTAGTTAGAGAGTTTTATGCCAATTGGGACCCTAGTCATCCTAAATATTTGTTGAAGGTTCGTGGGAAGTTGGTTCGATTCACTTCTACTGATATTAATGATTTGTTGGGTATACCAGAAACAAACCCAAATTTCTTGAGGCAGTTTATTGTTTCTTCTTTGTATATGCATATCAGGCATTTGTTATATGGTCAGCGATCCTCAGCTCGTTGGACTAAGCACCGTGTGAAAAGTTTGCACTCTTCCTTTCCTTATGCTCAGATGAACAAGGAAGCAAGGATATGGGGTCGTATTATTTATTCATGCTTGATTCAAGGAAAGCATATGACGAAGGTTACTCGGGATAGGGTATGTTTGATCTATACCCTGATGTGTTCTGATGTAGAGATAAATATGGGTAATGTGATTTTTTTCTGTGATGAAGAAGGGGCGTACCTGGGTGGGGTGCAGTTTTGGGTTTGGAGGTTTTGTTACTAGATTTTTGCGAAGGCACCAGGTGGATGAAGAGGATCTAGATTATAAGCTCGAGGTTATCACTCACCCTATGGATATAACGACTGCAAGAAGCACATCTGGGGCATCTGGCCTAATTTTGACCATGCTGGAGTGACAGACGAGGACTGATGAGGTTTTGGGAAGGCTATATGGTCTTATGATGATGATGTCAAAGACGGGAGGCATACCAGCTACACCAGAAGTGCTCCATGTTGTAGAGCTCGACTATTCACTCGGCCACCATGCTAGGATTATGTTGAGGATTGGCTCGGATTTTGTTGAGTCGGTTGATGATGATGTACCAACTGATGAAGATCAGAGGTATAGGGATTCATACATGGAGTCGGATGAAGAGGACCAATCTGATGATGATGGAGCTAATGATGATGGTGATGATATGGATGGGACTCCTAAGGATATGACTGTCATAGTCCCGTTTGACTGATCAAGGAGTATACTGCCATCCTACCATAGGCTTATTTGGAAGCACTGGAACAGTTCTTTACTTAAGTGTGGGGTGGTGGGTTTGTATTCTGCTCTAATTTTCGTTCTTTTATTATGGTTGAACAATTTTATTTTCTATTTAGTTGATTTTGAATGTACTAGCTATTCGGAACACTGGTCTGTAATAGTTAGTAACTTTGTGGATTGCAATTTGCCCTCTTTGGCATTTATCGCATGTTACTTTAGTTTAAATTATTATTTTATTGTTATTTTCTCCCTCATTGGCAAGTTTCAGTTTCAAATAGTTATGTTTGCCTTTGTCCTATTTGGTAATTAGGAATAAAAGTCATAGTTAGTTGTCATCCCCTATGATAGATGGATGATGACCGTCTTAAGGGGAGTGGTCGTAGGAAGTAAAGAAAAATTGAAAATCTAATCACTATCTTAGGGGAGTGTGTGGAATGGGCCATCTTCGTAGTAATGGAAATTAAATTGAGTACAAGTAAGCATAAAAGTGTTTTTATTTAAGTACTGATGATTTTATCTCGATAAATGAAATTTGATATATTGGCTTAATTTTGAATTCAATCAAGAACATGGTTGGGAACTTTGGTTTGATTTCGTGCATATACTGTGAGTGTGAGGATTTGTGTACATTCTACATGAATAGAAATGACTAGAACTTGCCTGGTGTGTCTATAAAGCGAAATAAAAGGTGTTGGGTGTAGGAAGTGATGTAGGCATTTCTTTGACAGCCTTGTTTCTAACTTAAATATACCTAGCTTGGTGCATTGTCTTAGTCAGCTCCGTTGAACCTTTAGCCTTTTTCTTTGGTAGCCTGTTATGTAACCTTATCCTTTCTTTGCTAAATCGTAAATTAATCCAAATGAGCTCTTGAGCGTTTTAATATAAGACTAAGAGGAGGTTAATAGAATAAATGAGGAGGAGAAAAGGTAATAATTTGATTCCCCCAAAGTAGTTGTTATTGATGTTTGGGGATTCTGGATTAATTGGGAGTTAGTAAATAGAAATGTTACAATGAACCCGTTTTGGCCCTGGTCCAGTTGGATATTGTGCACCTTAATGAAGGTTTTTCTCTTAAGTTAAGGGTGGCTATAATAGGGGTGCGTAACATGAAATTAGTACAAAAAAAAGAGAAGTATGTGGAAGGAATGACTAATACTCCCAACCCGGTTTGAGCAAATAAGCTAATTGAAAGAGAAGTTAAAAAAATGAAAGAATGGGGAGAAAATAGAAGGATAAATTGGTGTTGGAGAACAGAGTTAATTGATAATTCTTGTACTAAAATGCTTAGGAGCAATAGTCACTATTTCCCCCAAATAGTACCTACCTGTCCCTAAGCCTTTATTACGACCCGAAAAAGACCTAGTTGATCTTTCACCTAAACATCCGTCTATTAGTGGAGTAGGACACTGAGGGCAAACTTATGGTTCGTTTACTAGCATGTACAAATTCTTTATTGAGAGCGAGTGATTTGATGTTGATACTCCCCTATTTTTGCATAGATATCATTGTGAGTTAATATGGGGAAATTTTCTTGAGTGAGATGCAGGAGGATGAAAGCCGGATTACTTATTGTGTTTCTTTGATTGAGTTTGCCAACATGTTAGAAATTCATTATTGAGATAGAAAAATTTGTACTAAATTGTCTCATATTGCTAAAAAAAAAATTGACAAGATGATGTAAGAATATGCTATTGCAAACTGTAGTGCCCATTGCAACATAACTTTTAGATTGTGATGTAAAGAGGAAGTAATTATGCTTTTGAACTCATGTGTTCAAGGATGAACAAGGTTTAAGTGTGGGGTGGTGATCTTGGGCATATTTATATGCTCAAAGCACCAATATGCACCAGATTTAGACTTAGTGCAGGAACTTTTGTATTAATTCTTAAGTATAATTTAGCTTTTATTCTGTTTCGTGCCTAATGGATATGATTAGTACTTTCTGGTTAAAAATCATGAAGAATTGTGCGCATTTGGATACAATGAAGATATGGAAGGATTGAAGGAATGTAAGGGGGTGAAATAAAGCTAAAAAATGGAAGCTGGAAAGTAGGAATCCTCATTTAAAGACACTCCGCGTTGCGCTAACCAACAAAATAGCAATGGTCAAATTCCAGTGAAGGTTCACAAAAGCACCGCGTCGCGGAGCATTTCCACTTATCAGATTTTGCTACCTAAAAGTTTAGCGCATCGCGGAGGATGAATATTTCACAATTGTCCCAATCCAGTGGCTCATCGTGATAGTGGCGCGTCGCGGTGAAGGTGCATTTTACAATTGTCAAGGAATACTTGACCTCCGTGATTGCCCAGATTTTAATGAAAAATAGCAATTGAAGGCATGGCGCGACGTGGCCGGTATAAAAATCAGGAATATTTTAAGTGTTTTGTCCCAGCTATAAAAGGAAAAATCCAAGATAATTTTAGGGGACTTTTGTCAAGCATAGCAGCGGCGGAAAAGCAGAAATTTCTCTCTTTTAGGGTTCTTAAGCATTCTTTTAAATTTCTTTACTTCAAGACTTGTTTAGGGTATTATTTATTACTTATTTTGGATGATGAATTCAAACATGAGTAGCTAAACACCCTATTTATGGGGTTGAGGCTAAGAACGTGATTACTCTTTAATATTATTACTCATAGTTTCTTTTTGGATTATCATCTGGGTTGTTCTTAATTTCTTGAGCTTACTATTTTAATGATTGGCTACCATTAGAATAAATTTATATTCTTATATGAATCCGGGAGGAGAATCATAGGATAGAACGAAGAAATTAGGGAGCAAGGTTCTTATTCTTTTATGAAATAAGGGATTTGAATTAGCATCTAGGATAGGGATATACCTAGAAGCCTTGCTTGGTTCACTTGCAAGAAGACAACTTCATGAATCTAGAAGAATTGTTGTATCTCTGCGGGATTTGTATCTACAACATTCAATAGATAAAAGATTTGAGGTCGGGAGACCAAGATCGTTCCATAAACCTTGTGAACCATCAACCCGATAATCAATTAGACTGTGAAGAGAATAGAGAATTGTATGATTGTTTGAAATACCTCAACCCTAGAATCATCCTCATTATTCATTACAACCATTGCTTGATTTTCTCTAGTCGTCACTAATTATTTCTTATTTAGTAATTCACATTTTATTTACAGAATCAAAATCATCTTGATACCTTCAAGCACTTAAAACCCAATTGTCTTAAACTAAAGATTGAAAAAATTTCTAGTTTATTGATCCTCGTGGGAACGATATCTGATTGTCTAAGTCATTATATTGGATAGGGCAAACGCAGACCCTATCCAATGGCCCTTCACAATTTTTTTGTGGCATGAGGCCTTTACGAAGGGCCCCCTTTGCGATGCCAGTCCATTTTTATACCTAAAAGTACCCCCAACATAGCCACAACAACTAGACATGGTTTACCATCAATATAGGGGGTCCTAAGGGTCATTTTTATACATTGTTTGAGCGTTAGAACATATAGGGTGTTACATTATCCCCCATTGGGATCATTCATCCCCGAATGATGGTTTGAACACCTTAAGCACGATTTAAAGATTTACAAGAAATAAAAGGAGCAAGTTAAGGCTAATACCTTCCATAACATCATCCGTGGATTTAAAGAGTGATGGTTCTCTTGCATGCATATCATTCTGCGACTTCCCAAGTAGCTTCCTTAACTTTATGATTCTTCTACAATACTTTACCTGAAGCTATCTCTTTACTTCTCAACTTCCGTTGCCGATCTAGTATAGCCATGGGCTCTTCTTCATATGATAAAGAATCCTTCACCCCAATCTCCTCAATGGGCAACACAAGCGAATGTTCTCTAATACACTTCTTAAGAATTGATACATAAAATACAGGATAAACAGAACTAAACTTATGGGAAAATCTAACTCATACGTAACTCAACCGATCCTCTTCGTAATCTGATAGGGACCTATGTAACGAGGACTGAGCTTTTCTTTCTTCCCAAATCTCATGAATCCCTTCATAGGGGAGATCTTTAGAAACACCCAATCATCAACCTCAAATTCCAATTCCCTTCTTCTAACATTGTTCTAGGACTTCTGACAACTTTGGTTGGTCTTAAGTCTCCCTCTAATGACTTTTACTTTCTCCATTGCCTGATGAACAAGGTCAGGTCCAAACAAATAGGTTTCACCCACCTCATACCAACCAATTGGTGACCTACACCTTCTCCTATAAAGATCCTCAAAAGGAGACATCTGGATGGTAGAGTGGTAGCTATTGTCATAGGCGAACTCTATCAATGACAAGTGATCCACTCAACTACCCTTAAAGTCAATCACGCAAGCCCTTAACATATCTTCTAAAGTCAATCACCCATCCGTCTGAGGGTGGAAAGCAGTTCTAAGTTCTTGGGTACCCAAATCTCTTTAAAAGACCGCCAAAATTGAGAAGAGAACTACGTACCTCAATCAAATATAATAGATACTGGAGCCCCATTCAAACGAACTATTTCCTGAATGTACAACTTTGCATAATCATCCCCCGAATAATTTGTCCTCACTGGTAAAAAGTTAACAGACTTGGTCATCCTGTCTATAATTACCCAAATAGAGTCGTATTGATTTTGGGATCGTGGAAGTCCAGTAATAAAGTCTATGTTGATTATTTTCCTCTTCCATAAGGGCAAAGCTATGTCCTAGGAGTGACACCTATCCTCAAATGCTCCACCTTAACTTGTTGGAAATTCAAACACTTAGCCACAAAGTTAGCAACATCTTTTATCAATTGTCAACGTGCACCTTATACAAATAATAACGCCAAATTTTGAGTTCAAAAAACACAGCTGCCAACTCTAAATCGTGAGTGGGATAGTTTTTCTAATGGACCTTCAATTGTCTGGATGCATAGGCTACCACCTTCCCATACTGCATCAATACACACCCAAGTCCCACTCAGGATGCATCACAGTATACCACAAAACCCCTCGTTCCCTCAGGAATGGTCAAAACAGTTGCAGTAGTTAACTTGTCCTTCAATCTATCCAAACTATTCTCACAAGAGTCAGACCATAAGAATTTTACCTTTTTCTGAGTCAATATGGTAAGCGGGGTAGCTATGGATGAGAAACCCTCTACAAATCTCCTGTAATACCCTGCCAAACCTAAAAAGCTTCGGATGTCAGTTGGAATTGTGGGTCTGGGCCATTTACTTCTACCTCAATCTTTTGGGGATTAACCTTAATTCCTTCGCTAGAAACAATATGCCCTAGAAAAGCTATAGCACTAAGCCAGAACTCACACTTAGAGAATTTGGTGTACAACTCATGATCCTTAAGATTTTGAAGGACGATTCGAAGATGATTGTCATGATCCTCTACACTCTTAGAGTAAATCAAAATGTTAGCAATGAAGTGTCATGACCTAAACTACTGGACCGTGCGGGCACCTATGCTATTCTAAGTAGCTAGGAGAACCCATATTACCCAACTAAAAATATGTCGAAGACTTCTATTTTTAAGGGAATATTGGATTAAATATAATAAAGTAAATTAAATATTAATAAATAAATTTTTTGAATAAAACTTCTTACAAGTGTCCTTCACTATTTCAAGACTTAGTCAGACATGTACAAGAGCTATCTACTACAGCATAGACTAACAATAAAATAAATAATACAAAGACTCTAACATCTGTAAGGATGAAAGAGCAGAAGTTAGTATTGGATATCGTCATCCATCTAGTAACTGCAAACTAACCTGCATCCAGTCTACACCCCAAGAAGGAATGTAGAAGAGTAGGGTCACTACAACCACACGTACTGGTAGGCATCATCAGCTGACCATGTTAGTCAGTATAATCATAAAATTCAACAACAACAACAACAATAACAAACCCAATATATTCCCACCTAGTGGGGTCTGGGGAGGGTAAAATATATGCAGTCCAAACCACTACCTCCGGAAAAGTAGAGAGGTTGTTTCCGATAGACCCCCGGCTCAAGACAAAAGGACAAAGGACAAAAACTTCAAAAGCGTGCAACAGGAATAAAAACCCTTAGATATGAGTTTACAGACTCTAATATAGAATATGAACTTCCCTCTAGGTGTAAGAGAATACCCCTCCCACTCTATGACTGGCTCATTAGGAAGACATAAGGTGACCTTTCTATTCCTATAGTCTAAGGTGAGTAAAGTTAATCTATTCTCAGAATAGTATCAAAATCAACCATATCAAGTTCTACAAGATCAACCATAGTATCCCAGTGGAAAATAGACACCACACAATTTTTATAAACTCTCTTAACAACGATACAGTCACCAACACGAGTAGAAATAGAGAAGGGTTCTGAAATAATTTTGGGCTCAAAACTAAAACTAACTGCCACATAAAGGGTCATGTAAGATATGGTAGACCCCAGATCAAGTAACACAAAATAATCATAGAAGAAAATCTGTAATATATCTGTAACAACATTTGGTGAAGCCTATGAATCTTTGTGGTTGGATAATGCATATAGATGGTTACAACCGCCCCATCTAGCAGAAGTAGTTCCCTTAGGTGGCGGAGCTGTGGAAGCAACTTGGGATTTAGCGCCTATAGAATTTCCTCTAGCCTAAGTGTAGTCCCTTATATAATGGCCTGACTGGCCACATGTATAGAACACAATCTTACCAAGTTGACACTTTCCTGGATGATACTTGCTGCAAGAGGCATATCCTGGATGTGATCGGTACAGCTGGGCTACACTACCCTGACACTGAGTACCTTGAGTTTGTGGCCTGTTACCTGGATGGGACCTCTGCTCACCTAAAGGTATGGGTGCAAGAATACTAGCTAAAGACTAACTATTACTCCAAAATTTCTTCTTAGACCACTGCCTACCCTATCTTCCACCTTGCTGTTGACTAACATTCTGATCTGTAGACTTGGCCCTCTTAGCCTGCCTTTCTTTTTCCTCTACCTCTGTCCACCTATTCTTTTTCTCTTTTACCTGTTGTATTTACATCATTAGCCTGTAGATATCCATGTCCTTGTTCAACATTTCCCCCTTACATTCTAACACTAACTCATTTGAGAGATCGAATGCGAACTTCCTCATACGATCCCTCATATTGTACACCAACTCTGGAGCGTAACGGGATAACTAGGTGAATTTTAATGCATATTCTTTGATGCTCATCTTTCCCTGCTTCAGATTCATAAATTTTTAGCTTTGGCTTCCCTCATATCCTGGGGGAAGAAATGATCCAGAAAGGCCTATAAAAACTCATCCCACATAGCAGGTTCTGCATCCTCACCTCTCAATTCTTCCCACTCATTTTACCACTGGTAAGCCACATCTTTTAGGTGATAGGACACAAACTCTACTCCCTCAATATCACTGGCATGTATGACTCTGAATATTTTCTCTATCTCATCCACGAACCCTTGAGGATCCTCCTCAGCTTTGGTACCCATAAAGGTGAATAGGTTTAGCCTCATAAACTGGCCAACCCGAGTGATTTCAAAAGATCCGAGCACAGAACTCCCATCTCCAGGTCAATGGGACTGAGAAGACACAAGCTGAGCAATTATGTGGATAGACTGGCAGAACTCAATATTTGAGACCTCCATCTGTGGGATTGAGTATGATTAACACCGGACCGAGGTTCCCAAGGAGAGTTGGTTTGGACTAGAGGAACACCTAGAGTAGCGGTGATCTCAAGGGCATGAGCTCTATAATCCGCAACCTATGAGTAAGAGAAACCTCTTCAGCATTTGTCCCAATAAGGGCAGAGACCTGGCTGAGATGTTCTGCTCATTGGATCTACGGAAAGGCATGATCTGAAACATAGAAAATCATGAGTTAGGAAACATGCAGACCCTATAGCATGAACTAGGTCATGAAGAAAAAGGAAAAACATTCCTAAATTCCTTGTTGCTCCCCTCTTATAAGTGTGGCACGCTACACACCCATAAGAAGGACTCTACCCTACACGACTTCATAGACACCCTGAGACCCTGAACCAGCCTTTGATACCAAGATTTTCACAACTCAAGTCGTGGCCATGGCCAGGATGAGTATCCCAAATCATGAAGCCTCGAGACACCCCTTAGCTTACTATCATAAGCATAATTCATATGAAACAAACATGTGGAAGATAAACTAAAATGTGAAACTCCCATAAATCAAACTTAAAACTTTATGAAAGCAATCCATTAGAAAATAAAGTAACCCAACTTTAATCTAACCAATCTATGAAGCCTCTACTGAACTAAAAATAATAGTCTGACTAAGTCAGGACAAGGCCCCCGATCGGACCATAAAACTGACTGAGACAACATATGGATAGAATGCCTTTTGGTGTAAGGGAGGCTCACCTACTAAGAAGGTCTGGGAATAATCTACTGCTATGCTGGACTCCGGGAAGGAGCCTCAGAACCTATATTAAGGGGGTCAATACTCGGAAAAGTATTTGTATGTAT
Source organism: Capsicum pubescens (assembly GCA_030864215.1). Classification (NCBI taxonomy): domain Eukaryota; kingdom Viridiplantae; phylum Streptophyta; class Magnoliopsida; order Solanales; family Solanaceae; genus Capsicum; species Capsicum pubescens. Next base: position 45,872,149 of record CM061542.1, on the reverse strand, counting down.
AGAAATCCAAAAAAATAACATATATTTTGTATAATATAGGCGAGAGCATTTCATAAAATAAGATAGCATAATACAGATGAAAACACATTGGCATAATATGAAAAGTTCCAACCATTCTTGTAAAAACATTGACTCAACTCTTAGTTTTACTTATGAGATAGATGTTACACCCTCCAATTCTGATAAATATCGTATGGGCAATATGGGATCCACTCTTGACTCGACTGCCAAGCCCTTAACCCAAGTTTGCCGCAAGGGCTGGAGTTTCTGATTCTGATATGCCAAAAGGCACATGGCCACCATTTAATCCATATTTTAGGATAAATAAACCACATCAGCAAAATAATATTTTGGACAATGAGTTATTTAAACTTGTGCCTTCTTCAGATAACCATCTAACTCTCTTAGAGCCCACTTTTAGCCTTTTTAAAATATGCATCTTCATTAAAACATGGTTTGGAGTCTGTAAAATCTGATTTCTATCTGGTCTGAGTCTGTTATGGCATCTGCCTGATTAGATATCGTCATACCAAGATTTGCAAGCCGTATAAGTCATATCATATCATATCAAGTTTATAACCCTTTCATTTAAAAAACATGTTAATTACCACCAATACACTTAAACATCACTTGAGAGTTCTTATTTCAATAATGTATGAAACTTATGAAAAACACTCTTTTTTCAATACTAAAACATGTGGTGGCCGATTCTTACATAATTCACATGAAATATTCCATTTAAAACAAATGAACTTTTTGAAAGTAAGGAAAGTACCCTCTCTTAAAATACAAAACCTTACCAGTTCACCATGGATAGTAAAACTTATGACCCAAGCTTTTAATCATGAATTTGGACAACCCATTAAGATAATGAATTTCGTAATAACAGAGGGAATTTCGCAAGTCATGCTCTCATATCAATTCTCAAAACTCATAAAATATATACACATAAAGGTAATTCAAGTTTATAGAAAAACTTCATGATAATTTTATCAAAATGGGTTCATGATGCATACTCTTCAAATGGTTTCCAAAACCCTTTTCATACACACAATTATATATCTTTAAAGGTTGTTAAAATGATAAGATTACGCCCATGAGATTTTGGATATCCCCACATACCTTGTTAATAACAAGAATGTAGAAAAATTTGACCCTTGAAGGTTAAAATCCCCAACTTTAGGTAGTTTCTCTTATCTTGCTTAAGGAAGGATGATTTGGGGATTTTGTGAAGTGATATAATGTCTTGATCTGATCGAAATTATCCAACGCAACGTAATGGAGCAAGCAAATCTAGTTGAAATTATCAAGATCTAATCGAAATTATTAGATTTCTCTAGAGCTACATTGGCTAAGGTGGTTTCGACGTTTTTCGATGAACTTTGATATGGGGGTTAGATTTGGAAAAGAAGGAAACAATAAGGTAGTGTTGGATGATAGAGAAAAAACAGAGTGGGTAGTGAAGTTGTCGGTTGCTCTGACAATGTGAGTTCGCTGGAGGAAAAGAGAGTTATTTGATTGGTTGTTGTTTGGTGGTTGATTCACCAAAAAAATGGAAAAAAATGAGGTGGTGGGTATGTTGGTGGTAGTGGTGAAGCTCTGAGCGTTGTTTGGTAGTGGTGGATCTGCAATAATGACGAAGGAGGGAGGAGGTGGGTGGTTGGAGTTATTATTTGGTTGTGGGTTTTTTTGTTTGTTTGCTGGATATTGGTGGCTTGAGGTTGAAAAAGATAGTGACTCATGGTGGATGGTTGCTGGAGTTGGCGGTGTTGTTGTTTGTTTGCTGGATAAAATGGGGGTCTGGTGGTGGTGATAAAATCATTGTAATATAGTTTGAATTTAATATCATACATTTTTATGAATTTGATAGTTGTTATTTCATAACAAATATAAAACATTTTCAACCGTGAAATTAATTTAAATTGTAATGAAATATTTGAAATTCACATATAATACTTATAATACATTTGTATTAATAATATTTTAGTTATATATATTCACCACGTGCACTGAAACACATTTATAATACGTATAATATATTGAATTCAAAATGTATTATAATTATTATTTTTCCCCTCTTTTTAATGTTGTTAAAAACGTATTATATCTAAATTTCAAATATTTAAATACTATTTAAATTAATTTGTGTTGTTATATTAAAACTATGTTAAAAATATATTATAGATGGATTTAGCTATTTTTAATGAGAAGGGTGAGTCTATAATCTGTAAGAATCAAAATCACACCATAATTTATAAATAAGACTATATATTCTACAATCTATGTAGATTAGTTGGCTACGCCGTTCTACGCACGGGACAATATTGATACTTAAGAATTTTACTTATGCATGATCCTATCATTTACTTAAAAGCTTCATTTGTTTAGTTGATAAGTTCTTAGTTTGGCAAATACTATTATATTTAGATTTATGAAATTTGTATAAGAATATTTTAAGTTGTTAATATGAAACTTATATAATTTCGAGAGTCAATCAATTTTTTTTATTTTATTTTTAAATATTTATAGTTGTTAATTATTGTGATTTATATTACTTTTTACATAGTATTATCAAATATATAATAAAATATTTTAAGTTTATTATTTTCATTTATAATATTTTTAATTTAATTTAGTCTCAAATAAATTAATACGGAGAAAATATAAAAAAAATTAAAGTGGACTCTTGCTAAGCAGGTATGTCGATGGAATGGAGTTTGTTTGAGCAGCTTCACTCACATCAAAAGTTAATTTATTATTTTATGTCTATTTGACTATTTTTATTAAATATTATTATTACTTATAATAATTAATTAGGAGTGATATAATAAATTTACGATTGAAGCAGACATGTCGTAAAAAATTATTTTATTTTTTATTAAATAATATGATTTATAATAATTAATTAGGAGTGATATAATTAAATTACGGTTGAAGTGGCAATAGCAGACACCTCATAAATGTCTATTTTACTTTTTGATTAAATATTATTAACTTTTCTAATACACAAATAACATATAATAATTAATTATGAGTAATATAATAAAATCACAGAACAAACAGATAACAAATAAGAATGTCGACAATTGTGTGTGCTTCACCTGCCACACCGTGACTTCTTATATGGGAAAATGAGGAAAAAAATAAGTAAAAATAACATAAATCCCAACCCTATTAGACTTATTTACACTCTCTCCCACTTTCTTAATTAGTTTACTCTCTCTCCCGATTAATATACATAACACAGCTTTCATATACATAAAAATGTTATGTATATGTAAATCTTTAAATATCTATTAAAAAAAAATAACAAATTTTCCTTTTATTATGGACGCAATTAATGCAGTAACATTAAAAGTGGATTACTAAATTCCTAAATTTATATAACAACTTTACTAATTTAAATTTTGAAAATAACAAATACATAAAAATTAGATCAACCGAAAAACGTAATTCATCAAAAAAACTGAACAATGATTTTTGATCTCTTTGAAAGAAAAAATATTTTTTTTATTTCAAGAAGATGAATATTGCAATTCTTTTAAGGCACTCTGGTGAATGAAAAAATGAAACACAATATATAACGAACAAAAGTGAAGGGATTGTTGTCGCAAAATCGATAATTTATTTGAAGATTATTTCGTCAATTGCTGTTGAATTAGACATTGACGAAACTCAAAAAACTATTGATGTATGTTATGTTGTCCAGTAGGTGTCATTCACCGGTGAATAGAGGTCGGATGATGACTTCAAATATTGCTGAGTGTATTAATGGGTATTTGGTGGAGGCCCGAGAATTGTCAATATTAGAATTATTAGAGGAGGTGAGAATTTTATTTGGTTCTTGAAACTGTAAAAATAGTGAATCAAAATACTACTTCAATATTATGAAAAAATCACTGAATGAAGTTCACAATAGATGCTCCTGCAACTTTTTTTCAAAGGATCAATAACTTTTAATTTTTCTCTACTTAATCACTTGATTATCATTATTTTCTCTTATGTAATGTTTTGTTGAATAATTTAAGTGGGTTGTTACTGAGTTGACATAAATATCAATTTTTTCTCACTTTATCATGTGTGTTTGATGTCTTTTTCTATTTTTTATTTTTCTGTATATGTTGTTGTTGCGTTATTATGTAACAAAGGTTTCGTAGTATCTATATATTTTAATGATAAAATTGGTGTTAATATGTATTTATATACATATCTGTTATGTACTTGTCTAACTCAGATATGTTGTTATGTATAAAGCAGCGTTAGATTTTATATATTATATACACTACATCGGCTTGTTAAACTTATTATATTTTACAAGTTACTTTTGTATATAATAAGTTTTGAAATATGCATATATCCATTTGTACATTGATTTTCTAATTACTGGTGAGTTTGTATATGAATTTGTTATTCACTGATGTATATGTAAACGCATTCATACATATCATTTATGGAATAATTAATTATTGATAACTATAATTTCTATGTATATGTAGACAGACATTATAAGTATTGTAATTGATTTACCAACCTTAAGTAATTTTGACAAAAAAAAAAACATTTATCATAATTAGCAATATGACAATGTATATATGAAAAAATATATGTCTTAAGTTTATGTATATGAGTACATATATGTCCTATATAACACATATATATATATAGTCAATTGTTGGTGTATATAAATATGTATACATTTAACTATGAAAGACTACAAAATTTTGCATGTTACTAATGATGTCAGTGTACATGTCGATAAATACACTTTAGAGTAATGGATTGCAATCTTAGTAAGTTGAACTTCCACAATGATCTTAAGTATTGTTATGCATATAGATATCTGTTATGTATTTACTTAACTCGGATATGTTCTTATGCATAAAGCACTATTAGATTTTATATGTTAATACACACTACAACGATTTGTTAAACTTATATATATATATTATTGGTTACTTATGTATAAAAATATGTAGACATTTAATTACGATAGATCATAAAATTTTAGATGTTAATAATCATGTCACTGTATATGTCGACAAATACACTTTAGAGTAATGGGTTGCAATTTTTAGTAAGTTGCACTTCCACAATGAACTTAAGTATTGCTATTTATACTTTATTGTATAGTTACGTGTTATATTCAAAATATCAGCAATGTATACTTGATTGCACACTATGTATATGACTAAATATACATCGAAATTTTGACTAGTACTATTTTACTAAGCATATGATACATATGATAACTAAAAAGCGAATCTAATATGTTGAATTAATTTTATAGTTTGAAAAAATTATGTCCATAAATCTGTTATATATACACACATACACTATAAGCAGTGTGACCGATTATCCAACATTATATTTTTTTTTTACAAAAAAATAGCTAAGTTTATAAGCCATATGACAATGTATATATGACAGAATCTATATCGTAAGTTTATGTATATGAACATAACTACATCCTATATAACACTTATATATATGTACGATACAAATGATTATAGCAATACTTAATATGTGCAACACACAATTTCATGCACACACAGTTTAATTAATAATTCAAAAACATTAGTTAATGTGTTATAGTAACTGTGTACATATAAAACACCTAAATTAGTTTAAAAATTCAGATTGCTAACAGATCAACAGAAATAAAAAGTCTTCACCATAAGCATCTTTAAGACTATTCAATGCTAACTACTCCAGTTTCATTAGGTAGGAAAACATTTTTTATCCTTGGTCTTCGAGGATCGTCATTGTCACTAACATAACATTTCTCTGCTTTCTGAAAGTCCGTAATTTCGAAGGAGTGACTTGTATCGCATACGATCCTACTCTAATTCAAAATCAATTGAAGATACATCAACTCCTTTGCTTAGGTATTTTTGCATACCCAGTCACATACACTCCACAGTCCCTAACATGTATAACATGAATCACGTTAATTAATATAACACATTGTTATTAATAGTTAATAAAAAATATAAAATACGAAATAATATTTATGTATATGTCTATCATATACATATATGTAATGTATATTCTGCAATCAATACACAAAAAGGCATAATAAAAAACAACTTATGTATATTTTCAAAAACATAAAATCACTCATATATATATGTATAACATATACATAAGTGCTTTTCTCTATGTACACTAGCAAATTAAAAGTTCAAATCGGTAATGTATGTATATACTTTCTACCGTAAAAAAAAGACTTTACATAACAACAAAATATATACATTAGTTCTGAATCTATATTAGTATAATAAAATCAATCAATTTCTACATAAACAACATAAAAAATCGTCGATAAGAGATAGATGTATATGAACTACGCATATATTTACTGTTTCAAAATATCACAACATCACATATGTATATGTCTATCATATACAAAATGATATTTTGTATATAACTTGCAACTTTTAAAATAAACAACAAATTGATGGAAAAAATGACATTCCACAGCAGAACTAACAACCATCTCCAAAAAATAAAAAGTGAAAAAAACTCACATTACTAAAAAAGTCACAAAATATCCCATTACAAATTAACAATTGAATTAAAAAATGAAAAATCAAAAAAACCTTTGATAGACATGCCCGTGCAGTATCATCTTTTTTTGCTTTTCTTGACGATTCTTCAATTTATTTTTCATAAATAAATTCTTTGAAAACGAACCCAATAACGCAGTTTGTTGGTACATTATACTCTAACTGAGTTAATCCTAAACTAAAAGAAGGAGAATCATCTATTTACTAAGAAATAAGTAGTTGATTTAGTAATTGCAAAAAGACAAAATTGAAAAACAAAATTGAAAACCCAAAAAGAAAAAAGCTAAGTTCAATTTCATATTTTGGTAAAATAGAAAATCAAAATATTATTCTAATACTATGAAAAAAGACTGAATGAACAACATGTACCTTCTTGTTCATCTGGAATCTCTAAAATTAAGTAAAGTCAGAACAAAAAAAAAAAAAATTAACGTCAAATCTAAAAATTTTAAAATGTTAAATGTAGATTTAGTTAAAATTGAATTTCAAGGAATAGTAATTGAACTCAAACACGTTTGGATTCAAATATGGTAACGACTCCTTGATTGTAGGCTTCTTTTAAGGAGCAAAATGGTGAGTCAAATTTGGTAAAGCTATGCATTCTTAGAGAAAGAAATTGGAAAAGTGAAATTTTTATAATATATTTTGAGAGTTAAAATTTTGTGTAATAAGTGAAATTTAAGTTATGTCTTTGTGTAATTTTTAGAAAAATGAAAAAAAGGAGAGATCAGTTGGGCCAAGTCAATGACTATTCCGTGATATTTTACTTTTGAGTACCAATAGAACGGTGGAAAAAGATTCAATTTTACAGTAGTGTAATTGATCACAGAAACATTATTACAACTTACATGTTTGTTTCAAAATATTTGTCAATTTACTAAAGTATATAGAACAAATTAATTTTTTGTTTTCTTTAAAATTAATTATCTTAAAAAATGGACAATTAATATAAATATATTTAAAAGAGTTGAAGGTAAATTAATAAAAAAAATGGTACTTTCTATTTATGATTTTTTAAAGAATATATAAAAGAAAAATGTAACAACTAATATGAAGTTACTGAAATATTATTGTTGCTCCAAGATGACTTAATATATTATTGTAGCTCCAAGATAAACTTAGAATTAAGTAATCAACCAAGTGTTAAAACTTTCCCTTTCGCTTCATTTCAATGTCTTTCATCTAGGCAAATTGATTGTATAGAAGATGGGTAGGTGAAAGACGATCAAGGATATTTTACTCATTTAGTCAAAATACATGCACTATTTGCTTATACTCTAGGCTCAAAAGGTTGGTCGCGACTTGTGGAAGAGGATAATCTATAAATCAATTTGATATTTATATGTTTATTTATGTGGTTCTATTATGACAAGTGGTGTAATATTTAAAAAAAAAAAAATCATTCGATGTTCGGTGTTCACATTGGAGCTCCGACTAATTCGAATTGCGCGTTGCAAGGCCATTTTAAGATAGCGTTCCCAATAGAATTTTCTCCATACCTAGAGCTCAAATCCGAGACCTCTAATTAAGGGTGGAGCAGTCTCACCACTACATCACAACCCAATCCATGTTGGTGATAGAGTGTAGTTGAATAATCATTAAGGGAAGGGGGGTACAAAACAAAATTAATGTTGTGGGACTTTCATGGACCCAGAATAGAAAAAATAGCAAAATAAAGACAAATTGAATACTCCATCCATTTAAAAAAGAATGACTTTCTTTCCTTTAATCCGTTTAAAAAGAAAGACCTTTTTACCTTTTTTTGGCAATATTTTAATTGCAACTTTCTTCGTGGTATGTTTAAGACCACGATATTAAATAATATTTTGTGAAAACGTAAAAAGTTTCCTTTATTTTAAACTTTTCTTAACTAAAAAGGGGCTAACTAGTCAAAACTACAATACTTTTAATTTTCAAGTTTTCGTCTAACTTGACTAGTTATATTGTTAATTAATTTGTTCGTTGATGATCAAAGAGTGTCTTATTATCCATTGAAACGAGAGGGAAAAAAGGGTGAAGACGATAGCATTTCGTTAATGAAAAGGAAGCATATATCAAGTTTATATTGGAATCGAATTGTAGACGGGCAAAGACACTATAAGCCTAACCCTATACAATCTTCTTTTTACTCATCTCGCCTAATCATTTAACCTAAAATTAAGGGTAATAAGTGAGCCGGACCGGGTTAATTCAGAACTGGCCCGTTAATTTTAGTCGGGTTGTGGGCCGGACCGGGTCTGGGTTGTGGTTAAGTGGGCCGGGCCGGGGCCGGGTTGAACAGTAAAAATTTTAAAAATAATCCTAACCAGGCCCACTTAACCCAACCCGGTTAAACCCGGTTAAAAATCTGATCAAACCCGGTCAAAAATTTAAAAAAAAAATCAATATACACTATATATACTCACCTATATATATTTTAAATACGTTAAGCAATATATTTACACTATATATATAGTATATACTACATTAGAATTTAAAAAATATATACACATCTACAAAATTACTCATATATACGTAACATTCAATATATACGACTATACGAACTGGTTTAAATAAAACATATACTACAATATATATATTCTACAATATATATATAATTATATATATAGTTATATACTAATTAATAATTTATAAAACATATACACATGTATACGTTAAAAATACACATCTATAGAAGATATATACACATATATACGCACCATTCAATATATATGTACTACTTTAAATAAAACATATACTACAATATATATACATTACAATATATATATATATATATATATATATATATATATATATATATATATATATAAACTAGTATATAGTTATATACTAATTTGTAAAATATATACACATGTATACGTTAAATATACACGTCTATAGAAGATATATACACATATATACGCACCATTCAATATATATTTACTAGTTTAAATAAAACATATACTACAATATATACACATTACAATATATAAATATATATAGTTATATACTAATTTATAAAACATATACACGTGTATATATTAAATATACACGTCTATAGAAGATAAGATATATACACATATAAACGCACCATTTTATGTATATGTACTACTTTAAATAAAATATATACTACAATATATATACATTACAATATATATATATAGTTATATACTAATTTATAAAACATATACACATGTATACATTAAATATACACGTCTATAGAAGATATATACACATATATACGCACCATTCACTATATATATGTACTACTTTAAATAAAACATATACTACAATATTTATACATTACAATATATATATATATATATAGTTATATATATATATATATAGTTATATACTAATTTATAAAACATATTCACATGTATACGTTAACTATACACGTCTATAGAAGATATATACACATATATATGCACTATTCAATATATATGTACTTCTTTAAATAAAATATATACTACAATATGTATACATTACTATATATATATATATATATATATATATATATATAGTTATATACTAATTTATAAAACACATACACATGTATACGTTAAATATACATGTCAATAGAAGATATATACACATATATACTCACCATTCAATATACATGTACTACTTTAAATAAAATATATACTACAATATATATACATTACAATATATATATATATATATATATATATATATATATATATATATATATATATATATATAGATAGATAGATAGATAGATAGATAGATAGATAGATAGATATAGTTATATACTAATTTATAAAACATATACACATGTATACGTTAAATATACAATTCTATAGGAGATATATACACATATATACGCACCATTCAATATATATGTACTACTTTAAATAAAACATATACTACAATATATATATACATTACAATATATTTATAGTTATATACTAATTTATAAAACATATATACATGTATATGTTAAATATACACGTCTATAGAAGATAAGATATGTACACATATATACGCACTATTCAATATATATGTACTACTTTAAATAAAACATATACTACAATATATATATATATATATATATATATATATAGTTATATACTAATTTATAAAACATATACACATGTATACGTTAAATATACCCGTCTATAGAAGATATATACACATATATACGCACCATTCAATATATATGTACTCCTTTAAATAGAACATATACAGATATATACGTTAAATATACACGTCTAAAGAAGATATATACGCATCATTCAATATATATGTACTACTTTAAATAAAACATATACTACAATATATATATACATTACAATATATTTATAGTTATATACTAATTTATAAAACATATACACATGTATACGTTAAATATACATATCAATAGAAGATATATACACATATATATGCACCATTTAATATATATGTACTACTTTAAATAAAACATATTCTACAATATATATACATTACAATATATATATATAGTTATATACTAATTTATAAAACATATACACATGTATACGTTAAATATACACGTCTATAGAAGATATATACGCATATATACACATCATTCAATATATATGTACTACTTTAAATGAAACATATACTACAATATATATATATATATATATATATAGTTATATATATAGTTATATACTAATTTATAAAACATATACACGTGTATACATTAAATATACACTTCTATAGAAGATATATACACATATATGCGCACCATTCAATATATATGCACTACTTTAAATAAAATATATACCACAATATATATATAGAGAGAGAGAGAGTACAATATATATATACAATTTATAAAATATATACACATGTATACATTAAATATACATATGTATAGAAGATATATACACAAATATACAAAATATATGCTACTTAATTTAATAAATTAATAATACTTGATTGTAAATTAATAATATATTATAAGTAAGTTTTTAATTTAAACCATTAAATGAAAAAAATTACAAAGTAAGGACCAAGGAGTGAATGAATGTTGAATTTTATTGATTGCAAAATAATCCAAAATTTATAATTTACATGAATGAAAAATCTACAAATTATGCATCATTTTTTCCAACTCATTCATGTTAATATTAATGGAAACTTGCATAGGATATTCAAAGTCAACGGGGGGAAATCATGCATTGGACCTGATTCTGCTGAGTTCTCCCGTGAAGGCATAATTTCTTCAAGTTTCTGCTCATCGTTCGGATCCGGTTCCATTCCTCGATTTCTTCTTTCCGGTCTAATCCAATCTCTAAGGCAAATTAGAACATTCATTGCATTGTTTCCCAATAAGTGTCGGTTGTCTCCAAGTTGTTGTCGTCCCTGACTAAAAGCGCTCTATGATGCAACTGTTGACATTGAAATATTCAAGATATCTCTAGCTAATCTTGAAAGCACAGGATATTATATTTCATTCTTCCTCCACCAATCCAACGTATTGATCTGTCGTCTGCGATCCTCTGGCGGCGATCGAAGATAATATTTAAGCTCTTCCCGATAACTTGATGTGTAAGCTCTCTCATCAACACTGTTCCAACAAGGTAAATCAAAAAAGAAATCAGGAAAACCACTATGTGCCGGCCTTTTAGAAGATGATGGCTCCTCGAAAAGATGAAAAGCGACAGTTGGAGTGATATTTGTAGGTACGGCTAAATCAACTAAATCAGCATAGTGATTATATAATTTTTCTATGTATTCATTCGCATCACCCACAACCGTCAACAAATCAGGTTGTACTTGTTCAGAATCATTGTTAGTATTTATTTCTAAGTTAGCATAAATAAGAGTACTAAAGTGGCACATAATATTATATTTCATGAACGAATTTAGCATAGCATTAACCAAGTAAATAGGAGGAATCGGGAAAAAATATTTTTAAAATTTAGTAAACATGGCACCGATAGCTTCTTTATAACCTTCTTTATTTTTATATTCTTTGAGCAAACCAGAAATATCGGCTATATATACCAAAATATTACAAACAGTAGGATAATAAGCACCAAAAAATTCAACCGTAGCTATATAAAATTTTTCTAAAAACTTAACAAGATCATTAATTACGATCCAATTAGAATCATGTAGCATACAATCAGCAGAATCAACAAATGAACCACAATGTTGGTTAAAAGCTAGTGTAATAGGAACTCTATATTTATAACAAGTTTTTAAAAAATCATATGTAGAATTCCATCTAATATCAATTTCCTCAGGTATCAATATCGGTGCAAGTCCATTTTCTTGACATTTAACTTTAAATTCTTTAATTCTTTTTCTTCGATTATTTTCTTGAATAAAACCAACAACAAGATGAATTTTTTCAATATAAAGCTCAAAAAACTCAAGACCATCTTTTACAATTAAAATATATATATGACATGCACACTTAATATGAAAAATTTCAGGTAACGGCGGAGATAGGTCAAATTTTAACTTTGTTATAACAGTCTTGTTGTTAGAAGCATTATCAAAAGCAATACATAAAATTTTATTTTTGATACCATAAAATTCTGCAACTTTAGCAATCGAATCAGCAATAAAATCTCCAGTATGTTTACGATCTTCATTATATAAAAAAGCAAGAATACGTTTTTGCATCACAAAATTACTATCCATCCAGTGACAAGTAACGGTTAAATAATTATTTTTATTTACAGCACGACCAAGATTAGAAGTTAGGGACAATCTACATTGAATATTTTTTAACAATGTTGATAAATAAAAATAATATTGTGAATGAAGTCTAAAAATATCAGACCGACAAGTACTTCTAGGAATACCATTAAACATAGGATTATAAATTGCTTGTATATAATGAATAAAGGCATGAGAAGAAGGAAAACTAAAAGGCAAACAACCCACAACTATCATTTTAGTTATTTTTTCCCAGTCCCTCAATTTATTATATTTCTTCATTACCTGACCGGTTGCTGGGTTCATTCTTGTTTGCGTTGGCCCACCAACATCCCCACCACCTCGTGCAATATTTAACTCTCTTTCGTGAGTATCACCTATATGTCTCATTAACGTACTCGTACCCCCTTGCTTGCCTCCGCTTTTATGCTTATATATTTGTTGACAAATATTGCATTGCACCTCAGTGTCTGATATACGTTCAAAAAATTGTCATGCAATACTAGTTGTTTTACGAGCTCTTGGGGCACGGGGAGGACGGGGAGGGAGATTAACCGATTCAGATCTAATGTTAGCATTTCCTACTGTGGGTGTCTCACCAATATTTTCATCATCTTCGTCTAAATTAACCGCATCTACTTCATTTTCTTCTTCTATATCGTAATTTTTTTGAGCTTCTACATAATCCATATCGTGAGCACCTACACCTATTTCTTCCTCAAAAGGTGTATCAAGCAGTACCGGAGGCGAAGACACACGGGTATATCTACTACTTGAAGTACCTCTACCGCTAGTGATTCGCTTTTTACTACCACTGTCTCTTTCGAGATAAAATTTTTTAACACCTTTAGTAGAGAGGTTTCTTAATTTATCTATAATATAAATTAAACTAAGAAAATTCAAAATATACAAATATAATAAAATTAAATATTCAACAATTAACACACTAAATTAAAATTAAACGTAAGAGATGGAACAACAATACCAAATTTTGGAAGTATCCTAAGGTTGCGACTTTAGAAACTTCCACTCGTACTTTGTAATCGCAAAATAAAAAAATTAAAGTGAGCACTTTAGGAAATTAAATATATAGAATATTTGAGAATTGAGATTTGAGAGAGAATGAGATTTGAGAGAATGAAAAATTGTGTGAAAAATGATTTGAAGGTGTAGGGTATTTATAGAATTATTTTTTGGATTAAAAAATATTTTAAATGAATTTTTTTTTTTAATAAAAGGGCCAAAACTAGCCGTTTGGACCCAAAGACGGCTATATAGCTGTTGGGCCAATGACTAGTTTGGCCCAAATCTCAAAAAATTCTAAAAAAAAAAAAACCGGGCCGGTTAACCGATGGGCCTGGATCGGGCTTGGTCCGGGCCGGGTTAATCGGGTCCAACCAAAAAATTAAACTGGCCCAGTACCCGGTACCCTACAACCCATGGGCTGACCGCGCCGGGTCAAACCGGACCGGTTTGGGCCGGGTCAACCCTACCCGTTTGACAGGTTTACCTAAAATAAGATGAAAATATTATATACACATGTATTGTCTAGTAATTTGTTGAAATTTAGCGTTTATATAATAACGAAAACTCACAATTATGAGAAATTACATTATGTCAAATTATTTGTCCTTTCAACAATTAGATTGACCAAAGAAAAAAAAAATTGACAGTACGAACGATTAGTTGATGAGTAGGTTCTTTCATTTACACTTACAGTTCACAGCGACATCACAAGTCCATCTTAAAATTAAATATTTGTCATTTACTGTGAAAGAACTAATTATTTTTTTCATTTTATCCTTAAAATTAATTATCCTTAAAAATAAATAATTATATTAATTATATAGAAAATAATTGAAGGTAAATTAAAAAAATGAATCTTATTCATAATTTTTTAAAGAATATATAAAGAAAAGTGTGACGATTAATATGAAACAGAAGAAATATTATTGTAGTTTCAAAGATGACTTAGAATTAAGTAATCAATTGTGTAGAATATAAGTAGGTGAAGAACGATTAAAGGCATTTTAGTCATTTTCTAAAAGTCCATATACAGTTTACTTATCTCAAGGACTCAATACGTAAATCAATTTGATAGTTTAGATGTAAATTTAGATCTTTTGTTTATTTTATGTAGCTCCTGAAGTTGGATTATCATTAATTTCATCAGTACAAATTGAAAGTAGGTGCAAAAAATAATTTTAGTAGCTGCTCACCATTATGAGTAATTTATTATTTTTACAGTGGATGCTTATTTCTTGAAATTATACTACGTACAAAATCAAGCACGTTTTTCTTAATGCATACGTGTCATCTATGATGTAACTCCTTATGTCCCGTATTTTCACCAAATTATTACTTTCTTCGTCTCAAATTATTTGATATGTATTTTTTTTATAATTCTTAAAGAGAAATTAATAAAGGGTATAAATTGACTAATATGATCTTATTTAGTTTTGATTAGATTAATTTTCTTTAATTAATATAAGCATAGTCGCAAAAATAATTAATTATCTCTTGAATTCTTGAACATGCTAATTATTTTGAGATAAATTTTTTTAACAAATATTAATAAATAAGGCTATATATTATTATACCATCTATATAAATGAGCCAAAAAAAGAAAAGAGAAATCAGCTGGGTCAAGTCAATGACTATTCCCCCATATTTTACTTTGAGTAGCAACTAGCAATAGAAAGTTGGGTGAAAAAAAATAAAAATTTACAGAGTAGTGTAGTTGAGTGGGTTCTTTAATATACACGTACACTTCACAAAATCATTATTACAACTTACAAGTTTGGTTAAAAAATATTTGTCAAATTAAATATTAAAATATATAGAACAAATTAACTTTCCTATTTTACCTTAAAATTAATTATCTTTAAAAATAAACAATTAATATAATTAGATTGAAAAGAATTAAAGGTAAATTAGTACAAGAAATGCTTTCTATTCATTATTTCTTTAAGGTTATATAAAAGAAAAATGTGACGACTAATATGAAACGGTTGAAATATTATTGTAGCTCTAAGATGACTTAGAATTAAGTAGTCAACCAAGTGTGAAAGCTTCCCTTTTCACTGCATTTCAATGTCTATTGTCTAGACAAATTAATTGTATAGAAGATGATGAGTAGGTGAAGGGCAATTAAGGACATTTTATTGAAGAGGGTACTTAGTATAAAAATCAATTTGATAGTCTAGATGTAAATTTGAATCTTTTTTTTTTTCCTTTTTATGTGGCTCTGTAATGACAAGGGATTTGGGGGGGAGGGGGGGGGGGGTTACAAAACAAAATTAATGTTGTGGGACTTTCATGGATCCAAAATAGAAAATAATAGCAAAATAAAGACAAATTGAATATATGTTTCAAGGTAAATTTGATTCTTTATCCTATTACTTTTCCTCATTCTGATATTTTGTAAATCCGTAAAAAGTCTTGTTATTTTAAACTTCTCTTAACTAAAAAGGCCTAACTATTCAAAACTGCAATCGTTTTAATTTTTCAAGATTTTGTCCAACTTGATAAGTTACATTGTTCATTGGTGATTAGATGGTGCCTTATTATCCATTGAAACGAGAGGAAAAAAAAGTGAAGATGATAATAGATCAATAATGAAAAAGAAGCATACATTAAATTTATATTTGGATCAGATTGTAGACGGACAAAGGCACTATAAGTATAATGCTACACCATTTTCTTACCCATCTCGCCGAATCATTTAACCTAAAATAAGATGAAATATTATATAAACATGTGCTTTTTAGTAATCTCTCGAAATTTTTAGTTATAGTAACGAAGATCTCACTATTACGAGAAATTATTATGTCAAATTATTTATCCTTTCGACGATTAGATTGACACACACACACAAAAAAAAAAATTGACAATACCAACAATTATTTATACTTTCAACGATTAGTTAAATCCATTTAATACACACGTACGGTTCATAGAGGCAACACAAGTTCATCTTAAAATAGTTATCAATTTACAATGACAAAATTAATGTTGTGGGACTTTCACGGATCCGAAATAGAAAAGAATAGCAAAATATAGATAAATTGAATATATCTTTCAAGGTAAATTTGAATCTTAACCCTATTTCTTTTCCTGATTCTAATGTTTTGTGAAAACGTAAAAGTTCTTGTTATTTTAATTTTTTCGCAACTAAAAAAGCCTAACTATTCAAAACTACAATAGTTTTAATTTTTCAAGACTTTGTCCAACTTGACAAATTATATTGTTCATTAATTTGTTCATTGGTGATTAGATGGTGCCTTATTGTCCATTGAAAAGAGAGGAAAAAAAGGTGAAGAGACGGTAACATATCATTAATGAAAAATAAGCATACATCAAGTTTATATTGGGATCAGATTGTAGACGGACAAGGACACTATAAGTCTAACCCCACACCATCTTCTTACTCATCTCGCCTAATCATTTAACTTAAAATAAAATGAAAATATTACATAAACATGTGTTTTTTAATAGTCTGTCGAAATTTATAATTATAATAATGAAGATCTCACAATTACGAAAAATTATTTGTCATTTCAATGATTACATTGACACACACACAAAAAGAAGAAATTGACAATACAAAATAATTATTTATCCTTTCAGCGATTAGTTGAGTTCTTTAATATACACGTACTGGAACAAAGATAACACAAGTTCATTTTAAAATAATTGTCAATTTACAATGACAAAATTAATGTTGTGGGACTTTCATGGATCTGAAATAGAAAAGAGTAGCAAAATAAATATAAATTTAATATATCCTTCAAGGTAAATTTGAATCTTTACCCTATTTCTTTTCCTCATTCTAATGTTTTGTGAAAATGTAAAAAATTTCCGTTATTTTATTTTTTTCATAACTAAAAGGCCTAACTATTCAAAACTACAATAGCTTTAATTTTTCAAGACTTTTTCCGACTTGACAAGTTATATTGTTCATTAATTTGTTCGTTGGTAATTTGATGGTGCCTTATTGTCCATTGAAACGAGAGGAAAAAAAGGTGAAGAGACGATAACGTATCATTAAAAAAAAATTAGCATATATCAAGTTTATATTGGGATCAGATTGTAGATGGGTAAAGACACTATAAGCCTAATCCCACGCCATCTTCTTACTCATCTTGCCTAATCATCAAGGCAAATTAATTATATAGTACTCGAGTAGGTGAAGGACGATAACAAGCATTTTAATCATTTTGTCAAAGTCCATGTACTATGCGCCTATCCATTGTTTATTGTTTCAGTCACACTCTTTAGTATTCAATTGCAAACCGACATAATTATTTACTGTGAATAGATTTCTATTTAATTCACTGCAATTTAAGTTAATCTGTTACTTAGACTTATAGCATTGAACAATGTGCATTATCAAAATTGCAGTTCATACAGTTAATTGAATGGTATTGTAGTTTCCTATTTATCGAAATGACATGCATCAATTATATGCATCAAATATAAGTATACAAAAAAATCCATTGAATTATAACTTAATGAAGAATTTTGTGTTAAAATTGCAGTTTTCAATCGAGTATTATTTGAAGCGACAATGTTTAATTTTTTTTGTTAATTTTTACGTTTATTGTGCTTCTAAAACTGATGAAACGCGATTTACATTTCCCAATTTAAGTAGATTTTATTATTTTCTTATTTAGCTAACAATTTTTTTTCTTTAAAATGTATCTAAACACATATGTATCAAGCCAAATATATGTATCAAAATTTTTTAAAAGTGGTATATTAAGTAATTAGAAAAGTTGTGATAAAAAAAAGTAATTAACCCTTAATGTTTGGTATTTATGTAAGTTATCCTTTAATTTTTTATGATTTTATCCAACATGACAAGTTATTTTGTTCATTGGTGATTAAATGGTTCCTTATTATCGATTGAAACACCAGGGAAAAAAGGTGAAGACAATGACATATCATTAATGTAAAAGAAGCATACATTAAGTTTACATTGAGATCAGATTGTAGACGGGCAAAGACACTATGAGCATATGTCATCTTTTTACTCATCTCGCATAATCATTTAACCTAAAATAAGATAAAAATATTATATAAACATGTGTTTTTTAGTGATCTGTCAAAATTTATAGTTATAATAACGAAGATCTCACAATTAAGAGAAATTATATTATGTCAAATTATTTGTCCTTTTAACGATTAGATTGACACACACAAAAAAAAAGAAAATGATAATACCAACAATTATTTATCCTTTCAACGATTAGTTGAGTTCTTTAATATAAAAGTACCGTTTACAGAGACAATACGAGTTCATCTTAAAATAGTTGTCAATTTACAATGACAAAATTAATATTGTGGGACTTTCATGGACCCAAAATAAAAAAGAATAGCAAAATAAAGACAAATTAGATATATGCTTCAAGGTAAATTTGAATCTTTTTATCCTTTTTTCTTTCCTCATTCTAATATTTTGTGAAAACGAAAAAAGTCTTTAAAAGTCTTCGTTATTTTAAACGTCTCTTAACTAAAAGGTCTAACTATTCAAAACTACAATAGTTCTAATTTTTTAAGATTTTGTCCAACTTGAAAAGTTATATTGTTCGTTAATTTGTTCACTAATGATTACATGGTGTCTTATTATCGATTGAAACTAGAGAAAAAAAAGGTGAAGACGATAACATATCGTTAATGAAAAAGAAGCATATATCAAGCTTATATTGGGATCAAATTGTAGATGGGCAAAGACACTATAAGTTTAACCCTACGCCATCTTCTTACTCATCTCGCCTAATCATTTAACCTAAAATAAGATTAAAATATTTTATAAACATGTATTTTTTAGCTACCGATCGAAATTTATAGTTATAATAACGAAGATCTCACAATTATAATAAATTATATTATGTCAAATTATTTGTCCTTTTAATGATTAGATTGACACACACAGAAAAGAAGAAATTGACAATACCAAGGATTATTTTTTCTTTTAACGATTAGTTGAGTTCTTTAATATACACGTATGGTTCACAAAGCCAACACAAGTGCATCTTAAAATAATTATCTATTTACAATGACAAAACTAATTATTTTTTCACAATTAAAATTAATTATTTTAAAAATTAACAGTTAATATTAATTATATAGAAAAGAGTTGAAGGTGAATTAAAAAAATACTTCTTATTCATAATTTTTTAAGGGACGTGTAATGAAAAATGTGACGACTAATATGAAACAAAGAAAATATTATTGTACTTCTACGATGACTTCAAATTAAGTAGTCAATCAAATATTAAAGCTTACCCTTTCACACTTCATTTCAATGTCGATTGTCTAGGCAAATTAATTATATAGTGCTTGAGTAGGTAAAGGACGATCAAAGGCATCTTAGTCATTTATCAAAGTTCACGTACTATTTGCATATACTCTACGCTCAAAAGTTTGGTCATGAATTATTGAAGAGGGTAATATATAAACTAATTTGATACTTCCTCCATTTCTTTTTATTTGTTCTCCTCATTTTTTGTGAGTTAATTTAATTAGTTTTTAAAGAGAATTAGATTAAATTAATTTAATTTTTTAAAAGTAAAATTTACATATTCAAAAACTAAATAAAACGTATTATAAATTATATATTTTTTTAATTTAATTAAAAAATCTATTTTAAAATATTAATTAAAATTTGTATCATTTGATTCTACAAAAACAGGAGGCAATTAAAAAGGAAGGAAGGAAGGAATGAATTACAATTTAGAGTTAAATTTGAATCCTTTTTTTATTTTGGTGGCTCCTTCATGACCAGTGTAGAGTGTAGTAGTATAGCCATTACTTTAATCAGACAAATAGAAAGTTAGATGCAAAAATTAATTTTAGAAGTTTCATCATTATGAGTAATTTATTAATCTTGTTGGATGAAGAATGGCTTATTTTTTTTTTCTAGTCTATTTTTTAAAATTTGATTTTTTTTATAGTATTTTAATTTTAATTTTAATTTTAATTTTAATTTTTCATGTGATATGTTTGAGACCACAAAGTTAAGAGACATTTTGATATATTTGACACAACTTTAATTTAAGATTATAAAATTTATTTTTTTAAACTTCGTGTCAAATCAAAAGAATTTTTTTTTTTGAGACAGAGGAAGTACCTTTATGTAGTGCGTGCTTATTTCCTGAATTAGTATTTTATAAAACCAAACACGTTTTTGCTTATGTCTTCTGTGACGTAACCCCTTACGTCCTGCATTTCCACCAAACCAGTAAGCCTTTAAATGCACTTCACTAGTATTCGATATTTACATCAAATCAATAAATGTAAAATATATGTATTATAATAGAAAAAATTATAGAGCTTAACAAGCATAAACAATTAATTACAATCCGTAGCCTAAAATAACTATACTCCTCTTCTAGCTACTCTCCTTCTATCTTCACTATCTCACTTGCCTCCCCCCTCCACACTCTCTCTCTGCCTCTTTCCACTCTTTTTTTGTATCTGCTCAACTGAAGCATGATACATTTGTATCTACTCAATATATATTAGGCATTTTGTATTATGTTTCAGGCATTTGTATTTTTGTTTAATTTCAATATATTAGATATTTTATATTTTGTTTCAATATATATTACATTTATGTGTTTGATACGAATTATATTCGTTGATACAAATTGAACCATCAAAATACAAATGATACATTTGTATTTGTATCAAACTATACAAATGATATGCTTTTTGGTGCATGTAATAAGTCACTTTATTTATATTTTATATCAAATACATTCAGTCGCTGTTAAGTCCTTAGTTTGATGATTGACAAATTCATAGTCTGAGACCTGTTTTCTGAAGTTTTTGTTGTGATGAAAAAGGATTCTACGCATTAGGGAACAGGTTGGGCACACCTGTTGCTGCCGCTGTCACATTCAACAGTCCAACTGACACAAGGTACAAAAGTTGGTGAAAAGCTTCCTGCCACCTTTTTATCTCAACCAATGAGATTACTTCTAGATTTTCTTGTGTCAAAATATATAATTCTCATCTTCCTCAATAAAAAACTAACACTTCTAAATACTTACAATTAATTATCTTTCTGAACTATTGCAGTACTACATCAAAGGTTGGAATTGTAACAGGGAACCTGTTGTTCACAGAGTTGTATCTTTGTGTCCTTGTTATAGTTGAGTCTTTGTAATATTGTTCTTAAATGATTATCTATAGTAGCTTATGATTGTTGTAGGTGTTGTGGTGTAACCATCTTTGTTGTAATCATCTAGAGTTAGGTGATTGTTCAAGCTAGAGTTAGCTTGAGAAGTCCAGTTAGAGTTAATTGGAGAACATATCAGTAGAGGTACTGCTGGAAATTACTTGTAATAGAGTTATTACTAGGAAGGTGAGGATTAAAGTTTGATATAGTGGAGCTTTAGAAATCCTAGATGCAGGTCATGGTTTTTCTCCCTTTAGCAAGAGGTTTTCACGTAAAACTCTTGTGTCTTTCCATTTATCTTTCCACATATTTTTTCTACTTGTACTCTAGTTTTTCTGCTTGCTGTGATTATCTGGGAACTATTCCCTGAGTCGAGGAGCAACCCACCACAACTCTATATTTGGTATCAGAGAAGGACTTCCTTATAAAGGCTAACACCTTGGAAGGATCCTGAGCAGAAAAATGGTAGCTCCTCCAAGTTTAGAAGAAGGCCAGTCTACCACCAGACCCCTAAGGTTTAATGGTGAATATTATGGGTGGTGAAAGACAAGGATGCATGTACCATGACCCGAACTAGGGCCTGTCCATGACGGGTATCTCAAGTCCACTGTGGACCGAAGACCACCCACTATACCTAACCACACAATCACAATATCCCCAATATCGGATGAGTTCCGAACATATAACAAGGATGATAAAGATAAAACTCAAAGACATGGATAATATGTCCAGACCATCAACCAATACTAACAACCAACATCCAAGTCCACAGTAATCCAACGACTCATAACGAGTCCTTATGGATCATAGTGAGCCACTCGTTCTTAGAGAAGAACTCAACAACATACTTACTGATTTGGTTACGATTTGGGTCCCTACAACTCGTCAAGACTCCATATGACTTATAACGAGAGTCATAGTATGGACAGTGATGATAAAATTTTAGAAAATTTTCAAGGTCAACACTTGAGGTGTTTCTGCATGACTTCATCATGGTTGAAGATTGTGAACTTTGGGATGTCATAGATGATGGTTCTTTCATTCCCACCAGATCAGTTAAAGTTGCTGATGTGACTATACATGTTCCTAAAACCAAGAAGGAGTTTGATGATACTGATAGAAAGATAATAGAAAAAAATTACAAGGCCAAGAATATTCTTGTATGTGGTATTGGTCGTGATAAGTACAATAGGATCTTTGCTTGTCAAATTGCCAAGAAAATCTAGGACTGTCTACAGACAGCCCATGAAGGAACTACTTAGGTTAAACAGTCTGAGATGGACATGTTGACTAATCAGTATGAGACATTCACCATTTAGGAAGACGAATCTATTCAAGAGTTGCACACAAGGTTCACTGCAATAACCAACAAGTTCTACTATCTTGGAGAAGTCATTCGAACTCACAAGTAGGTTAGAAAATTTTTGAGCATATTGCCCAATAAGTGGGAAATCAAAGTAGATATCATTATCGAATCCAGGTATTTAAACAAGATGGCCATGGATGAGATCATAGGTAATCTTAAAACCTATGAGATGCTGAAAATATTTGGGAAGCTAAAGGTTGAGTCCATTCTCAAGGCTACAAAAGAAACTACCAGCACTGAAGAAGAAGGGGACAACCTACATATTCGAGAGGGTTCTCAAAGTCCTACGAAAGTCAGGGGCTCTATTAAAGGGAAGAGATGCTAGAAGGAGCTCTAAGGAAGGAAAAAAAGATGACACTATTCACAAATGTGGCAAGCTTGGACACTACATCAAGGATTTCCCTATGCAACAGATGGAATACAAGAAATATGCTGGGTAAGCTGCTAATAAAGAAAAACGGAAGGGTCAGGTTCAGGAAAGGTTCAACAAGAAATATGAAGACGACAAGATTGTGAGTCAAGTACTGGTAGCATGCTGGGGTGACTCCTCTAGTGACTCAGATGATCCAGAATAGGTAAATGATGCTTTTATGATGGTAATTAAATACAAAGCCTAAGTATTTGATTCATTTTTACACTAATAGATAACAGTGATAGTGAGGGTGATAATCTTATCACTCTCCTTGACATAAAAAACAAATTGAAGGATTATTCTCTGAGTAAGCTGAGATCTCATGCATCTGTGTTGATTGATTCTCTAATTAATATGGATAAAGACAAAGAAAATCTAAATAAGGCTATGGAAAAATGTGAGGAAGAAGTAGTTGAAATGAGTGATCAAGTGGTTGAGCTTACAAATAAGAAGGAAAGATTAACGAAAAAATTGGCTACTTATGATGAAGAGATAATGGAACTGAGTGTGCAAGTGGCTGAGCAACAAGTCACTTGTAAGATCCGTACTGATGAAAATAATCAACTGAATAATATTGTAGATGAGGTCTTAAAGTAGGATCTCAAGGGGAGGGGTGAATGAAGAAAAATTCAGTTTCAGTTGTAAGAAGAGCTGAGAAATCTCAAGGCTGATCTGATCACCTCAATTAATAGAAATTCTATTCTTGAGTAGGAACTGACTAAGAAAAGGACTGAACTTGAGAAATCTCTCAAATGGACAGTATTTTTAGAAACCATAACTAATCCTGACAACCAAAAAGACAAATTTAGTTCCTCAGTCAGACTTGCAAAGAGCAAGAATGTTATCTCATGTACTCATTATGGATAGATGGCCACTCTAGAGAAAAGTTCTCTTTTAAGAATACAACCATGAAGGTTAAGAGAAGCTCCACAATACTCAAAAGGAGGGAGCGGAGACTATCAAAATGGACAAGGAAAAAACTAATTACTCTCTGTCACCTTTTGGGAACATAGACTCAAATGGGTTCCCAAAGCTGACAAATTAGTAATGATACAGGGAGAAACAAGAGGGAGAAACAACCACAAGTTGATCATAATGGTTTATTAGATAAAATAAGTAAAAAATTGAAGAGTGCCTCTTGCTGTCCTTGGTGGAGACATGTCTCCTTAATAATGGAATCAAAGAAAAGAAGATTGATTAATGTTGATGATGTTGTGATTAAATTCAAACGGATCTATTTCAAGTTTTAAAAGAGAAACCTTGGCACTTCCCTGGTAAATAAGATTAGGGAACTGGTTGGTGTTAACGCCTAAGCTACATCTTAATCTGAAGATTATGGGGTTGTAGTCAAATATAATAACCCAACTAAAGTTGGGGTCAAATCCCAAGGGAATTCGTAGAATTGTGGCTCTCAAATGCTATAATTAATGGGCAAAACTGGAAAAATAAATGGGGGGGGGGATTTGAGTAGCAATATCAAACAAGTCGCTAATATCAACTTTGGTTGTAATCAGTCGTCGGTGAACACTAGGATTGTGTTCATCCTCTATAGGCTTATCGTGATTTATAGAACCAACTCGATACCTTGCATGTAAAATTTGATAAGTTCTGTACTACCAACCGCCTTTTGGACTAGCTAACAAATTTCACCCTTTATCTTTTGAGTCTCGGGATGTCTCCTTACTAACCTTTATCTTAGATCTTAGTTAACTATTACCATTTTGAGTCTCTAGTTATTAGATGAAAACTAACCATCATACTTAGATAATCCCTAGTAGCATAAATCAATAATTAAACTTTAAATTACTGTTGTAATTATATTTTTCTAGTCACTACTCTTTCGGAGTAAGTAGCAATAATCTAGGTGGGATCCTACGTTTACAACCGCTAAGATATCTATTCAAGTGAAGATAATACAATACATGCATGGGTATCGGTTCAAAACAACATAGCACTTTCCCTAATTCGTCAATCTGTGTCACAACCCAAAAATGAGGGTCATGATGGCACTTGTCGCGGCATACCTAAACAAGTAAGCTTATCACCCAAACTGATACAAGAAGGAAAAAGGAAAGGACAGAAATGCTCAATGTAAGGCTTCTAGAACGAAGTCGAACCATATAAGTAATCATAACAATGCGGAAAAAACTTATCCAAAATACAAATCATGCCCAAAACCAAGTGTCAATAGTGTAAAAGCTACTAATACAATCTAGGAGTCAAATATATCAGAAAAATAACCACAAAGGAATAATATTTGTCTCCAAATAGTAACAAAGACATAACTATTATAGAAAGACAGAGGTGAATTCCAGACGCATGAATGTCCAACCGCTACCTTGGAAGCTCCAACAACTGCCTGAGTCAAGCAAGTTGAGGCGCACTCGAGCTAGGACCTTCTCCAAAAGGGCGTAATATGCATGAGTATGGTCCACTTGTACTCAGTAGGTATCATAGGCCGATCAACCAAAGTAGTAAATAAAGCAAACAAAATATACACTAAGGAAATGTCACCTGCAATGAAGAAATGTCCCACAACGGCAGTCCACACAGCTTGCACTAACAGTTCTAATCTATCACATATATTGCAACATCACAACCAGATAGAACATAAATATGCATTATATCACATATAAGTAGAACAAAGGGGAATATGCATATATAAGATCATCAAATACAAGTAAAAAAAGATAAGAAAATTACATAAAAGGCAAGTCAATACGGCAATACAACACAATATAAACACAATAAAGTAAGTGCGGTGTATATAATGATGATAATGATGATGATGATGCCCAAAGTCATCGCACAACCCCCGGGATCATTGCACAATCTTCGTATACACCTATGGAGGCAATCCTCCCAACGCAGGACCCATTGGGGGTTCATCAACCCATATACAATCCACATATATCATATCTTGTTTTCGACACATGCGTCAAAAAGGTGTTATCAGGTGTTGCCACTATTTCACAGATGTTGTTACTGTGGTACCAATGTTTCATGAATGAGTATGATATGAAGATGTAATTCTCACAACCAATCAAAATGAGTATTTCCACAACTAACCATATGATATATTTCTACAACCAACCACATGATATATCTCCATAACCACGTGAGCCAATATCCACTTATTATCTCTATTTTATTCATGAATTTTCACATGTCTCATATACTAATAAAGTATGAATATAATCACAATACACCAATTGTACCACATTAGGTATCTTAAATAATACAATTATTCACATGTATTCAAGGCTATCAATATCACATAGGACCCCAAACGGTACACATATCACATAATATTTCAATTTCGACAATTATATCACATATAGGCCCCATACAGGCACAACATATAGATAGCCATTTTTCATGATTAGTTCCCACCCTTAACATGCATTTTGTATCATCATTTACTATCCAGCTTAGTCTGAAAGAGTTAAGCCATAACCTACCTCAAAAGTCAAAATCGGTCCGGTACACTTTGAACCCACGACCTTAATTTTCATGAACAATCCTGAACTCCGCTAAAAATATCAAATATGGAATCTACGCGTCAAAATAAAACTAACGACACCCATATTGACTTTTTGTGATTTGGGGTCAAAACGAACTCCCCGGAATGGGTTTTTGAAAAAGAAGGGCAAAACTGAAACTTTACTTCAAAACATGTTTCCCATATTTTTAGGAATCTACAGCTGAAACCCAAGTTAAATCGGGTAAAAACTGAGATTTAAATTGAAGAAAAACCATTTTTAAGCTTTATCGAG
Source organism: Capsicum pubescens (assembly GCA_030864215.1). Taxonomy (NCBI): domain Eukaryota; kingdom Viridiplantae; phylum Streptophyta; class Magnoliopsida; order Solanales; family Solanaceae; genus Capsicum; species Capsicum pubescens. Next base: position 45,844,206 of record CM061542.1, on the reverse strand, counting down.
TAAAATCTTTGAGATTCGGGTTAAAATCAAGAATCAGAGTTGTTTTGAAAGTTAAATTGATGAAAAACTAGTAATTATAAGATAAAAATACTATTCAAGTGAAAAGGAGTAAAATAATCAAGCCTTATCATTTTTGGGGTTTTGACAAATTAATCAATAAATTACTAAGAAAAGGGTGAATTCTTACCTTAAATCAATAATAAAACTAAGAAATAGATGTTAATCTAGCTTCCCAAGCTCCCACAAACTTTACTTTTAAGCTCTCACACTACTTAAGCGTTTAACTCCCAAGAGGCAAGATGAAAAATGAGCAAAAATGGGGCCAAAACTACTATATATATTGCAGAAAATCTGCACAAAAGCTGTTTTTTTAAAGTTCAATCCAGACTTCGACGGGGTGCCCGAAATTTGGTTGGAGTCTGATATATACAAACGAACTATGCAATCATACTAAATTCAAAGTTCCAAACGCGTTGACAAAGTTGAATTTTTGGAAAATTGTTGTTTTCATAAAGTTGATTCCCGAAATCCAAAATCACAATTTTCCAAATCGAGGGTCAAAATGAGATTTAAAAGCCGTAAAATTACACCAAATATGTTACCATCCTAAAATCGATATTCCGAATCTGCTGGCGAAGTTATATTTTTCATCCGAGGTCGTTTAGATCAAATGTGGGTCCCACACCCATATGTCCTATTTTCCAACTTTCCGATCAATAGGTCGAAATGAGCTCGAGTGCACCGGAACCCGAACCAAAGGTCTACTTAGCCTAAAATTGATATTTTGGAGCTGCTGGTGCAGTCTTTTCAGTCATTCATTGCATGGATCAAAAGATATCTACATAAGTCTAAAATAAGGCTCTCGAAGCCATCAAAAACCTCAATATCACATAAATGGTACCAAAATGCATAAAAAATCATGCCAATCATCCCCACACTCCAGAAATACCATAATACAACTACGGGGAGGGGTAAATAGTCAAATCACACAAAATCACAAATTTCACATAGATCATCAAATTTTTAAATTGTTACACCACCCACCACTAAAAATCTACTTCATCCTCAAATTAAGGCAAATAAATACCTGAATCAATGAAGAGTTGAGGATAAGAACTACACATATCAGACTCAACCTCCCAAGTAGCATCATCTACAGGTCGATGTCGTCACTGAATCTTAACCACAGGAATAACTATAGAGCTCAACCGTCTAATATCCCTAGCCAAAATGGAGAACAACTCCTCAATAAAGGACAACCGCTCATCTAACTGAACCGACTCCTAATGAATGACATGAGACTCATTAGGAATATAGTGACGATGCATAAAAACATGAAAAATTAGATGAACAACCGATAGATTAGGGGGAAAATCCAACTCATAAGCCACACCACTAACAGTCCAAAGAATCTCAAATGGACCAATATACCTGGGGCTAAGATTGGCTCTCTTCCCAAACCTCATCACCCCCTTAATGGGTGATGTTGACACCCAATTTTGACTCATCCTTTTTCCCTTAACTACTTTTTTCGATGCTCCTCGACCCTAAATATTTTTTTTAAAAATTAAATAAAAAATAAGATCGTATTTTTGTTTCTATTTCTACAAGTTTTAAAAAAAATAGAATTTATTTTCATTTATAAAATTATCTTAATTGAATATAATTAAATATTTTTGACATCAAAATCGCAAAATATATATCTTTTGATAGTCGCATCCACATTCTTTCTAACTGTATTTTCGGGGGAGTATTGTGACCTTATATGTATATTTTTTTTTACTACATAAAATATATCTTTTACAAGATGTACATATATTTTTATTTTTTATGTATTTTATTATATTCTTATTTTCACACACACACACACATATATATATATATATTTTGTTAACATAAAAGTCGCAAAATATTAAGTCGGATGTTTGAACAAATTATGTCTGCAATTTATATACGTTAAACTAAAATAATTTTAAATAATTTTTAGGATATCAGGAAGCATCAGTGAATTTAATTTAATAATAATAAAAAAGAGTATTCGGGCTAGCAATAGTCTAATTTCATTTTTATTTCATTCGAGCCCAACTCTCATTTTATAAATTTCAATCAAGAGCCTGAAATTAACCCAAAACTCAGTACAATTTCTATGTCCGCTTCATCACTTCGCCTTAACAGCTATGATTTAATCTGGTTCGTTGATTTATTTTGAATTCGAGAGATCCTGAAATTTTCAGTTATTTTTATATATGTAGATATATAATTTATTTTTAATTTATTAAACTGTCTCTTATTTATGCATTTATTTTTCTCTTTTTTCAGTCTCTTTAAATTAAATTCGAACCGTCCGACCGGATCGAAAAAAGTCATTTTAAAACCAACCTTTCGCATATTTATCCGTATATGCATACATTTTTATTTTTCCTATTTTGTTGCTGTTATTATTTTTGAGGGTAATCTCTTCAAAATCGTCCGATCAAAAGATCGGACGAATCAAAACCAGTCTAAAAACACCCGACTAGCACAAATTAATCTAGTCCGCTAATTTCTCTTTCTAATCGAGGGTCCCAAATTTTCAAACGTTTATATATATATATAAATACTCTAATTTACTTTTTTATATATTTTTGAAATTAGAACTGTTCCGATCAAAATCGAACGCATAAAAAATTAATCGATTTTAAATATATTTCTTCGTATATTTATCTATATATATACACATATATAAATATTTGTATTGTTATTATTTTGAGGTGATATTTTAGGACCGTCCGATTAAAAATCAGACGAACTAAAATTGGTCAAGATTTTAGAGATCAGAGCATTAATTGCACAGCTCCCACGCGTCTGCTTTTGGTAGAATATGCGTAACTCTCTCCCCAAATAATATTGACAAGTCTCCATCATCTCTTTTCCAAAAACAACGACAACAATGGCCTCCTTTCTCCTCTTTTCTCTTTCCTTTCTATCCACCATACTCAAATAAAAAACCTAGATCTACCGCGTCACCACCATAGCTGCACCTCCTCTGCTAAGATTCTCCCATTTTTAACCATCCAAGCTCTTGAATTCCTGAGAATCAGAGGAAAAAGACCCAATTCGATGTTTGATGTCAATTCCGCTATTAATGGCCTGGAAAAAGAAGAGATTTGTTGCAGAATTTAGTATCAATTTTCAAACCAAGCCTTCTTCTCGTCACTCTTGCTTAAATAAAGTTTCAAATCTGGACTTTCAAGTCCGGATTTAACCTATAAATATGGGTATTCTTCACCCATTGGAGGGGGAGGGGAACAAGAGCGAAAAAAGAGTGAAAAAAAGGAGGAGGAAAAAGATCTGAGAAAAGAAAGGTTGAAGATCTGAGAGAAAGAAGGTGGAAAATTGGAGAGAATTGTCTCTTAAATTAATGTTATGTCTTGACGAGGTTGCGCATAAATGAAAGTACGAAACTATGTTAAGTCTATTATGCAAATACCTCTTTGTTGCTCATTAAAGTTTATGTTGGCATTGCCCTTTAGCCCTAAAATCAGTTTCAATGAAAGGGTATGTTAACGCTGAGTTTCTTTCGCATCTAAAATTCATGAATATGTGTATTGACTATTCCGTTTGGATGCGATTTCCCATATCCGTAAAGCTAGTATATATATATATATACATATATATATATATACACGGAGAGAGAGAAAATTTACTATTTCTCTTGGTATGTACTTGTCTTGACGGAATGTCTAAAACCTTGATCTTCTACTTTTGTTATGTTTCAAACAATATGGGGTTGCCACGAGCACCCAAGATTTTCGTTTTACTTCGTTTATAAGCCTTTGATTTGTTTGGTCACCGTATAAGGTTAGAAAGTTTATCACTATAGAGATGCGATGTATCCCTTGAACACATCATCTTAAACTTAGGGAGAACCCTCACATATGGGTGAAATGTTAAAGTTTGGTTTTAAAGTAGCTCACTACTATGTTCCCTTTCGATTTTGATGATTCTCTTAACGAATTCTTGTCATTCTCGTTTCTCGCCATTTCCTGGCATCGAGCTTAACATATTTTAAGAGTGAAAGGGGTTGCTCTTCCTCACTATCCCTACGTTGACCTTTCTTTGCAAGAGTATTTTCTTTTAAACCATCATTATCTAATCGTGAGTTTTCTTTAATTGTTATGTTATACATGGTCTTTTTTACAAACTAGATGTTTGCTGCATGCCATGTCTCGTTAAAATAGTTCTCCAGTAATCTAGAATTGCCACTGCATGTATTATGTTTAAAAGTAAAAGAAGTTTTACATTCATTTGTGCTCAGGTTAGCGTAGTAAAGTCGCATTCCACTGCAAACATTGGATAAAGTTCATTTAATGTCATGTAATTTTTATCGGCGCGAGCATAGCTTTGCCGAAATCGTTCAATTTTAACATTTGGGGGACTGTATTTTGTTTCCTGGCGCTCTTGATTATTAAACATATTTAAATTAACTTTGCTTGTGGATCTGAAGATGTTTATCTCTATCAAGTTTAGATGAAGTTTACCAAACTATTTTGGGTCATTTGTCTCAAGACATAATTGTCAGTACTCGATTGTTAGTGTAGCTTAGTCTTTTACTTAACTCTTTCCATAAAATGTACTCTTGATTTCCATGATTCTCCAGTTGCTAGGACACATTATTTCATCATTTTCAATTTGTTACTAATCTTTATCTTTTTTTTCTTTTACATGTGAACTCGAGAGTTGGGAGTCCCACAACGGGACTCATTTCGACCCAAGTATCGGATTAATTGCAACTAGGACCACAAAGCCTCGGAGTCCCGCCAATTAGGAGCCTAAGCTCCTAAATAGAATCTAACATCTCTTATCGCATTTAAATTCAATTTTATTTGTCTTGTTTCCCTTTTTTCTAACTTTCATTGTTGATTATGTTTAGTATAAGCTTGTTCGTTTGTTAAATATATATTCCTTGTCAATTTATGTAGTTTTAACGCTCTTATTTTTCATAAACATCACGTTTATTAGATGAAATATATCTTGTCACGTTCGGCTAATGCTTTTAAAATTTTACCACTAATATTCTAAAATAAAGTTAGCACAGTAATCTCTATATTGTTCTCAATAAATATTATAACAAAAGGATAAGAATTTCAAAACTGATTAAATAGGAAAGAAAATCATTAAAAAATTTAGATTTTTTGAAAAGAAAAGCTTGTTCGTTAATTTACTCCGACAAGTTAATAATTCTAACACTTTTAATATTTGCTTGAATTTTTTTTTCCTTTTTCAGCTTTCGGAAAAACTAAACTGTGAGGTATATTTATATATGTGCACAATATACATGGTATTTTGTATCATCATCATTTATCCTAAAGTTTTAGTACTAACTCCTTTTTTTAATCATATATCCATATTCCGTTGCTAAGTTTATTTATTTTCTTACCATTATTTTAAATTTTGCAAAAATAGATAAATAAATAAATAAATAAATATATAGATAAATAAATTTCACCATGTCTTTATATGTTAATCTATTTTAATCAAGAATTAGTGTACGTTGATGCCACATATACTTTCACTTCGCAATAAATACACCCATGTATATTTGCTCCCGAACACAAATTATTTCTCACATTTTAGGCATGCATAATTATATTTATAAGGAAATAAATTCTCACATGACATTAAAATTACGATTATTTTTCTTAGTTATTAATTCACCAATATATTTGCCCTTATGTATTATTAAACTTTTTCACAAAAAATAAGTCACTGAATTCTATAAAATGCGATATCGGGTTCTTGCCCGCTCATTTCATATCTTAAAAATTGCATACATATTTTATAATAAACTATATTCTTGCATATTGTGGTTGTGTATTCATATATACCTCGAATTTTCTTTTTTTCAAGACAATAAATTTTTCATCATCACCGTTTTAGCAAATAACGAAATAAATATTTTTCAAAATATTTTTCTAAACTAAGCGTAAGGACTATCTTTGAATAGGTTCTGAGGGGTGCCTAATACCTTCCCCTCTAGTAACCAAAATCTTTACTCAGAATCTCAAAATGTTTTCGATAGACTAAAATAGATTTTTATAATAAAAAATAGTTTTTCCTAATTTTCCTAAAAAGTTAGGTGGCGACTCTAAAAATAAATTTTCAAAACCCAAGAGTCACTAAACGCCACCATACGTCGCGTGTTGTTTCGACCGGTTCGAAATAGGGCTCGACAAAATGGCGACTTTGTTGGGAAACTTTAAACTTCGGTTTTAACCTTAACATGCTTAGTTTTGAATTTTGTGCTTTATTGTGTTATTTGCTTGCTCATTTTTTATATCATGCTTTCTGTGAAAGGACGCAAGACAAATCCAAACTTGCGTTCCTTATTTGTTTGTATAACACTGCTTGTTATCGCTTCATCACTTGCATTATTCCTATCGAGTCTTGGTCGTACACAATTCACACACTGAAAATGCGAGGGGTGTACCTGCAATCCTCCAAAACCTCTTTGGATTCCTTAATTTCAGAGTTGGTGCAATTAGGTTAGTGCGTCTTCTCACAAATATTCAGTCCCACTCTCGAAATTTTTAGGAAAAAGCAAAAAATCTTTCTCTAGAAATAGGTCATGTTGCATAAACCTTAGACGGAACGGTCCAAGGCATCATTCCCACAGTTAGGAAACCACCCTTCATGTCAACGGGTTCTTTATGAACCCAACGATGCTATATGTGTGAAATGATTAATTGATCCAAACATTAAGAACGTAATAAATTCAGGACATTGAACTTACCATACCCTTTTCTTTGCACAGATGGAAATCAACCAAAACCTCGCCAACATCCACATGCTGACTGACATTCTCCATATCCTAAAACACTGGTGGAGAAACATCCGAGTGGCGCATGGAGAAGAGGTGTTTGCACATTTGGGATCTTTGACGGACCTAATGGAGATAAGGGCAGATAAGCTACTGATTTGATTCCTAGTCGAGTTCTGGGACCCGACTACAGTTACTTTTAGATTCACAGACTTTGAAATCACGCCTACCTTAGAGGAGAACAGCCAAATGGCTAATTTTTCATTGATAGGGCGGGTACCTTTGGCCCCTCGTACTACTGCAGGTAGCCGTTTTCTTCGCGATATAGGATTGAGAGTTGGCGCAGGCTTGAGAATGGTTGAAGCAGGATGGGTAAGCTTGGGTTATCTCTTCGAGAGGTTCGATAGAAGAGAAAGTTATAACCATTTTTGAGAGGATTTTTTCTTTACCAAAATCGACTGGGAGAGACACAGAGCCATTATTTTTATGGTGATTTTTCTCGGTATTATGGTGTTCCCAATGAGACGGAACCAGATCAGCATTCACCTACTCCCCATGGTCATATTCATGTGTAGGGGACCAATCAGAACCACGATCATCCCAATGATTCTAGTGAAAGTCTTTTTGTCTTTGTCCGCATGCTCAAGGGGGAACGATTTTTTCAGAGGCTGCAGCCTAATGCTCCAAGTTTGGGCATTAGAACACTTTTATCGCAGGGGCGGTATCGGAAAGACTGGCCTTAATCAGATTCGTAGCCACAAACTTAGGGTGGCCATGTGGGAGATGCCAGGTAATGAGGAGAAATGACGCTCCTTCCTAATCCATCTCACCGGTAACCTCATCCAGTGGAGGCTACCATGGGTTAGTGGCCGAGTAATGCTAAGAAGGCATTACACTTATTTTTTTGAATTGATTAGGTTGGAGGGAATCCAGCCATATGCACCTTTGAGAGTTCTATGACAATTCGACATGATTCAGAATGTACCCTTATGGTCAAACATGGCATTGTCGGAGATTGATTATGAAGGAAGAATCCCCATAGAGAGTCTTGGTAACCTAATCAATGGATGGGGGACAGATCATCAGCTTAGGTATGTGCGTTGACCCCTACTGCACTCCCGAGTACTACACGTGGTACAAATTGGAAGGCATTCTGGCCAGACCGAGTTATGAGGCATTTCAAGGACTCGCAGACATTCATAGAGTAGACCAGATTTGAGAGCAGCGGCTTCATCTTAGTCCTATAACCACAGCCATGTACGAGCAGGTGATTCTGGGATCGGTGGATCACCTCATCCCTACTGTGGACGATGAACCCGAGGATGAGATGGAAGAGGATTCTGAGGAGGACCCAGAGGAAGATCCCAAGAAGATGAAGGAAGATCTTGAGGAGGACCCAGAGGAAGACCCCGAGGAAGATCCAGAGGAAGATCCGAAGGAGGACCCGATGGAAGAGCAGGAAGGGGAACTGACAGAGGATATGGAGGAAGACCCTGAAGAAGAAGAGTATGGACCGATAAATTTCAGTGGCGGAGCATATGAAGACCACCAAGGACAACAGTCTGACGGGTCCCCAAAGCATCACCCAGGGCCCTATTATGACCTCAACGACGACGATGATGATCCCCCAACTGGCCTTAGGACCCATCTTCTGTCTCTAATTCCTAAAGGGTCTTGCATGACCTATTTGTTCTTCTCCTTTTCATTTCTCTTTTCCCTAAAAGGGTCTTTCATGACCTCTATTGATACCTACCATGATGTAATCTTTAGTTTGAGACTTTTCTCTTTGTAACCCGTGGCTTCGCACTTAGCCCTTTTTCATTAATCAAATACCTTTGTCTTGAATTTAATTACATTTTAAAACTTTGTATTAATTAATCATACTTGCATCGTAGGCCCACCTCTGGAAAAAAGAGGCTCTATATTAGGACGCATTTGGATGTAGCCAACTTGATGTATATATGTGTTACTTACTTGTTACATTTTCATTATTGCCCAAATTAACATAGTTTCCTTTTTTTTTCTTTCTATCTTTCCTTTTGCTTATTAATTCCCCAACAAAAGAAAAAGAAAAGTTGATTTGTGTCAACTGGAAAACTGGCAGAATCCCAATACAACCTTCGATTGAAAGACAAAATGATTAATAGAGACAAGGCCATGATGGTCCCAGTGGATGACACCAAGAGTTCTCAAAGGCTATCGGATACTCAGAACGATGATCAAATGGCCAATATGGCATAGGAAATTGAGGCCTTAAAAGAAGAACTCCGTCAAAAGCGGGATCTAACCAAGCTTACAATAGCTAGCTTTCCCACTCAGCCGCAGGCTCCAAGTATTGAATTACCTCCAGGCGCATCCGCTAACCAAGCAAGTATACCACACGCTCAAGCACCGCCTACTTTCCAACCCACTTCCGGAATAACGCCTGGTTATCCATTTTTTACTCACAACTTCACTATTCCGATCCATCCAGAGATACAACACATACCCAAGGCACATGTCACTTGTGAGATACCTGTGCCACGTGTATATGCTATCAAAGCTCCTGCTTTCGCAACATCTGCGACTCTTAAGGTTCCGTATGAGGTTGATCGGTATGAAAGATTAGGAAAGGATGTCTAATCAAGTAAAGAAGGTTTGATAGTAGCCCAGCTTGAGAATCTAAAGAGAGCATTCAAAAATATGCAAGTCACCAGAGGGACTGAAAGTCTGGACTACGACGACTTATGCATTCATCAAGACATCGACTTGCCAGTGGGATATAAACCACCAAAGTTTGATGTATTTGACAGAACGGGTGACCCGCATGCACACCTGAGGGCTTACTGTAACAAGTTGGTTGGGGTAGGAAGGAATGAGAAGTTGAGAATGAAGCTGTTCATTCGGAGTTTTTCGGGAGAAGCTTTGACTTGGTACACCTGACAAGACCCACGTAAGTGGCGTGACTGGCGGGAAATGGCTGAGGATTTCATGAGTCGCTTTAGATTCAACACTGAGATTTCCCCAGACAGGTTTTCATTGGCTAACATACAGAAGCCGTCCGAATCATTTCAAGAATATGCATGGCGTTGGAGGACCGAGGATGAAAGAATCTAGCCTCTACTGGATTAAAGTGAGCTCTCCAAATATTTTATCCGAGCACAAGAGGGTGTTTACTTTGATATGATGATGTCGATGATGGGCCAAAAGTTTGAAGAATTGGTCAAAATAGGAGATTTCATAGAAGAAAGGATCAAGTCGGGGAAAATCCAATCTATGGCTGCATTGCAAGCTGTGAGTAAGGCCATGCAGACTGGTTCCATTAATGGTAACAAAAAAAAGAGGAAAGACGTCTAAGCCGTCACACCATACTACCGACCTGAAAATTCTTCCCACCATTACCCTAACAATCCCCAAATTATTGCTCACGTCCCTGTATACAATACTCAACCGTATTATAATCCACCTCAATCTCCAGCATACCAGAATCCACCAAGACCATATGCCCCTGTCCAAGCTCCATCTCACCAAAATAGAACAGCCTATGCACCCAGACCACGTTCAAACTTTGAAACCAAAAATACCCGCACCTACACACCGATTGTAGAACCTTTAGGCCATGTTTGAAAGGTTGAGGGTTGCTGGTTTGTTGCATCCAATTGAGAGAAAGGCCCCTGATCCAACGTCTCAAAACTTTGACGGTAGCAAGCAGTGTGCCTATCACTCAGGAGTCCAGGGGCATGACACAGAAGACTGTTACAGCTTAAAGAATCAAATTGAGTCTCTGATAAAAAGGGGTATCATCAAATGCACCACCACAACTCCCAATGTGAATAATAACCCCTTGCCAAACCATGGAAATCGGGAAGTCAATATGATTACTCTAGACGAGGAGTATGATTTGGAAGAAACTATTATGCCTACATGGAGCGCAGAGGAGATCGCCACTGCATCCCCATCACTGCCATTTATCACAGTTTAGTTGAGGGAGCCTATAACTGTTCAGACCTACCTACCAGGAGTCGTAGTGACCAATTTAACCACTGGGAGGATCGACCATGACAATATAGCAGTCCCGTGGGACTATCGAGCTGAAACCAAGGGAAAAATGATAGACTCTGCTGCGGCTCAAGGGCTGACCAGGTCGGGAAGGTGTTATGCACCAAAGGAACCAAATCGTGGGGTTCTCGAGAAAGATCAAAACCCGAGGAGAAATATCACAGATGCTGAAGCTATAGAATTTTGGAAGAAGATGCAGCCCAAGGACTATTCAGTCGAGGATCAGCTCAAGAAGACACCGGCCCACATATCGGTCATGTCCTTGCTTATGAGTTCTGAAGCCCATAGAAATTCTTTGATGGAAGTGTTATCTGGGATTAGCATTCAAAAGGAGACAACTAGCTAGACTTTGGCCGCAATAATCGGGCGAGTGGTAGAGGCAAATAAGGTTTCTTTCCATGATGATGAGTTACCGTCAGAAGGGGCTGCATACAACAAAGCGCTCCATATTGCGGTCAGATATCATGACAAGATTGTGAATAGGGTCTTGATCGATGGTGGTTCAGGTTGCAATATCTGTCCATTCTCCACTTTGAGGGATTTGGGTGTGAATATAGAAGATATAAGGGAGAGTCGGGTGAAGGTTAGAGCCTTTGATGGGTCGCAAAGGAGTGTCATCGGGGAAATTTACTTAACACTGTAGATAGGACCTGCAGAATTTCCTATCCTATTTTAGGTCATGGATGTGTCATCTTGCTACAACCTGTTACTGGGGAGGCTATGGGTCCATATGGAAAGAGCCTTTCCTTCCACTCTCCATCAGTGCGTGAAGTTTGAATGGGGTCGCACAAAAGTTACTGTCCATAGAGAACTCAGTCATCCTATTTATTCTGTCAATTTAGTCCCAGTCACTAAGGAGTTAGATGGAGCCACTTTCCATACTCTGGAGATCATGCAAGCAGCAAAGATCAATGAGGAAGTAATGCCAACAGAAGAAAAAATGTCGAATGCTGAAAAGATGGTTGCGTCAGAGATGTTGAAATATCGGTATCATCCCAAGACAGGACTAGGACCCAGAGATGATGGTATAGTCGAGCCAGTCCAATTAAAGCAGCAGAAGGGTACTACATGGCTTAGATATGAGCCTATTTCTGGAGTATCCTGCAGTAAAGGATTTGGAATGACGGTATTTGTGCCAGCCCAAGTCCTAGTTTCAAAACAAATAGATGATGAAGATATCACAGAAGGAATAGGAAATTTTTTTGTGGCCGTGATCGAAGAAGAATCGGAGATAGCTTTCAAGAAGCTCACCATCCGTGATGCCGAGCCTGGAGAAGCCTTGCAGAACTGGACCATCAGCCCATCCCTGTTTCGTCAGGAGTCTTGGTAGTGTGGGACCATTGTTGTTTTTTTTTTAAAAAAAATTATTTTTTTGTTTGTATGACCGATTGAGGCTTGAATCATGCCGAAGCTCTTTTACCACTTGCCTCTTTTCAAAGCCCAGTGCTTTTTTTAATAAAAGTCCTTATTTTCAAAACTTATTTTCCTATTTTCAATATCTATTTACTTTACTCGCTTTTTATACTTTTCAGCACAAATGTTAATAAAAATCCTCGTTCCACGATTATGACATGTAACGAATCCGTTGAGCAAAATACAAGCGATGAAAAAGATTACGAGGAGTACAATGAGGGCATGATGCCTAAAAACCTGCCTCAGGAGATCGAGCAACTTGAGAGTCAGAAGAAGCCTAATATGGACAAAACTGAAGTCGTCGATTTGGGTGATGAAGAAACGGCAAAGGAAACACGAGTCAGCATACACTTGGAGGCTGAAAGGAAGCAGGAATTGATAAGTTTGCTCAAGCAATACATTGATGTATTTTCTTGGTCTTACGATGACATGCCTGGTTTAAGCACCGATATGTGTAGATTATCGGGATCTCAACAAGGCTAGTCCAAAAGATGATTTCCCTCTCCCAAACATTCACATTGATAATTGCACGAAACATGAGTTGCAGTCATTTGTTGATTGTTTTGCGGGATACCATCAAATTTTGATGGGCGAGAATGATGCAAAAAAAACAATCTTCATCACTTCGTGGGAGTATACTGCTACAGGGTAATGCCATTTGGACTCAAGAATGCCAGTGCAACATACATGAGGGCCATGCCTACTCTTTTCCACGATATGATTCACAAAGAAATCGAAGTGTACGTGGATGATGTCGTCATCAAATCTAAAAGGAGTTCAGACTATTTGGATGATTTACGAAAGTTCTTTGAAAGGCTGCAAAGGTACGACCTAAAGTTGAACCCAGCTAAATGTGCCTTTGGAGTTCCCGCGGGAAAGTTATTGGGATTCATTGTTAGTAGGAGAGGTATAGAGTTGGACCCATACAAGATAAAAGCAATCCAAGACTTACCACCTCCAAAGACCAAAAATGATGTAATGAGCTTCTTGGGAAGACTCAATTATATTAGTCAGTTCATAGCTCAGTCCACAATAATTTGTGAACCAATATTCAAGTTGTTGAAGAAAGATGCCACCACTGGGTGGACTGAAGAATGTTAGGAGGATTTTGACAAAATCAAGGAATATTTGTCTAACCACTAGTATTGGTTCCACCAGAACCAGGAAAGCCGTTGTTGCTATATCTGTCTGTTATAGATAATGCCTTTGGATGTGTGTTAGGGCAGCATGATGATATAGGGCGGAAAGAGCAAGACGTTTACTACCTGAGTAAGAAATTCACACTTTATGAAGCTAGGTATACATTGTTGGAGCGGAACTGTTGCATATTGACCTGGGTTGGGCAAAAGTTAAGGCACTACCTGTCCGCGTATACCACATACTTAATTTCGAGAATGGATCCACTCAAGTACATATTTCAGAAGCCAATGCCTACTAGAAAGTTGGCAAAATGGCAGATCTTGTTGAGTGAGTTTGACATTATGTACGTGACACAAAAAGCCGTCAAAGGACAAGCTTTAGCCGATCACTTCGCAGAAAATCCAGTGGATCAAGATTACACGCCGCTCAATACCTACTTTCCTGACGAAGAGGTGTTGTTCGTAGGAGAAGACATCTCAGAGCCGTATGATGGATGTAGGATATTTTTCAATGGAGCAGCGAACTTCAAAGGAGTTGGAATTGGAGCAGTCCTAGTTTCATAAATAGGTCAACATTACCCAATCTCGGTGAAGATTAGGTTTCCTTGCACGAATAACATGGTAGAATATGAGGCTTGCATTCTCGGGCTTAGGATGGCCATAGACATGGACATTAAAGAGCTATTGGTGATAGGAGATTCAGATTTGTTGATCCATTAGGTGCAAGGAGAATGGACCATCAAGAATGTCAAAATCCTTCCATATGTGGAATGTGTTAAAGAATTGAGCAAAAGGTTTACGAAGATCAAATTCAAGCATGTCCCTCGAATTCAAAATGAGTTCACTGATGCCTTGGCGACACTATCTTCAATTATTCAGCATCCAGATAAGAATTACATCGATCCCATCAAAGTTGAGATACACGACCAACAATCCTACTGTTTCCATGTAGATGAAGAGCTAGATGGAAATCCGTGGTACTACGACATTAAGAGGTTACTTGGAGCAGGAGGATATCCAGAAGGCGCTACTGACAAGCAGAAGAGGACTTTAAGAAGGATGGCCAATCACTTTTTTCTCAATGGGGAAATCCTATATAGGAGGACTCCAGACCTAGGATTGTTACGATGCGTCGATGCCACGGAGGTCACGAGATTGTTAGAGGAGATACATGCAGGAACTTGTGGACCCCACATGAATAGTTTCATGCTCGCGAAGAAGATTTTGAGAGCTGGATACTTTTGGATGACCATGGAGAGGGATAGAATTCAATTCGTGTAGAAGTGTCACCAATGTCAAGTTCATAGAGACTTTATAGGAGTTCTGCCAAATGAACTCAATGTGATGGGTTCTCCTTGGCTGTTTGCTGATTGGGGCATGGATGTTATTGGGCCCATAGAGCCTTCTGCGTCCAATGGACACCGTTTAATCTTGGTCGCTATCGATTACTTCACAAAGTGGGTTGAGGCCTCGACATATAAGGCCATAACCAAGAAGGTGGTAGCAGATTTTGTTCGCAACAACTTAGTCTTCCGGTTTAGAATTCCAAAATCAATCATAACAGATAATGGATCCAATCTCAATAGCGACCTAATGAGAGAGATTTGTGAAAGGTTTAAGATCTCTCATCGAAATTCCACGGAATATCGACCACAGATGAATGGAGCAGTTGAAGCCGCAAACAAGAACATTAAAAGAATCTTAAGAAAAATAGTGGACGGAAATAGGGAATGGCATGAGAAGTTGCCATATGCTTTACTTGGGTATCGCACCATAATCAGAACTTCTACTGGGGAAACTCCCTATATGTTTGTTTATGGGTCGGAAGCAGTGATACCTGCAGAGGTAGAGATACCGTCATTGAGAGTTATCCAGGAGGTTGGTCTAGACGACGCTGAATGGATTCGTTGTAGGATTGAGCAGTTGATGCTTATTGATGAAAAGAGATTGGACGCAGTCTGTCATGGTCAGCTTTATTAAAATAGAATGATTAAGGAATTCAACAAGAAGGTCAAGCCTCGACGATTCACACCTGGACAGTTGGTATTGAAGAAGATATTCCCTCACCAAGATGAAGCCAAAGGGAAATTTGCGCCAAATTGGCAAGGTCCTTACATAGTTCATCAAGTACTCTCAGGAGGAGCAGTGATACTTGCAGAGATGGACGACACAGTAAGCATGAAGCCGATCAATTCAGACGCCATCAAGAAGTACTATATTTGAAGACATTAGGACTAGTTGTTTCATTGTACTTTTGCATTTCTCTGATGTAACAGAACTACGTATTAGCCTGATTTCCCATGGCGGGATACGTAGGCAACCCACATAGGGTTCGGTCTCCTTAGAAAACAGAAGAACATCATCCTTTCATGTATTTAGAACTACGCTCGACCTGACTTCCCACGGCGGGATACGTAGGAAATCCACATCGGATTCGGTCCCTTCATATTTTTAACTTTTCATTGTACTGAACTACGACCTGACCTGATTCCACTTGGATACATAGGCAGCCTGAGTCAGGCCTGGTCATTGCATTATTTTACTTTATATTTTGTATTGAACTACGTTATGACCTTATTCCTATTCTTAGGATATGTAGTCATCCTGAGTCAGGCTTGATCACAACACTACATATCTTCACTTTTCCTATTGTAATTGAACTACGTCATAACCTAATTCCACTTGGATACGTAGAAAGTCTGATTCAGACTCGATCGCTGTATTTCATACTTCATTCTCCAACCTTGAACTACTACAAACCTGATTCCACTTGGATACGTAGGCAACCTGAAAGGTTCGGTTTTTCCTCTAGGAAAATCCTTTTTTGCTCATAGTATAGCCTCAGAATATAAGAGATCTCGCCGACAAAATCATCGTAGCATCAACAGTCAGAGCAGATCCACCCGAAAGATAAAGCTACATGGGTCACAATCAACAAATGGAGGCTTAACGAATTTCCGAACGTGTCATAATCTAAAAACGATAAAGGATTACTATATATACTTAATATATACGTAATATTTGCAAAAAATTATATACATATAGGTATTTTTCACCATACTTTCAACTTTCCCACCTACTAAGACTTCAGATTTGCGAGTGATTGAGCAACCAAGGGAGTGTTGGAGAATTCCGTAAACAAAGCTAGGATTTCTAAGTCGACACAAATCAACACCCTCTCCCAACTAAGAATTTTTCTTTGAGCGTAGGAAAATAGGAATTGGAAGACTACATCAAACTAAGCTTGGGATAGGATCAGGGGCATCATGCGACTTACCGCTACGACATGAGCCAAATATACTTCCCTTACTTTATTCTCTTTACATACATTTATACTAATCCTCACAAGCTCTAAGAGTTTTATTCGAATTCTTTTGTAGGTAATTTTTGAAGACCCGGGTCAGAAACTAAGAAAAAAGGATCATCATAGGAAGATTAGGCTATTTACTTCTCCCAACAAACCCCGCAAATCGGAGAGTGCCGTCTGACTTCAATAAAGTCAAGATTCTATAGGGCAATGACTATATAAGCAAACAAAGTCAAGCTTCCACATCCCAAAGGACTGTATATAAGCAAACAAAGTTGAGCTTTCGCATTTTGAGGACTGTATATAAGCAAACAAAGTCGAGTTCCATATTCTAAAGGACTGTACATAAGCAAACAAAGTCTAGCTTCCGCATTCCAAGGACTGTATATAAGCAAACAAAGTCAAGTTCCATATTTTAAAGACTGTACATAAGCAAGAAAAGTGATCCTCTGCCATATCGGATGATGCGAATGAGCAATACGACTCTCCGCAATATCAGGAGTTGTCCACCAGCAAGGGGGACGCCCCACCATAAATCAAAGGATGTATATAAGCAAAGCAACACTTCGCCATATCGGAGAATCACATTTCAGCAAACAAAGCATAGCCTGCCAGTCAGAGGCCCACACCATAGCAAGTGTGCAAGAAAGCCACTATCACAACAACATCAAGTTCCAGCAGCAATACCGTCATCTAGTTCAGACTGAGGGTTTCTTTGACAAATACGAGGCAGTTTACCTTTGGGCAAATATCCCGCCATCAGAGGCTATTTATATTTCAGCCGACAGGGGCAATTTCCATTTCAGCCGATGAAGGCTATTTACATTACAACCGACGGAGGCTATTTACAGTTCAGCCGACGGAGGCTATTTACATTACAGCTGACGGAGGTTATTTATATTCCAGCCGACAGAGGCTATTTACATTTCAGCCAACAGAGGCTATCTACATTTCAGTTACTGCCCCGCCAGTCGGAGGCCTCCAAAAATGGAGACAATACTAGTTTGAATATCTAAACTCTACTCTTTACATTACGATTTCAATTTACAAATTTTCAAACAACAGGTACTTTTCACCCTTTTACCTGTTTTGCAGGACCATGTAGTACAACATGGAACTACCCTCTTAGCAGCAAACTGGGGCAAGCTAGCGGAATGTAAAACATCCCTAGCTACGTCAATGATTCCGGCGAAGAAACTCAATTCCACTCGACTCAAGTTTTTATTTTTATAATTTTCTTTGTCATCACCCAGTGCCGTCTTTGTCCGACACTGGGGCAATGTTTGAAAAATCATTATCTCCTTTTCTCTCAAGAACCTCAGCAGATATCACTATCCAATATCTTCTCACCCCCAGCTACTTCTAACAACCCGTTTTGGACTTGCACCCATATCCATTTCATTCGTGCTGAAAATTTGTTATCATCCCGAAGGAACCCAGTGTTACCATAAATTCTATACTGGGTCAAATTTTGATAAATATCAAAATTTTTATACAATTCGAACTACATATGGCCTGATTTTTTGTGGAGCCCGAGATATGTAGGCAGCTCAAAAACCGGAGCCCAGCCATAATCTTTCAAACATTTTGTTCCGCCTGAGATAAAATTGGTTACGTCAACGTGAGTGCCCAAAGATTTCCACACAAATCTTCGGTCCCTCAGGGGCGACTGTTGAAACCCAATTTTGACTCGCCCTTTTTTCCTTAATTACTTTTTTCAATGCTCCTCGGCCCTAAATATTTTTTTTTTAAAATTAAATAAAAATAAGATTCGTATTTTTGTTTCTATTTCTACAAGTTTTAATAAAAGGGGAATTTATTTTCATTTATAAAATTATCTTAATTGAATATAATTAAATATTTTTGATATCAAAATCGCAAAATATATATCTTTTGATAGTCACATCCACATTCTTTCTAACTGTATTTTCGGGAGAGTATTGTGACCTTATATGTATATTTTTTTTACTACATAAAATATATCTTTTACAAGATGTACATATATTTTTATTTTTTATGTATTTTATTATATTCTTATTTTCACACATACACACATATATATACATATATATACGTATTTTGTTAACATAAAAGTCGCAAAATATTAAGTCGGATGTTTGTACAAATTATGTCTGCAATTTATATATGTTAAACTAAAATAATTTGAAATAATTTTTAGGATATCAGGAAGCATCGGTGAATTTAATTTAATAAAAAAAAGAGTATTCGGTCTAGCAATAGTCTAATTTCATTTTTATTTCACTCGAGACCAACTCTCATTTTATAAATTTCAATCAAGAAACTGAAATTAGCCCAAAAATCAGTACAATTTCTATGTCTGCTTTGTCACTCCGCCTTAACAGATACGATTTAATCTGGTCTGTTGACTTATTTTGAATTCGAGAGATTCCAAAATTTTTAGTTATTTTTATATATGTAGATGTATAATTTATTTTTTATTTATTTAACTGTCTCTTATTTATGCATTTATTTTTCTCTTTTTCCCTTCTCTTTAAATTAAATTCGAACCGTCCGATCAAATCGAAAAAAAGTCATTTTAAAACCAACCTTTCTCATATTTATCCGTATATGCATACATTTTTATTTTTTCTATTTTGTTGTTGTTCTTATTTTTAAGGGTAATCTCTTCAAAATCGTCCGATCAAAAGATCAGACGACTCAAAACCAGTCAAAAAACACCCAACTAGCACAAATTAATCTAGTCCGCTATTTTTTTTTCTAATCTGAGGGTCCCAAATTTTCAAACATTTATATTTATATATATATATATATATATATTAATACTCTAATTTACCTTTTTATATATTTTTGAAATTCGAACTGTTCCGATCAAAATCAAACGGATCAGAAATTAATCGATTTAAAATATATTTCTCTGTATATTTATCTATATATATAGACATATATAAATATTTGTATTTTTATTATTTTGAGGTGATATTTTAGGACCGTCCGGTTAAAATTCGGACGGACCAAAATTGGTCAAGATTTTAGAGATCAGTGAATTAATTGCTCAACTCCCACACGTCTGCGTTTTGCAGATTACGCGTAACTCTCTTCCCCAAATAATATTGACAAGTCTCCATCATCTCTTTTCCAGAAACAACAACAACAATGGCCTCCTTTTTCTCTTCTCCTCTTTCCCTTCTATCCACCATACCCAAATAAAAAACCTAGATCTGCCGCATCACCACCATAGCTGCACCTCCTCTTCTAAGATTCTCCTATTTTTAACCATCCAAGCCCGTGAATTCATGAGAAGCAGAGTAAAAATACCCAATTTGATGTTTGATGTCAATTTCCCCATTAATGGCCTGGAAAAAGAAGAGATTTGTTGCAGAATTTCGTATCAATTTTCAAACCAAGTCTTCTTCTCATCACTCTTTATTAAATCAAGTTTCAAATCCAGACTTTCAAGTCTGGATTTAACCAATAAATATGGGTATTCTTCACCCATTAGAGGGGGAGGGGAACAAGAGCAAAAAAAGAGTGAAAAAATGGAGGAGGAAAAAGATTTGAGAAAAGAAAGGTTGAAGATCTGAGAGAAAGAAGGTGGAAAATTGGAGAGAATAGGAGAAGGAAAATTCATGAGAGGAAAATAATCGAGTGAAAAATAAAACAAAAATAAAACAAGCGAAACAGAGGGAAATTCGGTTTTGAAAATCTGAGTTTGCTATTCTCTTTCCGATTTGGCCTAAATTCAGGTTCCCGTGGTTGA
The DNA here is from genome assembly GCA_030864215.1 of Capsicum pubescens. NCBI lineage: Eukaryota > Viridiplantae > Streptophyta > Magnoliopsida > Solanales > Solanaceae > Capsicum > Capsicum pubescens. The sequence continues at coordinate 45,823,771 of CM061542.1, read as the reverse complement.
GTGCGAAGTCTCCGAAAAAACTTTGACGTCGAATCCCGAGTTTTCTGCACCTAAAAAGGTGAGAACCCGATGCCCTTCACTTCACATCCTTTTTTTTATCCATTTTTCGTTCCATGAGTGTAAGCTTCACTTTGAGCTGGAACTCTTGCTATAATTGATATTTGGGTGTTGTGGGAAAGAACCTGATTGTGGTTTACAGAAGTCATTTATGTGTGCATGTCGACATATGATTTATTTGGGCTCTTAAGTTTCGATGGTATTTTCCCCTGCGAATTAAGTTTGGAATATAACTTTGGTGTTTAGTCTACTTGTTCAATGTACTGTTGTTTTCATATAATAATGTATCACTTAAATTAATGTTATGGCTTGACGAGGTTGCGCATAAATGATAGTACGTAACTATGTTAAGTCTATTATGCAAATACCTCTTTGTTTCTCATTAAAGTTTATGTTGGCATTGCCCTTTAGCCCTAAAATCAGTTTCAATGAAAGGGTATGTTGACGCTGAGTTTCTTTTGCATCTAAAATTCATGAATATGTGTATTTACTATCCCGTTTGAATGCGATTTCCCATCTCCGTAAACCTAATATATATATATATACATATATATATATACACGGAGAGAGAGAGAATTTACTATTTCTATTGGTATGTGCTTATCTTGACAGAATGTCTAAAACCTTGATCTTCTACTTTTGTTACGTTTCAAACAATATGGGGTTGCCACTAGCACCCAAGATTATCGTTTTACTTCGTTTATAAGTTTTTGATTTGTTCGGTCACCGTATAAGGTTAGAAAGTTTATCACTATAGAGACGTGATGTATCCCTTGAACACATCGTCTTAAACTTAGGGAGAACCCTCACGTATGGGTGAAATGTTAAAGTTTGGTTTTAAAGTAGCTCACTACTATGTTCCCTTTCTATTTTGAAGATTCTCTTAATGAATTCTTGTCATTCCCGTTTCTCGCCATTTCCTGGCATCGAGCTTAACATATTTTAAGAGTGAATGGGGTTGCTCTTCCTCACTATCCCTGTGTTGACCTTTCTTTGCAAGAGTATTTTCTTTTAAACCATCGTTATCTAATCGTGAGTTTTCTTTAATTGTTATTTTATACATGGTCTTTTTTACAAACTAGATGTTTGCTGCATGCCATGTCTCGTTAAAATAGTTCTCCAGTAATCTAGAATTGCCACTGCATGTATTATGTTTTAAAGTAAAAGAAGTTTTACGTTCATTTGTGCTTGGGTTAGCATAGTAAAGTCGTATTCCAATGCAAACATTGGATAAAGTTCATTTAATGTCACGTAATTTTTATCGGCGCGAGCATAGCTTTTTCGAAATCGTTCAATTTTAACATTTGGGGGAGTGTATTTTGTTTTCTAGCGCCCTTGATAATTAAACATATTTAAATTAGCTTTGCTTGTGGATCCGCAGATGTTTATCTCTATCAAGTTTAGATAAAGTTTACCAAACTATTTTGGGTCATTTGTCTCAAGACATAATTGTCAGTACTCGATTGTTAGCGTAGCTTAGTTTTTTACTTAACTCTTTCCACAAAATGTACTCTTGATTGCCATGCTTCTTTAGTTGCTAGGACACATTATTTCATCATTTTCATTTTGTTACTAATCTTTATCTTTTTTTTCTTTTACATGTGAACTCGGGAGTTGGGAGTCCCGCAACGGGACTCGTTTCGACCCAAGTATCGGATTAATCGCAACTAGGACCACAGAGCCTCAGAGTCCCGCCAATTAGGAGCCTAAGCTCCTAAATAGAATCTAACATCTCTTATCGCATTTATACTCAATTTTATTTGTCTTGTTTCCCTTTTTTCTAACTTTCATTGTTGATTATGTTTAGTATAAGCTTGTTCGTTTGTTAAATTTATATTCCTTGTCAATCCTTATGTAGTTTTAACGCCCTTATTTTTCGTAAACATCGCGTTTATTAGATAAAATATATCTTGTCACGTTCGGCTAATGCTTTTGAAATTTTACCACTAATATTCAAAAAATAAAGTTAGCACAGTAATCTCTATGTTGTTCTCAATAAATATTATAACAAAAGGATAAGAATTTCAAAACTAATTAAATAGGAAAGAAAATCATTAAAAAACTTAGATTTTTCAAAAAGAAAAGCTTGTTCGTTAATTTACTCCGACAAGTTAATAATTCTAACACTTTTAACATTTGCTTGAATTTTTTTTCCTTTTTCAGCTTTCGGAAAAACTAAATTGCGAGGTATATTTATATATGCGCACAATATACATGATATTTTGTATCATCATCATTTATCCTAAAGTTTTAGTACTACTTACACCTTATTTTAATCATATATCCATATTCCGTTGCTAAGTTTTTTTATTTTCTTACCATTATTTTAAATTTTGCAAAAATAGATAAATAAATAAACAAATAAATGTATAGATAAATAAAATTCGCCTTGCCTTTATATGTTAATCTATTTTAATCAAGAATTAGTGTACCTTGATGCCACATATATTTTCACTTCGCAATAAATACACCCATGTATATTTGCTCCCGAACACAAATTATTTCTCATATTTTAGGCATGCATAATTATATTTATAAGGAAATAAATTCTCACATGACATTAAAATTATGATTATTTTGCTTAGTTATTAATTCACCAATATATTTGCCCTTATGTATTATTAAACTTTTTCACAAAAAATAAGTCACTGAATTCTATAAAATGCGATATCGGGTTCTTGCCCGCTCATTTCATATCTTAAAAATTGCATACATATTTTATAATAAACTATATTCTTGCATATTGTGGTTGCGTATTCATGTATACCTCGAATTTTTTTTTCCAAGACAATAAAGTTTTTATCATCACCGTTTTAGCAAATAACGAAATAAATATTTTCCAAAATATTTTTCTAAACTAAGCGTAAGGACTATCTTCGGATAGGCTCTGAGGGTTGACTAATACCTTCCCCTCGAGTAACCAAATCCCTTACTCAGAATCTAAAAATGTTTTCGATAGACTAAAACAGAGTTTTATAATAAAAAATGGGTTTTCCTAATTTTCCTAAAAAGTTAGGTGACGACTCTAAAAATAATTTTTCAAAACCCAAGAGTCACTAAACGCCACCATACGTCGCGTGCTGTTTCAACCGGTTCGAAATAGGGCTCGACAGGTGAAACTCTAAGGAAAACACGATCACTAACACCAAATCTCAAGGCACGAAGTGTACAATCAGCATTGCACTTTTGCCTACTCTGAGCCGCTCTAAGTCTTTCCTGAATGACCAGGACTCTATCCAAAGACTCACGAAGCAATTCCGTACCTCGAGGTCTCACCTCTGAAACATCAAACCAACCCACTGGGGAGCGACAACGCCTACCATACAACACCACAAAAAGAGCCATATCAATACTAGAATGGTAGCTATTATTATATGAAAACTTTGCTAAAGTGAAATGCTGCTCCCACTGACCATCAAAATCCATCACGCATGCGCAAAACATATCCTTCAAAACCTGGATAGTCCGCTCTGGGTAGCCATCAGTCAGGAAATGAAACATTGTACTGAGATACACCCAAGTACCCAACTCATCCTGAAAAGTATTTCAAATGTGAGATGTGAACATGGGACCTCGATCTAAAATAATGGACACCAGCACACCATGCAAACGCACAATCTCACGAATGTAGATATGGGCCAACCTCTCAGCACTGAATGAGACCTGAACTAGAATAAAATGAGCTGACTTGGTCAATCGATCCATGATGAACCAAACACTATCAGAACCACGAGAAGTATGAGGCAATCCAGTCATGAAGTCCATAAAGATTTGTTTCCACTTCTACTCGGGAATAGGTAACCTCTGAAGTAACCTACTAGGTCTCATATGCTCGTCCTTCACCTGCTAACAACATAGGCAACGAGCTAAAAAATCTGCTATATCTCGCCTCATACTAACCCATCAGTAATGCTGCCTCAAATCACGATACATCTTTGTCACACCCGGATGGATAGAATATCTGGAACAATGGGCCTCCTCCAAGATCAACCTAATCCAGTCACCTACTCTTGGCACACAAACTCATCCCCTAATCCTTAAAACTTTATCTGAATCAAGTTAGGCTTCCTTAGCCTCCCTACTCAACACCTTATCTTTAATCAACCTCAATCCAACATCATTAAACTAATGAAATCAAATATGCTCCATCAAAGAAGATCTAACCTCCATAAATGCCAAAGCACGCTCAGGTGTTGAAATATCAAGCCTAACCATCTGGTTAGCTAAAGACTAAACCTTTAACTAATGGCCTCTCCTGGGTCAAAAGATGTGCCAAGATACCCATGCAAGTTGACTTTTGGTTCAAGGCATCCGCAATTATATTAGCCTTGCTCAGATGGTAGAGAATAGTCAAGTCATAATCCTTAAGAAATTCAAGCCAACAATGCTGCCTCATATTAAGATCTCACTGGGTAAAAAAGTACTAAAGGATATGATGGTTTAAGATGATCTCACAACGGACTCCATACAAGTAGTGCCTCCAAAACTTTAATGCAAACACGACTACTCACAACTCCAAATCATGGGTAGGATGATTCCTCTCATGAGGCTTCAAGTGACAAGATGCATAAGAAATCACCATGCCCTTCTGCATCAATATAGCACCTAACCCAACATCTGAAGTATCACAAAAGACTGTAAAACCCGCACCCTCTCTAGGCAAAGTCAAGAGAGGAGCTGAGTCAACAAATCCTTGAGCTTTTGAAAGCTCGCCTCACAAGTATTGGACCACTGAAAAGAAATTTTTTTCTGGGTCAACTTGGTCAATGGAGATGCAATGGATGAAAAACCCTCAACAAAACGCCGATAATAACCTGCTTATCTAATAAAACTCAAAATCTCGATAGGCGAAATAGGTTTAGTCCAAAAATGAAGTACGATAATCTTGGTTGGATCAACCATAACACCCTTCTTAGTCACCACATGACCCAAGGAAGAAACAAACTCCAACCAAAACTCACACTTAGAGAACTTAGCATACAACTTCTCTTCCCTCAATCTTTGAAGCACAATTTGCAAATGCTCCTCATGCTCAACTTCACTCTTGGAATAAACCAAGATATCATCTATAAATACAATAACAAAAGAGTCAAGATATGGTCAAAACACCCGGTTCATCAACTCTATAATGCGGTAGGGGCATTAGTCAACCCGAAGGACATGATTAAGAACTCATAATAACCATATCGAGTCTGAAAAGCTGTCTTTGGAATATCCAAAGCTCTAATCCTCAATTGGAGATAACCAAACCTCAAATCAACCTTCAAAAACACCGCAACACCCTAAAGTTGATCAAATAAATCATCAATGTGAGGAAGAGGATACTTATTCTAAACTGTCACCTTATTCAACTGTCGATAATCAATACACATCCGCATAGACCCATTATTTTTCTTCACAAACAAGACAGGCGCACCCTAAGGTGAAATACTAGGTCGGATAAATACCTTATCCAATAACTACTACAACTGATCCTCCAGTTTCTTCAACTCTGTTGGGTCCATCCTATAAGGAGAAATAGAAATGGGCTTAGTGCCTGACTCAACATCAATAGCAAAATCAATATCTCGATCCGAAGGTATACCATTCTAGTCTGTAGGAAACACATATATAAACTCACAGACAACACAAAAAAAAATCTAAGAAAAGAGGCGATACGATACTGGTGTCACGAATATGAGCCAAGTATGATAAACATCCCCTCTTAACTAATTTATGAGCCTAAACAAAAGATATAATCCTCTTAGGACCCGAATGAAGTGCACCCTTCCAAGCTATCCTTGTCACACCTGATGAAGCTAAAGTTACAGTCTTAGAAAAATAATCTAAGATAATATGATAAGGATCCAACCAATTCATGCCCAAAATAACATCAAAATTGACCATGTCTAATACAAGCAAGTCTACTAAAGTCTTACGCCCGACAAAAGTCACAACACAAGATCGGTACACTCGATCCACACTAAAGAATCACCTACTGAAGTAGATACACGAATAAGCATGGTAAAAGGCTCACTAATAGAATCAAAACCCAAAGTAAAATACACAGACACATAGGAGAAAGTAGATTCGGGATCAAATAATACAATACAGGTTCAAAACAAATGGGGACAATACCTGTAATCACAGCATCAGAAGCCTATGCTTCAGGTCTAGCTGGTATAGCATAACACTAGCTACGACCACCATCTGTGTAGGTAGCCACACGACCACCAAATGCTTGAGTGGCCCCGCGACCACCCACCCAAGCTTCACTATTCCTGCCTCTTACACTTTTGGTAGCACCCCTACCCCTCATAGATGAAATAAGAGTAGTTTTAAACATATGTCGGGGAAAGTCCTTGGCTAGATGACCAAACTCATCACACACAAAGCAACCTCTAAACTTATCCTGACGGCGCACCCTCCTAGTGCCTTCTTGAGATGCTCGAAAGGTAGATCCATGCATACCCGACTGACCCATATACTCTAAAATATTTCCCTAAACACTATCATCTGAGTCGTGGCTTGTTGAAGAGTAGGAGGCAAAATAAGTCTGCCTGGATAAGATCCTGCCTGCGGCGGTGACATAGATGAGGGCTGTAGTCTCTATCCAAAACACCATACTCTAGTATCGACGCTGATAGAAAAATAGTACTCAGGGCTTGAGGAGTACCCAATATTAAAGTAGGTGTAATTGGAGTAATACCATCACCAAACTCTAGCACAAGTAGAGGTACCATACTTGGAGATGGGGAAACACCAAATGAACTTAAAGGAGTACCCACCAAACGAGTCAACAAACGAATCAACAATCTCTCTAAGATTGAGGTAGAAGAACTCTAAGGCACTGGAGCTAAACCTACACCTATAACCTGCTGAACATAAGGATCATAGGAGAGATCCTTAGCACTCTTCCTAGATGGGGATGATCCACGGGCTCGTCTACTCCCTCGAGTCCTTCCATGACTTGAGGCTCTCCCTCTTGGTGAAGGCTCTACATCTCTTATCACACTAGACCTAGTCAACACCATCTGCACAGAAAGAGTGAAACACAACTCAAAACACAGGGTATGAAATAACTTCGCACGATAAGGAATAAAATAAGGGAAGTGTCCTAAAGAAATATTATAGCCTCTCAAAGATAGATCCGTACGTCTACATATCGATCCACGAGACTCTATTAGATATCTCATTCTAACACCATTGAGACCAATGAAACCTAGTTGCTCTGATACTAATTTGTCACGACCCAAAAATGAGGGTCATGATGACACTTGTCGCGCTGTACCTTGACAAGTAAGCCTATCACCTAAATTGATACAAGAAGAAAAAAGAAAAGGACAGAAATGCTCAAGGTAAGGCTTCTAGAATGAAACCAAACCATATAAGTAATCATAACAATGCGAAAAGAGCTTATCCAAATTACCAATCATGCCCAAAACTAGGTATCAAAAGTGTAAGAACTACTAATACAATCCAGGAGTCAAATACATCAAAAAAAATAACCACAAAGGAATAATATTTTTCTTTGAATACTAATAAAGATATAACTACTATAGAAAGATAGAGGTGAACTCCATATGCATGAATATCCAACCGCTACCTTGGAAGCTCCAACAATCGCCTGGGTCAAGCAAGTTGAGGTGTACTTGAACTAGGACCTACACCAAAAGGGTGCAGTAGGAATGAGTAAGGTCCACTTGTACTCAGTAGATATCATAGGCCGACCAACCAAGTAGTAACTAAAGCATACAAAATATCCAATAAGGGCATGTCACCTATAATTAGAAAATGTCCCACAACGGCAGCCCACACTGCTTGTACTAGAAATTCTAATATATCACATATATTGCAACATCACAATCAGATAGAACACAAATATGCATTATATCACATATAAGTAAAACAAGGGGGAACATGCATATACAAAATCATCAAATAAAAGTAAAAAAAGATAAGACAATTTCATAAAAGGTAAGTCAATATGGCAATACAACACAATATAAACACAATAAAGTAAGTGCAGTGTATATAATGATGATAATGATGATGGTGATGATGATGATGTACGAAGTCATCGTATAACCTCCGGGATCGTCGCACAATCTACGTATACATCTACGGAGGCAATCCTCCCAATGCAGGACCCATGGGGGGTTTGTCAACCCATATACAATCCACATATATCATATCTTCTTTCCGACACATCCCTCAAAAAGGTGTTATCAGGTGTTGCCAGTGTTTCTCAGATGTTGTCACGGTGGTACCAATGTTTCATGCATGAGTATGATATGAAGATGTAATTCTCACAACCAATCACAATGAGTATTTCCAAAACTAGCCATATGATATATTTCCACAACCAACCACATGATATATCTCCATAACCACGTAAGCCAATATCCACTTATTATCTCTATTTTATTCATGAATTTTCATATATCTCATATACTAATAAAGTATGAATATAATCACAATACGCCAAAGGTACCACATTAGACATCTTAAACAATATAATTATTCACATGTATTCAAGGCTATCAATATCACATAGGACCTCACATGATCACACATATCACATAATATCTCAATTTCGACAATTACATCACATATAGGTCGTATACAGTCAAAACATATAGATAGCTATTTTTCATGATTAGTTTCCATCCTTAATATGCATTTTATAGCATCATTTACTACCCAACCCCGTCTGAAGAGTTAAGCCATAACCTACCTCAAAAGACGAAATTGGTCCGCTACACTTCGAACCTATGACCTTACTTTTCACGAACAATTTCGAACTCCACTAAAAACATCAAATATGGAACCTACACATCAAAATAAAACCAGCGGCACCCATATTGACTACTTTTAATTCGGGATCAAAATGAACTCTCAGAATGGGTTTCCAAAAAAGAACAAAAAAAATCAAAATTTTACTTCAAAAATATGTTTCCCATATTTTTAGAAACCTACAGCTGAAAATCCAAGTTAAATCTGGTAAAAAATGAGGTTCAAATTGAAGAAAAATTATTTTTAAGCTTTACCGAGTAAAATCTTTGAAATCCAGGTTAAAATCAAGAATCAGAGTTGTTTTGAAGGTTAAATTGATGAAAAACTAGTAATTATAAGATAAAAATCCTATTCAAGTGAAAGGAGTGAAATTGGAGTTAAAAAAAATCAAGCCCTAAAATTTTTGGGGTTTTGAGAAATTAATCAAGAAATTACTAAGAAAGGGGAGAATTCTTACCTTAATCCGTAATAAAATCAAGAAATAGATATTAATCTAGCTTCCCAAACTCCCACAAACTTTGCTTTTAAGCTCCCACACTGTTTTAGGGTTTAACTCCCAAGAGGCAAAATGAAAAATGAGCAAAACTTGGCCCAAAACTGCTATATATATTGTAGAAAATCTGCACAAAAGCTATTTTTTTAAAAAGTCTAGTCCGGACTTCGATGGAGTGCCCGAAATTCATTTGGAGTTCGATATATGCAAACAAACTATGCAACCATATTAAATTTGTCATTTCGGATGCGTTGGCAAAGTCGAATTATTGAAAAAAAATATTATTTTCATAAAGTTGACCCCTGAAACCCGTAATCACAATTTTCTAAACCGAGGATCAAAATGCGATTTAAAATCCATAAAATTATACCAAACATGTTAACACCCTAAAATCAACATTTTTGATCTGCTGGTGAAGTCGGATTTTCCATCCGAAGTTGTTTCGATCAAATGTGGGTCTCACACCCATATATCAAATTTTTCAACTTTCCGATCAATAGGTCAAAATGAGCTCGGGTGCACTAGAACGCGAGCCAAAAGTCTACCTAGCCTAAAATAGATAATCTAAAGCTGTTGGCGTAGTCCGTTCAGCCATCCATCGTACGAATCAAAAGATATCCATATAAGTCTAAAATAAGTCTCTTGAAGCCATCAAAAACCACAGTATTGCATAAATAGTACCAAAATGCATTGAAAACCATGTCAATCACCCCCACACCCCAAAAATACCATTATACAACTATAGGGAGAGGTAAAATAGTCAAATCATACAAAATCATAAATTTTACATATTTCATCAAATTTTTAGATCATTACAATCTGACAGGATTTTCACAACCCTAGCTAAGGGTTTTTAGCTGCTCATGCTTGTGAATTAATCAACAATATTCATAATTGAAAGCATAAGATGTAATAACAATAATCACAACTAGAAAACCCAAACTTTAACTGAATTAATCAATCAAAATCAATACAAGAGAATTCTAAGACCAAAATCGGATCTCAGAATAAAAAATATTTGTAAGTATCAAAAGTGTGTAACTTCTACTAAAAAAACATAAGGGGTATTTATAGTACATGAGAAAATTCTAAAATCAAATCCCGCATAAAAAGGATAAAAAAGGGTTGGTGACCACTTACCTTTGTCTACATGCAGCCTGCCAGTGGGCACATGTGCCACATGCGGTCTACCCCTGGGCGCATATAGACATGGGTAAGTGCCAAAAAAATTTACTGTACTGTTTTCTATCTGGAATTTGGACTTTTGGCACTTACCTTACCCATATGTGGTCCGCATAAGGACATAGGTAAGTGTAGGAAGTTCTTTTTAAGCTTTTTCACTCTTTGGATCTTCAATTTTGGTACTTACCTTAGTCACATACGGATGACATGTGCTCCATGAGGTCCACATATGGACATAGGTAAGTTCTAGGCCTTCCAATACTTGCAACTCAGCTTCCAAACTTCAAGTTTCAGCACATACTTTAGTCGCGTACAACCGGTAAGTGCAATAAATGCCCAAAAATGATCAAGTAAGAGCCCAAAAACTCTATTTCCATCTTTTTCTTGAACTTAGCATCCAAAACCTACTTTCCTGCAAAACATACCCAAAACACATCATATCTGACAAAACAACCTAAGGAACTTGCACGTTTTCATCGTTTTAAGCATCGACATCAACACCCTCAACTTAGAACATTTGCATATCCTCAGGAAACACAACACAATAAAACAAAACAAAACAACACACAACGCTTAACTAGGAGAATCTAAGTTATTCAAGACAATCAATCAATACTTTAAGTTCAAATTACAATACTCCCTCCTATTTCAATCCTTTTAAAACCAACTGTGTATAAACATGAAGCACAACAATGTGATACAATGATACAATGGGATCAAGGCATGATATTACATTAGCAATAGACAACCATGTATATATAGACAAGTTATACTTCTCAAAATAAGTAAGCAACTAGTAATATGACTCATTTGCCCTCACAACAAAGAAGTTCCACTCACTCATATGAAGTAATGCATATCAATGTAGGGATAGTCAAGAGACACTCATACTCAGAAGAAGTTCCAATCAATGTGCATCGAATACCATAGGCTTTCCCTTATTTTCTTTACCTTAGCTTTCAGACAGTCAAGTTAGGATCACTATAGGACTTTTCTCGGCTTGTAGTGTAGGCTTGGGGGGCTGGTATAATATATATGAATATCAAGTGACTAAGCCTCCTTGGCACCACACTAACTTTGGGATCCACTCATTAACCTTCTTTCTTTTTATTCCACCATTATTTCTTCCTTTTTATTATTTATTGCACATTCATGTTGGGAGTGGTCTTTTATTCTTTATTTTTCACCTTTTTCACGATTTTTATTTTCTTTTTATTTTTTATTTTCTCTTTTTTTATTTTTCTTTTGCTACCACACCCAGTCCTACTAACTTTTTCTCTTATTTACCCTTCTTTATACCCACTTTACATCACACACCCCTATGATACCCAACTCAGGTGATTTTCCTGAGTTGAGGTACATAATGTCCAAGGAGAAACGAGCCAAAATAGGTTATTACAATACAAAGGAGAAGGTGATAGATGAAATAAAAAAATAGACTATAAGGTTCAAAACAAGGATCAAGGGAATTCACATTAGAAAGGTCATTTATACTAAAAATGGACTAACATAAAAAATGGCTTATGATCCTTTCCTAACAGACTATCCTATAACCTAGGCAAGACTAACAGGGCAAGTTTTGAATTCAACGCATAAAGGGAACTAGGTATCATCTCACACACACATGGTACAAAGTCAATATTACAAGCTACTACTTATGCGATTTATGCAATTGTTAAAAAATAATTATCATGTCCCTAATCCTAATGCCATAACAAGATCCACAATGCTCACACATATATACATTTACACAGTTCTAAAACAAAATTTTGGAGTGGTATTATCTTTTTTTAAAAATCAATCAAAAACATAAAAACTAACCTAGATACTTAAAAATCCTTGAACTATACAAAAATACAACACAATACAAAATACAATACGACATAAATTTTACTCGAGACATGTCGGTTCTACAACTATACCGCGGTCAATAGGAAAAGAGCCACGATAATATAAAACAAAGGGAATGAGTACATACCTAATACACACTAAGAGTCTGTGTCATGAGCATCACCAAATGGGGGTATATCCACTGACGGAGGCAGTGGCGGTGGCGGTGCATGACTAGAAGATGCACCAATTGCTATCTCGATATACCTTTTTCTCTTAACAACCGTGGACTCCATCGATGCATGTATGGCCCTTTTCAAGACCTAGCCATATGGAATATCAAGGTCCTGCAGGTCTCTCATGTGCCTTCTCTTGGTCCTAATTACTGTGACCTCCTCCTCATCCTACGAAGAAAAAATAAAATGTTTTGGGCTCACGTAGAGGTGATATCTGGGCCACTGGAAGTATGACTGAAAGATGGCTGCCATATAACTCACTATGAGAGAATGTCCTTCTGCTTGCAATATATCCACCCCCTCCCTCATATGGACTAGGTCCAGTATCTCTATCTCTACAAATTAGGCTGCAACACATCTTTCAAAAGCATCAATACGTGCCTGTAAATCAACAAGTACCTCTAACATAGAAACTCCCCGTACAACCTCCCATCTAGCCTCTGCCGTTTCAAATCTGGACCCATGGCCAGATCTACCCATGTAGAGTAGGCATCTTAGTCTCAACAACTATTAATTAAGAATTAGTGGCACTCTGACTATCCACTAAGCTCTGTAAAAATTCTCGAGATACCATAATCATACTTGTAGCAGCAACTGTAGTGGGCTCTAAAGATATGCAAATCAACTCTAAGGTCAAAGATGAGGCTGATGAAGAAGTGTTTAGTGTACCCTTACCTTGAGTACTCAAATTGGGGGCCTCTCTATGCTCCCCCATCTCAAGATCAATTCTAGCTCCCACATCACCTTCATGTACACACTAGGCTTTATAGAACCTAAAGGGCCCTTAGTCTGGGCCTGAGGTACTGTGAAAGGCTCACTAGATCTTCTGGGAAGAGCTGAGAGTGTCGAATCCTTCATAGTCTTTGTTTGTGTAGTCTCTGTCACAAGTACTCTCTTATTGACTCTCGATATCTCTGATACACTGGCCCCATCATATAATTTCTGAATAAGGTAAGGAAATGGCAAATTCATCATCTCCCCAAAAGAACTATTCATAATCTCACTAGAGGATGGCTATAAATTCAATATGATACCCGACCATCATACCAGAATTCAGGGCGGATCCCTCCTAAGTCAATACATTATTTGAAGAAGTCGATTATAATCTATATCTGATAAGCAACCACCTAAACATAGAAGTAAAAGTCAATGAACCCTTCTTTATTATTACACCATGTCCCTCAATCCACGGGGTCTCATCACCCAAAGGTAAAATATAGTTGTCTATACACCTAGGCATCATAACTCTCTCTCTCCTATGCTCAGCTTCCCTCATAATATGTCTTTCATGTACGACTCTCAATTTATAGTCATACTTTGACGTGGATATGAGAGTGATATAATCTGGACAAAAATAACCCGGCGGATAGTCTCTGCTAAAAGGTCAACCCTGACCTCTCTCCCAAGGTCCTGCTCAAGTTGTGATTGCTCCATATATCTCATTTAACCTATAAATTTGCATATCAAAATAACTACTATGGTAAGATATGATGCATAAAACTCTTGCACCAAAGATAGGTTATAAGAACAGAGTGGTCTAGTCATTCACTCTAACTGATAGAGATCGAAGATGGCCCACACTTGTGGTGATCTGCTCAACCTATATAGATCAATCCCGCACTCCTAAAAATAAGCCTCTTAGGCCTACCGATATTTGAGATACGATTGTCTATATCAAATATCATCCATATTCCCTCCATACACCCTCTCGGGTTTTCCTACTTAAGAGTTGCCTCCGAGGTATGTGGGGGAGGGGTAAAACTCTATCCCTATTATGCTAGTGTCTTCTCATCTGAAATGGGCACCTTATGGGAAGACTACTCTATACCCTCCTCAGAATGGGGTACATCTAACTATTGTACATGAACTATGGTACCTTCTCAAACTGGGGTACTACTGATGACTCCTTCTGCTCTGCAACCTCGGATAAATCTTGGGACCCCTTCTGAGATTGGGAGTCCTAAGCTACACCCTATAGAACTGGATCAGAATCTACCTTATCCTCACCATTATGATCCCTCAACGGAAGAGAGTATGTGGGTGATCTCCAGGCTAACTTTATCCTTGATAGGGTTAGAACTGCCTAGGTAGCATGAACAGCCCGAATAGCCTCAGTCCGAGATCTAGGCCAAGTAAAGGATGGCCTTCTGCCCTACTATGAGTTCTCAGGTATCGGCTGTCCATAGTTCCCAAAATAATAGTCTCAGCTACCTAGAACACCTATCCTCTAGTTATTTTACGTGTCACCCCAGCTACAGCTTTGCTAAGTCGTGCAATCAGGTACTCATCCACCGAGACACTAGGCTCGAGGGACTCATACCATCTCCTCAATGTTTCAACATTCTTCTTAGTAGATTTTGGTTCCATGTGCACCTTAAAAACTAGTCGTCAGTTTCCAACAAAAAATAAGGATTGCAAAAGTTGAAGAAAAACTCAAAATTCGAAAAGTTCAAATCTTTCCTCAATTTTCACACCCCTATAACTTATTTGCAGTCCCAACAAGTTCAATGTGCACACATATATCAAGATTCATAATTTTCAATCCAAACTAGCATGGCCAAATTTTGTTATTTCTCTACTTGTTCAAGTTCAACTTTCGTTTAGGGCCTACCCTTATAATTTAAGTCAAAACAAAGCCCCACATCAAGATTTTAGGTTACTTCAAGGATCCTACACACAAGTATCAGTGTTTCTATATATTTTGGATGGAAATACACATATCAACTTGTTTGATCAATTCTTAAATCAAGATATAACTATTAGGAGCCGAGAAAGTTACCTCTTTTTTGATAATTCAGAACTGAACAATGAAGGAATAGAGCAAAACCCAAGTTTGAACTTTTTTTTAGTGTGGTAGGACAAGTTGGTACCGCAACTAAGTTTCAATTTAGCCTTTTTATAAGTGTGGGATTAGTTTATGCTTTGAGAGGGAAGTTTGAATTTAAAAAGAAAAAAAATAAGATTTTGAGGATTTGAATAGGTTAAAATGATTCAAATTATGTTTAAATTGCAAGGAGGGGAAAATTAGGTATTTTTTAAGCATTGGTAGGCCCAAAATTTTAAATGAAATTTGGTACCATAACTAGGCCACTTGCGACCTGCCAGTGGCACATGTACCATATACGGTCCGCCATGTGCACGGCGCAAGTAGGCCTAAATTTTTGGCCTAATTTCCTGCTTTTTTGACTTGGCATTTTTATGTTTACCTAGATACTTATGGTTTCATAACTTGAATTTACGGCTCTAAAAGCATAATTATGTGTCAAAGTCTAGAACTTTCTATTATCATCCTGAATTCATCTTTTCAGTTATCGTTCATATTACCTGGACCGAGTGGGACTTATGACCCTGATGAGTTGGTCACAAAGTCCCCATACCTGGAAAGTTATGAATGTAACAATTCTTCCGTATTCCAGGTAAGTCCATAAGCTATAAACCTTCAAAAGTAAAACAAACAAAAGTGAATACTAAAATAGTGGGTTGTCTCCCACCCAACCCTTGATTTAACGTCGTGGCACAATATGGTTGTGTTGGTTACTCAGACTTCACCAACAAGCCCATTGGTTGCCTTCCAAGCAACGCTTGATTTAATGTCATGACACAACGTGGGTACCTTGATTACTCAGAATTCGTCAAGATACGTATAAGAATACCCTCCCGAGTCATCAATACATTCTATCACCGACACCACCCTCATGTCGGTCGTCTGCTTTATAGATTTTTGAATGTTGAATATGGATTCCTCACCATTGACTCTGAACTTCAGCTCCCTCTTTTTCATATCAACCATCGCTCTACCTGTGGCCATAAATGGTCTCCCAAATATCATGGACATCTTAGTATCAACCTCACAGTCTAGAATGAGAAAGTTAGTCAGAAAGATAAAGTTATCAACTCTCATAATCACATCAAATAAATGCCCACAAGTTTCTTCACAGTGCGGTCAGCCATCAACGACCACATTGCAGACGGTTCAATAAGGCTCAAGCTTAATTGCTTGAATATAGCTAGCAACATCAAACTTATGTTGGTTTCTAAGTCATACAATGCTCTGGAGAATTGAGATGACTCAATATTTTATGGTATAGTTAATGCTTTGAGATCACCTTTTTCTTGGACTAGACACCTAGTTGTGACTGCACTACAGTGGTGCAACCCCTCAATATCCTCAATCGTAGCCCCTTTCTTCTTTGTAACCAATTGCTTCATAAACTTGGCATATCCTGGAATCTTCTCCAATGCCTCAAGAAGAGGGATGTTCAAGCTTAACTTTTTCAGCATCTTAATAAATTGCTTGAAGTTTTCTTCCTCTCTCTTCTTCTTTAGTCACTAATAAAAAGGTAGGGATGGTCTTTGACTTTGTCTTATTTCTAGCTCAACGACCGGACCCTTACCTTTGTCCTTACCGACTATACCATTACCACCTATTGCTTTTTCTGACTCTACAATATGTATCTCATCAACCATTACTTCATCATGCCTTGGTGCTTCTGCAGCAGATAATGGGGGCCCCACAGTATTCATACCACTCCTTATGGTAATAAAAAGAGCATGACTGCCATTTTTTTAAATTTTGCATAGTGTTTCTCGAAAGGGTACCTGGCTGTCTCTGGTCCAGTGTTGCTAACATCTGCCTGAACTGGTGCTCTAACTACTTGATAGCAGTGGCATGAGATTCAACCTTCTGGGTCAACCCTGAAATGTCAGCCTTAATTTCCTTAAGGATGATCTCCTTATTTTCCTGACCTTTTACCAACTTAGTTAGCATCTCTGTCATTCTTGATTTTGTATCTCATCTGCCAGGTGGAATGTACCTGTCTTTCTTTACTCTTTAGTTATTCTTATTTCTCCAGTTATAATCTCTCTCCCTACTACGGTCTCTATATCTATTATAAAAGTTTCAACCTTGGTTTCCTTGCCCTTGAGCTCGAAAAACCACCAATTGATGATCTAGATATTTTGCTTCCTCATCTAACTCTGACTCATAAGCTTGAGAAGTTAACCCCTATGCTCCTACTGCATTCACTTTCTCATAACTTGCTGCTGCAAACTGTTTTGCCAGTAACCCAAGATCAGTTCTTAGCAATGCAATTTCTTACGCTACTAAATTATCAACTACTTTATGGTCACAAAAGGCACCATTATATTATGTTTCAGATCCCATCTCAGCCTCTCAAGTTTGCGACCCTCGATTAGTGAGCGATATATGATCTAGGATATCCAAAACTACCTCCCAGCGTAGTCTCATAAAAGCTCCTCCAGAGATGGTGTCTGCTATAGCTCTGGAACTAATAGTCTGGGCTCTGTAGAATATTTCCAGTAGACTCGTCCTTGAAATCCAATGGTTGGGCACTATGCTAAGATTCTCCTTAAACCTGAACCACTTCTCATACATAGATTCTAACTGTAGTTGCCTAAAATTATAAATCTCATCCTTGAGCTACAACATCCTGGATAAGAGAAAGAATTGATTCAAGAATTGCCTGTGCAACTCATTCCATGTAGTGATAGATCCTCTGGGCAGTTACCCTAGCCATAAAGATGTTTCTCCTATAAGTAAGAAGGGAACAACCTTAGTCTAAGCGCCTCTTGATTCACCCCTAGATTTGTATAAGAACTGTAGATCTCGATAAAATTTTCAAGGTGCATGTTTGCGTCATCGGTAGGCAAACTCGCAAATACACCCTTCAGATTTAAGAGTTGAATCATTACACTCGTTATGTCAAACTTAATGCCTGGGGGTAAAATAACAGAAGTAATGGCTCCAGTCTCTGCTTACTCAATGTACCCCAGATCCTCCTCCTCATCCTCATATGACTTCAAATATTGGTATGATGGGATCACTTGAGCACGACCACCTCTAACTTTGTTTTGATTACCATCGAGTACTGCTTGACAGTCTGTATCCTGACTCTGCACAGATAACTCTATCTCTTTTCTATAGAAGCTTGTGATAACAACACTTCTGTCTCCTGGTCAACAATATCCTAAACAGGCACCTGGTGTGCATCATCACGAACTCTTTCAGGAAAATTGTCTCTCTTCAACTCTGTCATCCTACTAGGTTCTTATAGTATCCTCTCTGTATTAAGATTCAATGAGATTAAGGGATTGCCTCTACTCCGGATGCTACGGATACACCGGTGCACACCCAACTAAGAATAAAAATAAAAACACCCAAAAACTACAACAACATCAAGTCACAACTCAACACCGTATTCCCCAGCAACGGTGACAAAATTTGATAAAGCCCAAGCTATACCTTCAATATGAAGATTATACGGTCTCCGTCAAATATAGTAACCCAACAAAGGTTGGGTTTGAATCTCAAGGGAATATGTGAAATTTTGGCTCACAGATGGTGTAATCAACGGGCAAAACTGGAAAAGTAAATAGGGAGATTTTAGTAGCAATATCGAACAAGTCGCTAATATCAACTTTGGTTGTAATCAGTCATTGGTTAACACTAAGATTGTGTTCCCCTTGGCTTCTGAACTCCGTAGGCTTATCGTTATTTATTGAACCAACTCGATATCTTGCATGTAGAATTTGGTAAGTTATGTACTACCAAACGTCTTTTGGACTAGCTGACAAATTTCACCCTTTACATTTTGAGTCTCAGGATGTCGCCTTACTAACCCTTATCCTAGATCCCAGTTAACTATTATCTTTTAAGTCTCTAGTTATTAGATGAAAGCTAACCATCTTACTTAGATAATACCTAGTAGCATGGATCGACAGTTAAACTTTAAATTACTATTGTAATTATCTTTTCCTACTCCTCTTTTGGAGTAAGTATAAATAATGTAAGCGGGATCCAAACATTTTCAATCGCTAAGATATCTATTAAATTGAAGATAATATAATACATGCATAGGTATCGGTTCAGAACAATATAGGACTTTCCCTACTTCGTTAATCGGCTAGGGTTTCCACAACACAAGCTAAGGGTTTTTAACCGCCCATACTTGTGAGGTAATCAACAACGTTCATAACTGAAAGCATAAGATGTAATCACAATAATCACAACTAGAAAACCTAAAACTTTAACTGAATTAATCAACCAAAATCAATTCAAGAGAATTCCAAGACCAAAATCGAATCTCAGAATAAAAAAATATTTGTAAGTATCAAGAGTGCATAACTTCTACTAAAAAACACATAAGGGGTATTTATAGTACATTAGAAAACCCTAAAATCAAAGCCCGAAAGAAAAAGGACAAAAAAGAGTAAGTGGCCGCTTACCTGTGTCTTCATGCGTCCTTCTAGTGGGCGCATTTTCCACATGTAGTTTTCCCCTTGGAACATATAGACATGGGTAAGTGCCAGAAAAATTTCCTGTACTGTCTTCTCTCTGGACTTTGGACTTCTGGCACTTACCTTACCTACATGTGGTCCGTATACTTTAATATTAACTAGATATGTCCCATCAGGTGCTTCACATTATTCAATATTAACCATCCCTTGTTCCATATATTAAGTTCAAAAATCAAATAATTTCTTTCTCACCTTGGAAAAACCTTCTCACTCTAACAGTCTCATTAGTTCTCTAAGTATAAAAATGATTCTTCTTCTCCCATCTTTCTTAGACTCTCCTACTTCCAAAGAGGTATTTGACAGTTTATTCAAACATGACGAAAAAGAGAGGAGCTTTAAGTCTCCTAACCTAAAGCACCAAACTTACCAGATGGGATCCTTCCTTACCAAATCTATCCACCAAAAGGCAAAATAACTTCTATGGAAGCACTGATGATGACAATATGGCATTCCCACCCATTCTCAATTCATCAAGTATCCATAGTGGTATTGTGGAAAACACTGAAAGAAAAGGGCTATAAAAGAATCATCATATTGCTAGAACTATATCAACTGCCAAAAGAAAAATTATTATAGAAGAGTAAAACAGTGATACTGAGATCTTGTTCAAAGATAGTGAGGTAGAACGTATGTTTGAAGGAATAAACGACTATGATGATGAGTTACTTAAGTCTGACCATGAGAAATACTCTACTAGCGATGAAGCGAATAAGAGAAGAAAAGGGGATGAAATTCTAAAGAAATAAAAAAAGGGTTCTAGAGAGACGATTCCCAGTTTCTTAAGAATTAGGAAGTCCTAGGTGAAAGAGTATTTGACCTTTCTGTGGCTAATACGTTAGAAATGAGAGAGCTACTTGAGATGGTGACATTTCAAAATTCAGAATACTTGTTTGATTTTGGTGTGTCTCATGTAAATGAGGAGGAAGTGAAGTGTTTTATCGTAACCTAGAAATCTCTACCGATGGCCTATATTTGACGTCTCATGTAAATGGTGTGGATATGGATTTGGATGAAGAAACACTCTCTGAAATCCTTGGCTCCAATTGTGGGAATCCAGTCCATCAAGTCAGAAAAAGGATCAACTGAGTTCCTGAAACTATTTGGTGCTAAAGATTTCAACAATAGGGGTCTCAGGGGAGAATTCTAGTTATTACTTGAATTGGTAAAATGAGAAATTCTCCCTAGGTCACACAAGGAACTTATTCCTATGGGTGCTGATCTATTTCTGATGAAAATATTATTTAAGTACAAGAAGATCAACCTACCAGCCATTATTATTGAATATATGAACTCTGTCACCAATACCAAAACTGGAAGGCCTGGGTTGCCCTATGGTTTCTAGATGAATAGGGTGTTCACTTACTTCAACATAAAGTATGGACATGTGAAAGTTGACTCAGTGAAAAAAATGGTTGGTATTTCAGCTCTTGGGGAGAATAAATGGGTGGCTGACCTCATGGATGAACAAAAGTAACTGAAGGAGGAGATAGAAACTCTAACTGCTCTTCTTGCTCTACGAGATGCTGAGATAGATGTGTTGAAGGTTTCTCTTGCAAGACGAAAGTAAAGAAGGAACAATCTCAGGAAAGAAAGTGTGTGCTGCAAATGCTACCTTGCAGAAAAGGGTGGAAGAGCCAAAAACTATGATTTTTTGCGTAAAGATCCTCCATGAATCATATTCTACCTAGTTCCCTCCTTCTTCCTCCTAGTTATTTCCACTAGTCTTGTTATTTTTTATCCCTATTTCCTTTTGGGATAGAATTGATCCTGTCCAACTCTGTTCTTTCTTACCTTTGTTTTGTTTGTGATGAATAATTGGCTCTTTCTTATGTAAGTGTTGCCTCAATGACCATGAGTTAACATGTATGACTTATCTATGCTTGGTTTACTACCTCACCTTTTTGATGATGTCAAAAAGGGAAAAACTTGATGTGTGGTCTGTCGTTGTAGATATGTATATGTGTGTGTGTGTGTGTGTATATATATATATATATATAGTCTGTAGTTTATTAGTTGTTGGTTGTGCTGATAAAGACAGGGGTTCTCTCACTCAGGGGGAACTTAAATGCCCATTGATAGGGAAAATAAAATGGAAGATGCTTATATTCTTATAGGAATCAGTGATATGGGGAATTGGTTGGGCAAACTAGTCTTGGCATGTGGTGTATGGCTTATGTTGTGTTGCTGAGGTGTAGGTTGTGTTGTGTACAAATTGATTGAAGATGTTGAGTATGTTGATTTGTTTGTATGGGCTTGTTAAGGAAGAAATTACTAAGTCCTTAGTTTTGATAATTGACAAATTCATAACTTAGGATCTATTTCCTGAAGTCTTTGTTGTGATGACAAAGGATTCTACGCATTAGGGATCAATTTGGGCTTACCTGTCGCTATCACAGTCAACAGTCCAGCTGACACAAGGTACAAAAGTTGGTGAAAAGTTGCCTGCCACCTTTTTTCCTAAACCAATGAGATTGCTTCTAGGTTTTCTTGTGTCACAATATATAATGTTTATCTTTCTCAACAAGAAAACTAACACTTCCAAATACTTATTATTAATTATCTTTCTGAAGTGTTGCAGTACTGCATCAAAGGCTGAAACTGTAACAGGGAACCTGTTGTTCATAGAGTTGTATCTTTATTTCCTTGTTATGGTTGAGTCTTTGTAATACTGTTCTTAAATGATTGTCTACGCTTATGATTGTAGCAGGTGTTATGGTGTAACCAACTTTGTTGTAATCATCTAGAGTTAGGTGATTGTTCAAGTTAGAGTTAGCTTAAGGAGTCCAGTTAGAGTTAACTTGAGAACATAGTAGTAGAGGTACTGCTGGACATTCCTTGTAATAAAGTTATTACTAGAAAGGTGAGGACTAAGAGTTTGATCCTCAACAATGGAGTCTGTATTCAAGAGTTTGCTTGGATATAGTGGAGCATTAGAAATCATGTAGGTAGGTTGTGGTTTTTCTCCCTTGAGCAAGGAGTTTCCACATAAAACTCTTGTGTCTTTTCATTTATCTTTCCACGCATTTTTATTGCTTGTACTCTAGCTTTTCTGCTTGCTGTGATTATCTAACAACTGTTCCCTGACTCAAGGATCAACCCATCCCAACCCTTCAGTCACATACAATTGATATAATCAATTATAGAGGATAATTTTTAAAACCGTGGCTAGAGCGGCAACTATTTCCTCAAACAGTGGTTGTTTTCTGAAAGTTGCCCATTATTATGTTGTTATACTTTTTTCGTTTCTAAATATGTAGAGTTTTTAATTCAGGCACATTTCTTAAGAAACTATTTAATTCTAGAAAATAAAAAATGATCTATTAATTTACCTTTAGTAAATTAAATAACTTTAAAAATATGTAACTCTTTGATGATTTCTTGATTATGTAAAACTCTTTTTATTTAAAGAGGGATAAGATTGAAATAACATCATTAATGTCATGTAGATTTTCTAAAATATCACTTAGAAACAAAATGAAAAAAGCTAAAACATCACTTATTTAGAATGGAGGGATCAGTATCAAATATCAAGGACCATTACTT
Source organism: Capsicum pubescens (assembly GCA_030864215.1). Taxonomy (NCBI): domain Eukaryota; kingdom Viridiplantae; phylum Streptophyta; class Magnoliopsida; order Solanales; family Solanaceae; genus Capsicum; species Capsicum pubescens. The sequence goes on along the minus strand of CM061542.1, from coordinate 45,800,338 downwards.
CTTTGTTCCTCTTTCCTGCAACATACTCTCAAAATATACTACCCCATCCCAAAACTTTGAAGTCAACAGCTCGACAAAGATCATGTGAACACTCAATCTAGAGGGGGAGCTGAAATTTTGGTTGCGGGTTCTCTAGAATTTAATAGTTTTAGGGTGTATTTGGTACGAACGAAATATTTTTCACGAAAAATGTTTTTCTGAAAAATCAGTTGGATTTTTATATTTATTTTCTAATGTTTGATAAGTAAGTTAAATCAACTTGGCTCTACGAGATTCGAGCAGACTCATTTGTCCATTATTTTCCATGTACGTGCATTATTTGTGCTGTCAAAGGATCAAGAATTAAGCAAATTCGCCTATCCACTGTTTATTGTTTGAGTCACACTCTTTATTCAATTGCATTGTCAAATCTAGAACGGTTTGTGTAACTGTGAGTATAACAAATATGATGGTTGGGACAGTTGAAGCTACTTCCCAAGGACTTTGAAATAGTTGTGCCTCAAACTTGCCATCATTCGACTACATGGCTTTTCACAATGTTGAATATGGAACACCTATCATGCATTGTCAAATCTATAATCCATAAATACTACTTAAATGCAATATTATTAAGTTCACGAAGCACACAAGTTACATGAATAATGGATACATTACTGCATTAGCATTTACACAAATTGTACCATTTCTTTTGGTAATGATGATGTGCATTATTAAACTAGTAATGCTATGAATAAATATAGGAATCAAAGAATTTAAGTCGAAAATCACAAAAAGTTATAACACATTTTGTAATTCAGTTTTAATTCCTTAATAAAAAAATAAACCACTTAAAAAATTAACACAATTAATAAACATCAAGGTCAATAAATACTTGAAATAAACTATTAAGCATTCAATTACAAACCCAAATACCCAAGGAAAATAGAATTAATGAAAAACTCCTTAGCTCATCAACACACATGCAAATTACATGCATGGAGTTGTGAAGAAACACTACAATATATATTGAGATATTCGGACTCGGCTCACCTCCAGTACTCATCTCCTCCATTCCGTCCAGTTGCTCACCTAATATATTACACGTGTTCACTTAGCAAATTAATGATTCAGATTTGTTTTGCTAAACCACAACATTTTAACCACGGTTAATACCTCCAGGCTCCATTTCCCCAACTGCCTACTAAATTTGTTACACCATTCCCTCTTTAAAAATTGAAGATTCAGTTTTATTTGTTAAACACAAAAAGTTAACCCGTCAATAACTATCTGTCTTCTACTCTTCTCAATCACAATGACCTTTCTCTCCGAACATCAAGTAATTTTAGATCAGATAAAGAAGAAGACGACCATCAGATGCCCTGATAAGATTACAACATTTTGCAAATTCAGGTGAAAGTAGAACAATTGACCCAGTAAGTTTTTATTAGAACAATTGACCCAGTAAGATTTTATACATCTGCACACAGGTTAAAGCTAATACATTTAACCTTGTAGAGACTAGGGTTTTTTTTTGGGTTGAGGAATAGACGATTATGGAGGACGATCGGATATGATCTTTTGACCTATAGGCCTGCCATGAGAGCATTTTTGGCATCAAATTTCACCACACTTCAGAAAATCGTCATCTCGAAATACATACCCACTCGTAGTAGGAAGATGCTACTTGTGGTTTGACTTGGAATTGTCATTATTTGAAATTCTTGAAGACTTCGTAAGGGAAGGAAGACGAGTTCTTTTTTGGTGGCTGAAGAGAATGAGGGAGAACAGAGATAACTTACATATTAACTGTGGTAAAAATGTTGTGGTTTAGCAAAACGAATCTGAACCCTTAATTTCTTAACTGAACACGTGTAACACATTTAATGTGCAACTGGACAAAATGGAGGAGATGAGTACTGGAGGGGAGCCGCTCCCGAGATATTCAGACAATCATGATAATAAAATCAATTACTACCTACTTAACGCTACCTGTGAAAGCTAGAACAGTTTATATAGTTGTGAGTATGAGGAGTATAATAGCTGCCACAGTTGAAGCTCCTACCCAAGGACTACTAAAATAATTGTTCTTCAAACTTGCTTTCATTCGGTTCCATGGTTTTTCACAATGTTGAATTATTTTTGTGTATGCTTCTCTGTCATAAAAGCTGTCTGAAGTTCTGACCCCTTTTCCAATTGTGTTAAAGATTCTAGTCACTTCTTTGTCCTCTCCTAGGTTGTTCGCAGTGATTCCTTTCTGGCGAAGCAAACTCGCATCTTTTTCTGAGTCGATAAGCTGATCCATGAGAACGGCAAAATCACTGAAAGTTTTAGAATGCACGTCATCATATTGTTGTTCAAAAGCAATGAGATTTCTCAGATTGGACTCGGTACTATCAAAGATATCAAGGCAAGGGATTTTCATCAGTCCATTCTCGAACTTTATATCAAAATAACTTGTATCCAAGATATCTTCTTTGTCATACAACCTTTAAATAGTTTCTAAATTTGTGAAGCTAACTCCAGCTCCGGAAAGCTCTGTTGCATTTGGCATGACCTTTTTATCTGTATATTTCGTCTTTTCTTTCGACCTAAATTTTTGAAAAGGGTTGCGGCATAAGCGGCATAAGTTTTCCTTTCCGGGACATGTTTTAGGATACACAATATGCCATGACATGTGTATTAGATGAAGTAAACGTTTGATCTTTCCTTTATAAGCATCATAATATAATTCTAGAAGCTCCACGGAAGTCCTTTTTGGCGAGTTAATATGAAAGCACCACGTCGCCATTACTGCGAATGGTAATTCTTTAGTTTGCGTTGTCATGCGATGAAGCTTGTCGAGGATAAAGAAGGGAAGCTGATTTTCTAGTAACATCAAGTCTCGAGTCACTTGATCACGTACACAACCAACATTAGTATTGATAATTTTTTCTTCTTCTTGGAGATAAACTTCATGTCGCTCTCGAATGAACTCAACCACAAAACAACCATCAAGCAACAACATTGGCAAGAATCGATCAGCAATGTGATTCCTATAATCATTGAGCACTGCTATACTACCAGGAAACAAAATGTTATTCATGTCATTATCATAGTTTTCTATATCATCATAACACTTTAGTGCTTCCTCTTTCAATTCCATTAATTCACTGATGCAACTTTCCACACCAAGCTCCTTTTTCCGTTGAAGAAACCTTCGTAGGTAAAATACCTTGTACTTTTCCATTTGCCAAAGTTTAGAATCTTTCTTATGGTAAGGACCAATAGAGACCATCTTTGATGTATAAGCATCTGGATTTGATTCACGTAGCCCCACATTTACATTGAATATGGTATGTGATTTGATAGATAAATTGCCTAAATGCGCAAACATTTTATCAAAGTTTCTTTTATTTTGATCAAATGATCCACCATTCTCCCTTCTTTTATCTGTAATTAGTAGAAAAGAGTTAAAAGACTTTTTACCATACAAGGGGTTTCAAGTTATATAAAAGTTTAGGGGTGAAATTGATTGAAAATTAAAAGAACGGTATAAATGAAACTACATGAAAACGAAGAGGATTAGATCATAGAAATAATTTGTTTCCGTTGTTTTGATTTAATAGAGAGATTTTAAAATTATTAGAAGCACTATGTAATAGACAACAAGCAAGCAATTGCATGTTCTTTTAATACTCATTTTCTTTATATTTTATTGCGTTTTAAGAGGAAATGTAAATGAAAAATGAAGAAACAAATGAAAAAAAAAGTGAATTGTTTTTTCACTTTAAGAAAGTAAAGTTCTCCCACATTGGAGGGAGAAGGGAACTTTCTTATGCTTATATTGAGAAACATTACGTCATGTGGTTTGTGAGACAAAAACAAAACAAGCCTTGTGATGTTGCCACTGCTCGCTTGACTTCAGCTTGGGCTTTAAAAATGATCGATAAAACATCTTTTTGGATAAAATTCATTTAAAACGTGAAAATTATTTTTTGGCCAATCCACGTCATTAAAAGTAGGGGAATTTGTGAGCCAAAAAACAAATAGAGGAGTATTTTTGCTCTATTTTGGATAGTTCAGGGGTAGGTTTGACCCAAACTACCCCTTTTCGTAAATGGAATATTGACGCAGACTGGATATATGTCAATTTTTTTCACATGGTGTGCTTGGTGACACTTTATTAAAGTGAGAGGTATTTTTGAGCCCAAACATAAAGAGAGGGACATTTTGAGCTAAAATACAAGCGAGGGGTATTTTTGAGTAAAAAAATAAGTGAATGATATTTTTGCTCCATTTCAAATAGTTTACAGATAGTTTTGATCCTTTTACGTACTTTTAATACCTCATTATTTTCTTTACATTTTGATTGCTTGCCCTCGCGTCCTATGTTACATCAATCAAAATTGGACGATAGTGTTATGTGATTAAAAAATCTCCACCAAAGTTAAAATGTACTCCTTCTGTTTTAATTTATTTGTCTTACTTTTCGTTTTAGTCTGTTTAAAAAAATCTCATTTTTAAAATTATTTATTTAATTTATATATATATATATATATATAGAAGATCACAAGATCCAAAAATTTTCTTCACTTTCTTAACTCCAAATCAAGTCAAAATCAGACAAACAAATTGCAACAAAAGAAATATATTTTATGATGGATAAATACATAGACATACACTAAAATTTGATCTTAACTATTAGTTTAAAACTTAAACATATACAATAGTCATTGGGCTTTGAGCTGTTGGTGACAAAAAAGTTTGAAAATGAAGTATAGGTGACTCAAGTCTTAATAATTGAGTGTAAGTGACAATTACTTTATTATGGATTAAGAAAGTTGGGAAAGTTTGAAAATAGCCCACAAGTTTTTTAATTTACACTTTGATCCAAATGTTAATTAATATAATAGAAAACGGAGGGAAAAAAGACGTGTTTCTCTTTCTTCTCATTGTAGCTGCTGTTTTATTCATCATTTTTTGATTTATTATCATCATCTTCTACTTCATTATCATCTTCACCTTCTTCTTGTCGACCATTGTTGTTGTTGTTACCATTACTGCTGCTAATTGATCAATTTTTTAGGTGAAATTTTATTTCGTACATCACTTTCCACTTCGACATTACTTCATAGGTGACTTTGGTAAGTAAAATTTTAATTTTTAGTCGAATTTATCATCTGGGTACACAACTACTGTTGTTTTTTCCAACAATGAATAGAAACTGATTATGAATCCAACATAAGAGCCCACAATTTAAACATATCACTCATCTGTTGCGTCAGATGAGTAATCTGTTGCAACGGAAAACTCATATGTTGGATTCATGTTTATGGTTCTATAGTGCCCATAACATGAATCGAAAAGATGGGTAATCTGTTGCAACAAACTAGTTATCTATTGCATCAGACTGATTATCTGTTGCATCAGACTGATTATCTGTTGCAACAGACTATTTATCTATTGCAACAGATGAGTAATCTCTTTGGAACAACACAAATCAGCTCCTGCCACAAACCCAACAGATAACCAATATGTTTCAACTCTTGCTGTTGCAATTGGATTCAAAATTATTCCTTATGTCCAATCGTCGATATGTTTGTTGAGAAGATAATAGATATAATAAAAATTAAATATAAATTAAAATGTCAAATCCGATAAAGCATAATATTTTTATCAAACAAAATAAATAAAAATACATAGACTAAAAGAAAAAAAATCTAACTATTATTATTCGCATCATCATTATTAATATTATTGCCAGCTGGTCAATCTTCAACCGGCAACAGCATAACTCTCCTCAGCCTGCGGATCTCCCGGAGCATCCTTGCTCTCACTGCAGGTCATGAACCTGCATCCAAATTTCATTCACGGCGTCTTGCAGAAAAGCAACGCCCCACACTGCATCATCCATATCTAGAATACACATGAATTGACAAAAAATATAAAAATAAAAGTAAAGAAAAAAATTCGAATGTAATATAATGTAGGGGAACTTTCAAAAATAGCAGCATTTTGCTATAAAACCCACCTTCCATAGGCACATTTTACATATTTACCATTTATAGCCGCTATATTCGATTTACGCCCGCTGTATTCAGTTTTACCGATACTATGTATTTATATAAAATATGAATACAGTTGCGCCAAAAATGGAAGTAAATTTTTTTAAAAATTCAATTACATTTTTTCCGTTAATTGACTATCTCTTGCCTAATTAAACATGATTCTCTCAAAGGTAATTCTCCATTTTTATCAATAAATAGAGCTAAACACGATTCTCTCAAAGGCAATTCTCTATTTTTATGAACAAATAGAGCTAAATTCATACCTAAAAAAAATGCAAAATTCTAAAAAAAATGATTGATCCTTCTTCTTCGGAACGTATACAGGTATGTCATTCTCTGTTTTTTCGATTTGAAACAAATATTGAAGAATTCAAAATCATCAAAATCCCCAAAATTTTGATCGATCCTTCTTCTTCAAAGCATTGTATGTCGTAATGTAGATTTTTCACTGTTTTGTACTTGGAGTTTGAAACAAATACAGAGAAATTCAAAATTCCCAAAATTTTGATTGATCCTTCTTCTTCGGAACAAATATTGTATGTCGTAATGTAATTTTTTCACTGTTTTGTACTTCGAGTTTGAAACAAATACTGAGAAATTCAAAATCATCAAAATTTCTAAAACTTTTAACTTCGAGTTTGAAACAAATACTGAAGAATTCAAAATCATCAAAATCCCCAAAATTTTGGTTGTTCCTCATTTGAAGCAAATACAAAATGCATTATTCACTGTTATACAAGCTTGAAACAAATACAAAATAATTCAAAATCATCAAAATATTAAAATTTTTGATTGATCCTTGGAAACAAATATGGCATGTCGCAATGTAGTTCTTAATCCATTCCTCGACTTTGAAACAAATACACTAGATTAAATGATATGATTCAGTGAATTGTAGTTTTGTGTATAATTGTTTGTAGTGCTTGCACAGTTTTCAATTGATCGATATTTTAATTTCAATGACTGTATTCACTTTGTATGTCTGAATTATCGAATTAATTTTGTAATATACTATTGTATTCACTTTGTAATACACTACTGTATTCACTTTGTGCTACTGTATTTCTGACTTTTAATAGTTTCATCAACTCTAACAGAAATAAAATCGCAAGCATAATGATCATGATTTGACATTCGGGAAAGTGGACTGAAGACAATAAATACAATGATTACGAGACTGAAGGAATAGTCTTAAATGAATATGCCTCTCACAGAGACTTGGTTGAGTTAATTGGTAGCCAGCTGATGATAGAGTTGAGAGTGAAAACTGTGAATATTAAATACAGCGTTGAGGGTGTCAATAAACCAATGGAGATACACAATGACATGGGAGTCAAGGTGTATGTACAATTGAAGAAATTAAATAATGTATTTGCCAAGTATCCTCTGTGTGTTAATTTTTCTGATGATGAGATCAGCAAGGATGTATCAGTAGAAAATCTTATTAGAAATGAACTTATGTCTGCAAATGATTTTGAACTTGATACAACAACTTCAATTGATCCACTTCAAATGATGATTCCAGACTATGGCAAGCCAATAACATTGCAGAATTTTATTTTTGATACTAATAAAAAAGAAGTAGTTGTTGGCCAGAGATACAAAGACAAGGCTACACTTCAGGCTGTAATGCATAACTATTCGATTAATCACCGATTTGCTTCAAAAGTACCTAGGTCTAATGTGAGCAGGTATGTTTATTCTTTATACATTTGATTTCACTGAATGTTATTACTATCATAATGTATACAGTTTTGTAATGGCTTGTGCATTCACTATATATGCTGTATGCAGCTATTGGCTTAAATGTAAATCTAAAGATTGCAAGTGTTTTTTTAAGTCATCAAACCTGAATGATTCTAAAGAGTTTGTAGTTCGGACTTTTGTAAGCGAACATACATGTTCACTAAAGGACAAGATCTACAAAGACTCTCATGCTACTAGCAAATTGATAACAGGGATTATTAAACCAAAAATAGCCAATTTAAAGAGAAAATATACACCAACTGATATTAGAGATGATATAAAGGAAGACATTGGACTGGATGTGACATACATGGTGGCTTGGCGTGCTAAGGAGAAGGCAGTAGATTCTATAATGGGAAAACCGGCTCGATCTTACCAGAAGTTACCTGCATACTTATACACCATGGAAAAAACTTACGCTAGATCACATATTAAAATGAAGAAAACGCCTGAAAATTGATTTTTGTATCTGTTTATATCTCTTTATGCTTTTATCAATAAATTTGAGCATTGTAGACCAATCGTTGTAGTTGATGGAAATCAACTCAAATCAACTTACATAGGGACATTTGTCTGTGCTAGTACTTTAGATGGTGCAGGTAAGTATACTACATTATTTAAATAAAAACTTAGAGATTATTTACATCTATCATGTATTTGTATTTATATTTTTGTACAAGTAACATATTACCATTAGCATACGGAGTGGTTGATTCAGAAAATGATGCTTCATGGACTTGGTTTTTTGAGCAATTTAAGGAAGCTTATGGTCAGAAGCCAGAGATGTGCATTGTTTCTGATAGAAATGAGAGTATCATAAAAGCTGTTTCCAAAGTGTACCCTGATGTAACACATTATGCATGCATATGACACTTATGGAAAGATGTACGCAAAAGATATAAGAAGTCACATGACCAATTAAGCGAGGTGTACTATACCATGGCTAAAGTATACAGACAGTCTGATTTTAACAACTTGATGGAAATAGTTCAAAATATAGATGTGAGAGTTAAGGAATATTTGGAGTTGGCAGGATATGGCAAGTGGTCAAGGGTGTATGCGGTTATTCACAGAGGATGGATAATGACATCAAATATTGCGGAGTCTATTAATTCAACACTGGTAATAGCAAGGGAGAAGCCAATTTATAATTTTCTTGAAGAAGTGAGAAAGATGTTTAGGTGATGGAATTGCACTAATAGGCAAAAAGCTTTCTTCACATCCATAACACTTGGCATGAAATTTCAGGAGATTCTTACAATGAATGATACCCTATCAGCACGTATGTTCGTATGTTAGGATACATATGTATTTAATCTATAGTATTCCAGATTTAGATTTAAGCTGTATTTATGTATTCATTATAGGTAACACCGTCAACAGACTATCTATATTCAGTAAATGACAAAGGAAAAACCTTTATGATCTGCCTTGAAAACAAAAAATACAGTTGTGGACAGTTTCAATATGATGAAATACCATGCCCGTATGCTTTGGCTGTTTTAAACAAGAAGAAATTCAAATAAGGTCCATATTGCTCAGATTATTACAAGTCAGAAACTGTGTTGAAAACGTATGAGATTCCAGTGTATCTTTTTCCTGATGTGACTGACTGGCAGATACCTGAAGAAGTTGTAAAAGAAGTGGTACTGCCATAAAAGTTTAATAGGACTCCTGGAAGACCAAAGAAAAAGCGGGAAAAGTCTTTCACTGAGCTGTATAAAAAAAAGAAAAAAATGTGCAGCACATATAGATTGTGTGGTCATAACAGGCGTTCATGTGGTAATGCACCACGTGAGGAGATACTTTGAAGTTGGGATTAGCTAAAGGTTGATACAATAAATAACTAGTTAAATTTCTTTTATACAATCAATTTGGGACAGTTTAAAAACTGCTTTAGTTGTTGCTGCATTAAAAATCTACTTTAGTTTGAACAAATTTAAGTCTTGTGCTACTGCTTTAGTTACTACAATCTAAATCTTCTTTACTATATTCTTGTTTGAACAAATTTAATGATCATAATGAATTTGCTGAATACAGCTATTGTATTCATGAATGTAGTGATAGTTGTTGATCTTTGTAGTTGATAATCTATGGTTTTTCATATATCAGGTAATCAGCAATACACATAAATATATTGGCAAATGTATTTGTAGTAGAATGACACTATCAAATACATATGATTTTTGATTTGACAAAATACATGTAATCCTATTAGGTTGAGATAAAATACATGTCAATTGACATTGTAAATCATGTATGAAACACATATCAATACCTTTACATTGAGACTACTTAATACACATGAAAGATCGAGAGAAAAGCAAATGCGAATAAAATGTAATATATCGAAACAGAACCACATACACTACGGTTCAAACACAATGAAATTACTATCATATAAACCACATACACTGATTTGTTCATCCAAAACCACAAAAGATAAAGTGTATTCAAAACATAAACACAGAGTACGGTTCAAAAAAAAGGAAACTAGTATCATATAAAACACATACACTGTTGTGTTTATCGAAACTACATAATCCCAGAAACTTTCTAGAACATAAAATAGCATTACAATATAGTAACATCCTTGCTACTGTCCCAATTAGTGAAGGGTCTATGTATCTTTCAAGGTGCCTCATCGTCACTCGTAGCACTACTTTTTTTTTCCGATCATAATCCCAAAGCAAAGCAACATATCGGGTGCGGAGTAGCACAATGTCAAATTCCTGATTTGGTACACCTTGACCACCAGTGAGAAACTCCGCATAAGCAGCAACATAAATACCACAATCCCTAAAAACAAAAATACAAAAGTATGTTACTATATTTACCAACATAAGCACTACTAGTAAAATATTGATGCATTATATACATATATGCTGACAGATCTTTGTTGAGGTATATCATTGAAAAAAATCACCTCAAATGGATCAGATTCATCTCTGTTTCTGTACTTGGGGTAACACTGCCAATCAATGTCTATTTTCTTCTTATAGAAGTCGATGTTCAAAAGGAAAGAAGGTATAACCTCTGCAAACTTTTGCACCTCTATTTTGATATACACATCATGGATTGCATAGTTGTACGAGTCGTAAATATATAAACATTGATCTAAGAACGACACTATAACAAGTACCCAGTGGAGTCATTTTTTCACATGCAAAGGAATTAAAACATAATCCACTGTATGCCATGGGACACCAGCCACCAACCTATATCCATTCATGTATTCACATACAACATATTCTTCATGCACAGAAGATGTACAACTTTGTGGGTTCACATACTTCTCCCATAATTCTGATACTTTAATCTTGAATACACAATCAACAGTTGTGTACGAGTAGTTACTTGGAGGACTGTACTTTCCTTTCTTGCGCAAGTAATAGAATATAACTTTAATATGTTGCAAACATTAAATTGTGTGTCAATACATAAAATCGAATACATAATAAAATAAATTCAATGTACTATGTACCACATTATTCAATAATTTCCCTGGAAAAGATAGTTTGTAGAACCAATTCTTATCACTGACAACTTCTACACCAATCTGCAACAAAATCGGAATGTCTGATTTATTCTTCCTGAAATGATCTTCGTTGTCCTTCCTTCCATAAGTATTGTGAAAATGGATTCAATATGATAAAAAGCTAATCAGTTAAAACATAGTAAAAGTAATGTAATTTCGCTCATGTGTAGTAAGGAGGCCTTCTTTAATCCATTTTAAATACTTGTTCTCAATAGACGAATCATATGGACAGTCAATAAAAAGTGTAAATGGATGCTTTTTGTTCACTATGGGTGAATCACATGATGCATTCACAGAAGTACCTAAAAGTTGTATGCATAATTATTTAAGATGTATTTATAGTGTGATAAATAATGAATATAAATTCAATGAGAAAAATATAACAGAGTACCAGATGATGATCCAAACTTTGTTGTAAAAGGAAAAAGGTTTCAACGACTAGGTTTTCTGTTCCTTTGTTTTGGTACAGGTGTTGTATCATTTATACATCTAGTTGGATGTATGATGATACTTTTCACCAAGTTTAGGCTTGGAAGGAGCTCATCAGGGATCTCATACTGTGATTCAGTCTCCAGCCCCAATGTACCAACACCATCATCCTCAATCACTTGTTCATCACTTGTATGCATTTGATATGGATTTTCTTCAAGTATCTATGAATACAAAATACACCATGTCAAATAAAAAGACAAACACAGTTTGTCTATAAAAGTTATACACAAATATAAATGTACCTCTCTTTTCTTTGGCACCTCATTAAATTGTATGTCATCATACGGCTCAACAACAAAATATGATGGACTAATATATGCATCACACATTTTCTTAGATACATATCATACATATACAGTTATACAATTTAAAATACAGTTATACATTGCTACCTGTTATAGCTCAACGGTACAAGTATCACCCTGCTTTGGAGTACTAGAATGGTCAGTGGCAATATGTTGAGATGACGGTTGAAAAACATCAGGTATACCTTCCACAGCTTCAACATTATGACCCTATAAAAGATGGATAAATATGATGGACTAATATATTGCTCATATGCTTCTATATTACAAGAAAACATGAATGCAAACTTAATTGAAAAAATTAATACATTGCATATATATACAATTATTAAATTTATTAATTTGATACCCGTCGTAGCTCAACAATATATGTATCAGACTGATTTGGAACACTGAAACGAGCAACATTAATATCTTGGGGTGATGATTGAGGAACAGTAGGTATGTCAGCTTCAACTTTAACATTAGGATCCAGTAAATAAATTTCTAATACTATTAGTGTATGAACTATATTTACATATATAGAATAATGAAAGTTAATAGTATTATAACTACTTTTTCAGCAATTTTGATTGATTTGATAGCTTTCATAACACTCTTGAAGTTGTCAGTTATCAACTTGCGCAGATCACCAATCTCAGCCTTCACCTTTTAACAAAAAAATCAAGAATAAACTTGTTAAAAGAAAATACAAAAGATTTCAAGAAAATTAAAATTGTATTTACCGATTCCTGAAAAATGGCAAATTATTTAGCCAAAATGGTTTCTTCATCCGACTTGCTCCTGGAAGGTAAATCAGTAGGAACATCGGATGGTTTGGGCTTAACTGGAGGCTTGACAACAGATTTTCTTTTCTCTAGGATAGGTGGCTTCTTATGAAGTGTCCTTTGAGGAACAGTCTTTTGAGTCATAACTTTCTTTATCTGATGTTCTACAACAGGAGACAACGATTTCTTCGATACTTTTGAAACAAAAATGGGGGGGGGGGGGCTTGTTGTATTCCTCAAGGATGATCTACTAGGAGTGTTTGAAGATAAACATACTGACTTCACTTGTTTCTGTTTCTTATGTGGTGGAGAAGATACAGTATCAATTTTTTTCATTTCTTTGTTTTGTCCAGTAGCTGGTGGAGCATCTTGAAAATCATCATAAGAAGAAACATCATCTGAGGTTGTATCTTCTACAACATCTACACAAGGCAATTGTAAAATTGCCATTTCTCTTAAAGTAGCTGTTATGTTTCTGTATACAACCTACAAATAATAGATACATTAGTGTACTATTTTGAATACATGTAAATAACTCAATTGTAAATGTAATAATGTATTCATAATGTCATAGTTACCAGATTGTCAACATCAGCTAACATCCCTTCAATGAAAGCCTCAAAATGAGGACATTTATTATTGGTCTCCCAATTGAGTAATCTCGGAATTCTACGACCATGTTTGACAGCAATTTTTGGATCAACAGCAGAGCAACACTCATAAAGCCAAACTTGCATAGCAAGTGGCATACCATGAATTCTATAGTACTGTTTCTGCGCATCCATCTTTTTGGAAATAGACTTCACTAAGTCCTTAAAAGCTTTTTTACCCCATGGGTAATCCTTG